>OZ012710.1:26863692-27463692 GCA_963942595.1 Cylloceria caligata
TGGGCATGAGTCGGGACAGCATGCCTACCATAGTTGCCGCCCTACCAGCGACACTTTGGATTTGCGCCCAGAACACGAGCTTGGCATCGATCAGCATACCGAGGTATTTAATTTGCCCAGCGGAAGTTATCTCGTGGCCCACAACATTTGCGCGGAACGGGCGTTCGAACTTTCTTTGTCTTGTGAGAATCGTCATCTCGGTCTTGATGGCAGCGAGTTGTAGCCCATGTTGCTCGAGCCAATCGCTGACTCTTCTAGAGACTTGTCCTACTCGTATTCTGGCTTGCTGCTCGTTTCTCGCGAGGATTAAGGCCGCTATATCGTCTGCGAACCCGACCAGCTTTGTCTCTTCCGGGAGCTCCATTCTTAGTATACCGTCATATACTGCGTTCCAGAGGTCTGGGCCCAGGGCGGATCCCTGTGCAACGCCCGCCGTGACGTTCTTGCTACAGGGTCCCTCCGTTGTATCATACAGCAGCTTCCTATTATCGAGGTAGTCCTCTATGATCCTGAGGAGATACTTTGGGAGCCTGAAGCGCTCCGCCAGGCATTCCGTGATATCCTTCCACCTTATCGAGTTAAAGGCATTTTTAACATCGAGCGTGAGCAGTACGCAGACACATCTTGTTCGGCTGTTTCCTACCCACGCTCTTCTTGCCGTATCCCGGATGGCTCCGACTGTCGATCTTTTCTCTCGAAAACCGTGCTGCGGGTCAGCGAGTCCTCCAGCCGCCTCTATGGCCGCACGCAATCTTCCTCGGATGAGTCTCTCGAACGTTTTACCCGTTGTGTCGAGCATACAGAGCGGGCGATACGATGAGTAAGTTATAGGCGGTCCTTTGCCTTTGTCCAGTAGGACAAGGCGCTGAACTTTCCACCTAGCACTAAAAACTCCCGCCGTAAGACACGCGTTAAACATATTCAAGAGTAAGAACGGATACTCCTCCGCGATGACTTTGATCACTTCGTTCGGGACATGGTCTGGTCCCGGCGCCTTCCGATTGGCGAGCGGCTCGACCGCTTTGCGCAATTCTTCTAGCGAGGAAAGTCGGATGCCCCCTGGAACGACCAGTTCAGCTCTCACTCTGAGTGGATGGTCTGGGAAGAGCGCGCTGACTATTCCTTCCATCGTTGTTGGATCCTTCGGGCCCTCCGGTCCTTGTTGTCCGAGCTTCCGCGTGACGATCTGAAAGCCGCGTCCCCACATGTCCTCGTCTACCTCCTTGCACAGCGTCTTCCAGCATGCGGCTTGCCTGCGCTTGACGGCGATTGTCAGTTGTTTTTTTGCTGCCTTGTACGCAGCATTGTCCATTTGTCGTTCGACATCGTCTCTTCTTCGCGCCCTCTGGGCTCTGCGTCTTGCTCTGAGGCATGTTCTGCGAAGTTCTGCAATTTCCTCCGTCCACCAATAAGCGGGCTTTCCTCGCCGCATGCTAGGTTTCCTCGGCATGGAAGCTTTGCAGCTTTTCTTGACCAGTCTCATCGTTTGGTCAACCAGGGCCTCCGCTTCTTCCCTGTTGGTCGGATTCTCCGCTGCTTCAGCGAGCAATGAACCTCCTCGCGACAACGCTCGGATGAGCGCCTGGGTATCCAGTTTGGCGACATTCCAGCCCATGTGGTTCGGCCGGCGACGCTGGTCCCATGACTGTCTGTGTGTTGGCTCAATAGTGAAGCCGACATACTGATGGTCACTTGCCGTGAAATCTTCGAGTACTTGCCAATTCGCGACTCGTGTCGCTATCCCAGGAGTTGCTAGCGTGATATCGATGATTGTTCCTCGATATCCGCTCCTTCTAAACGTCGTCGTCGTGCCCTCATTGAGAACAGTCAGGTCGAGTCTCGAGGCCGTTTCGGTGACTTCATTTCGTCGTGTGTCCGATCTATCTATGCCCCACTCGTGGGACTTTGCATTGAAATCTCCGGCAACCATGATTTCCCCTCCTATATCCCGACAAGCATCTTCGATTGCCTCCAGCTTTTCACGGAACGTCGCGATACCCTCGTTAGGAGACAGATAGCAGCTCATGTATGTCACCCCGTCACTGGTAATCCATACATAGCCACTCCCACTGCCACAGCTGGTGACCGGGATCGTAGAACGGTTCCTTACCCATATGGCCGCCGTTTTTGTTAGGTCAGGGTACCACCCCTCACCTCCTAGGTCTCTGTACTGCTCACAGACTATGGCGAGATCCACACTTCGCTCATGTGCATGCTGGATCAGTAGGTTCTGTGCCAACCGGCATCTACTCAAATTTCCCTGAAGAATTACTGCCATCGCAGTTTGTTTCCCTCAGGTTTCCCGGCATCCCTGTACGCCGCGCATCTCCTGGACCCTGGAACATGGTCTAGCCGAGATCCATCTCCCCTCTCCGCACAAAGGTAGCACTTTAGGCTCCTTTTACACTGGGCTGCCTTGTGCTCTTCCTGTCCACATTTCCAGCAAAGTTTGCCTCGATCGGCCGCTTTGCACTCCGCAGCTCGGTGTCCGTAACCATGGCAACGGAAGCAGCGGATGGGCTCTTCTCGTTGGCGTACGCGGCAGTTCACCCATCCTATACGAATGTGTCCTGCCCTGGTCAATCCTGTAGCTGCTGTCGCATCCAGATCAACGAATGCCATTTTGCTACCTCTCAAGTTTGCCTTCGTGAGCCTTACATCGATTTCACCTCCTTTTTGGTCGCCGAGGAAAGCCTCTAGGGCTTCCAGTACCTCTTCGGGTTCCGTGGCTGCATCCAGGTCCCGAATCTCAAACTTTTTCCTGGGGACAAGTTGTCGGACGTTTCCTGATCCGCCTATAATCGTTTGGATCGCGGTCCCGAACTTTTCTCTATTCTCCGGGGATGCACCTAGTTCCACGAGGACATCTCCTTTTCCGTTTCTCTGATGGCATATACTTTAACGCCAAGGTCATCTGGGTTAACCTTTTTACGAACTGCGCTGAGGATCTCCGCGTAACTTTTCCCCTTCGGGGGTCTGATGAGGAGCGCTTCTGGCCGCGTCCTCTTCGGTCTGTTTCCCGCTCCTGTTCCCATCTCTTTGCCCCCTGCAGGCTTTTGCAGCGGTTTATCTGTCTCTGTGGCTCGTTTTTTCTTGGGCGGGCGGCTTTGCACTTTCGTCCAGGGTTCGGTATCTTCTTTTGGCTTTTTGGGTTTCGGGGTGGGGGCCCCGCCGCTTTCTGGACTAGGTGTTGGATTAACCTGCCTTTTTCTCTTCGGGGTCACGTTTTTACGCATGTTCCCGAGCGCCTAGCTCTTTACCGGGTTCAGTACATCCAGTGGTGGGTTTTCCTCCAAGAGAAGGATTGCCTCCCTCGCACGCTTCCACTCCCGCCTGCTTCGTTCGGCGAGTTCCAAAATGTCCTCCGCTTTTTCCAGCTCGTCAGGAATTTTTCGCTGCAAATTCTTGTACTTTTTGCAGAACGTCCTCAGATATTGTATGGTCTCCGACAGACACTTTAAGTGGCGTTCCTCATCTTTTTCGCTTCCTGACAACGTTTCTCGGAGCAGAGCCTTTTCGATCTCCGCGCCTCGGTTGTCGCTCGCAGCGAGCCGTTCAACCCGACGATTTTCTTCCTTCTGCAGCTCCGTGGGCACGGGTGTCTGTGAGCCAACGTTGCTGCTGCCTGTAGCATTTGGTGCTCTGGGAGTCAGGTTTGTAACCTCAGGAGGCCTATGGTTCTTGGATTTTCGCAAGATCCCTGTCCCGTTTAGCAGTGGTGCCGCATTTTTTCCCGGAGGCGTGCGAGGAGTCCGGTTTCCTCTGGCAAAAGGTCTTTCACTGGCTTGCGGTGACATATCGGCCATTTTATCCACTGCTGATTCGAGTTGTTTGTCGCGTGTTTGGCCCTCCCCAAAATCCGTAGGGCCGGTACCGGCCACCGGGGCTTTCACCCGATAGGAACCGGCAGTGAGATTTCCCCTATCGGGGCTGCTCACTTGGGGTATATTGTTTTCTTCACGCTGCATTGTCATTGTTTTTTCTGCTGGTTTGGTTTGCTGGTTTTGGTCCACCCCAGGTATTTATGTTTTATTTCCCTGGTGCCTGCCATATTTAACAGGCATTCCCCTATCCGCCACCCGGGGAGGCGCCCAATGGAGGACCAGCAGCCCCACAAGGGAGTAGTAGTAGTAGTAGTAGTAGTAGTAGTAGTAGTAGTAGTAGTAGTAGTAGTAGTAGTAGTAGTAGTAGTAGTAGTAGTAGTAGTAGTAGTAGTAGTAGTAGTAGTAGTAGTAGTAGTAGTAGTAGTAGTAGTAGTAGTAGTAGTAGTAGTAGTAGTAGTAGTAGTAGTAGTAGTAGTAGTAGTAGTAGTAGTAGTAGTAGTAGTAGTAGTAGTAGTAGTAGTAGTAGTAGTAGTAGTAGTAGTAGTAGTAGTAGTAGTAGTAGTAGTAGTAGTAGTAGTAGTAGTAGTAGTAGTAGTAGTAGTAGTAGTAGTAGTAGTAGTAGTAGTAGTAGTAGTAGTAGTAGTAGTAGTAGTAGTAGTAGTAGTAGTAGTAGTAGTAGTAGTAGTAGTAGTAGTAGTAGTAGTAGTAGTAGTAGTAGTAGTAGTAGTAGTAGTAGTAGTAGTAGTAGTAGTAGTAGTAGTAGTAGTAGTAGTAGTAGTAGTAGTAGTAGTAGTAGTAGTAGTAGTAGTAGTAGTAGTAGTAGTAGTAGTAGTAGTAGTAGTAGTAGTAGTAGTAGTAGTAGTAGTAGTAGTAGTAGTAGTAGTAGTAGTAGTAGTAGTAGTAGTAGTAGTAGTAGTAGTAGTAGTAGTAGTAGTAGTAGTAGTAGTAGTAGTAGTAGTAGTAGTAGTAGTAGTAGTAGTAGTAGTAGTAGTAGTAGTAGTAGTAGTAGTAGTAGTAGTAGTAGTAGTAGTAGTAGTAGTAGTAGTAGTAGTAGTAGTAGTAGTAGTAGTAGTAGTAGTAGTAGTAGTAGTAGTAGTAGTAGTAGTAGTAGTAGTAGTAGTAGTAGTAGTAGTAGTAGTAGTAGTAGTAGTAGTAGTAGTAGTAGTAGTAGTAGTAGTAGTAGTAGTAGTAGTAGTAGTAGTAGTAGTAGTAGTAGTAGTAGTAGTAGTAGTAGTAGTAGTAGTAGTAGTAGTAGTAGTAGTAGTAGTAGTAGTAGTAGTAGTAGTAGTAGTAGTAGTAGTAGTAGTAGTAGTAGTAGTAGTAGTAGTAGTAGTAGTAGTAGTAGTAGTAGTAGTAGTAGTAGTAGTAGTAGTAGTAGTAGTAGTAGTAGTAGTAGTAGTAGTAGTAGTAGTAGTAGTAGTAGTAGTAGTAGTAGTAGTAGTAGTAGTAGTAGTAGTAGTAGTAGTAGTAGTAGTAGTAGTAGTAGTAGTAGTAGTAGTAGTAGTAGTAGTAGTAGTAGTAGTAGTAGTAGTAGTAGTAGTAGTAGTAGTAGTAGTAGTAGTAGTAGTAGTAGTAGTAGTAGTAGTAGTAGTAGTAGTAGTAGTAGTAGTAGTAGTAGTAGTAGTAGTAGTAGTAGTAGTAGTAGTAGTAGTAGTAGTAGTAGTAGTAGTAGTAGTAGTAGTAGTAGTAGTAGTAGTAGTAGTAGTAGTAGTAGTAGTAGTAGTAGTAGTAGTAGTAGTAGTAGTAGTAGTAGTAGTAGTAGTAGTAGTAGTAGTAGTAGTAGTAGTAGTAGTAGTAGTAGTAGTAGTAGTAGTAGTAGTAGTAGTAGTAGTAGTAGTAGTAGTAGTAGTAGTAGTAGTAGTAGTAGTAGTAGTAGTAGTAGTAGTAGTAGTAGTAGTAGTAGTAGTAGTAGTAGTAGTAGTAGTAGTAGTAGTAGTAGTAGTAGTAGTAGTAGTAGTAGTAGTAGTAGTAGTAGTAGTAGTAGTAGTAGTAGTAGTAGTAGTAGTAGTAGTAGTAGTAGTAGTAGTAGTAGTAGTAGTAGTAGTAGTAGTAGTAGTAGTAGTAGTAGTAGTAGTAGTAGTAGTAGTAGTAGTAGTAGTAGTAGTAGTAGTAGTAGTAGTAGTAGTAGTAGTAGTAGTAGTAGTAGTAGTAGTAGTAGTAGTAGTAGTAGTAGTAGTAGTAGTAGTAGTAGTAGTAGTAGTAGTAGTAGTAGTAGTAGTAGTAGTAGTAGTAGTAGTAGTAGTAGTAGTAGTAGTAGTAGTAGTAGTAGTAGTAGTAGTAGTAGTAGTAGTAGTAGTAGTAGTAGTAGTAGTAGTAGTAGTAGTAGTAGTAGTAGTAGTAGTAGTAGTAGTAGTAGTAGTAGTAGTAGTAGTAGTAGTAGTAGTAGTAGTAGTAGTAGTAGTAGTAGTAGTAGTAGTAGTAGTAGTAGTAGTAGTAGTAGTAGTAGTAGTAGTAGTAGTAGTAGTAGTAGTAGTAGTAGTAGTAGTAGTAGTAGTAGTAGTAGTAGTAGTAGTAGTAGTAGTAGTAGTAGTAGTAGTAGTAGTAGTAGTAGTAGTAGTAGTAGTAGTAGTAGTAGTAGTAGTAGTAGTAGTAGTAGTAGTAGTAGTAGTAGTAGTAGTAGTAGTAGTAGTAGTAGTAGTAGTGGCGAGTCCAGCGAGACGATGTATGTTATAAGACAGACACAAGGAACAGCTTGAGAAATCCGACACAGTACTCGACGATGATCTTCTTTTTACCGCTCCAATTTCTCCTTTTGGTGGCTAGTCGTCGGAGAATTCTCGCGTGCCGTAAAGATGATTCTTTTGCACGTTGTTCAGACTCACGTTTTCCTATAATACGTTTAGAGCACACTCGCATATACACCGTACGAGCGCTACATCTGCTTTGCGCAAAATTGCACGTCGTTGCTCTTGCTTCAGATAACACAGCGCTTGCAATATAACTATTTCCTTTTTATTGAGAGGTCCGCGCAACGCCATTACAAGCACATTATTGGTACATCGCGCGTCGCATCGCGAACCTTTACTGCTTTTTCAGGCACTCAAACGTTATGGTATTGGTCACGTGGAAATATACAGGCGCGAAATCGACAAATACCAGGCTTCGATTGTTTCAAGTCGAATGATACGCGTAGATAGCCGTGCAGTGCAGCTGTTGCATCGAAATATACCTCCTGCAAGAATCTCGGATTCTCGGGACATACCTGGCGTGCTAGATGTTGAATTTGCGTGCGATATCGCGGAATTTCGATACATTGATATAATTAGCGTTTAAGGAGATATCGAACTGCCCGTGACCCTGATGGAAGAGATTTTGCGTGATGAAAATGATACTAAGATTTTTATGATGGCTACCTTTAATGAAAACATCGATTATGGTATTGTTCGATGCCTCGCGCATTAGATCGTCAATGACGACAAGTTTACGTCTTATATCATTCGAGTAGTCTGCTGCTTGTAGTAAACCCTCGCAAAATTCGATTTTAACTGTACTCTGAATACTCGGACTCCCGCTCTGAGTAATATAAAAGTATACGCTCGAACGTGTATCCATATCGATGAGTGTTTAGCAAAATCAATCAGCTGACTCTTAAATAAGCTTATACCGCGACGGCACCTCGCGGCATCCGCTATTTTCGCGGCCTTGACGAGCCCATAAGGCGCGGCGCACCTGTACTCGCTGATAAGGTGTGGGCCCGCGGTATAAGCTAATGTTTACACCGTATGTACATTAAATAACGATAGTTTTTATATTTCTCACAAATAAAGCAATATTTTTATTGCACTATGTATACATCTCTATGTGCATATTTTACGAATCATGTTATTCTAAACAGCAATATTATATCCACGGAGATAGCACGAGAAAGTCAGAACGAAAGGAAACACTCGATAAGAATGACGGGACGCAAGGAATCAACGATGAGAAAGTCAGAACAGAAGGGAACGGTAGAGAGATAGCAGCTACTGCTACGAATAGCAGCACGAAAAGAATGAGCAGACAACGGTTTTATACATAATCAATGAATATTTTTTTATGTATTGTACACAGTAAATACGATACATGAAATCGAACAAAAAGATTATTTTTAAATATCGCGAATTCAACTGTAAAACTATATACTTTTATGCGTGATCCTAATTAGCGTATTTCACAATAGCCGTACGGGACAGTGGAGTACATTCTGTGTTGCTTTCGCTTCGTGTTAACAGGTTCGCATGATTTCGTTTCTTTACGCGTTACTACATGATGAAATTCCGTGCGTCGAATAGCGTCGAATTTAAAAATAATAGGTACGCTCCTAGCTCCTGCCATGAAAGATCTTAATGCGTTATAATTTACGTGACGGCTATTCGCAAATTTTAGCGTGATACCCTTTACTTTACATTTTTCAATAATCGTACCGTCGGGTGTACGAACAAGGTATGCGTAAAATGTTGGTCCTCGCGAAACTAACGAAGTTACATAAGTACCAGGCCCGTATTCGCTTAATTCATCCGTGAGATCTCCTAGAAATTGACCGATTGGCGGCTCATACTCGTTGCCACCGGGGTGACTCACGTAAATACAATAGTCCGTATCGCAGTACAATATTCGTCGCCAGAACCCCTCAAGATTACTGTATAATTTTAGGCGTGCCTGTGCCGTCGTGTATGCTGCAATCACTGCGTTTGATATCGGGGATGGTTAGATAGCATCGCGGTTGCTTACATAGTTCACATACATGATCTTGTGATCAACCGGTAGCATTCCCGTCAGCGCGTGAAAACGATAACGGTTTTCGTGAGATTCTCGCGTTGACCAAACTTTCCTCAGAATGAATTAAAACCCAATTTTGCGAGCGAACGTAAACCCGGATTTGACTGCAAAGCACTTCGCTCGAGATATACACCCTCAGACTCCTTGTACAACGCTATAAAACGCGCTATTGCTTCCTCGTCATCGTTACACTCTGATGGCGGTCCACTCGCCTCCTGTTTTATTTTAAGGAATATATCGATGTACTCGGCAAAATAACCGCTCCGTCACGTTGTCGAGTCATACTGCGTAACAACGTAATGTCAAATTTCATCGATACGCGTCACCTTATATCCAAGCGACACAGCTTTTCTCAGCTCGTCCACGACCCATGTTACGTCATCGTGTGCGCAGCTCTCGGATGTGTCCATATCTGTACATAACGTTCTACACAGGGGGAACAATAGTTTCCCATGCATGCGAACAGGCGGTACGGGGATATACAAATTGCGCGGTGCTACTACGGTATACTTCACGAAACTCTCAAAGATACTTAGATCGTTTTCAAGTCCTACGAGTTCTCGACACTCGTCACCTACGTACACTTTCGGATGTCCAACGGGATATTTTCCATTCTTACACACCCATGGATACAGCGAGCACACATCCACATAGCGTATCTGCTCCCCATTCGCAACGTTGTACAGGCTTAAAAAGTTTTCCATTCGACCGCTTAAGAAGGCATCGTGTGGTTCAAGAGGCGCCTGCTTGACGTGATTTTTCACGTATGACCACATTTCCTCATTATTCTCGAGTAATCTGTCAATATCGCATTTCCATATTTCGGTCAGAGTGTACCATTTCAATCTGATTCGCTGAGAAATGAGAACGGTACACTCGTATCGATCATCCATTGTATCACAGAATTTAGTTTGAGCATCTCTATTCACGCGATAACATTGCGGACATCCATGCCAAAAGCAACCGTCAAATTGAAGAAAGTGATGGACCCCCGCATGCACGTAGTATCCGTCGACAGCTGGTAGGCCGGTCGGAGGGCGATACTCTCTCGTAGGTCCAGCATGAGCGACAATGCAGTTGCGCTCACGCTCGAGCCATACGAGCCATACGACGACCTTGCGCGACTGCTTATCGTCCCAGCGGTTCCCTGGTAGTAACACCGCAATGCGATCTTTCTGTAGAAAATTCTTTCGAAATACTCTCATACATGCTGTGAGACGTACGAACTACCTTATAACGCGCGGTGTACAGAGCAGGGCATCGCTACCGCGCGGTTACATACACTAAGTAGACTGGCCTATACTCGGCAAATCACGACGCTCGGTACGCACACAACAAAGCACTGCTACCGAGCGTTACTCACACAAGCTACGCCGGCACATCGGTGACCAAGTCCCGTTACTCCTTCGAAAAGCACCGCTGGAGAATTAAAAACCAACGACTAATTTCAAAAAGTACCAAGGCTACCAGTGGGCTACAGGAAGATGGGCTACAGGACCGCCACCAACTATAGTTATACCGAAAGCATGGGCCAACTGGAGGGGATTCTGGTATAAAAAGACCAGAATTTCGGCATTCGGGGAACAATTTTGTTTGCAGGTCCCGCCAACGCAGAAGTCCAGGAAGGAAGAGCAGCCAACCCTCGCTAGGTGCGGCCGCACTGGTACCAAGAGAGCCCAGCTGTGGCACCTGACATACATCTTAGACGGGAAGCAGCTGAGCCGGTGCTGCGTTCGAGGCCAACGCACCGCAGACCCAAACAACAACAGAGCGGTCTATTTCTGTCTCTCTTTCTCTCACTCTGGCAGCCGAGGACAGCCAAATACACGGGCTAGGCTCTCGAAAACTAAAGATAATAATTACGACTCATTAAAATACGGAATACGGTGGTTAAATTGTAAAGGCCGCTGTTGAATGTGAACCACATCTAAACGTCAAGTTTTTTTCTGCCTTTCATTTGACATTTCTCAATTTCAGACTAACTCAATTTGAACCATGGAAAGATACACAATCGAACAACGCGTTAATGTTATTCAGGCTTATTATGAAAATGGGCGTTCAAATCAAAATGCATATCGTGCACTTCGTGATTTTTTCGGTCAATTTAATCGTCCAAATGTGCGTACAATCGGAAAAATCGTGCAAAAATTTAAGCAAACCGGGTCTGTAGGAGATATTAAAACACCAGTGCATGCTCGTACAGCTCGTACTGCAGAAAATATTGCTGCTGTTCGCGATAGTGTGGCTGAAGAGCCGTCCACCTCAACTCGTTGTCGTGCCCAACAATTGCACCTCTCACGCTCGTCGTTGATGAACATTATGCATAAAGACTTGCATTTACACGCTTATAAGATGCAATTGACTCAAGAACTAAAGCGTCTTGAACATTCCAAACGTCGTCAATGGTCAGAATGGTGGCAAGAAATGGCAACAGTGGATGATCAATTTTCGAAAAAAATCATCTTCAGTGATGAGGTACATTTTCACCTCAGTGGATTCGTCAATAAGCAGAATTGCCGCATTTAGGCGAATCATAATCCAAGAGTGATTGTCGAAAAACCAATGCACCCTCAAAGAGTGACTGTTTGGTGTGGTTTATGGGCTGGCGGCATCATCGGGCCGTATTTTTTCCAAAATGAGGCCGGTCAAGCAGTTACTGTGAATGGTGTTCGCTATCGTGAGATGGCCCGAATTGGAAGATATGGATGTGGGCGATATGTGGTTTCAACAGGACGGTGCCACTTGCCACACAGCTAACGAAACAATGGCTCTTTTGCGCGACAAATTCAAAGGCCGTGTTATCTCACGTGGTGGCGACGTCAATTGGCCGCCAAGATCATGTGATTTGATACTTCTTTCTTTGGGGTTATTTGAAAGAAAAGGTGTACGTCGATAAGCCAGCAACAATTCAAGAACTAAAGGATGAGATAATTCGGCACATTAACGGCATAGAACCTCAATTATGCCTAAGCGTTATCGAAAATTTGGACCATCGGATGGAGGTGTGCCGCCGAGTTCGCGGCGGCCATTTGGCCGATATTTTGTTCCATACATAATTGAACCATACTATATTATCATAATAAAAAGAATTGACAATAATTTACTAAATAATTTGTGTTTTATTCAAAATCAACATCGGCCCTTAAAATTTAACCACCCTTTATATAGCAAAGCACCCATCAAATTTCTATATTTAATATTTGACGCACAGTTTTTGGCCTTTTCAAGTTTTAAATTTGTCTCCATAGGAGTAATATACAATGTGCTGTTTTGTAGTTGGTATTTATCAGCTAATGACTCTATATATTTCGTTTGACTTAAAGTGAGTTCATTATCAAGATAGTTATGTTTTATATAAATTCCAAGATACTCTTTAATTTCCCCTAAGTCCTTCATTTTTAATTCGTTGGACAAGAGTTCCTTAAAACTTTGTATATCTGCGTTATATTTACTACAAATTAATAGATCATCTACGTAAATTAATACATAAATTACGTTGTTTCCATTTCCTTTTTTATACAGGCAGAGATCTACTGTTACGTCAAAATCGCGGCCTATCTTACGATCCCACGAGTTTAACATAGATTTCACGTTTCGGTGTATCTTTTCCGTGCTCTGGTCAAGGAGAATAAATTCTGCCTTTACCACACCCGACGAGAAAATACCGAAGACGCAAGCCCGTTTTTGAGTCTAACCTCGCGGAAAATTACTCGGGATAGGGCTGGAGTGCGTTTTGTTCTTGGTTGGGGATAATCACTTCACGAATAATGGGGAGGGACTTGAATGACAATTTCACGCGGAGCAAGATTTCACTTTAATTGGTAATTGGAAATTTTACTTACGGTTGTTTGTTGCTGTGGTTCTTACTGTTGAACGTTAGATGGACGTAGATTAGTGTAGTCAGACAGACTAAAAATCGAACGTAGGCGTTGGTGCGTATTAATAATTATTTATTGAAAAACTACATGAGTAGTTGAATGTTGCACGTTCAATATTCCCGATTTTACAGGCGTTAATAATTATAAGTACTGTACTTTTACTCTGTACTACTTGAAACTATACTTTGTGAAAATTAAGTCGTGGTGAAAAATTATCGTTCTGTACCACTTTATTTCCCGGTAAACAGTACTACTTGTTGCCTTGGAAAAATTCTAATTCACTGCCGGCGACTTATTGACTGCCAGGCTAGTGATTAGTCCTCTAGTTATCCCCCGTGAAACTGTGTCGACGGCCGATTTTCGCGGCCTTTTATAGGGCTCCTGAGCGTCGAAAATTCTTGTCGTCAAGCGCGTAAAAGAGGAGAAGGGATAAAACCCTATCCTGATTATAAGAATTTCCCCGTGGTCTATCTCGACCATACACGTATTCATTCCCCTTATTCCGCAGAGTAGCTTCTCGACATGCAGAGCCACAGATCTATGCAAGTGCATCGGTATGGTGCGCTCTGATTTGTCAGCGCGATGTGCTACACAGAGGACCACGCGATTAGGTGAGAGAACGCGTTCGAAGCGTTTTTCCCCTGAAAATGAGGCGATTTTTACCACCCCGCTTCTTGGCCTACTTTCAATAGAATTTCCTAGTTTAGGTAATATCCTTATGCTCGCTTCTCTGTAGATGTGTCTATGGTAATGGCTTAGTTTTTCAGCGTTTTTACGGAACTTAAATAAATCCTTCACATGAAACCACTAATAATAATTTTGTTACAGCTTCTGTAGTTAACTTTGACGTATGCAACCTGATTTCTGCGTTAATCTCTTATTAGTATAAATGGTTTCGTTGAGTTATGGCTTATTCCAAACATCATTGGTTATTCGTTAAATTAGTGATTACTCTAGTTATAGCTAATGAGTTTTCTTAAATAATTTGTTAGTTAGACGTTAGATTTCTTATAGTTAATAAGTTTTCTTAAAAGATTTGCTAGTTAGACGATTATTCTCGTACTATAGGAACGAGAGCGAGAGAGAGAGATAGAGATTTTACTTGAGAACGACTCGTCTAACTTGGTTACTTGTACGTTTTGTTCGTACGCAAGTCGGCTAGATCGCCGTTCAGCCCTAGCGATAAGGCGTTCGTCGTGGCGCAGAAAGTCGCCCCAGCCTCGCTTTCCTGCAGAGGAAGCTCTATTGAAACGCGTTACCGTTTTCTCTCTTTCTCGATTCGTTTTACTTTTAGTATTTAGTATTTAGTATTTAACAATCTTAACATTTCATTTTATCCTGTCTATATATGTGTAATGTATTCCATATAGTTAACTTGATGGTAAAACAAGTATGTCTATGCATGGAAACGAGAGAGAGAGAGAGAGTTCTTCTCTTGAGAACGACTCGCCTAACTTGGTTACTCGTACATTTCGTTCGTAGCCAAGTCGGCTAGATCGCCGTTCAGCCCTAGCGATAAGGCGTTCGTAGTGGCACAGAGAGTCGCCTAGCCTCGCTTTTCTGCAGAGGAAAATTTGTTGAAACATGTTATAGTTTTTCTCTCTTTCTCGTTTTGTCTTACTTATGGGTGTTCAGCTGTAAAATAATCTTAACATTTTATTTTATCCTATATATATATGTATAACATATTCCATATATATAATTTACTAGTAAAACAAGTAATTTTATACATGAAAACGAGACAGAGCGAGAGAGTTCTTCTCTTGAGAATGACTCGCCTAGCTTGGTTACTCGTACATTTCGTTCGTACGCAAGTCAGCTAGATCGCTGTTCAGACCTCGCGCAAGGCGTTTTCGTTGCGCGGAGAGTCGGCCAGCCTCGCTTTCCTGCAGCAGAAGCTTCATTGCAACTCAATTTTAGTCTCATCTTTTTCTCGTTTTTCTGTCTATTTTTCGCTATTTTACCATAAATTAATCCTAATATTTCCTTTATCCTTTCTATATAGTGTAACGGTAAATTTGTGCCTCAACGCACCACGTTACCTATGACTGGTCCAAGTTATTTTTCCTTCCTTTTTATTTTCTCTTTCGAGATGGGCGCCAGGCGCTTTCGCGCCGGAAGGAAAAAATTCCGAGTTGGATGACCAGTCTCGACCCAGGCCAGCTACAGCTGTTCAAGACAGAGTGGGTGGTTCGGGCTGCCAAGCTACTTATTAGTCAAAAGAAAATAAAATAAAATACGGATAAAATCAATTAAGTAAAATAATTCCTTAAAATCCACGAACCAAATCGAATAATAAAATATTGTCAATAACTACGACCAAACAAGAACAATCCATGGAGTCAGCGAAATAAATAATAGATAAATAAATAAAATAATGACAGTAAATAATTTAGACAACCACAGCAAGTACGGGACAAACTTCTTTATTTCTGGCGATCTGATGGTAATTTCCAATAAACAACAACTTAGAATTCAAATAAAATGTCCCGTAAAATCAGTCTCTCGTGTTAACAATTTTCTAAATTTAGTTAGGTATCTTAGTTTTAATCTTTAATTCAACGGCAGCAGTTATCCCGTTCTCTCTCTCTCTTTCTCATACACGGCAGACGTTATATAGCCTATCTCGCTCGCTTCGAATTTCGACCAATATTCACCGACAAAGCCAAACATTCGGTTGTCTCAACGCTCAGTTCGCGGTACGGCTTATCCCGAGCTAATCCCAAATAGATTCAAGAACCATAACAACGGGACGGCGGGAGGTCACGTACACGAGCTTCGACTAGTTCAACTCTCCTATCTTGAAAATCGAAAGCAAGTAACGGCTAATAAGTCGAGAACGAGTAACGATTAATAAAACCCCAACTTATTTAAAAAGAACCTAAGAAGACCCTAATTAAAGGACTGACGTCCGAAATAATAATAATAATAACAATAAACAATACTAACGATAATAACCGTATTAATAAGAACAACGAACAATTGATTCAATTAAGTCAGATACGGTACCGACCGTACAAGTCCCTCAAGACCAAATACCACAGACAGGACGACGTTCGAACTCGCACTACCTCCAAATTTTAAACGCGAAAGAAAAATAATGAAGTACGGTTCGATGTAATAAGGAAAGAACCAATTAATAGAATAAATAAAGTATGGTAAATGACGGTACGTCCGTCAAAGTAAAACCAAGGCAATAAAATACAATAAAAGAAATAAACTAAGTCATATAAATCGAAGTGAATTATTCGGTAAAATCCGCGACACGGTCTATTCCGTTTCAATCCCACACACACAGGCTAACAAATACAAAGCACACCGGGATAACGGCCTAACGCGCGCACGGTTTAACCGTCCTCAAAATACAATTAAATAATACGGTGACTTTCTCCCGGTATCTACCGGTTACACGATCTCGCGAGTACACTCGATAAACGCCACGGTTCCCGATACAAATTACTACTCCGCACGCGGTGTACCAGAGCCGCAGGTGTGACCAAGCTCGAAGAAATTAATAGTTCACAAATTGAATGATAAAATAATAAAATAATAGTAAAAGACCGTAGAAGGAAAGAGAGCTCACCGGGACGATGCTGCCGTGACGTTCCTTGAAATCCGGTAAATCTCGAAAGACGTTTGATTATCCCTCCTGGTTGATCGTACAGTATTCGGATGTTGGCTCGAAGGACCGATCTCTTTTCCTCGCCTCAATAATTATTAGCGGGATGCCGAAAGGTAGCGCGGGACACAGATAGAGGGTACTCTACGTCTGGTTCGCTCAACGGTCACCGGAAAAAAAGCCCCGAGGTCCTGCCGGCACGCGTGCCCGTAACCTATGATCCCCACTTAACCCGCTAAACTCGGTTAATTGGGGGAACCGGTGTCGCACGCTGCCCGCAACTAGCGCCTCAGCTGGCCGATGTATAAATTAGCGACAGACAATACCAGCGTTGCGTAGTCCCGCAGATGATCCCCTGAGATATATACATTTCCGTGGGCCGACGGCGGCTGAGAATAGAAAACCGCGTATCCTGCAGTACGTCGAGCGATAATGATACATCCTGACCGGGAAAGGTGTGAAATGTCGGTCCAGAGAAGAAGGCCGAATCCCGAAGCTCTCCTCTTCTTGGTACTCTCCCATCGTCCCTCCGGTCGTATAAACCGCATTATGTATATATAAAAAAAATAAGACAAGAAAAAAAATAAAAATAAAGAATAAATAAGACCTGAAAATCCACCCTACAACCCTGCGTGATCGTGTAGGTATCCGTTGAGCGAGAAGGACGCAGCCTAAATATTCTGCCACGTTACAATAGGCATAACATGTTCTATATATTTATGATGGTGTTTTTACTATAAATTAATTCCAATATTTTACGAGAGACATGTTAATATATAGGCATAACATGTTTTATATATTTATGATGGTATTTTTACTATAAATTCCAATATTTTACGAGAGACATATTAATGTAATCCCAAGAGAAAAGGGGAATTAATCCTGATGTACTGATCTTTCTTCTATTACCCGACTATACTTGGTAAGCTCATTAATTCGATGTGGGTTGTACTCGTTTTCGAGTGACAGCCATGGGTAGTTTCCATATGGAAGCATAATTGTTCTTTTTGCTGCTGATATTTTATCTACAGTATTCGTGTGAACATTTTAATAGTCATAACTCTTTCGTTTAAATCAACAGTTCCTCTGCTTTTGTTAATTGTTCCGCTTAGTTAATAATTGTTCGTGATTTCATCATCTTTGATAAGAGAGAGAGAGAGAGAAGATTTCAGGCAAGAGCGAGAAGAAAGGGTGCGGTCGCTTGGTCACGTGATAGCGTTCCCTCCAACCGCTCCCTTATGACCAACAACGCCCCGACGGCGACTAGCCGAACCCCTGGTCTAGGATTGAGGGTAAGGCCGCGCTGAATCATAGATCCATAAATGGCAGTCGATAACCGGGTCTACGCAGTAGATCATATGGTTTGAAAGTTTGCCTTTTGACCGGGAGCGCCGGAAAATTCCATCTTTACAAGATTAATTCTTCCCGGGAGACGGTCGGTAGGGCCGCATCTTCACCCTGTTCCGATCTCCGTCGCTAAAATCGCTCTCCTCTCCCCTTAAGAAGTTCGAGAATAAAAGAAAAATGTGAGAGGTTACTTTTACTGTAGCGAAACTAAAACAGAAGAACTTTAACGTAATCGAAATAAAAAAAAGATAAATGCGACGTTACGTCAGGACGTAACACTACATTACTTCTTTTAAATCCTAATTTTGTAATACACTCATCAAAGCACTACTGGGGCGTATATGTCATCAATAACTTCTGTTTGTTGAAAACTTCTTACTACTAGCCTTGCCTTATATCGATCATCTGATTTTCTTGTATAGATCCATTTAACGTCTAAAACCTGTTTATCTTTAATTCTTTCAACTAATATCCAAGTTTTTATTTTGTTTATGCAATCTATTTCTTTGTTCATTGCCTGTTCTCAATTTTTGCTGTCAATACTATTTAACGCCTCTTCAAATGTACAAGGAGTGTTTACTCTACAATAGTTTACATATATGTTGCTAGTGCTTTTGTTTGGATATCTAATCGGACTTCTTCTCTCACGTATAGATTTACGTGGAGTTTTTTTTTAAACTTTCATCATTACTTTTCTGCACATTACTTTTAATTTCTTCATCTTCATTCGCACTTTCAAAAACCGTATCGTTTACCTCATTCTCTGTACTTGCGTCGCTTCCAATTTCGTAATCTTTTTCATCCAGATTAATACACTTTACATTTACATTGAAACAGCACGGGCTGTTTCACGCTCTCTCACTTATTTTAATTCGGCACACAATTAATATAATTTGGACGTGCAGCTCACACTATACATTCAGTGCTCAGTCTTCCTTATTTTTATATTATTTTTGTAAGTTTCAAGCGGATATACAGATTTTTTCTATCTACATCGGAGTGTCTGGTTACTTTTCACCTGCCACGAGTCAGTACTCATCCTCTCTCAATATACAGGGTGGCCGATTTATCTGAAGACATTGAAATATTTCGAAAACTACGCATCGGATCAAAAAAGTTCTGAATAAAATTTGTTCGCCTGGAAGGGGGCATCCAATGATACCAAAGTCGACCCCTCACCCCTACCCTTTGGGGTGGGGGTGGGGGCAACTTTAAAATCGTGAATAGGAACCCCTATTTTTTATTGCAGATTCGGATTCCCCACAAAAAAAATAAGTAACTTTTATCTGAAACTTTTATTTTGAAGCAACTTCCATTTTCACCACAATGGGGTAAACATGGGGGGAAGGGTGGATCGAGTTTCGTATCGCTGAATAGCTTTTTGAAAAGTTAAACATATGTTTTTTCTTTTTTCGATCCGATGTGTAATTTCTCGAGATATTCGCAAAAATCAGGTCCCTCGCGATTACAGCTACATCTATCACGAATCGATAAAAAATGTTTCAGATAAAAGTTACTTATTTTTTTATGGGGAATCCGAATCTGCAATAAAAAATAGGGGTTCCCATTTACGATTTCGAAGTTGCCCCCACCCCACCCCAGGGGGTAGGAGTTTTGGCGAAAAACTCACGAAGAACCAGTGCTGTGTGCGACGGTGCATTATCGTGGTGCAAAATCCAAGTGTTGTCTTTCCATAATTCTGGCCTTTTCTTGCGAATAGCTTCACGCAAACGACGCATAACACTTAAATAATATTCCTTGTTGACAGTTTGGCCAGTGGTAAGGAATTCGTAATGCACCACACCACGATAATCGAAGAAAACTGTCAACATGACCTTTAGCACGATATTCGCTCGATTAATCGGTTGTTTCCGGATCATAGGCATAAATCCAAGTCTCATCGCCTGTAATAATTTGTTTGTAGACGTCCTGATGGTCAGAAATCATTGATTCACATGCTTGAACGCGACGCTCTTTTTCGAAAAAATTTAGAAATTTTGGCACCAAACGCGATTTGACTCTACTGAGGCACAAATGATCCTTCAAAATTGCTTGCACTGATCCAATTGATATTGCAAGCATGTCGGCAAGGTCTCGAATTGTTAATCGACGATTTTCGAGCACCAATTCCTTGATTTTCTTGATGTGTTGCTCATCAATTGACGTCGATGGTCGTCCAGAGCGTTCCAAATCATCAACACGTTCCCTGCCTTCTTTGAAGTCTTTGTACCACTTGTAAACATTTTTCTGTGATATAGTCTCATCACCGAAGGCCTTTTGTAACATTCGATACGTTTCAGCGGCGGAAATTTCATTCCGCAAGCAAAATTTAATAGCACTTTGCTCAACAAAATTCGACATCGTAAGAATCGCCAAATTCACTTTTCTTTGTTCACAAAACCAAACGTAAACTAAAAACTAATGATGATATTGACATGTCATTTGTCACAGATGTCACTAACAGTCCTACCAACTTGAAAAAAATTCATTTCCGATTCGGTTAACGCGGGAAGTTTAAATTAAAAATTCACCTTACTTTTTGAACACAGTAGTAGAAATTAAGAACAGCGCGAAGTACAAAACCATATATGATATACAGGGTGCGCCATCTCAATCTGGTCGATGGAAGTATTGAATAACTTAGAGAATTTTCAACAGATTTCACAAAGTTGTATTTTTTTATTAAATTTAATTCATTACAATTTATTTTGATTAGTTTCCAAAAACCACATCGATCAAATGTCCGCCTTTATTACTGAGACAAAAATGAGCTCTTTTTTCGGCATTTTCCATTGTATTTGCCAGCGTCTCGGGCGATATCGCTGCGATTTTGGCTCGAATGTTGTTTTTTAGCTCCTCTATGGTCTTCGGCTTGTTGGCATAGACTTTACTTTTCAAAAATCCCCACAAGAAGAAGTCCGGTGCAGTCAAATCCGGCGATCTTGGTGGCCAGTCAATATCACCTTTCTTTGATATCACACGTCCTGGGAACTTCCGACGCAAATAGTCCATTGTTGAGCGCGCAGTGTGACATGTCGCACCATCTTGTTGGAACCAAAATTCCTTAAGACCTTTTTCACGCATTTGTGGTAAAACAAAGTGTGCCAACATCCACCGATATCGATCCCCATTGACAGTTTCACCAGCTCTGAAGAAAAATGGTCCAATGGTGGTTTTTGAGCAAACACCGGTCCAAACTGTCACTTTCTCATCGTGCAATGGAGTTTCGTGAATAATATAAGGATTATCGGTGCCCCACATGCGACAGTTTTGTTTATTGACAGCGCCAGAGAGGGTGAAATGAGCCTCGTCGGTCATCAGAATTCGCTCCCAAAAATCCGGCTCAGCTTCCTTCATTCGACTAACGTTATTAGCGTAAGCCAAGCGTCACGGCTTGTCAGTTTCCAATAATCTTTGAGTCAACTGCACTTTGTACGGAAACATGTGAAGATCTTGCTTTAAAATCCTTCTCAAAGTGGTTCCACTGATGTTTAATTGCTGAGACCGGCAGCGGTATGAGACATTTGGATTTTCTGCAACACTCTGTCGAACAGCTTCGATATTTTCATTTGAACGACCTGGACGCGGTCGAGCTTGATGTTGGAGATTCGCTACAGACCCGTGCTCCATGAAATTTGAAGCTAAATGACGGGTAGTGTCGCCTTTGGGCGCAGAACGTCCGCGATATTTCTTACGATACGCACGCTGAGTTGACACAACTGAACGATTATTTTCAATGTAAAGCGAAACTATTTCGGCGCGTTCTTTCGGCGTATAGCGATACATGGTTGAAATTGTACTGAAATAACCTATACGAAACGTGTTGTACGACGCTGGTCGGTTAAAATCTGTCAGAGTTATTCAATACTTCCATCGACCAGATTGAGATGGCGCACCCTGTACTATATCTCATGAAGAAAACCATGGTAATAAATTGCTATCCTGCACATTTGGTTCAAAGACTTATAAATTACAGAGTGTCTTGCATTACCCGGCAAACGAACAATCGAATAGAAAAAGCATCTTTTGACAATTCTCATTTACTTACCCTCCCATATGTTGAATCTATTAATCACTAATTAGTTAGGCTGTGTAAAGAATTCGGCATTTCATTGATAACCAACAATACGCATAATATTTTCTCAATCACTGGTTCAACTAAGGATAAGATTGGCACTGATATGAAATCAAATCTCGCATATTCGATTGAATGTGGTGATTCTGATTCAGTTTACATTGAACAAACCAAAAGGTATCTTACAACTCGTATTTACGAACATAAAAATAGCCTTAGACACTTAGACACGCAACACACTGCTTTAGCGACACATGTGGTGGACTTCAATTATAATTTTAAGTTTAATGAAGTTAAATTTTTGAATAATGAATAACCTTTATTCAAAAGATTAAATCTAGAAATGATACAAATTAAAAAACATGAAAAGTGTTGAAAAATCAGCTGATGCACGGCCATTACGATCGCCGTGCGGCAGCTCGTTACTACTGGTGCTATGCTGCGCTTGGCTGCCGTTCCTACAGCCAAGGCAGCACTTCGTAAACACTCTACTCAAGCGAGAGAGTAACATTTATCTCTCGCTTTACGGCGGCGTCGCGCAATGACGCTTTCGTACAGCTCAGCCAGCTTGATATTTTTCGCTACTCTCGAGAAAACCGCCAAGAATGCTACACCAGCCTCTTCTCAGCTCGGACACATTTTGACTGCTTTCATGGGATCTACTCAACTCAAACGTGCTCAACAGGACTCAAATTAATCGGTATGCGAGCACCTTGATAATTTATATAAATTCAATCTTGGTGAAGTGGAGAAAACTCAATTTGTGCATCCTCAAAAGTTTCACCTAGTGGCGTGTTTTGCAGCGCGGGCTGCTTCACGTTTTCTCTCACACATTTCGTGGCACACAATTAATATAATTGTATTTTCAGCTCATTAAATTTACTTTAAATTCAGTCATTTATTTATTTTATATATATTTTTTTATAGTGAAGCGAGTCAAGGATCAGTAATTTCCTTTAAAATCATTTCTCATTTATTAAAATTTTTTTTTGTAGCTGAGTGAAGAAAGTGGAAAGAAATACCATTTTCTCTATCTACATCTTTCGTCTGGTTATTTCATCCCTATCATGAGTGAAATCTCATTCTCTCCGAATATCTTTTAAATTGTACAACACATCAGGCAAGGGAAAACGCAACAAAAAGTATGTGCATTACAGAACTAATATAGATTATTTAAGTATCATTTATAATTCTGTTACTTAGATAGTTAGTCTTGTTGAGTAAGTACAAAATTGTGAAAACTGTTAATATAATAAGACTGGAATGAATAATCTTCTATGGTAATCATATAGTCAGGGTACCACACAACTATAAACGCCCCACTTGTTTTCTCTGCTACCTTTACTTCGTTCTCGAGGTGTCTTGTTATTCGCGTTTTACACACGAAACGGTAAACATGTAACGGCTTCTTTTTTTGAGTCTATCCAATTGACACTTTAATGATGCTCGCGAACATGCGAAAGACAGTGATATTTTATTTTCGAAATCCAGGAGGGTTGGGGGGGGGGGGGGAAGAAAATTAAATAAATTTAGTTTTTTCTTGAAATCAGTGGTAATTAAAAGTAATTTCATTTTGACATTTTTTTTATATATCTTGGACATTCACTAGCAAGTTTGATATCTGTTGACGAGCATTTTGGAGAAATTCACAGCATTGTAATTGAATAGTACAAGACTACTACATTTTGACAGTCACTATTAACGATTATTGGTGAGGTTGTTGGATTCAGAGGCTTGACTTATATGCTCCATTGGCGTCTTTGGCTGGTATCGGATTGCGGTTAAGATGATTGAACAGTATACTCAGGTTAGTGTTTTCTAGTGTACTCAATTCACAGTATTGATTTAACTTTACTATTTGCATATATTTTTATTCTAAATTGACTACGGTTCTACTATGATTCATACTATGATTTCTTTAAGCGTTATTAAGGTTATTGTCCCAACTTTTTATATCAGGGGGGAGAGGGAGATTTTGTTGTAGCGTTATTTAGAGACAAATTGCGATGTTCTTGTAGTTCAAATATTTTTAATTTATTTTTGATTTTGATCACACAATATATGGTTTTCTAGTGAATAAAATTACATCTGCAGAAGGTCTGCATATAGGACCGGAACGTAAAAAACGAGTATTATTTCTCCTGAATTCCGTGGGAGTTGGTCGAATTATAGCCACATACACTGCAGTCACTATGATCTATCATTGTTAGAAAATATTTAGATCCACCAATTGACATTTTTTCCATTGGTCCACATACGTCGGAGTGAACTGTTTTCGCATCCTCAGCTCCTCGAGTATACACGTCATTTATTGATTCGGTTGATAATATGATTTTTTATTTCGCACGTAATACTTTCCTCTGATCAGCTACATACTTAGGCGCCTCGAATACAAACCCCCAAAGATCTTCTAACTCCAGTAACGTTTGCATCGCCTATTTCCAGTCGGAGTAATTTTCTCCCCCACGGAGCTTTTCAATTTCCGGAGAATAAATTGGATTGTTCGGCACATGTGCTTGTAGCACCACTCGTTGTACGTTGCCGTCTTCGTCTGTCATGTTGAGCACGTTTTTCACAACTTTCATTGCACCGCGGTTTTCATTTTAACTCTTTTTCCTGACTTTTACATTTATTTGCACACCCACATTTTACTATTTATTTTTAGCACTCATTTTTTAAATCTGACTGGGCCCATAACCTGATGGATGTGGATTATGTATCGGGCAAATAAGTAGTCATATATTCATTGTGCAGGGCTTACGGACGCCATGATATGAAGCATGATATGAAGCACATACATAGGATGTAACGGTAATTTTTTTATCGTTAACAATTATTTTTATTTTTCGTAGGAGTTCGGGCTCGAACACAAAACTAATTAATGTTAGACTTCGAAGTGCGTGAGAGTAGGGTTTATTTACAGAATGAATAAGTTTACAACAAGTTATTTTACAGTTTTCGGCCTCTATTATATAGAATGGTGCATTCAGATTCGAAAATTCCGGCGATTATTTTGTTATTATTTCGTCTTATTCGTGCATAAATTCTCGGTACCCTCGGAAGTTTATTATTCTTCTTGTACAGTGGTATTGCTATATGCTTGGTGCACAGACATACTCACACTACCAGTCATTCGCCTCGCACTCGCTCCTTCGACAGAGTG
Source organism: Cylloceria caligata (assembly GCA_963942595.1). Classification (NCBI taxonomy): domain Eukaryota; kingdom Metazoa; phylum Arthropoda; class Insecta; order Hymenoptera; family Ichneumonidae; genus Cylloceria; species Cylloceria caligata. The sequence goes on from OZ012710.1 coordinate 26,888,357, forward strand.
TATTAATTCTGTTTACAATTCTTTCTCTTTTACTCTCGTTTCACTTTCTCTCTTTCTCTCTTCCACTCATCCAGGCGGGCGATTCCCGTTTATACTTCCGATTTAAAGTCCACACTATTTAATTCTATTTCCGGATACACTACTCGCTTAAACGTATTAATTAATCCTATGCACTTAATTTAACTTAGATCTATTCGCACACACACTTATTCTCTTAATTCTATTCTCATCAACCTATTCATATCCTAATTTAGTTCTAGTTTCTTTTTAACTTCACTAAAACCAATTCTTTATATTATTTAAACCACTCGCCTACCTCTCATTGTTCCGCTGTCTTCCATTCTCACTAATTCGATGTTCCGTTATGCACTGGACCCGAATTTATTCAGAATCTATTCGTTGATAATGCTTAACTTTTCTCTCGTAATTTTTAGAATGTTCAGATTTTTCGACTTGTCTTTTAGCACGCCTTCTATCCACGCTAAGAGGCCAAGAGAGCTCTTCTCCCCGCGCAGCGGTCTTTTATAGGCCTCCCCTCGCCTCATTCCTCTCTGCTTATTTGTCATCGTAATTTTAAAATCTAACGCATCTTTTCGGCTTTTGCGATCTGCCGCTGCCGCGCTCATCGCCTTCCCTTCGCCACCCAGCAAGGCCAACTGGTCGTTGACCTGCTGTTTATGTCAGCGAGGGAATTCCGGAGCGGCGAGAGCTCTAATTTTTATACCAGGGGCGACGGCCTATCGCCCGCGAACCTTGGTACGCCTGTACCGAGTATAATTTTGCAGGTGCTTCTGCATATCCCTCGGCTCTTTATACCGTTTGACATAATAAAGTAGGCTAGATAGTGTAACTATGTTACAAGGCAGCTATTAATCAATCTTGCCAATAGTTATTGAAAGTTAAATGGATCGTGTTCTTAATCATTTCAATTGTTTTTTAATTTGATCAATCATTATTGTTGAAGAACATTCTGCGTTTTTTCAAACTTCCTAGTACTAATTGTAAGTTAAGTGGATTGTTTGTGTAAAGGGAAGTTACATCCATCGATATTAATATCTAATTCTGTGCTACAATGATAGTGTCTCACAATCAGTGGTTTTTCAAAATGAAGCTGTCTTTAATTTCTGATCTGTGGTTTTCCAATACACACAAAAAACAGAAATTAATCATTTACCATTGTACAAATTTTAATAACAAAGCTGCTTTACAGCAGTTTAACCTAAAAAACAATGTACAAAAAATACACGACGGTCGAAAGAAGCCGCTGCGATACATAATGAGTTCTTTAATTCATTTAATTTACGTCTAATTGGGATCCCGTATTAATGAAAAGATCATTATGATAATTTGTTCGAGAAGCTGCCTTGCTTCCCGGAATAGCATGGCTCTCGCGCGACTCTCTACGGGGCAGTACTTCACGGGCGGCCCACTATCCACACGAGGTACGAGGGAATGTGCTTCCGCGTACGACGCGGGACGCGTGCCGGTTACTATGCAACTTCATTGTTAATTATCATCTACACGGCAGTGTATTACGAGCAATCGCTCTTCCGCGCTCTTGTGGTATTCTTAGTTTATTCTCATGTGCGCTCAATAAAAATCGTGTGGTATAACACATACAACTCTCAAGTGAATACTCAAGTACCGATTATTGTGCGGACATAATAATTGGTATAGTTTTCGGTACATCAGCACCTTCACTCACTCTCAATACGTGGTCGTGCCGAACTAAGTGCATCGATAGCACTCGTCGGACATACTCATAGACAAGCACAAATCCAATTAATACAATTATCGTGTGAAGTGAATTCTCTTGTAACACTCAACTCACAACTCACAATTCGCTGTCAGTGCTTACTCATCCGTGCGAAACTCCTTGTATTATAGTGATAATCAAAACCTGTAATTTATTTGAGCACGCCGCTGTCTCAGCCATCTTTTTTCATCACCCCCTTTCCACTATCCTCGGGAATCAGTTGTAAAAAGTCCGCTCATTCTATTGCGCCCGTTGACCCCGATGAGAAGAAGATATTGTTGGTCCCCGATGGCACCACCATGCCGAAAAGAACCCGATCACCAGCTCGCTTCGACCGAGCTGGCGTTAAAGGTTCAATCGCAGCATCGCAGAATCGAAGCTCTTCATCACATCTGCACGACGCTGTACGAAAAAGCTCAACCTGTCACCATGACTTTGCTCGATACGTTGATCGAGCAAATCGAAGAGATCCATGGAGACTTTTGCAAGGAGCACATGCTCCTCAGAAGTTCTTGGCCCGCTACTTACCTCGATCATGATTACTTTGCGAACAACCTGCAAATGACCGAGGCTAAGCTGTCGCGCAACGAAAAGATCACAGTAAGGCAAGCCATGGAAAGGCTAGCGCAACCTCATCGACCTGCACCAGTAGCCACGCCGCCGCGATCTCAGACAAAGCTGCCTGATATAAAGCTGCTAAGATTCAATTCATTCATCGCTGGTCATCTCTAACACCAGGTTCGCCGATGTCGAGCGGCTGATGTATCTGCAAGGCTGCGTCTCGGATCCGGCGGCGAAGCTTATTTCAGGATTCGCTCTCACCAGCGAATCATTTACTTTGGCTTGGGAGACACTCACGTCTCGATGTGTAAATAAGCGGTTGCTGGTGCAGGAACGTTTGGATGCTCTCTTTGGCATGACACCCATCGCAGGAAATGCGAAGTCGCTCTCATTCCTGGTGACGACGATTTCGGAGGCCAACAAGGTTCTGACCTCGCTGACCACGAACTTTAGGACTGCGTGTTGCTAAGGCAGCTGAGCAGCCAGCTGGACCGAACCACAAGAGAAGCTTGGGAAACATCTGTGGGGCGTTCACAGGAATTCCCGACCTTCACCAGGATCGAGGAGTTCGTTGAGACAAAAGAAAAAGCATTGGAGAAGGTGGAGGCCAATCCAACTCACAGGCGTCGTTAACGAACCCTGCTCCTGCAAAGGTTAGCACTGACCGATCGACTGTGCACCATGCGTAGGCAAGTACCGACCACAGTGCTCCGCCATCTCGCACCACTACGCCGGTATATCCCCGTGAATGTTGTCGGACTCTGGGGCACAATGCCACATCATGTCGTTCAACTCGGAGCTGCAAGGAGTGCTCAGGCATACACCACACGATGCTGCATCCAGCGGCACCACCAGCAAACTCCGACGCTGCTCAACCACTCGCTGCACAGTCGTCAACACAATAGGGTTGACGCTGTCGTTCTCTCATCGGTTCAACTCACGCGGACATGTTCATATCTACTAGCAACCGCGCTCGCACTCGATTACTCACCGGCTTTAACTCACCAGGTACGTCTTCTCGTCAATCCAGGGTCGGAATTGTCTTTTATTAGGGAATATCTCTTCTGTAAACTCAACACATCACGCTAGCTGTTTCAGAATTCCTCCTGGTGTTGTACGGAACCTGGAATATGTTGAAAATTATTAAGCTTCACTTCACAACAGGCAAAATAAAACCAGACACAAAGATGGTATATAGAGAAACTGGATTATTCTCCTTCCACTCTCTAATTACAAAATATCAAGAAAAATAAAATAAATATTTAAAAAATACAAAAAACTTAATTGAATTTGGTTTGAGAGACCAGCACGCAATTATATTAATTGTGCGCTGTCTTTTATTACATGTGGACCAGCACACAATTATATTAATTGTGTGCTATGTGCGCTTGAAAGTGAGTATGACGCAGCCAGTGCTGCGGAGTATGCCACGGGGTGAGAAATGTGAGAGTGTAAAATATCTGACTTATTCCCAGCAAATTCTCTATAAAGCTATATGAGAAAATACAGGGAATAAGTGAGAGCACTTGCAGTTGTACTGCTTGAGTGCTGGAGCGTGATATGAGACAGTGTGACACAGTCAGCGCTGCAGAGCACAACAAGGAAAATGATGAGGATGCACAACTGAGTAGAAAATATTCACAGTATTTTCGCAGCAGGTTTACTGGGGGAAATTACAGTGAATAGTAAGCACATACGCAACTATATTAATCGAGCAGGCAAAATTTAGTGAGGAAACGTTGTAGAGCCCGGGGTGCAGCGCACGCCACAAAATGAGACAATTATGTGGATGCACCGATGAGATTATCGTTATGGAATTTGTTAGAAATTATAACGATGTACTCGTACCTGATTTTGAGTCCTGTTGAGCACGATAGCTGAGTAGATCCGAAGAAAAGTGGTAAAGAAAGTCCAAGAGCTGCATAAATGTGTGCGCTGTTCCCGTGGGTTTTTCAGAAAGTCTAATTTTGCAATATGGCTGCGTGATACAAAAGCGTCGTTGAGCGCTGAAGTCAAATGAGTGAGATAGCCGGTGAGCGAAGCCGAAGTCAAGCGAGAGAGATAACCTCTCGCTTAACGCGGCACGCCCGCGAGGCACAGCCTCAGCTCCGCGAGGCCCTTCCTCAGCGATCTCCGGCATAACCGCGCGCAGCATGCTACACAGCAGCAACAGGTCGACGCACGGCGATTATCAATCGCCGTGCGCCAGCTGATTATCCAACATTTCCGCCCGCCATCAGCAACGGGGTTGATGATTAATTCTTTTGCTCTGTGTTGGATGAGATCGGCAGGACAGCTAGTTTTGAGATTGGCCTGGTGAGCCTAGTGGTAGCAGTTCGGAATGTCATCACCCTGGTGAACACATCGTTGCCTGGCTGCAATGCCGTGACCCGTGCAAGTGGCCACTTGCACGGTGGAAAGCGCTCATCCGTAAGCAGAACCAAAGAGCCAACTTTAATGACATTGGTAGGGTGGTGCCACTTTGAAATTGACTGCTGCCGTTGCAAATAATGAGCTGACCATTGACGCCAAAATTGTTGGACCTTTTGCGGCAATACAAGTAATTGCCATCTTGAGAGCCGTGAGATTACCAAATCTTCGACAGTTGGCTCCGGGACAGTTGTGAGAGCTTCACTAATGAGAAAATGTCCAGGCGTAAGAGCTGATGAAATATCAGGATCATCGCTCAGCGGTTCCAGAGGCCTTGAGTTGAGTATAGCCTCGATTTGAACCAGCAGTGTTGAGAGCTCTTCGAACGTGAGTGCTGTATCACCCACCGTTCGGCGCAGATGGGATTTAATGGATTTTACTGTCGCTTCCGAATTGCCAGCCATGTGTGGAGCCGCAGGTGGATTCAATTTCCACGCAATTTGGTGATTGGCGAGAAGACGAAGGGATGACGTGATGTTCTTGAGATATCTTCGTGACTAGCTGACGTACGGCTTTCTGAGCACCGAGATGAGAATCGCCTGAACGTTGAGAGGAAGCCGTCAGCTGAGTAGTCGCTGACTACCTCGAGATGCAGAGCTGAAGTGGCGAGACACACAAAAACGCAGCTCCAGCCTTTGTGTGTTTAACTTGCTTACCCCTTCCAAGTTTTGAATGTGAGAGGGCCAGCATAGTCAACTCCTGTGTGAGTGAATGCACGCGATGGTGTGATTCGTGACAAAGGAAGCCGACCCAGCAACTGCTGAGCCCGAACTTCTCTCTGCCGAGCACACACCACGCAATGCACAATGTGGGATTTTACAGGAGCTCTACCGCCGACGATCCAATGCGTTAGCTAAACTTGGGCCAATATGAACTACGTGCCTCCGCGAAGAGTGCGCACGTGAGCTTAATCAATGATGCGAGCCTAGAATTGAGAGTGACGAGGTAGAATGGCAGGATGTCTTTCTTCATAGTGAGTGCTGATTGAGCAAGGCGACCTCTTACTCTGAGTACATCCGCCTGGTCGATGAAAGCTGTTAGTCGACTGAAGGGGTGAGAGGATGGAAGAAACGAGCCTGACTGCAGCACTTGTAGTTCGTATTTGAAAAACATGGCTTGCGTTGTTTTCGCCCAAAAAATGTTTGCTGCAGCCATTTCTCTTGCCGTGAGCGGAGCGGTTCCTGCCAATTCTAACCTCCTCCTCATTTTGGCCACTATCCTGACACAAAATGAGGTGAGACGACACAATTTTGTGAGTGAAGAACAGCGATAAACGAGATCCCAATGGTACTCTGGCGTCAGAGTGGAACGAGAAGAGCTACTCCCGGTCGGGCTTCCATAACGCTCAAATCTTCAGAGTCAGTTGAGGCCTTTGGCCAAAATCAACAGGTTTCACCAGCCACGTTGGACCTGACCAACGCAAGTGGTCGCGATCGTTCTATCGTTCCGTTTGTCTTTCGCACGTCAGTATAGCAGTCGATTACCAGCATATGGTTATAAATGCACTCATCACTGCAGTTCTTTACTGCGTGCGGGGCATCTCTCGATCTAACATAACCTTAAAAAATTGACAGCAATGAATCCCGTACACACGGATCGGTATTTCTTTGGACGTGATACATCGCAGAAATAGTGTTGAAAAAGGGAGAACGAATGATGTTATATTGTTGGTTGTGAGGAAAATATATTTGCTGTTACGATACAAAAAAGAAATTCTACAAAAAGGCAAGCAACCGGTGACTCGTCTTCGGTTACTGCTGTGCCAAATGCCGGGTATACCGTACCGCATTTGGCGAAATGAAGAAGGACTACAAACCGAAATAAGTTGATTCTCGTTGTTAATACAATTGCATTACTTTATGTAAAAATCATCAATTTATTAACTTTCATAAATTGGAAAATTCGCCGGCCGTTGGCTTCTGGCATATTCTTTACGAAGAGCCAAAGAAAAAATATATTCTATCGGTCCACTAAAATATTAGAGTGTTATACAATTTTTAATTTTATTATCACTGGATTTTTCATTTTTTTATTGCTTATTTATTTCTGTGCCAACAGGTTGATACGATCAATTAGCTTTTAACAAGAAATAGTACGTCGTGTTCGGTTGCCACTGTTGTGCCGCGGAATATTCCACTCCGTATTTAGTATATTCGGGAATATTCCATAGCAACGAAACATTGGAATTCGTTCAAGACAAAAAACGAAGTCCAATGCCCAATCGTATTAACGACCCCAAGAACGCTGACGCAGCATGAGCGACTCGCTTGGCGTTCGAGCGAAAGGCTAACGCTAAAATTGCGAATTAAGGGATTTTCGTGAAGACAGTTAGCAACTGCTTTACGAAAGGACAGTATTAAATTAGATTGAAAAGAGAACGGTTGGTTCCTCGTTTGATACTCGAAACAACGCATTATTGTACTTCTTACTTTGTTATGTAAATAGGCAACGGAAAGTTACCGTTGCTTATAATAAATACTTCCTTTTATATAAATTCGCGTTTCCATCTTTTACTCGAGATCCATCTCCTTATCGGCAAACGATCCCAAAAAATAATAACTTTTAATATTATACCGACTACCGAATAATCCAATTACTCGGTACCGGCATAACATTTGGTGGCAGCGGTGGGATCTGCCGAAGTTAAGTGATTCGTGATTTATTAGGACAAAAGTGTTTTGGTCAAAGTTGAGAATACTCTGAAGTGACGACTACGACGCGTGCAAGGACACCAGTGTAGTTCGTGAAAACCCGACTAATCTAACGCGAAGACGCAAAGTGAACGTCGGTGCGGGGTGACGTATCGGTCAACCGTTTAAAGTCCCGATTAACGGTGTCACGTCAAGTCGCGGAAAACCGCACAAAGTGTGCAGCCGAGTACGCAAAGCAGCTACTCGAGAAGAAGCCGTCGCGCAACCATTGGCGACGCACCAAGGACGAACCCAGGAACCAACGAAGAAACGGGTCAACAGCGTCAGGAAGGACGACAAGGACCATCGACCGAACAGAGATACAGGACAACAAGTCGGCAACAGTATGGAAAGGACAATCTTCCAGATCATCTATCTGTAAGTAGCGGTTACATTATACTTATAAATATAGCCGATAAACTGAAGCCAGATAGGACAAATATTTTGAAATTTTGAAAACAAAATTAATAATTTTGCCAAAGCCAGCGTAGAACCGATATTTAAGAAAATATTCCACTAGATATATATTTCTCTTGAGATTTTGTGGGAATATTTTAAAGTAGAGTTCGCCGAGAAATTAGCAAACATGTCAGAATCGAGAGGAGCCCGATCAAGGCATAGGGGCAACTCGCTAGAGACAACGTTGCCTGGCGCAGGGGTAGCCCCTACAGCCGGTTTAGCTGCGGCAGTAGGAGACATCGTTTACGAAATGCGCAGGGCGCTATTCGAACTCTCGCCGTCGGGGCGAATCCCTTCGACGAGACAAGAGGCCCTTGCAGACCGACTAACGGCCCAGTTCGGCGTAAACCCACGTAGGGGTGCGTCGTTCGGGGATTTCGACAGCGACGGTAGCGACGACGTGTTTAATATGGCTACTGGCGAGCGAACTCCCGAGCACATCACCGAGGAAATGGTTGAGCGGAAAATAGAAAACATGCGAACCATAGATCGTGTAGGTTTTTCAGCAGCTACCGGTACGACAGCCCGATCGGTACCAGCGAGAGTACGCGATCGGTTGGAAGCGGTCGACCGAAGCCAACGCGAACTGGAAAGAGCGCGACGCCAGTACGAAAGGCTGCAGAGCGAACACGATCGAGGCCAACGCGAACTCGATCGCGAACTCAGGGAGGCCGAAACACCGTCGGCGAGACGAAACTTGGCGGACACGCTCAACGAGGTAGGTGCGGACGAGTACGAACTCATCCGGTCCCTACGAGAGCAAAACGCCGAACTATCGCGGAGGCTGGGAAATACAGCGTTGGAAGAACGTCCGATACTACGTCCGCGGTCGAGGCAAACCCGATTTGAGGAATCGGATTATCCCCCTGCGGATCCCGTGTTCCAGAGGGAACAACGGAGGGTGTCGGAAACACCGAGTCGGACACTCGACCTGGGGCTGGCCTTGCAAAATATAAAGCGCTTCGACGGCAGCAACGCTGACGAACTAGATGCCTTCTTGCGATCGTGCGAGACAGTTTTCAAGAGAGTAGCGCCCCAGGATCAAGACATCCTGTTGGAACTGGTGCTCAGCAGCAAGCTCGAGGGAAGGGCGTCCAGAGAGATAAAGCATAAAGTCATCCTCTCGGTAGCGCAGCTTAAAACCGAGCTGGAGGCCCTGTACGGAAAGCGGAAGTCGTTGCCTGCGTTACAAGTAGAGTTCAACTCCCTCCGGCAGGGCCAGGGTGAGGACATCGGGTATACGCCGCCAGGACTGAGCGTATCACCGTCGATATAATAGAAAAACTCTGCGAGGAAGCCACCTCGATGTTGGAGATGCGCATTGTCGAAAAAATAACACGGAAGAGCGCCCAGGCCAACTTCGAAAATGGACTGCATGGGCAGGTCCAAATTCTGGTGAGATCTCGTAATTAAGCCACCCTCCACGAGTCCGTTACAGGAGCCATCGAGATCACGAATATGGTGCAGCCAAAGGGAGGGGTAGATGGAGTATTAAGCCACCCCAGAAGGTCCCAAGGCGCATCACCCCGGCAGGGAGAAAATTGTTTCACCTGTGGAAACACTGGACACATGGCTCGAGACTGCGCCCGCAGATGGGAACGAGTAAGCCTACCAGTACCCAGTGAAAACAAGTCAATCCACAATGTGGAAATAACCTGCAATTACTGCCAGAAGAAAGGCCACATGTGGAAGGACTGCCGGAAAAGACTGTCGCAGAATAAAAGCGAGCCAACGCAGCCGTCCCGACAGCTAAGAAACGCAGGCTACAAAGATGCAAAAAATACGGTAACTGCGGGGCCAGATCCAGCCACTGCAAGCGTGAACACGCTGGGCGCACTGAGACTGAATACGCTAACTGTCCAGCAGAGACCTGCGGGCAAGCATAAGAAAACAACGCTGCAGCTTCTACAAGTAACGTTGCCGGCGTCGAGTGCCACCGCCAGCGACTTCGATATCGATGCGCCGTTGGCCACGACCGGGGTACTCACCCTCAAAGCGGACACCGGAGCGCAGTGCAGCATAGTCAAGGAAGACTGTCTCAAGCCCGAGACCATGGTGAGCAGGTGCTCCGTGGAATTACAGGGTGTGGCGGGCGAAAAATTCACCCCCCTTGGTATAGCTAAAATTGTGCTCGAAACACCGGCTTTAAATGTAGAGCATTGGTTCTACATCGTTCCGAACAATGTGCCGCTGAAGGTCAACGAACTACTTGGCATGGATTTTATCAAGCAGCATAAAGCGGACATCCTGCATGGCGAGATGCTCAAGTTGTATGGGCACTGCATGCCGCTACGGGACGGCGCGATATATTCGTTACCACGCAGTAGAACTGCCGCCACGTGCAAATACATAGGCCTGCTTACAAAGATAAACCTTCCTTCCGGAAACGGGTCTAACATGGATGCCGCCAAGAAAAATAAATTTGTCAGACTACCTACAAGGAGTAGGATCGGCCGAGGCATCATAGAGAGACCCCGTGTCACACCGTCAAGAATCAAAAGAGTGAGTTTAAATGTTCCTAAACACGACGGGGAAGTGCAACAGCCGACGGTGATATGCGAGCCGTCGGAGATAGCGAAGACCGTACGTAGCCGCCAGGTCAATGCACTGCGCGTTAGCTCAGAGAGCACGGGGAAGAAGGCCAAACGGTTTGCGCAGCGCCGACGGAAGCCCGACTTGGTGCCCCCCAGCAGTGAAAAGCAAGCAGCTCGCGCAGGAATAGTGTGCGAATACAACGGTGTATTCCAACTACGAGGGAACAAGCGACAGCGCACGCATGAGGTGCAAGATCGCGCCCTTTAAGGTCGGATCGAAGGACCTAGGATCGCAACCCTTGCCTGGGAAGACCGTAAAATCGGGGCATGGGTCCGGTAAAATGCATAAAGCCGGAAAAAGAAATACTAATGCAGATGCTCTGAGTCGCATATATGCGACCACACGAGCCCAAGTGGGACAGGAAAGACAGTCCCACAAAAAAGAGAATGATAGCGCAATCGGGTATACGAACAGCCGCACAAAGCGGAGAGTCGAGGATACCCAAGGCAACCATGTTATGCCGGTACCGAGTAATTGGATTATTCGGTAGTCGATATAATATTAAAAGTTATTATTTTTTGGGATCGTTTGCCGATAAGGAGATGGATCTCGAGTAAAAGATGGAAACGCGAATTTATATAAAAGGAAGTATTTATTATAAGCAACGGTAACTTTCCGTTACCTATTTATATATCAAAGTAAGAAGTACAATAATGCGTTGTTTCGAGTATTAAGCGAGGAACCAACCGTTCTCCTTTCAATCTAATTCAATACTGTCCTTTCGTAAAGCAGTTGCTAACTGTCTTCACGAAAATCCCTTAATTCGCAATTTTAGCGTTAGCCTATCGCCGAACGCCAAGCGAGTCGCTCATGCTGCGTCGGCGTTCTTGGGGTCGTTCATACGATCGGGCATTGGACTTCGTTTCCTGTCTTGAACGAATTCCAATGTTACTTTGCTATGGAATATTCCCGAATATACGAAATACGGAGTGGAATATTCCGCGGCACAACATCCCTCCCCCCTTAAAAGGAAAAATTTTTTCTTAAAAATTTTTTCTTCGATTGGTTTCTCGTATTTCCTCTTACAATTTTACTGTTTGATGTTATATAACAATACAATAAAATGTTTCATTTTTTCATTCGTTGACGATGAAGTTTTTCCTCTGCTTCTTATCGTCTTTCGTGCCGAGCGAGTCGTTCTCGGTTGAGGGGACGGGTGCATAACCTGGCCAGCTCGGATCGCGGTTGCTCTTCTGGCTGTTGTCGTCCGATCGGCTCGAGGTTGATGTTTACCTCGGCTGTTGCCGGGGTCGTTGCCTCGCTTGTCCTTGTTGGTGTTCGGTTTCGTTGATACCTATAACATTTAAACAGAACATAGCCAACCAAGGCTATTGGTGCTACTGCACCCAGTGAGTAGAAACTCAGATTATGGATGCGTTGCATCCCGTCTCCGTCGGTATTGAGGTTGTCCATGATTTGGTCGGCTCGAGCTCCGAGCTTTTGAAGCTCTTCCGGGTCTCGCAACACGCTCTGTGATGGACTTGTCCTCTCGGTCTGCTTAAGGGGTGCCTGACCTTCAATTTCCGTTAATTTTAAATTGAACGATGGAAGGTAGTTTTCCCTGATGACCTGCGACGTTCGCCCGATGGTTCTGATACTGAAATCTCGGGCGGTTACTATACATATGCCTATCAATGCCAGTATGCCTGAATTTTTCTAAATTACCATTACTATCATTTTAGTGCTCTATAAAGAGCTTCAGGCGATTTGCATGCACTGCCTGAGTTTTTCGTCCCTTTCGGTTGACGTAATTGACGGGGGGCCTCTTTTCTACTATTTCGTGAGGTCCCGTCCACTTCAGGGTCAGCTTAGCTGACCGCCCCCTGCGCACCGTCTCGTCACGGAGAAGTACGCGTTCGCCGACGCGGTACTCCTGCACCTCTGCGCCTTGGTCATACGTATTCTTTGACCTCCTTTTCGCGACTTCCAGGTTGTCGCGTGCTACTGTCCATGCAGCGCGTAACCGCTCGCGTAGCTCGTGGACGTGATCATCGTAGGCATAGGTGCTGCGGGGCTCCTGTTTCACGGCGGTCAGCAACTCAGCCTCGCGTCCGTACACCAACACGTGGGGAGACAGTCCGGTCCCCGTATGTGGAGTGGTATTGTACGTAAACATTGCGTACGGCAGCCACTCGTCCCAATTTCCCTGATCCTCATCTATGAAATTTTTCAGGTACTCAGCAAGGGTGCGATGTAACCTCTCTAAAGCGCCGTTCGATTCGGGATGATAGGCCGTAGTTTGTATTTTTTTAATTCGCAGCAGTCGACACATCTCTTTGAAGGTCGAGCTGAGGAAGTTCGTACCCTGATCTGATAATATTATTTCCGGCGTTCCGTGCCGGCAGATTAATTCTTCAACGAGCGCTCTAGCGACTGTCGAAGCCTCTTGGTTCGGCAGTGGAATCGCTGCGCTGTACTTGGTCAATGCGTCTTGGATCGTAAGTATGTATTTTTTTCCGTTGACGCTCTCCGGTAGCGGTCCTACGATGTCGACCGCAACCTTTTCAAACGACCTCGAGGGGGTGTCGGTTACCACCATCGGTACTCGTTCTCTTTTCCTGATTTTATTCTTTTGACAGGATTCGCAAGACGATATATAATTCTCTAGATCTCTTCTCAGGCCGGGCCAGTTGTATTTGGTCCGAATTCGATGTAACGTGCGCCGTATACCTTGATGCCCTCCTATGGGGGTGTCGTGGTATTCTCTAATTATTTTCTGGCGGTCATCGACAGAAGGAGTGGCTACGCGACTGCGGCAGTCGCTATACTCTTTTATCGCGCTGTCTTCATCCGTGCTGCAGGAAGTTCGTGGGCTACGGGCCCCGCCGTGCCTCGCTTCCTCAGCAGGCCTTTGCGGTGCTCTGTCCGCAGTTTCTTCACTCGGTGTGCCCACCGGTGGCTCCACCGTTGGGTCGCTCTCTGTCTCGAGCGGCCTTGCAACGTTTGCCTTTCGCGGCCTTCCGCGCTTCGCGGGTCCGCCATGCTGTGCTGGGCCCGCTCTATCCTTGTTAGCGGTGCTCGCAGTCTTACCAGTGGCCTGCGTATGTAGCTTGCGTGGTCTACCCCTTCCCCGTCCGCACGGCTTTTCGGCGGGGCTGTGGGGTTCAGTAGAGCGTTCTGCAGGCACGCTGCGAATCTCTCTGTCCTCTTCTGGCGCATTGGCCAGAGTGGCCTCTCTCTCTGCCGCGTTGCTAGGCTGGCCCGGGGTATTCTCGGCTCTCCGCTTTGTGCGGCTGTCCGTACCCGGGCGCTTGCTGTCCTCGTCTCGCTCGCGGGCGAGCTTGACCTCTCGCTCCAGCGAGCTACCATGGCTATACGGGGTATCTTCGGCTGTCCGCTTTGTGCGGTCTTTCGTTGTGCCTACTTGCCCCGTCGTGCTGTCCTCTTCCGACACACAGACTTCGTTCTTTGCTCTCGCTTGGGCCCTCGTAGTAAGGCATATTCGACTTAGCGCATCTCCATTCGTATTGCGCTTTCCTGCCTTGTACTCTACGTTAAACTCATGTTCCGCCAATTTAATTTTCCAACGCATCAATCTCGAACCTGGGTCCTTTACTCCGAACAGCCAGGTGAGCGGTTGGTGGTCCGTCACTACTGTGAAACGGGTACCTTAAATATATGACCGGAATTGAGCTAGGGCCCATACTATCGCGAGTAGCTCTTACTCCGTGTGTCACTATGCCGACGAGTTATACTGGTTGCCTTGGGTATCCTCGACTCTCCGCTTTGTGCGGCTGTTCGTATACCCGATTGCGCTATCATTCTCTTTTTTGTGGGACTTTCTGTCCTGTCCCACTTGGGCTCGTGTGGTCGCATATGTGCGACTAAGAGCATCTGCAACAGTATTTCTTTTTCCGGCTTTCTGCATTTTACCGGACCCATGCCCCGATTTTACGGTCTTCCCAGGCAAGGGTTGCGATCCTAGGTCCTTCGATACGACCTTAAAGGGTGCGCGATCTTGCACCTCGTGCGTGCGCTGTCGCTTGTTCCCTCGTAGTTGGAATACACCGTTGTATTCGCACGCTATTCCTGCGCAAGCTGCTTGCTTTTCACTGCTGGGGGGCACCAAGTCGGGCTTCCGTCGTTGCTGCGCGAAGCGTTTGGCCCCCGTGCTCGTTGAGCGTACGCGTAGTGCCTTGACCTGCCGGCTCCGTACGGCCTTCGCTATCTCCGACGGCTCAAGTGTCGCCGACGGCCGTTGCACTTCTCCGTCGTTTTTATAACCATATAAACTAACTTTATTAGGTTTTGACGGTGTGACACGGGGTCTCGCTACTTTTCCTCGGCTGATTTCGCTCCTCATAGGTAGTCTGACAGATTTATTCTCCTTGGCGGCATCCGTGTTAGACCCGTTTCCGTAAAGAGAATTTGTCTTCGTAAGCAGGCCTATGTATTTGCACGTGGCTGCAGTTCTACCGCGTGGTGACGAATTTATCCTCGTCGCGCCGTCCCTTAGCGGCATGCAGTGCCCATACAACTTGAGCATCTCGCCATGCAGGATGTCCGCTTTATGCTGCTTGATAAAGTCCATGCCAAGTAATCCGTTGACCTTCAACGGCACATCGTTCGGAACGATGTAGAACCAATGTTCCACGTTTAGCGCCGGTGTCTCCAACACAATTTTTGCTATGCCAAGGGGGGTGAATTTTTCACCTGCAACACCCTGCAGTTCCACGGAGCACCTGCTCACCATGGTTTCGGCCTTGAGGCAGCCTTCCTTTATTATGCTGCACTGCGCTCCGGTGTCCGCCTTGAGGGTGAGTACCCCAGTTGTGGCCAACGGTGCAATTATGTCGAAGTCGCTGGCCGTAGCGCTGGACGCCGGCAGCGTTACCTGCAATAACTGCTGCGTCGTTTTCTTCCTGCGCGCGGGTCTCTGATGGGCCGTAAGTGTATCTATTCTCATCGTTTCCAGCGGGCTGGCATAGGTATTCGATCGACTTGCACTTGCATTTACCGTGGACCTTTCATTCTTGCCCCCTGAGTCCCTTGGACGTTGGGGATGCTGTGAAGACTGGGCAGGATCGCTTTTGTTCTGCGACAATCTTTTCCTGCAGTCTTTCCACATGTGGCCCCTTTTTTGGCAATAGTTGCACATGACGTCAACGTTGTGAATGGATGTATTCTCGCTGGGCATCGGTAGGCTTACTCTTCCCGATCTGCGGGTGCAGTCTCGAGCCACGTGCCCTGGTTTCCCGCAGGTGAAACAGTTCTCGTTCTGCTGGGATGGTGCACCTTGGGACCTTCTGGGGTGGCTTATTGCTCCACCAACCCCTCCCTTTGGCTGCACCATGTTGGTTATCTCTATGGCCCCAGCCACAGAGTCATGCAGCGTTTGGTAGTTTCTCGCACGCACCAGCACTTGCACCTGGCCGTGCAGGCCGTTCTCGAAGTTGGCCTGTGCGCTTCGTCGTGTGACGCTCTCGACGGTGATCTTTTGATCCTCCGTTTGCAACGGTTCGCAGAGTATTTCGGCGATGTCTACCGTGATTCTCTCCGTTCTTGCCGCATAGGCGGCGATGTCCTCGTTCTGTCCCTGCCGGAGGGAGCTGAACTCCATTTGCAGCGCGGCCAGGGACTTCCGTTGTCCGTACAACGCTTCCAACTCGCTCCTGAGTTGCGCCATGGTGCTGATGGTTTTGTGCTGCAGTTGTCTTGCTGCTGCACCCTCTAGCTTACTCATAACGATCAACTCGAGGAGAGTGTCATGCTCATCCTCTGCTACCCTGCGGAATATCGTCTCGCAGGACTTTAAGAAGAGCGGCAATGCCTTCGAATCTTTGCCGTCGAATGTTTTTACCATTTTTATTCCGAGGCTGAGGCTGAGCATATTTGAGGGCCTCTGCGTCTCTTCGAACCGCGTGCGTCTCGGGGGCAGTGCGGGGGGCGGGATGTCCTCCATCCCTGCTCCTCCTAACCGTCGCTGGAGCTCGGCAATTTGCTCTCTTAAGGAGTGGTTGAGCTCGTACTCGTCCGCACCAACCTCGTTCAGCGTGTCGGCCAAATTCCGTCTTGCCGACGGCGTTTCTGCCTCCCTGAGTTCGCGATCAAGTTCGCGTTGGCCTCGATCGTGCTCACGCTGCAGCCTTTCCTACTGGCGTCGCGCTCTTTCCATGTCGCGTTGGCTTCGGTCGACCGCCTCCAACCGATCGCGTACTCTCGCTGGTACCGGTAGCTGCTGAAAAACCTACACGATCTATGGTTCGCATATTTTCTATTTCTCGCTCAACCATGTCCTCGGTGATGCGTTCAGGCGTTTGCTCGCCAGTGGCCATATTAAGCAAGTCGTCGCTAACGTTGCTGTCATGATCCCCGAATGACGCACCCCTACGTGGGTTTACGCCAAACTGGGCCATCAGTCTGTCCGCCAGGGCCCCTTGTCTGGACGAAGGGATTCGCCCCGACGGCGAGAGCTTGAATAGCGCCCTGCGCGCTTCGTGAACGATGTGTCCTACTGCCGCAGCTAAACCGGCTGTAGGGTCTACTTCTTCGCCGGGCAACGTCGTCTCTAGCGAATTGCCCCTATTTCGTGGTCGGGCTCCTCTAGGATCTGACATATTTGCTAATCTCTCGGCGAACTCTACTTTAAAATATTCTTAAATATCTATTCTACACTGGCTACGGCAAAATTATTAATTTTGTTTTTTCAAAATTTCAAAATATATTTTTCCCTGACTGGCTTTGATTTTTATCGGCAATATGTACTAATAACGTAACCGCCACTTACAGTATGATGATCTGGAAGGCGGTCCTTTCCATTGCGATGTCCTCGGGTGCTGTTCCTTCGGTGCTGTAGACCCGTTGTCTCTTAGCTTTCCTCGAAGGTTGGTCCACTTGTCCTCCCTGGTACCGTTGACCCGTATCTCCGTTGGTTCCTGGGTTCATCCTTGGTGCGTCGCCAACGATTGCGCGACGGCTTCTTTTCGAGTAGCTGCTGTGCGTACTCGGTTGCACACTTTGTGCGGTTTTCCGCGACTTGACGTGACACCGTCAATCGGGACTTCAAACGGTTGACCGATACGTCACCCCGCACCGACGTTCACTTTGCGTCTTCGCGTTAGATTAGTCGGGTTTTCACGAACTACACTGGTGTCCTTGCACGCGTCGTAGTCGTCACTTCAGAGTATTCTCAACTTTGTCCAAAACACTTTTGTCCTAATAAATCACGAATCACTTAACTTCGGCAGATCCCACCGCTGCCACCAAATGTTATGCCGGTACCGAGTAATTGGATTATTTTGTAGTCGGTATAATATTAAAAGTTATTATTTTTTGGGATCGTTTGCCGATAAGGAGATGGATCTCGAGTAAAAGATGGAAACGCGAATTTATATAAAAGGAAGTATTTATTATAAGCAACGGTAACTTTCCGTTGCCTATTTATACATCAAAGTAAGAAGTACAATAATGCGTTGTTTCGAGTATTAAACGAGGAACCAACCGTTCTCCTTTCAATCTAATTTAATACTGTCTTTTTGTAAAGCAGTTGCTAACTGTCTTCACGAAAATCCCTTAATTTGCAATTTTAGCGTTAGCCTATCGCCGAACGCCAAGCGAGTCGCTCATGCTGCGTCGGCGTTCTTGGGGTCGTTCATACGATCGGGCATTGGACTTCGTTTCCTGTCTTGAACGAATTCCAATGTTACTTTGCTATGGAATATTCCCGAATATACGAAATACGGAGTGGAATATTCCGCGGCACAACAACCACTATAACTCGTCGACATAGTAACACACGGAGTAAGAGCTACTCGCTATAATATGGGCCCTAGCTCAATTCGGGCCATATATTTAAGGTACCCGTTTCACAGTAGTGACGGACCACCAACCGCTTACCTGGCTGTTCGGAGTAAAGGACCCAGGTTCGAGATTGATGCATTGGAAGATTAAATTGGCAGAACATGAGTTCAATGTAGAGTACAAAGCAGGTAAGCGCAATACGAATGCAGATGCGCTAAGTAGAATATGCCTTACTACGAGGGCCCAAGCGAGAGCGAAGAACGAAGTCCGTGCGTCGAAAGAGGACAGCACGACGGGGCAAGTAGGCACAACGAAAGACCGCACAAAGCGGACAGCCGAAGATACCCCGTATAGCCATGGTAGCTCGCTGAAGCGAGAGGTCAAGCTCGCCCGCGAGCGAGACGAGGACAGCAAGCGCCCGGGTACAGACAGCCGCACAAAGCGGAGAGCCGAGAATACCCCGGGCCAACCTAGCAACGCAGCAGAGAGAGAGGCCGCGCTGGCCAATGCGCCAGAAGAGGATAGAGAGATTCGCAGCGTGCCTGCAGAACGCTCTACTGAACCCCACAGCCCCGCCGAAAAGCCGTGCGGCCGGGGAAGGGGCAGACCACGCAAGCAAGCAACGCAAGCCACTGGTAAGACTGCGAGCACCGCTAACAAGGATGGAGTGGGCCCAGCACAGCATGGTGGACCCGCGAAGCGCGGAAGGCCGCGAAAGGCAAACGTTGCAAGGCCGCTCGAGACAGAGAGCGACCCAATGGCGGAGCCACCGGTGGGCACACCGAGTGCAGAAACTGCGGGCCGAGCACCGCACAAGCCTGTTGAGGAAGCGAGGCAAGGCGGGGGCCACAGCCCGCGAACCTCCGGCAGCACAGACGGAGACAGTGTTACGAAAGAGCGACTGCCACAGTGGCGTAGCCATTCCCTTCCTCGAAGATCGCATGAAAATCATAAAAGAATACCACGACACCCCCATAGGAGGGCATCAGGGTATCAGGCGTACGCTGCATCGGATCCGGACCAAGTACGACTGGCCCGGCATAAGAAGGGATTTGGAAAAATATATAACATCCTGCGAATCCTGCCAGAAAAATAAAATCGGGAAAAGGGAACGAGTACCGATGGTGGTAACTGACACCCCATCGAGGTCGTTTGAAAAAGTTGCGGTCGACATCGTAGGACCGCTACGGAAAGCGTCAACGGAAAAAAATATATACTTACGATTCAAGACGCACTTACCAAATACAGCGCAGCGATTCCACTGCCGAACCAAGAGGCTTCGACAGTAGCAAAGTCGCTCGTAGAAGAATTGATTTGCCGGCACGGGACCTCACGAAATAGTAGAAAAGAGGCCCCCCGTCAATTACGTCATCCGAAAGGGACGAAAAACTCAGGCAGTGCATGCAAACCGCCTGAAGCTCTTTATAGCGCACTAAAATGAAATAAAAGCTAAATAAAGGCGGGTAGGGAGCTCCACAAAGCGCAAGGTAAGGAACTCCAATAAGAGAAACAAGGTAAAATGAAAACTTGTTTAATTGAAAAGGCACGAAGGAAAACATGTCATACATAGTAATTGGTAATTTAGAAAACCCGTCGGCAGAACGGGCAGGGATGACAACTCTCAAGCGCGTCCTGCCGGAAGAGGCGCCTTACCCCAAGCACATCCTCGGGAACAAACTCGCCGGCGTAGTAGCCGTCGCCCCATAAGGAGTCCACCCGTTGGCGACTGGCTTCCCGACGACGACGGACCCCTAGAGCCTGGGCAATGAATCTCCTCTCCCAATCCGGGCGACGCTGAGCGGAAACGATGGGGAAATACGCTTCCTGGAATCAAAATAGTACCCGCTATCAAAAAAGGGAAAAGAAAAAGGTGTGAACAGCACTTCTTCCGGCCGAAGTAATATGCTTACCTCACTTCGCAGTAGCTCAGGTGTAAGGTCGCCTTCACGGCAGAGTAACACCCCATAAATTCCCTCTTGCATAAACCGAGCCATCGTGAAACGAACGAAATAGTCGAGCAGAAGGTTAGAATAAGAATGAGCTAACGAGCCCTCGCTCAACGAAACCGCGAGACCGCTAGAGAAAAGAAGGAGAATTAGCGCAGTAAGCATTCTCACGCCTTTCTCCCACCTCATTACAGGTTGATAGCTGCAAACGATGGCCTAGCGAACCCCACGCAGCAGCATCCCGACTACATAGTCAGCGCGTTCGCAAGCACTCCAGGCATCTACTACGAGGAAATAGGAAGCCTCAAGACAATCCTATCGACATGGCGGTTGATAGTCAGGCTGGACCTCGCCGCTCTAATGCACCGAGAAGCAGAGATCAGCACAAATCTACAACGCCTCACGGAGCTGGGCAAAAACGAAACCCGCATCAATGACATATGCCCCATCCTCGACGATTCCGTACTTAGAATGAAGAGAAGGATAGAGATGGGGGTATCGACAATATTTGACCTCCTCGGGACTCGTCCCGTTCGAGAACGCCGCGGGTTAGTAGATGGCCTCGGAAGCATAATCAAGGCCATCACGAAAAACATGGACGCCGCCGACGCACAGGAACTCCACGATGAGATAACGCACCTTAAGGCGTCCTATCAGACATTGAAGGAAGGGCTGAAAAACCAAATACAGGTTATCAAAACCACTCTCAGCCTATTCAATGAGAGCGCCCAACACATACAGGCCAACGAACGGACTCTACAGGCCCAAATGCAACACATAAACAGCACACATGACAGAGAGGTATACTACGTAACGAGACGCCAATACTAAGACGAGACGCTCGACGCAATGAGTATTGCGGTCGAAGCATTACTCAGTGACGTACAGGAGTTAGTGTGGCTGGTGGACGATATAGCTAGCGGTAAGCCCAGAGCAACGTCCCTGCCGCCACGCACACTCACAACACACCTTGTCGAAGCACTACCACACCTACCATCAGGCAGTAGTTTCCCAGTCGCAATAACGCACGACCAAGTGCCAACACTTATGCGACTGGCAGATACCAGGGCCTACAGCGTAGGCAACGCAGTAGTGCTCGTGTTGGATATACCGCTGATCGGGCAGCAACAGTATAGTATTCAAAAGGTATACCCTATACCTACGCGCGCTGACAACGGCAAATACTACTACGTGGATGCGACAGAGACCCACGTCGTAATAGATCTCGAGAACCGTCAATACTTGAGGATGACGACCGACGACATAAAAATTTGCAAAACGCTGGGCAAATCATACATCTGCCCACCCACGTTTCCCACGATTCCAATTACGAACGATGCTCCTTGCGAAGTCCTCATTTACGCGAAAATGAACACTAATAACGGCAAGAAATGCGGAAAAAGGGGTTATCGATCTAAGCCATCCCCTCATCATCCCAACGCAACAGCGAGGGCGATGGCTGTACGTCGCGCCAACACCTGAACCTGTAGGAATAAGTTGCGGAAAAACTACTCCCACTCAACACGAAATATTACACAATTCAGGCATACTGGCTTTAGTAGGCGTATGTATAGTAACCGCCCAAGATTTCAGCATAAAAACCATCGGGCGGACCTCACAGATTATCCGGAAAAACTATCTCCCATCGTTCAATTTAACGTTAACGAAAATTGAAGCCCAGGCGCCCCCTACGCAGACCGAGAGGACAATTCCACTGCAGAGCGTGCTGCGAGACCCGAAAGAGCTTCAAAAGCTCGGAGCTCGAGCCGACCAAATCATGGACAACCTCAATACTGCCGGAGACGGGATGCAACACATCCACAATATGAGTTTCTACTCACTGGGTGCAGTAGCACCAATAGCCTTGGTTGGCTATGTTCTGTTTAAATGTTATAGGTATCAACGAAACCGAACACCAACAAGGACAAGCGAGGCAACGACCCCGGCAACAGCCGAGGTATACATCAACCTCGAGCCGATCGGACGACAACAGCCAGAAGAGCAACCGCGATCCGAGCTGGCCAGATTTTGCACCCGTCCCCCCAACCGAGAACGACTCGCTCGGCACGAAAGACGATAAGAAGCAAAAGGAAAAACTTCATCGTTACAAATGAAAAAATGAAAAATTTATTTGTATTGTTATATAACTTCAAACGAGAAACCAAGCGAAGGAAAAATTTTTTTAAAGAAAAAATTTTACCTTTTAAGGGGGGAGGGATTTTGTGTCGCGGAATATTCCACTCCGTATTTAGTATATTCGGGAATATTCCATAGTAACGAAACATTGGAATTCGTTCAAGACAAGAAACGAAGTCCAATGCCCGATCCTATGAACGACCCCAAGAACGCTGACGCAGCATGAGCGACTCGCTTGGCGTTCGGGCGAAAGGCTAACGCTAAAATTGCGAATTAAGGGATTTTCGTGAAGACAGTTAGCAACTGCTTTACGAAAGGACAGTATTAAATTAGATTGAAAAGAGAACGGTTGGTTCCTCGTTTAATACTCGAAACAACGCATTATTGTACTTCTTACTTTGATATATAAATAGGCAACGGAAAGTTACCGCTGCTTATAATAAATACTTCCTTTTATATAAATTCGTGTTTCCATCTTTTACTCGAGATCCATCTCCTTATCGGCAAACGATCCCAAAAAATAATAACTTTGAATATTATACCGACTACCGAATAATTCAATTACTTGGTACCGGCATAACACCACTGTGCCAAATGCCAGGGATATAATACCGTATTTGGCGAAATCTGGAAGCTAGGACTACAATCCGAAGTAAGTAGATTCTCGTTATTGATACAATTGCATTACTTTATGTATAAAATCATCAATTTAATTACTTTCACACATTGAAAAATTTGCCGTACGTTAACGTCTGGCATATTCTTCACGAAGAGCTAAATAAAAAATATTTTCTATCAATTCACTAAAATATTAGAGTTTTAGACAATTTTTTAATTATTTATTTATCTCTGTGTTAACAGGTCGATGCGATCAATAAGCTCTTGACAAGCAGTGCTTCCTATTGCAAAGTATACCTCGCAAGAACACTTTCCCACGACTGGTCAAATTCTTTCTCATGCTATTATACCCGCCAAGTGGAATTGATCGGAATACACGACGATCGCGATGAAAACAATATTCTCTGGAACAAAGAGATATATTCCGCTGACTCGGTAAGATTTCTGACTGCTTTGACTATTCAAATAATCATATTAATGTATTCCGAATCCAAAGGATGATAACAATTCATTATTTATTCTTATTCGCAATCCAAATATTCTCAGAGATAGGTTTTCCATGAAAAAACAGAGCAAGAGGAACTCTGACTAGTAATTCTACAGTTAACTTTTCTTAGTTTTAACAAAATATCGTAATTGTTTAATGCGGAGATCGTAGAGTTTGCGATTCGCGTCACCTAGCGATGTACTACAAATTTCTATTGGTCTCGCTCACTCCAGCAAAATCGTCAGTGAATGTCGTTATTTTATTCATAATTATGGTTAATTGAAAATGCTATTCGAAATTTTGCCAAAAAGAACGATTCGTAATTCGTCAGAAATTTTGTGAAACCTTTGTTGCTCTCGCTACCGCTGATCGGCCAAATGTTACTTTGTTTCAGATCGGATTGGATCGTAGTGGTCAGTTAACAAATCATTGGTTGATATCCGAGGTCCCTACAGTCCGATCTATTACCACAAGGAGAAAAGCAAACTATGTCTTGCAAAAGCTTTTATAGGAAGAAGTAGTCTGATAATGAAAAAGTTAGTTTCATTTTGTCATGAGCGATCGGCAAAGAAATTAAATGAGCGGCTGAAGTTCTAGAAATTGGTATATTTGCATTCGACCTTGCATTTTCTGCTACCAGTGTCCATCCTTAGGGATTATCCGATATAAATGTCGAACAAAAGTTTAAGACTGAAACACCGGGCTCGACATGAAATCGACTGTTTTATAGCAGATTCCTCAGCGAAGAAGGAACTCCTCTGAATTTGTAATCGAATCCAGAGCCACGCGACCTCACCTGCTACGGTAAAATTCGATTTAGTGCGGACATCTGAATGGGCTGTAAGACGGAAATACGATTGAAAATACTCTCTGTATGTATATGAAAAAATAAATAAAAGATTCTGATACCACTTCCCTAAAGATCCCAAAATCCCTTCCGTGTATTCAGTTTTAGCCCATTTTTTAATTTATGGTATAATCTCTGAGATATTAAAAAGAAATTAAAGATAATCACGACCGGAGACACTTGATTGTAGCAAACACCGGGCGGAGCCGCGACAATGAAAATAATAGTAAAAATTAGACGGAGCGATAATGAAAATACTGGTTGAAATTCTACTGGTAGCGAGAACCGAATAACCATCCCAAATATTACTGGTAGCGAGAATCGAGCGGGGCCGCGAAAACCGAATAACCATCCAAAATGAAACTGGTAGCGAGAATCGAGCGGGGCTGCGAGAACCGAATAACCATCCAAAATATAACTGGTAAGTGGGATTAACCAATCTATTCTTGAATCGCGCGACTTTACATGAAAAGAGCCTACCAGTCAAAATTTGAGTGAATGTTTTCGACTTTACCAGTTTGCAAAATCGCACGACCCGCTAGGGTTCAGCCGTATTATCACAAAATACGCGTCGAACGGCATAACATACTCATTGAAATTTTGGCAAATTATAAATTTTGGTTCAATCGTTTCCTTCTTCTGTAAATAGTTCTGTAAGTAGTAACGGCTTCTTTTTCTGACGAGCCTCCGATCGGTTTAGTATTGAAACAAGATTGCTCATTGCAATTGCCGCCAACTGGTGAACAATAAAGTCCCATTCTCCGACAGCCACACAATGGTCCACAACGTTTGGTATAGTTGCAAAAAATCATCTTCAAAAGGCAATTAGGCGGCCGAAGTTGGGATGATATTTTTGGCCTCAATATATTATCTTCTAATATCCACCCCCACTCTTTAGGATACAATTTATTACCTAACCATTTTTGTTCTT
This sequence comes from Cylloceria caligata, assembly GCA_963942595.1. Classification (NCBI taxonomy): domain Eukaryota; kingdom Metazoa; phylum Arthropoda; class Insecta; order Hymenoptera; family Ichneumonidae; genus Cylloceria; species Cylloceria caligata. Next base: position 26,913,553 of record OZ012710.1, read on the forward strand.
GTTATCGATGAAAACTTCTTTAACGAGAGCATTATAGATGGCGAGAAATTTTTTTATTCCATTTGACGTAACTTTGTCATGGGAAATGCTATTGCAGTTTTATTGAAAACTTTATCTATAATTTTTAAGTCCTGCCGTTTTGTCATTACTCTGAAAGCTGAGTCTTGCCTTTATTAAATAAAGCAGATGTAGTGTCACACCCAGAGAATGCGTGCAGAAATAACATGTGATCTCGAACCACCGTGTCGACTATAAAAATGTCAGTATCATCTTCGCATGTTTAGAATATAATCTTTTGCTTCAAACTTTTCCGTCAACATCAATGTGCTTTCATTTTTATTATTGGAAAGGAGCTTCTCTTGGCGTATAACTGCAACCATCTGCTCATTGAAGTAAATGTCAACAGATGAAGCTTTTCAGGATCGGTGGAATTACTCCATAGCCTTCACATTGTTGCTAATATTTTCATAACCATCAAAAACCATAATAGAGTTTGAGCTAAATTGTTTTTGACATAATTAACATGTGCTTGGCAAATAAAGGGTGGTTAAATTTTAAGGGCCGATGTTGAATGTGAACCACACCTAAACGTCAAGTTTTTTTCTGCATTTCATTTGACATTTCTCAATTTCAGACTAACTCAATTTGAACCATGGAAAGATACACAATCGAGCAACGCGTTAAAGTTATTCAGGCTTATTATGAAAATGGGCGTTCAAATCAAAATGCATATCGTGCACTTCGTGATTTTTTCGGTCAATTTAATCGTCCAAATGTGCGTATAATCGGAAAAATCGTGCAAAAATTTGAGCAAACCGGGTCTGTAGGAGATATCAAAACACCAGTGCATGCTCGTACAGCTCGTACTGCAGAAAATATTGCTGCTGTTCGCGATAGTGTGGCTGAAGAGCCGTCCACCTCAACTCGTCGTCGTGCCCGACAATTACACCTCTCACGCTCGTCGTTGATGAACATTATGCATAAAGACTTGCATTTACACGCTTATAAGGTGCAATTGACTCAAGAACTAAAGCCTCTTGACAATTCCAAACGTCGTCAATGGTCAGAATGGTGGCAAGAAATGGCAACAGTGGATGATCAATTTTCGAAGAAAATCATCTTCAGTGATGAGGCACATTTTCACCTCAGTGGATTCGTCAATAAGCAGAATTGCCGCATTTGGGCGAATCATAATCCAAGAGTGATTGTCGAAAAACCAAGAGTGACTGTTTGGTGCGGTTTATGGGCTGGCGGCATCATCGGGCCGTATTTTTTCCAAAATGAGGCCGGTCAGGCAGTTACTGTGAATAGTGTTCGCTATCATGAGATGATAACGAACTTTTTATGGCCCGAATTGGAAGATATGGATGTGGGCGATATGTGGTTTCAACAGGACGTGCCACTTGCCACACAGCTAACGAAACAATGGCTCTTTTGCGCGACAAAAATTCAATGGCCGTGTTATCTCACGTGGTGGCGATGTTAATTGGCCGCCAAGATCATGTGATTTGACACCGTTGGACTTCTTTCTTTGGGGTTATTTGAAAGAAAAGGTGTACGTCGATAAGCCAGCAACAATTCAAGAGCTAAAGGATGAGATAATTCGGCACATAAACGGCATAGAACCTCAATTATGCCTAAGCGTCATCGAAAATTTGGACCATCGGATGGAGGTGTGCCGCCGAGGTCGCGGCGGCCATTTGGCCGATATTTCGTTCCATACATAATTGAACCATACCATATTATCATAATAAAAAGAATTGACAATAATTTCCTAAATAATTTGTGTTTTATTCAAAATCAACATCGGCCCTCAAAATTTAACCACCCTTTAGCATCATAGGTTTTATTTTGATGCTATATAACGTGGTGCAAGAAGAATCCACAACCAATGAAATAAATGGCATTTTGGAAATCTGGTTAAATTTAAGTGGCTGGAAATTATCATATCTAGAAAGCTGACTTGTCTGTTTTGCTCGTACCAGCAGTAGTAAGGGCACAAGATAGAGAGACTTGTGGGCGTGGCCTATCTATATTTCTGCTGGCTTGTGATTGGTCCCCCCACCTTCTCACCCCCACTTCGCTCCTGCAGCTGATTGGTTGCCCCCACTTTGAGGCCCCTACTGACGTGCCACCTGGACGCCACGTGGGCCATCTGTCGGACGCATGTTACCGGTGAGCCATTTATTGTAAATATTTGACAGGAGGTATGTTACCGACGGGTGATATTGCGTAATTGGTGTATCTATCGATAAGTACATTGGGCCCTACCAGCGAAAAGAAGAAAAATTTTGTAGCTTGACATCGGTAAAAATATTTGCGTTCAATTGTGTCCTACACATCCGAAGTTTTTTGCTTTTTTTTACTATTTGACACTAATTAAAGCCAGCTAAAATAATTATGCTAAGTAAAATCACGTGTAATTCTTTTGAAATTTGATAAAACTATTTTATTTATTTACAAAGATTGTCAGACATATAAGAAACGCATCTCTCTCTCATTTTCGCTGAGCTCATGATTTATAATTACAACCTGTACAGTTCCTGCGAGCTGGTGGTGGACCGTCGATATGCGTGCTCGAGCCTGGTGTGTTGTAATGTAAATGGCACGGCAGGTACGTGGAAACCTCAGGGTCATTCTTGAGGTGTTCCGGTAGTTTGTCCCACAGCATATATATTTTTGATCCCCAATATTTCAACAGCATGGGTTTTGGGATGTACTCGAGCTCCTGTTTGGTGAATTTCCAAGGATCCTTGGAGTGGTCGAGCGCGAGTATACGGTCAATGGGATCCATTATGGTTACGAAAAGAGTAAAAGATGATTTTACCAAGACGTTTTCTTTTCAACTAACCTTTTCTCACATGCTACAGTAATATATACACTAGACCATTCTTCCACCACTCTTTATTATATTACAGTGCGCGCGGATCATTATAGGAATTAGGGTATCCACAGGTGTTTTCTCATGGTATACAAATACTGACTAGCGCATCCTCCAACTGTATTCTTATTTCATCGATACGCTCCTAGAGTTATATATATATATACATAGACATCAGGCTTGTGTCATAGGGAAAACGCAGCATAGGTAGGGTTGATTTTCGAATAATAATGAGACAAAATATACAAGGTGTAGAATTTATTCATAGTATTTTACAAGTAGCATCCAAATCGTTCTCTACAAATTTGTACACAGGTGTTTCTATTACGTCCGTATCCCTTTATATTATTGTTTTTTATATTTTCCATACGTTTTATTTTACGGTTTGAATATTTTAATCGTTTGTAGTATTGTGCAACGATGCGATCATTTTTCAACCTGTTTGTCGTAAAATGTTCAATAAAAGCATCCAGAGTATAACCACGAGCCATAAAATCAAGAAACATAAGGCAGTATTCACCACACACTTTAGACTTGAGTGATTGAAGGGGTTGTGTGTTCCACTCGTAGCTTCGACAGTTTCGCCGTAGACGGTTATGGTGTTGCTTGATGAGTGGGGGCAATCCATAACTATCGAAAAAGATTCCATGGCCATTTTTATTAACGTAAGCAGCCACCCAGTGTCGACCCGGTAGATTATGATCGTCTGTGTTTAATACCAACGCTGCGGGTCCAGACCAGCGATTCGGGATGCGATCGGCAGGGAATACTCCTTTCGTCTGAGCAGATATTCGTTGTAGAGCATCGAGTATCTGTAGACTGTTCATGCTGTTTGGACAGTTGCTGTTGACGGTGGTGTTGCGATTGGCGACGTCTCTGCTGATGATGATGGTTGCGTGGTGGTGGTGGTGGTTGCTGGTTGTGTGCGTTACGTGGCGGTGGTGATGGTAGTGTAGTAGCTGGTATGACTACTTGCTGGTCTCGGTTTCGGTAAAGAACCGTTATTTCATCGTTAGCCGGTACAGTTCCACCGTACAACGATGCCTCGGTACTGACGCCCGACGGTGTGATATCGTTGAATATATACTCTACGCTTAAACTTTTATTTATAGCACTTTCTTTAATCGATGTGTCGCAGTTTGGTGATTTTTGGTTGTTTTTAATCAACGTTGATTTATCGAGAGGTTGCGAATAAACGGGGCTCGCTGTATCGAGTTCTTTGAAAAGGAGCCAACATCGGATTTTTGCCACGTTATTTAAAGCGCACTTCACATCGTCTTCTTTCGAAACACCATGATGGATACAGTAAACGTTACTGGTCGGCATATTTTTTAGAGACGGCCCCTCGTATTCTTCCAGATTGATGATTTCGCGACCCAGGACATCGCGTAAGAGCTCAGCTTTCTGCAAGCCTCTTGTGTAAATACGTAAGGCGTATCGACACATCGAACGCAGATTAGCGTAGACTTTTTTCAATGGTGTATCACCGTCGAGCCATTCCAGTCCATGTTGAAAACACGTCAGTTTATTGTTGCTCGTACGTACATTCCTTGGTAGACCACCAAAGTCGTATGGTGGTGCGACAAGCCAATGACCATAATGTTCCTCTTGAAGAGTCGTCACAGCTATCTCCTTTGGTAGAAAACGGTTGTTTGCATCGTAGAGTGCTTGAATATCTACTATAACGTCCATTATGAGGGTTTGATGTAGACTGATACAAGCTGCGACAACGTAGACGCGTTTTAAATACTGCAGTGGAGCGCGCGTGGTGCCCTCTCACGCACTAAAATCTGTAATGACCTGACGTGTGGAATCTATTTCTATTACATTATCATACTCGGCGTATACCACACAATTTAATGTAGATATCAACGCTGATGCAAACCGTACTTCGATCCTTACACTGCCGTGTCTTACGAGATTCCAATGACCGAAGCAACTTGCTGATAAGTCAGGTGTCAAATCAAAGACATACAGACAGTAACCTTTTGGATAGTCATTCCTGTTAATATCTAGACCCTCATTCTGAAAGTGTATACCGGTACCGCTAAAGAGTGTGTGATAACTGTCTATCCAGTTTTCGTTGCCACCAAACGACGGTTGAAGAGGTTTGCTAGGTATTTGTTGACCGTCGACGTATAGAGACAGGAAATTTATCGAATGATTATTAAAGTTAAATGGGTTTAACGTTGTACTGCCGTTGAATGCACGGTTATTCACAAACCCAAGAATTATTCGTTTAGGCAATTGACCTAAAATAACGTTATCCAGAGTATCGCCAATGATACCGCTATGCATCGTGAAAGCTTTAACCTCAACCCTTGTTATAGGATACTTTGCGGTTGTTTTTGCAAGCATTTTGGCATGAGCTATCAGCACACCTGGTGCAATTTTCGCCCGACGGACGAGTAATGTTGCCTCGGTAATATGTAATTTATGTGTCACACCAGCAGTAGGAGTCTCCATAAGACAAAATTCGTCTTTTGAACGTACAAGGCGTAGCCGCACCTCTACACCGTTCAACAGAAATTTATCCTGATTAAATACATCACAGTGTAAATGTCCAATCATATCTAGAGTCCGCCCATTCTTTATATACTTTTCACGATTATTCAGACCAATATTAGGGCTATTCGATGCACCTGGTAGAGTGTCAAACATACCGGGTGTGTCAGCGTACCAAAGTGCGGTCGTTAAGTGTGAATTCTTAGCAGCCGGTCCATAATTGAGTAACGTTTCAATATATGCTCTGTATGGGTATGCATTGTTCGGCGGTGCCACGAGTTTCTGGTTAAAATATACGTCTACCTGATTAAAAAGGCTATGTAGAAAGTTATTAACAGGTGCTACGTTGTATTGTGATTCACCTGTTGGTATAACCTTAATATTTACAATAATCATTGTATGAGCCAGATCCAGGTATTCTTCACCGTGACCAGGTATGACAAATTCCAGAGGTCCGTCATCCGTGAGGGATGACACAGGCTTGTAGTGTATCCATTGTGATGCTTCTATAGACGTCTGCGTTGGAGGTATGGTAAATAAGTCGAGCTCCGACTTCATACATTCGCACGAGTGCGAGTGCAAGAGCGACATTGTTAGACGTTTCCAAAAATATCGCTGGTCTTTACTCGTTTGCGCCTACTGCTACTGCTTCCTATACCTCTCTTTCTCTTTGTTGTTGTTGTTGTCCTCTTCTTTTTATTCTTTGGGCTACCACGATGTTTCTTTGTAGTAGTAACACGTCTACGTCTCGTTGACTTTTTCTTCTTCTTCTTCTTCTTTATTCCTATCGCCTTTTTCGAAATAGCAGTACGTCTTTTCGGTGTCGTCCGCGTAGGTGACTGTCCTGATAACGACTGCAACATGCGCGCTGTGCCCACAGTGTTATATCCTGAACCATCCATGAGAAGAGAAATTTTTTCATTGGCTTTTCGTTGTAAATTATCTCCAGATTCGGCTGCACGTCGTCGCAATGACTCCCTGAATGGTATTTTGTGACCGCTCACATCCTCGATAACGTGTAAACCCGCGCGAATGGCTTCTTTCCCTATAGCCTTAGCACCTCTGGTCAACAGTGGTAAAACACTTCGAAATAGACCCCCGAGAAAACTACCGATACCGTGACCGCGCTGATGTGGGGAGCCCGCAAACACGTTACCTATATAACCGTGTCTACCCCCTATTTGATTCTCATAATACGCCGTATAATGAGCACACATATTGTCTAATTGAGTCGTTTGAAATGAAGCGTGAGCGTTAACGTTCCATACTCGAATGCAATAGGATTACCCAGATGATCTCTTATATCTACCTCGATCGTTCTGAAGCAATTGTTGAGTAAACCCATGTAATTTGACGATGCGAAACTTTTTACTTGCGTTGTACCATACGTGTAGTTTTTTGTATTTAAATTTACAATCCTGAGTAGTGCTGTCTGTGTATCACCTACCGTATACGGTACACATATATCTGTGTAGACAAAAAGCTGATCGGGTAGAGCCCTATTTATACAGGTTGGTACTCGTCCTACGCGTGGAACGCCTCGCATAAGCTGCAGGTAAAGATTCCCTGGGGTTTCTCGGTCAAGCGCCAGTTCTTCGTGTTTCTCGAAACCCAGTATACGCGCTATTTTACTACTCACTCGTAATACACCGGGGTAGCCTAGAGGCTCAGGACACGAGTCTGTTACCTCAGCCTCAATGGCAACGTAGCCTTTGGCCCTTTCAACATTTACAATTTTTATACCTGCTTCTCGCAGCCTTGGTAAATCATTGATATGTTCCACAATTTCCTCATGACTTTTGTACAACCCTCGAGGTATTCGGTTTGTAGTAACTTCTTTATTCTCACAAACCACCCAACCGATTATCGTATCGTCTTCTTGTAAATGCGTCATTGTACAGGGTATATGAATTTCCGATAAGCCAACGACCCAATGGCCCTTTAACGATATTTCGCGTGGCAACTGAGTTGTAAAATGTGTTGTCGTATTTTCGGGAAAATACTTCATACTGCTGTTGCTCGGCAGAACAAGAAAAAAATTATCATCGTCATGCATTTTGCATAAATTTTCATTTATTCGAGACCGTGAACGCTTGACGCTGGTATCCACGAGTTAAATTTTGCCGGATATCCCACCCAACTCACGAAAATTTGTTTTTTCGCACCGCGTCCTTTTGTCCGTAAAACTTGATCAATCTTGAATTCTTTATTCTTCTCCATACGTTTCTCATGAACACTCGTCAATTCTTCGGGGTAAAAGAAACCATCGATAGTCTCGTCTTCGAGATCGCACAATACATACACATACAAACCCTGTCGATGTAAAACTTTTTTGATACGGAAAATCTCTTCACTCCAATTTTTCTCGTAACCTTTTTCGAAGGTACCTTTAGTTCTACTGATTCGAACGTAATCCCCGGGTTTGTATTTATACGTTGTGAAACGTCTCTTTTCACGTCGCTTCACAGCACTAATTGTCATATTACGCATTGCTGTATCGGCATTATGCAGTGTCACGGCAGCCGGCTGCATTTTTATGGTTGAATGTATAGCATGATTGTACGCATAAACCATTTGTTGTAGTATATCGATGTAACGATGAGTATTGCGATGTGTGAAGTAACGCCACAACCGCTCCTTGAGAGTGCGATTAAAACGCTCGACAATCGAGGCTTTTACATCAGGATTACGAGCGATGCGAAATTGTATGTTTTCATCTTTGAGAAATTTTTGGAGTTCACTGCCGAGAAATTCTTTACCGCGGTCGGCTTGTAGTGAAACAGGTGTACGTCCCTCGTTACGCTCGAGAATACGTTTAAAGGCTTTTGTTACCTCGCGCACCGTTTTGTCCTGCAAGGGCTCGACCCAGACGTATTTGCTGAGGACGTCGATCACCATAAGCAGGTAGGAGACGTTGTCGTTATAGCTCCTCAAAGAACGTAGATCCACGAGATTAGCCTCCCAGACATCGTCAATATTTGTAACATTATAATACAACCGTGGAAAGACGCGTCGCACGGCTCTATGAATGGTATAACTATCCTGCTGCGTCAGCCAGTCGTACACAGCGTCTGCTTTATTTGAGCCACTGATCAAACGTCGCGCACCAGCGTATCCAGCTGGATGTGAGGGGTCATAGTACACTTTTTCGAAAGTCATCTTTCACCTCTCGTTGTACAACTTGTTCTAAATCTTTATCCACTTTTGAAACGTTTTTATTACTTTTGTTTTCCGTCGTTTTGAAGAAGGGTGTATTTCGCCGCTGTCGTCGTCGTCGTCGTCGTCGTCGTCGTAGTCGTCGTTAGAATTATCGTCGATCGCACTCACATCCATAGAATGCGTATCGTTACGCTGCAACGTCTGATAATCTTTTCTTGGTCGTTTAGTACCTCTGGATATACCTAAATCCCACAATGCACTGTTTCCTACGAATTCACGTGGAACGCTCTTTGCTCGTAGACTAACGATGAACTCTCGTCTACCTGTTGCTTTAAAGTTTTTTCTACCTCGTACAGCATCGTTTATAAGGTCGACAATATTAGAATTTGGAACGAGAACACTGTCTATTGTCACGCAACCTTTTTTGTCCCATCTTATGCTTTTTGATTCATCATTCGTGGGTTTGCGTAGAAACTTTAGTAGCGCAGTCGCTCGACGTTTATACATATTTGGAACGCTATTAACGATGTCAGTATCATTCGTGGATTCTGTATTATTCAACTCAGACGATGTTTCAGGCGTGGATGATAGAGTCGGTAGTGAAAACAATTTATTTTTCGAACCAACGAGATATAGATAACGCTGTAATACTTGTAAATACTCTTTCTATTTACTAGCGGCATCTTCACCATGCTTGTTTGATTTTAAAATTTTGTATAACTCAGCGTCCAGTCTTGAAACAGGATCACCCTGTGTCTGCACTGTTTTCTCGTTAGCTACTGATGTATGATCATTGCCAGAACCACGCATAGGAATTTCATCGCAACGGGAGTCAGTATCGGTATTACCATCGTTTACCTCGGTCATTGGTACTAAAAACATTTTTTTCGCATACTCCATTACGTAAATGGAAATGATTAATAATTTTATCCGTAATACACAGAACTGTTTTCTCAAGCGTCACTACCGCCAAACAATTTACTAAACAAAGTTGTGATGATGGGAGCCAGTAAAAGTGGTAAAAAAACACCACTTCCTTTTTGAATTATTAAGCGTTTCTTCGCTCGCCAATTATATTGTCGTTTCTTGCGGCTGCCTCTACTACAACCACCACCACCACCACCACCACCACTCTGCTTTGTCACACACCCTGAGACAAGCTGTCGAAGTATATTTTTATATTTTTTTAAACGTTTTTTAACACTTGACTTGACACAAATGACTCCTTGTAAAATGTTTAACGCACACTCACAGATACAATTGATTAACGGTTTATCGGCATTACGCAATATTGCTTTTCGCTGTTTTTTATTCGAATGACAAATAGCGTTAAGCAGAGCTGTACAGCGTTCATTGAATGGAATGTAATGCGTATTATTTTTCTTCTTTTTCTTCTTCTTGCTGCTGGTGTTGGTACCGCTATCCATCATTAACGTAGTTTCACAATAGATGGGGTTCGTTGAAAAACAACTCGCTGTATGATGTTGATGCGTACACGAGTCATCCCCATTACTGACTGATGCGTTGTCTACTTGCGCTTCCAGTTAAATACGTTGATGAGTGTTTTTCGGTACGTAGACCAACATTCGTGGATCATCGGGAAATATCATTGTACGACAACGACAATAATCAGGTGTCGATTGTTTAAGATCCAACAGTAGATATCCGTGTGGCTGTGTGGTAGCATCGTGATATGACTCAGTTAAAAAGCGTGGGTTTTCGGGGTATACTTGTCTCGCTAAATGTCTAATTTGCGCACGATCACGTGGATTTTTAAATATAACGATATAATTGGCGTTTAAAGATATATCGCGTTGTCCATGACCCTGATGGAAAATATTTTGTGTGATAAAAATTACACTAATGTTTTTATGATAGCTACCTTTTGTGAAAAGGTCGACAATTGTATTGTTTGAGGATTCACGCATTAAATCATCGATGATAACCAATTTTTTCAAATTATTATCACCCGAATAATCCGCCTGTTGCGGTAGACCCTCGTTAAATTCAATTTTTGGTATTTTACGTTTTTTATTACTGATGTTCTTAGTAATTAACGACGACGACGACGACGACGACGGCTGTTGTTGATATATGGAATTCAGAGCAGCGGTATTAGGATCGAGAGAATCGCCATAATAAAATATAATTCGATCAAATTCAACGTTGCTCATTGAATTGAGAAACTTTAGAAATTTTCGAACAAAAACTGTTTTCCCACATCCTGTTGGGCCACAAATCAGCGAAGTCCACGGATGTTTCCAGCGCACATCCATTATTTTCACTTATTCGAATCTACGTTGCTAAGATGCAAACTGTATACAATAAGCTTATTACCCTCCTGGGGCGGCGGCGGCGGCGGCGGCGGCGGCGGCGGCGGTGCGGCTCCACACGTAGTTATTTGCTTATGAGACGTGTGCGCGAACGCGGTTCAGCTTATACAGACACACACTCGCCTGCTCATAAGCTTATGAGCGAGTGTGTGCCACCGCGACACATGCGCACAATTCAGCTTACACGTCGCATGTGTTGTTAGCTAATGACCACAGGTGGTTGGGGACTGTGAATGTAATACAACAATAAAAACAACAACAACAACAACAACACCGTAAATATACATGAATTTTAGTTTTTATTAAAAAAATCTATAATCGTATACATATATCAACACCAACAGCATTTACACGTATGAATTTTAGTTTTTATTAAAAATCGATAAATGTGTGCACATGTTTATAGGATCAGCATTTGTTTAACATAACATTTTGTAATAAAATACATTTAGGTACATGGGTATAAACACTTTTTTAATTACATTTTGTTACATTTATATACGTATTTACACACACACACACACACACACACACACACCTTAATATTTACAATGATATTTATAATTTATACATGTGCTTATATACTATAAAATATATACAATAGAAAAAGTGTTCAAATTTTTTAAATATTACATTGATATTTACAATTTATACATGTGCTTATATACTATAAAAATATGTACAATAGAAAAAGTTTTCAAATTGTTTTTCGTAAAGGTTACTTTTACGCTGTCTCGATACTCTACATCTCCTTTAATTTTTATAACCAAAAGGTAAAGATAATATATGACTAAGGTGTCGGCGTTTACGACATACGACCTGACAAGTTTTATACATGGTTTGGGTGATTACATTGTGAAGGGGTGTTGTATTTATTGTCGAAAATTGTAATTTTAGTGAGGTATTATTAACTATTGGTAATTCGAATTTTATAAGATCACTAATCGAGGTGAAATTGATTACTTTAGAATTTGCATAATTTAAACTCAAACCCTTCACTTTGCATACAGTGTCTACGATTGTTCCAGGGTCCTCGGTAGTGGTGACCGTATAACCATAGAATTTCGGACCCCCGGAGACGAACGAATTTATATAAGCGTTAGAACCCAACGGAAGCAATTCGTTGGTCATGTCTCCAAGCATGTCGCCTACCGAGGGCTGCCAATCATCACCCTTACTCACGTAAATAACCGAATCGGTGTCGTAATATAAAACACGCCTATCTAAACGCTCAAGGTAGCTGTATAGTTTTAAACGTGCTAAAGCTGTCGTAAACGCCGCAATTACTACGTTAGTTAATGGATTAGGAGCTACAGCCTCATCGCGGGATACCCAATTAAGATATAACAGATTATCATTTACCGGTAGCAGACGTTTAATTTCTTTATCATTGTCGTACAAATACAACAATAGCTTCTCGCGAGTTTCCACAATTTCCGTACGCACTAAGTTATCCCTCTGACCGAACTTGCCCCAGAAAGAATTTAAACAAAGTTTAGCGACCGAGCGCAGCCCTGGATTTTTCTTTATGTTATCAGCGTTCAAACGGATACCTTCAGTGCGTTCGTAATCGTCAATGTACTGTTTGCGAGACATCTCATCGATACACTGTTCGGGCCACCCGCTAGCCTCTTGTTTAATTTGTAAAAATGTGTTTACATATTCTACAAACAAGCCACCCTCACGTGTATCAGCGTTATAAATTGTCGTATCGTACGCCCAGATAATAGAAATTTTTAATATTTTATAACCGCACTCTATTGCCTTCCGTACCTCATCCGTCACCCAGGTACCTGTGAAAGCTCTATCGTCGGGGTTTTCATGAATGCACGAGTCTTGAGTCACGTCCTCTGCGCATTTACGACATAAGGCGAACAACAGTTTCTCGTGCATTCGCACAGGTAGAACAGGGTGAAAGAGTCGGCGTGGCGGCAATATAGTGCACTCGATCAAACCATTGACTGTGACGCCTAGAGCATCGTACGAACACCCTAACAAAGCCTCGCACTCGGCACCGAGGTATATTTTAGGGTGACCTATAGGGTAGCGGCCCGTCTTGCATATATACGGGTACAACGAGCAAATGTCGATGTACGAAATCTTCTCTCCCGGCGCTACATCGTACGACGTAACTATATTACCCGTACGACCGCCATAGAATGCTGCACGAGGGTTCAGTCTCTCTGTGACACGTCGTGGATGGTTATTTAAAAATTCGTTTATTCGCGGTTCGTCTTTACGGAGTGTATTAAAATCACACTCCCACATCTCAACCACTTCGTAACCGTATGAACGAATTTTTAAACTCGTAGCCACAGTCCGCGCATATCGCGAGTCTAAACTCTCGTTTCCAGTATTAGAATTTCTCGCACGATCGTTGGGAAAGCATTTGTAGCACCCATGCCAATAACAACCGTGGTATTGGTATACAATACGACGATTATCCAGCTCCAGGTAGCCATCGACGAGCGGTCCTTCGGGTAATTTATACTCGTGAGCCCGGGCTGCGTGAATGAGTTCACGCCCGAGCTCGTGCTCGACCCACAGGAGCCAGTCAACAGCCTGCTGCGAATGATTTCCAACACGTCTATACCCCTCTGCAGGGATGAGACCAATCGTTTGTGGTCGTAGAAAGTTACGACGGTACACGAGTGAGCAAGCCGATGCTATTGTTACGGCTTCAGTAAACGGACATACGTTACCTACACATAAAAATATTTTACGGAATTCATAGCAAGCTCGACGGAGTATATCAACATCCATCTTACAGTACTTAACAATCTCGTTTTCAAAATTAAATATCGCGTTTTTATGAAGCTCTTTCGCATACCAATCGTAAAATTCTAACCGGTCGTACTCACTCATTGTATCAGGTGCGTAATACTTTGCTGCCGGGAGAACACCGTTATAACCACGTGCATCTTCCGTATTGAAAAGATGCGGGAAGTAGCCCTTACCCATTTCATCGTTAAACCCGAAAGCCTTGGGTAGTGCGCTAAGTCGCATATGAAAATAATTAATACTGTCGATGAAACTAGTGCGTCCCACCCTCATCGATATAATTGAATTGCCTGTTAGTACTATACTGGGGGTGGGCATATCCGTGCAACGTTCTACGATATTCCGTAATATAAATTGAGCATCGAATGCCTTGGCATTGTGTGCAATACATACTATATTACGAAATTCCGTAGAAGGTCGCACAGCCAAATTTACAAACTCTGTAACAGGATTTTTGTTAAAAACAAACTCGTGCACACCACACCACTCGTAAATATCTAACGGCTGCTGTTCTCCCGCGGATAAGCAAATTTCACACAACTGTTGTGCGACACAATGAGTGACAATATGCTCGTGGGCATCACCCGATGTACCTGTATATAACTTATCTTGACGCGTTTCAAAATCATAAAATATAAAAAGCGTTTCAGGGTGTTTTGCAGCGCTGGTGGGTTCACGTTTTTCTTTGCGTTGTTTCACTATTTGCATATAGCATCGCTCGTTGAACCCGTGCGAACGACAGCACAACCGACAAAAACCAACACCGCATTTGTGCACATCGTGATCTCTGCGTATGAGTTTTCCACAAGTTTTACAAACACGGTATAACTCACAAATAGACAGTCGTACACCTGTCACGACTTTGGTACGTCTTTCGATAGGTTTTAGATGGTTGGCGAAACACACAGCTCCGAAGAACGAGCGACCACAATCGTCACACGAGCGCTCATTGTTTACCGGTCCTGCAGACGTTACTGCCTGCGCAGTCACCGCTACAGAACCAGGTACGAGCTCTTTGTCGACTGTTGGGACAACCTCCGTAACGCAGGGTGGTACACAAAAGCACCGGGGGCACTTACTTGTGCACCGATGCTCCGAGACACGCCGGTAAGATTTATTGCAGGGTATACAATAATTCTTACCACCCGCTGCACCCATTAGATTGGTAATAGGTGAATAGTGTTTTAAAATAGCACTATACGCTATATTAACAATCTCAGATGGCTGGCTTGTTTCAAAAGACGAACATCCATTGAAAATCGGCGGCTCACCGTTACCGAGGGCCTCCCAATCGTAAACTACAATTGCAACCCTCGAAGGTGTGAGGTATCGTTGGAATTTCTGTATTTCCGAAATACCACAGCCTTCTGCAGGGATTTGCACTTGAGCCTTTTCAACTAGAGCACGTGCTTTCTTACGCTGGTCTGGCGACGCCTTATGCCTTATAAGATTCCAGGCTTTTATCGACGCTGTACTACGGTCACGTTTGTGTTTATTGTTCGCTAGGGCTACAACGAGCGATCGCGGAAAACACAAATCGTCATCGTTTCGAATAACATAAACCGATTTGCTCTTCGCCATAGATACACGTATCCCTCGACCACTCGGTACTGTTACGTATGTGACCGTGAATCGCAGCGTGTCAGATGCAGCGAGCACCCTTGAGCTTTGATTCACAGCACACATCAAACCCCATAGTTGGTCGTCGGTGAACCGTGATATAGGTCTGAGCGATAACCCCGCTGCACCGTTAACCATCTCATCCGTGACGAATCCTACACCTATCAAATCCGTATCATCACGATCCTTAATAAAATGATGATAAATATCACTCACTGCATTTCGTATCCATGTGATGGGATTTGTAGATGTAGGAGGTGGCACTAACGTTAGATCAACTTCCCGTGCTAAAACCCCAAAACGCTTTAAATACCGATTTCTTTCCACGTTTACGATTGTAAAACGATTTCCCGGTGGTAGTGTGATGTTAATATTGTCTAAGTGCGATTCAACGCTGGTTTGATTAGCCCTGTTAACGTTTTCAATGGTATTATCGTTGCGACTACGTTTATTACCGCCTGCTACCGCTTTTGACAACCTCGTCCTACTACTACTACTACTACCGCTACTACTACTACTACTGCTACTACTACTATTAATACTACTACTGCTATGAGCGCGCTTACGAATACCACTACCACCTACCTGGTAGAAATGGTCGTGTGACACATCGAAGTTCACAGGGGATCCCGCTCTCGAGGAGTCTTCCGCGGCTGTAGAACACGACGATGATAATGATGTCGATGACGATGACGATACTGATGATGTTGATGATGCTGATGATGTTGATGATGCTGATGATGATGACGATGACGATAACGATGACGATGACGATGAAGATGTTGATGATGATGACATGTATGCCGTGGGGAGCGGCGTACGATCTGTAATTTGAGTAATTACTCTTCAGATGCTCCAGCACAGGTCTCGTATAAACGAACGGCTATCAAATCGGCGTCGTCGTCGTAGGGATCAGATTCAACACCGACATCTCCATCAGCGTTGAAATACGGCACAGTAACCAACCGAGCCGCATCCTCATTATTAGGTATAAAAATACCCCTTTCATGAGGTGGTGGTGACTCGGGGCTGTCCGGTATTCCATCCCCCTCGCGATCACCAAACCACCCGTGCGGCTGTTGCCATACGAGCAACTCTGAATTTATAAAAATAATTTTATTATATATGTGTTTATAAATTATATTATTTATTTATATTATTAGATTATAATATTAATATAATTTTATATACATATATATAATAAAATTATTATATTATTATATATAAATTTTATATAATATATATATAATATATATATATATATATAAAATTATATCTATATGAAAGTAAAAGAAAATTTTTACTTACCATTGTCTGAAGCATCAGCGTCGTCGTCGTCGTCGTCGTCGTCGTCGTCGTCGTCGTCGTCGTCGTCGTCGTCGTCGTCGTCGTCGTCGTCGTCGTCGTCGTCGTCGTCGTCGTCGTCGTCGTCGTCGTCGTCGCTGTCCTCAAACTCCGTGGACGCCTCGTCGATGTTGTACGGCCGCTGAATTATATGTTGTTCTACCGACTCTGTGGCCTCTCTGTCGTCGTCGTCGTCGTCGTCGTCGTCGTCGTCGTTGTCGTCAAAACCCGCGAACGCCTCGTCGATGTTGTAGGGATGCTCAATCATAGATTGCTCCATCACCTCACCGACCTTCCTGTCGCGGTCGGCGGCGTCGACGCTATCCTCATTCGTGTCCTCCTCCTCCTCATCATCCGTGCTATCGTTGTCGTCGTCGTCGGCGGTACTTTCACCGCCGACTGCAGACCCATTGTCGTCATCAACGTCCTCGCTGTCACCCATGTAGGCATCGTCGTCGTCGTGTTCGTCTGTATTATCACTATCGATACTACCAGACACCACTGGTTCATCGACAGCCATTTCATCATCCGTTGTGTCGGCGTCACTGGTGTCACTTGAGGTTAATAAATTACGTCGGGCTGTAACGAAAATTATTTTCTATTAGAAATATTATTTGTAAACACATTATTTAATAATACACGTTTCAAAATATAATACCCAATTCACAACATGGTTAATGTTTTCGGTATAATTCAAAACGTGTTTAAAACTTACCATAAATATTATCGACTCTCATTATGAGGTCCCGCAGTGGTGGGTGAAGCATCCCGCCATGGCTCCCTAGATGCCTCACAACGAAACGTTGTGCAAACACCGATCCTGAGAAGGCACCCATGTTGAAGGCTACAGTGATACCTTCAACACCACCTTGACGAAGCACTCTGGTGAACTCCGTAGTCAACCGCTCGAACGTAAAGTTCGAGATACGCGCAAACCACCGCACCGTATACCGCCGCACAAGTCGTCGATCGTGTATGATTAAAGCACGAGCCGTTGCACGCACTATTTCCAAAAGTGAACGACGCGGAAAAACCATTTTAAAAAGCGAGATAAATTGAAAAACACAAGAGCAAAACAAAACTGTGGTTGCACTGCTGCGTTTCAACACGGAATTAGACGAAAATTTTGATGCCATTCGCTTTTATATTTTGACCATAGCCCCCCTCTTCTCTAGCTATAAATGCATTTTGACTTTTCACCTTATACACTGTATAATCTAAGAAATGTAGCAAAAGTTCTTTTAAGAATGGTGAAAGTTGAAGTCTACGATGTGACCTGTTATATTCAGGGTTTACGGTCATCCCTAGTGTCTATTCATAAAGATACCTTCATATCGTATTATGCATTACACAATTCTATGGTAACCATTTTGAAAATCCTCTAAATACGAGTCTTTGCGTTCCCACGTTTTCTGGACCAAGCTGTTGGTGGGCGAGTATTACTCATTTCAATTTTTATATACATCTGTTCACAAGCCAGTAAATACGAACTCTCGTATTTCTACATTTTCGAAAGCAAACGGTATTGTCAGAACGAGTATCCCTAATTTATGTATGCACCTGCACTTTCTGTCTACGGTAGCGTAGACTTGTTTACATAACAGTCAATACAAGCCCTCGAACTCCTTCATTTTCGGTAGCAGGCTGTATTGTCAGACCTCGTATCCCTAATTTTAATGTATGTATACACCTACACAGCCTGTCTACAAGACCGTACACATAACGTCTTGGACTCCCGCATTTTGGAATCAAGCTGTATTGTCAAAACGAACATACATAATTAAAATATTCATCTAAACAGTGTGTTTACAATGTGACTAATACGATGCTAGCGGAGGGTCGCGCAGGAAGCTGTACACCTGTTTTCATCCATCCCCTCCATTCAATAATATACAATACGATTATCCATACTTACCTATAAAATGAATCGTTGAAAGGGCTAACCGGCAGTCAGGCCCGTGACACACTAGAAACCACATCTAGCAGCGATAGATTTCGTCAAGTTTACGCGTGTTGCTCAATATGAGTTCCGCCGATATGGGTATGGCCGCCATGTATCGGCTTATATCCGTCGATGAGAAGAAAAACCTCGAGACACCACTGCTTCTCGGTACAACATACAATCTAAATTATTCAGAAACGAAGAAGATAAGTGTGGGACTTCAACCGCGTATAAACGGCGATGTCGTACCAATCATCAAGCTACAGAATAATAACTCATCGGGAGGAATCATCCTCGATATCCCTACCTGGGATAAACTACAAGATGCACTACCTGAAATAGACTCATATTTCAAGGAGTGTAGGAATTATGGTAAGCAGACCGCTTACCGTACCCCAAACACGCTCAAATTTGGAGACTTTGAGGTATACTTTACAACATCGTTCGGGTCCAAATCCATTGTGTTTGATCGCTGCATTGATGAGTCAACCACTGAGGTCGGTGTCGACCAGAACGAAGAGAGTCAAGTGGAACCACCGCCAGCGAAGAAGAAGAACATCTATTCACCGGCTATAGTGATGCAGAAGAAATCATTCAACGGTTTATGTGCCGTAACAGTGTGCGTCGATGAGCGCTTGAGACGTCTCCAACGCTACACCTCTTATGTGAAAAACTGTATCGAAATTCTATGTGCTGAATTACTTATTCATATACCCGCTAAAGAGTTAGCCCAAAATGTGGATCAAGTGCGCATTAGAGAACTCTTAACACAGAATAGCTCTAATCTGTGTGAGGCTGTACGCCATCGTGTCGATCCTTCATTCATTGAATATTTCGATATACTGTTCCTGGAGTTGAAGGTATTTTGTATTCCATTCATAACCTATGAAGTGAAAAAAACACTCACAGACATTTCACTAGTAGCTACAAAGCCGATGGAATAATAATCGGAGAACGAGTATAAAAACTAGTTAAAGTAGTATTTAATCATTCACCTAATAACACATGTTTATAAAAGATAATAATTAATTTTACTACTTCTAGATGAGAAGATAATTATCGTATGACTTTGTATTAATTATGTACTGCCCCGTCTCGTTATCGTCATCCTATGGCTCGCTTAATCTAATTAGAGTTATTAAAGCTGTATACATAATGCTATTGTCAATAAAACATATTTGTTCTTCAAATGTTTTTACCCATTATTATTACTATTGATATCAATAACTGGTTTTAAAGTATCGAAAGATTTATTTTTAATTAGTGTCAAGCAGTAAAAAAAAAAGCAAAAACTTCGGATGTGTAGGACACGATCGGACGTAAATCTTTTTACCGATGTCAAGCTACAAAATTTTTCTTCTTTTCGCTGGTAGGGCCCAATCTGTCCTATCGCATGTAGGGCCCCAATGTACCATTGTACTACCACCCATCGGTAACATACCTCCTGTCAAATATTTACAATAAATGGCTCACCGGTAACATGCGTCCGACAGATGGCCCACGTGGCGTCCAGGTGGCACGTCAGTAGGGGCCTCAAAGTGGGGGCAACCAATCAGCTGCAAGAGTGAAGTGGGGGTGAGAAGGTGGGGGGACCAATCACAAGCCAGCAGAAATATAGATAGGCCACGCCCACAAGTCTCTCTATCTTGTGCCCTTACTACTACCAGCTGCGTCAAAAGGTGACACCGGATACAGAGTTAATTCATACATCAAATAGGTGCTAAGCTCTTCGTTTGTTCTCTTCATACCACTAATCCTTTGGAATAACAATAACGAATCAATGGGCGTCTGGTAATTGGGAAAGGATTATGGCAATTCAACCAATCTGACAATTTATGAATATCCTCAATATCTCTATCTATGCGAGATGCTTTTAGGTCAACATGATGTTCCCTAGAATGAACGGAAAGTCCACAAAAGTTGGCGAGTCCTTCGCAGATGTTACTTGCAGTCAATAGTCCAAACACCCATTTACTCACGACACTTTTATTAGTACTTCTTCCACGTGTAAAAGCTTCTTTCGATTTCGAAGATTTCGTGAGAGTTTGTTCAATTATCATGTCACTAGAGGTTCCACAGAAATATCTATTTAAGCGTTTAACGGAGAAAAAGTAATTGGTGAACTTCTGAAAAGCTGCACTATCCATTGAATTTTTCAAGTTTTCCATCTCTTCCACATATACATGTGCAGATTTTTGTAGTGGAAATGACCAGCCGCATGAAAATATGGAAGCATTTGTTTAACGCAAGCTGAATGCGCCTTCCAATTTCCCATCCTTTCCTCTCGTATAAATTCTTTGGCAATCGTAACCATTTGAAAGTATTGCACTCACAATCATGGAGTGGGCCCTGTTTTTCATTCGCCTAATTTTTTATCAAATACATCTTTATAATTAAATAACATCTTTAAGTGATTTTTCGTGTAAGTTATCGAGATAATGTTTTAATTGCTCTTTTTTTTATCATCCAACGTTTTCTCATTGAAAATAATTTGGGACAGAGCAACTTGGAGTGAAGTGTGGCCTCTAACATTTCTGGAGTATCTATAACCCAACAACATTTTGTCAACTGAAATCGGAGTAAAAATAATGCTCATTACTTCTTTCATGTCGCTGCCAACCATTATGCACCCGATTGATTCAAAGTGTGACATCAGTAGATGAAAGCATCAAAGCCTGATGATTATCTTTAAAAACAGAGTGTTTTCATTTGCTGTGGCAACAAATTCTTTAGCTTTGAAATAAAGTGGCAGATCAAACGTAACGACGTACGTTGTATGACCATGCTTGTTTCCATTGTGGAGAATATAGTGTAACGTCGTATAAATGGAACTTCAATTACTTACTGGTTGATTGATGAATGATAGAAAAAGTATTCATGACTTCATGTATGCTTCTTCCTTCGTTAAATTTTCCATTAACCCACTCCAGCCAGGTACGTCTGATAAATTTATCTACTTTGCATACATCCACAATACATCAGAATGTCGAGGCATTGATGTTGTTTTTATTTTCTTACAATCCAGTTTTTCGACAATAATTTTTCTCAATCCTTGTACACCTTGATTATCATAAACTTTCAAAAGAATACGAGCAGCATTAGACATTTTATTTTCGGTGATCTAAACATTTTCTGATCGTCGCCAATTTTGTTGCGTGGAGCTATTATTTTAATTATTCCCATAGAATGAAACGTATTCAAACCGTCGAGATCTGCGACATTGTGAACCGCGTCGTCACAAACATATTGCACGAAATATCCCTATTCTGGTGGAGAAATTAAATAATGCTTCTTTATATGATGCACATATACCCAAGCATGACAAAATGTTAATTAAACGTTGTGATGCATATTGCCGGTGAAAATATACTAATAGTCCGAGCTGCAGAGATCTAAAAGATCGAGGTCAAAGTGCAGCCATAATTATATGAGAAAGAGTGGTGCATATCCTGTTTAGATGCTCCTTTTTTCCTTCTCCATTTTTCAACAGAAGTTCTTACAAAAAAAAACATTACTCGCACATCTTCCAGTTTATCATCAAGACGGATTGTATCAGAGCATTCATCATTACTTTCTTCACTAATTATGTCATTCATTTCATCACATAATATTTCATCATCACTTATAATTAAACCACTCTTTTTCCAACAATTTATTATTATTGATTCGGGTAGCGTATCCCAAATATTCTGTATCCATAACATAGCATCTATTGTTTTCACCTTTCGTAATATGCATTCACACTCATCTATATTAGAAAGAATATATGAAGGTAAACGCTTTTTATATCGGTCCTTAACTGATTTTATGATACCCATATCTAATGGTTGTACAAGAGCGCTAGTATTCGGTGGTATAAAAATCACTTTGGTATATGTTAAATGCTGTACCTTATGACATGTTGCATTATCCATCAGTAATAAAATCATTCTATTTTGTTTTTAATAATTTCTTCTATTTTATTTAACCACTCTTGAAATAAATTATCTGTCATCCAAGCAGACTTATTTGATCCATAATAGATCTTGGTGTTGCACTCTTTCCTATAAAAAACAATGTAATTTTTCACCAAGTCATACTACATCCCACGAGAAGTGTAATTCGCTCCCATTTTTTCTTAGGTTCTGTCGTTTCATTATTGACATATGAACGTTTCTGCTGACCACGAATATATAAACTAGTTTCATCAGAATTAAATATATTGCTCTTCATATAATCTTTTGATAGCTCTTGAAACAATTCTATAAATTCCATAGCTGCTTCTTTATCATAATGAGCTGTAACGAATTTATTAAGAAGAGTATTATCCGCTGTGGAAAGTGTGCACGAATGGGTTTGATGGGGGGGAATTCGAGTGTTTACGGTTCTCTTCGTGAATGATACGCGACAATAACCAAATTCATATTAGATTGAGCAGTCAGTTGTCCACGGGCTGCCGTCGAGTAAGACTCATCTTTTGGGATCCACATTTTCTCTCTCTCTTGGAACGTCCTACTCATCGACGACGAACTCTTACGCTGCGTGTTGGAGAAACTTCGATTTATCACGTCCTCAAGGATTTCTGCATCGACTACCCGGACCATTTCAAGGATGAGTAGAACGATTTCGTCATTGTATACGACAAACGAACTTTATTTCGCGCAAACTTTAATCATAAATTCTGTACTCGACGGCACGCCAATCAACAATAATAGTCCCGTATAATTTTGATCCTATTCTAATGAATGAGGAGTGCGTGCGCAATATAAATATAGTATAATATTCTGTATTTCATTGAATCTAGATCATGAATTGATTAAAAAGAAACGCTTACGTTATTACTTCATTAATGTTACATCTTCGTCATAACTTATACAATAAAGAATTATCTGATTCGATCATATTTAGGGAGCCCCCAATACTGTGTGGCTCATTTTTTACTTAAACTGTCTTTATTCTACGTATTTTGTTATCAATGTCAATTTTCCCTTTAAAGGAATAATAAAATTAATAAGTTCGCTGACTTTACCATTTGGAGTTTGAAGGAAACAATAATAGGAAAAATAAAAGAATTATTACATAAATGGTGCCCAACTAGAGGCACGATCGCGACCGTTGGTTTTTATGTCGGCAAAACAGAATAACAGTGTCATAAATTCATCGCGAGTTACGCGATCGCGAGGTACACTAAGCAATACGATGCTAAACACAACCAAAACAAATAAGAAAGCGCTCAAGGAGCGGGTAACTGATACTTCGAAATCTCTTCACACATATAATAGAAATTTTGATACCAACAGAAAAACAGGAGAAATGTCGAATACAGAGGAAGTTGTAATCGAGGAGCAGAGAATTGACGAGGCACGGCATTTGAGAGTGGCACAGCAACAAATCGAGGAATTGACCAGAGAATTACAACAGTTGCGTGAGCAACAACAACAACCTCAACAAAATGCAGTTCGCCCTCAAGTCGATAATGCAATGAGTAACCAGTTGGTAAATGGGTTAGTGAATCATTTGCAATATTTGCATATAAATATTAAAACTCCGAAATTTGTCGAAGATAAAAACCCGTTGATTTTTTTGGATGAAATCGAGCAATTTTTCAAATTCAAAAACGTTAAAGCCGAACACCATATGCACGTAATAGAAAGCTTTCTGGAAAATAGGGTAAAAGTGTGGTTCGAAATTAATAGAGATACATTGACGACGTTTGAGGCTTTTAAGTGTGCGTTCCGAGCAGAATTTTATTCGATACCAGTTCAAGTCAAGTTGAAAAATAATTGGCAATCTCAAAAATATAAGTGGAAAGAAACTACGCTGCAGGCGTATTTTTTCAAACAAGTGCAAGAGACTAAATACTTTGAACCGCCTTTATCGCCATACGAAATGAACTATCAGATAGTCCAACAGATTCCATACAAAATTCAAACGATACTATCAACAATAGACTTATCGAAAACGGATTTAGTGGCACAATCTTTGGCCAGACTAGACAGTACGAATAGTGATTGGGATAAGGGTGAAAGGAATAGGGAATGGACGAACAATAATAATGCGAGTGGTTATAATAAACAAGGTTCTGCGAACAGGATAAATAGTGTACAAACATCGTCTGACCTTCCAACAAATAATAGGCGAACTTATAATGCCTATGTAAAAAATTATCGTAGGAACGAAGGTTACGCGCCTCGAGCACAGAGTTATGGCCAACAGTGTATTGGTCATAACACAAGTCATTTGCTGCCGGATACTAGATTTCCGCCGCCGAATTTTAACAGTCGTACAGCAAATAATTCGCAACGAAATAATTTAGCCGTCGCGAATTATTCGACAAATAATTCGAATCATTTAAACTAAATTCAGGTGCGACTCAAAATGGTCCCGAATCGTGCCGAAAATACTATGATTTCATAGAGGACCTCAAACAAGACATAGAACTCGAAAATGCGATTAAATCCCATAACGTATCACCAAAAATAGCACTTTCTCCGCGGTTAAAAACGACAATATTTGACAATGTAGTGATAGCTTTAGTTGATACGGGAAGTCAGATAACTTGTGTATCCGAAGAGTTTTATAAAAAATTATCGGGAATCGCTTATGAAATGAAAAACCTTATATGAAAAAACCTTATATGAAATGCCTGTATCTAACGTAACGGTAACAGTTGCGGTAGGCCAAAAAAAAAACAACTGTGTGTCGACAAATAATGATCGAAACTATAATAGATGGTCAGAAGATTACGCATATCTTCCTTATAATACCGTATTTATCATCGGACATAATACTTGGCAATGATTGGCTACATGAAAACAAAGCTAGAATTTATTACGATGAAAGAGCAATATATATACAAGGTGTGAGATTGGGTGGGGATACTGTACTGTTTGAGCCCGGAGCATCAGAGAGGCTTGTTTCGGTCATCGAGCAAAATTCAACTAGTATTTATATTCTAACTATAAATCAGCTGTGTAATAATTTTACGAAGCCTTTAGGAGAAGGTGTAACCGGTCCTGGGAATATACCGGAATTGCACAATAATGCGTGGTTGAAAACAAATACGATAACTGTCGAAAATAATAATCCAGTCATGGAGAATAAAAAGGTGAAGGGTATTCACAGGAAATCTTTATTAAACGTGAGAAGTGAAGAAAGAAGTGATAAGAACGGTAATTTTATAAAAATAATAGATGATGATCAATTATATAATATATGTGATGTCGCTTACGGTAATAAGAGCGAAATGATCTCAAATAATAAACACCTCGATGAGTCTGAGGTCTTCTCTGATGATCTGGAATCTGTCGCGCGAAAGCTAACAGCATGTGATTCGATCCAGTCTCATACAATGTTGAATTTATTAATAAAATATCAAATGCTATTTTCAGACAAGCCAGGATGCACTATAATATATGAGCATAGCATAAAACCTATTAAAACAAAACCATTTATTCGACACTCGTACGCTGTCCTACTAGCATACCGGGGAGCGGTCAACTCGGAAATAAAAAATATGTTAAAAGCCGGCATAATAGAAAGGTCGACTAGTCCTTACTGTAATCCGTTAAGGATTGTTCGAAAAGCGGATGGAAAAATTAGAGTTTGCCTAGATGCTCGGTTTTTGAATGACGCAATTGAAGGGGATAACGAGTCTCCTCCACATATTGAAGAATTAATGCAAAAATTTCAAGGAATAAAAATAATTTCAAAACTCGATCTTACATGTAGTTACTGGCAAATCCCGTTAGCTGAAGAACCTCGTCACTATACGGCATTTTTACATGGGTCAACCTTATACCAATTTTCAGAATACCTTTTGGTTTAAAAACGGCAGGCAGCGGTTTTAGGGCTTATACGCAGTTATGAGGAAAAAAAAGACGGTTTTTCAAGAATTTTTCCTGAAGAGACTTTTGAATTTATTAATTTGAAAATTTTTGTGGTTATAAAAGCATCCTTCAAGAACGTAAACAAATTTTTTATTTATAAAAAATTTCATTATAGAGGGCGCTGCAGGCGATTTGCGGAACCTCCTCTAAAAAAAGACGATTTACGGTGATCATCGTAACTCAAGATTGGATTATCTGAAATCAAAAAACGAAACAAATTTCGTTAATATATTAGATTATCTAGTAATTAATCGTTCGGCTAATCAAAATATTGAATTTTCACAAAATGGCGGCTTCTCAAAAAAATGTTTTCGATTTTTTATGTAAAATTTTGCCTTAAATTGTTTATAAAATGGAAAATAAGTATCGGATTGACAAAAGGAACGATTAATTACTAGAAAATGTATCTGAGAAGATTGTGTTAAAATTTTAGACCGATCGAACAAGCCGTTTTTGAGATATCGTGATCACCGACTTGAAAAATGCTGTTTTGAGAAAAAAGCGTTTAAAGTTTCAAAACCGATTCACACATAGAAAAAATTTTTTTTTTTCATTTTTCAAGGTGTCGTCTATTCCAGGGCCATATAATAAATCCTCCATTCCTTCAGCAGCCTCCAGAAATTCAATTTGGTGCTGTCTTCGAGCCATCCTTCCCTCTCGTGTCGCTTCGTGCGCTCTGCGCTCGGATAGCGTAACGCGCTCTTCGTCCTCCTTTTGTACATATGCATGCGCATTGGGCCCCAAAGACAGTCCCATTGCATTAATATGGTACAAAAGTGAAATAGAACCTTCATTAAACATACCGGCGGCGATATTTGCGGCCATTTCAACAATTTTTGAGCCACTCAGAATGATTTTCGGCGTAATTTTCCAGATGATTTGGTTGTAACTCTCGTTATTATTTTGTGTAAAGCCGCCTACACATCGTTCCAATAATGTCTCGCTGCTGAGGTCTTCGTAAATTGGACGCACAGCTTCAGCAACATCCGTGGGCAATGGCTGGTAATCGTGCTCAAATTCGGTCAGTTTGTCTGCTGCTGCTGCTCGCTGCCAAGAACATCATGGCTTTCGTCCGTCTCAGCTTTACTCGGATTAAAAACGTTTTTCCGTTTTCGATTTCTTGATTTGTGCGCGTTTGTAACAGAACGCCGTTCTCTACTTACTTTCATATTAAATTATTATACTATAATTCACAATTATCTTAGAAATTTGAACAAAATATTGCAGAAAATACGGAAACGAACGCACTTCTTCACTGCTTGCCTCGGCTGTATATACTGAATAAACGTCTAGAAACCGTTGAATTTTGCTCTCAGGTACAAGGAAAACACTACTACACTCTCACACAATGTATAAGAATACAACACACAGGTATATAAAAGGAGCAACGGTCCAGGTAAACGGCTGCCCCTTGAGCCTCTGTCCCACCTACTTTCAAACGCGCCGAGGCGTCTCTACATATAGAAGTATAACTCCGAAAGTATTGCTCGGATCGACTTGAAATTTTGTGTGTATACTTTTGAATATATGTACATTACAAAAATGCAATAATAAAAAAATCGATTTTTTGAAAATCATAACTGCGTATAACCCCTTTATGCGTGCTTTGAGTCTAGCTTTGGGAGATGAACTGAATGACTGTGACTACCTATATAGACGACCTTTTAATTACGTCAACGAGTTTTGATAAACACTTGAAACATCTCGAACGACTTTTTGATCAATTACTCCATACCAATTTTACTTTCAAGTTAAGCAAAGCCGCATTCTGTCAAACGTCAGTCCCATTTTTAGGATTTATGTTAACTACCAAAGGAATAACACCAGACCCGGAAAAGCTTGATAATATACTGAAATTCGAAGAGCCTAATAATAAGTTGCAACTTCAAAAATTTTTGGGGGTTTGCAATTATTATCGCCGATTCAGCATATTTCATGCTCATTATCTGGATCCTTTTCGTACACACCTTAAAAAAGATACGATCTGGCAATGGACACCAGAACTTTCGAAGGCGTTCGAAAAATTAAAAAGAAACTTTGTGAAGAACGTAGAATTATCGCATTATTTTCCGGACAAAATATTTAAGCTCCAAACCGACGCCTCGGATAGGGGGATCTCTGGCATCTGATATCAAATTGACGATGAGCAGAATCATCGAATAATATCTGTAGCTAGTAGATGTTTGAATTCAGCAGAAATTCACTATACCACTACAGAGAAAGAGCTTCTAGCAATTGTGTACTCGGTCATACAATTCAAAATATATTTATTATGTAAGCCCTTTGAAATCATCACTGATCACAAAGGTCTTACATTTCCTAGCGGGTTGTGCGAGCCACAATTTGATTGGTAATTCTAAACTGGTAAAGTCGAAAACTTCCACTTAAATATTGACTGGTAAGCAATTTTTCCAGCATTGGACTGAAGCGATTTTGGTTAGACTGGTAAGTTACTACCAGTCGTATTTTGGATGGTAACGGTTTTCGCAGGTCTGCTCATTTATCGCTACCAGTTTTATTTTGGATGGTGATTGGGTTCTCCTGGCCCCGCTCGATTCTCGCTACCAGTTTTATTTTTGATGATTATTTGATTCTCGCTACCAGTAGAATTTCAACCGGTATTTTCATTATCGCTTCGTCTAATTTTTACTATTATTTTCATTGTCGTGGCCCCGCTCGGTGTTTGCTACAATCGAGTGTCTCCGGTCGTGATTATCTTTAATTTCTTTTTAATATCTCAGAGATTATACCATAAATTAAAAAATGGGATGAAACTGAATACACGGAAGGGATTTTGGGATCTTTAGGGAAGTGGTATCAGAATCTTTTATATTGTTCTTTCCGTTATAATTTTTTTTTTTTTCATATACATACAGAGAGTATTTTCAATCGTATTTCCGTCCTACAGCCCATTCAGATGTCCGCACTAAATCGAATTTTACCGTAGCAGGTGAGGTCGCGTGGCTCTGGATCCGATTGCAAATTCAGAGGAGTTCCTTCTTCGCTGAGGAATCTGCTATAAACCAGTCGATTTCATGTCGAGCCCGGTGTTTCAGTCTTAAACTTTTGTTCAAAATTTATATCGGATAGTCCCTAAGGATGGACACTGGTAGCAGAAAATGCAAGGTCGAATGCAAATATACCAATTTCTAGAACTTCAGGCGCTCATTTAATTTCTTTGCCGATCGCTCATGACAAAATGAAACTAACTTTTTCATTATCAGACAACTTCTTCCTATAAAAGCTTTTGCAAGACATAGTTTGCTTTTCTCCTTGTGGTAATAGATCGGACTGTAGGGACCTCGGATATCAACCAATGTTTCAAGGACATGTTTGATTTCAGTCAAAAGATTTGTTAACTGACCACTACGATCCAATCCGATCTAAAACAAAGTAACATTTGGCCGATCAGCGGTAGCGAGAGCAACAAAGGTTTCACAAAATTTCTGACGAATTACGAATCGTTCGTTTGGCAAAATTTCGAATAAGATTTTCAATTAACCATAATTATGAATAAAATAACTGTTGGGATTTGATGTTTAAATAAATAAGACATGATTAAAGAACAACTGTTTGATTTATTTAACACTCTTTTTGGTAGACTATGCTGTGATGTGTATATACGCATGACACGAGGCGACTGCCGAGAGAAGAAAAGCAAAGGCTCGCGGAAACGTACTCGCTACTCTGCTCATCAGTCTCGCACACAAGCACAGGACACGAGCAACCGCATATGAGATACAACACACACACTGTTATACATATAGCTCTAACAATAACGACATTCACTGACGATTGCGCTGGAGTGAGCGAGACCAATAGAAATTGGTCGTGCATCGCTAGGTGACGCGAATCGCAAGCTCTACGATCTCCGCATTAAACAATTACGATATTTTGTTAAAACTAAGAAAAGTTAACTGTAGAATTACTGGTCAGAGTTTCTCTTGCTCTCGATATATGGTGCGTATGTGGCCGTTTTGATTATATAGTATTTTTTTCAGAGTATGCGGCTATGTATCGACCAATTTTTTTCCCTTTTTCCCAAAGTTTTGGAAAATGAAATTCAACTTTTAACGTTTCGGTCCATGATGCAGACCATCTTCAGAATTTTTATTGACTGAAAAGCATAACATGGCAATAACATAACTAGTGTGTGTAAATTTAATATGTATAATAATGTAATTAAACTAACAAATCTTTAACAGATGTATTGTTAACTAAGGATAAGAGTTAAAATGATCTTGAGATAAACTAACCTGTGAATCAAATATATGTAAAATAATCATCCGATCCATTCAAATCACTTTTCTGACAGTTCGATCTCACTCAAGATTTCAAAAAAAACCAGGAGGAAGGAGAATGCAAGTGCCAACTTTTCACATAAGTAAATTATATGGCGTCAATGCACTTTAATTATAATTTTATCAATTAAACCAAGTTAATTCCAGTGCTTTCGTCACATTAATGGTCAAGAAGCGTAAAACCTATTATTAAAATATCATAGATTAAAATTTTTTAAAAATTAGTCAATTGTAAAACATTTTCAAAGTGTCATTTACAAACCACTGATGTTTGGTTATTGATAAAACTGTTTACGAACACAAAAATAGTTTAAAACATCTTGATTCTCATCACACAGCTTTAGCCTCTCATGTAATGGATTTTAACCACAATTTTAAATTTGAAGGAGTGAAAATTCTAAATAATGAACAAAATTTATTTAAAAGATTAATATTAGAGTTGATACAAATCAAAAA
This sequence comes from Cylloceria caligata, assembly GCA_963942595.1. NCBI lineage: Eukaryota > Metazoa > Arthropoda > Insecta > Hymenoptera > Ichneumonidae > Cylloceria > Cylloceria caligata. The sequence continues at coordinate 26,944,743 of OZ012710.1, forward strand.
ACACAAGAATGCTGTAAATTATAGGACAGACATTGATAAATTAAGTGTCTTTTATAATTCGGTATTGTAGGTACATTTAATATGTCCTAACGAATACGATGTTTGAAAAATATACTTGAATAATACACACTAATTTCCTTACACATACAATAGGCTTGAAATAACGAACATCATTCAATACAATATTCTCGTACATATCCATAACGATTAGTCTTCAAGGTGTCTTCTCAGTCGCGTTTCATACAGACAGCCGTAAACATGTAGCTGCTGATCTAACAAAGTCCGTTAAATTAAAATCACAGGGACGACAAAAGATTACAACAGCAAGAATCTTCATGATTAATTTAACTACAGTTTTATCAATAACCAAACATCAGTGGTTTGTAAATGACACTTTAAAAATGTTTTACAATTGACTAATTTTAAAAAAAATTTAATCTATGATATTTTAATAATAGGTTTTACGCTTCTTGACCATTAATGTGACGAAAGCACTGGAATTAACTTGGTTTAATTGATAAAATTATAATCAAAGTGCATTGACGCCATATAATTTACTTATGTGAAAAGTTGGCACTTGCATTCTCCTTCCTCCTGATTTTTTTTGAAATCTTGAGTGAGATCGAACTGTCAGAAAAGTGATTTGAATGGATCGGGTGATTATTTTACATATATTTGATTCACAGGTTAGTTTATCTCAAGATCATTTTAACTCTTACCCTTAGTTAACAATATATCTGTTAAAGATTTGTTAGTTTAATTACATTATTGTACATATTAAATTTACACACACTAGTTATGTTATTGCCATGTTATGCTTTTCAGTCAATAAAAATTCTGAAGATGGTCTGCATCATGGACCGAAACGTTAAAAGTTGAATTTCATTTTCCAAAACTTTGGGAAAAAGGGAAAAAAATTGGTCGATACATAGCCGCATACTCTGAAAAAAATACTATTTTCTCTTGCTCTGTTTTTTCATGGAAAACCAATTCCACTTGTCGGGTATAATAGCATGAGAAAGAGTTTGACCAGTCGTGGGAAAGTGTTCTTGCAGGGTATACTTTGCAATAGGAAGTACTGCTTGTCAAGAGCTTATTGATCGCATCGACCTGTGAACACAGAGATAAATAAATAATTAAAAAATTGTCTAAAACTCTAATATTTTAGTGAATTGATAGAAAATATTTTTTATTTAGCTCTTCGTAAAGAATATGCCAGACGTTAACGTCCGGCAAATTTTTCAATGTGTGAAAGTAATTAAATTGATGATTTTATACATAAAGTAATGCAATTGTATCAATAACGAGAATCTACTTACTTCGGATTGTAGTCCTAGCTTCCAGATTTCGCCAAATACGGTATTATATCCCTGGCATTTGGCACAGCGGCAACCGAACACGACGTACCATTTCTTGTTAAAAGCTAATTGATTGTATCAACCTGTTGGCACAGAAATAAATAAGTAATAAACAAATGAAAAATCCAGTGATAATAAAATAAAAAATTGTATAACACTCCAATATTTCAGTGGACCGATAGAATATATTTTTTCTTTGGCTCTTCGTAAAGAATATGCCAGAAGCCAACGGCCAGCGAATTTTCCAATTTATGAAAGTAAATAAATTGATGATTTTTACATAAAGTAATGCAATTGTATTAACAACGAGAATCAACTTATTTCGGTTTGTAGTCCTTCTTCATTTCGCCAAATGCGGTACGATATACCCGGCATTTGGCACAGCAGCAACCGAAGACGAGGTACCGGTTGCTTGCCTTTTTGTAGAATTTCTTTTTTGTATCGCAATGGCAATTATATTTTCCTCACAACCAACAATATAACAGCATTCGTTCTCCCTTCTTCAACACTATTTCTGCGATGTAACACGTCCAAAGAAATACCGATCCGTGTGTACGGGATTCATTGCTGTCAATTTTTTAAGGTTATGTTAGATCGAGAGATGCCCCGCACGCAGTAAAGAACTGCAGCGATGAGTTACGAACGTTTTATATCATACAGTACACCAGCACGTGCCGTGACGCCTTCGCGATTGTTCTATCGTTCCGTTTGTCTTTCGCACGTCAGTATGGCAGTCGATTACCAGCATATGGTTATAAATGCACTCATCGCTGCAGTTCTTTACTGCGTGCGGGGCATCTCTCGATCTAACATAACCTTAAAAAATTGACAGCAATGAATCCCGTATACACGGATCGGTATTTCTTTGGACGTGATACATCGCAGAAATAGTGTTGAAGAAGGGAGAACGAATGCTGTTATATTGTTGGTTGTGAGGAAAATATAATTGCTGTTACGATACAAAAAAGAAATTCTACAAAAAGGCAAGCAACCGGTACCTCGTCTTCGGTTGCTGCTGTGCCAAATGCCGGGTATATCGTACCGCATTTGGCGAAATGAAGAAGGACTACAAACCGAAATAAGTTGATTCTCGTTGTTAATACAATTGCATTACTTTATGTAAAAATCATCAATTTAATTACTTTCACACATTGAAAAATTTGCCGGACGTTAACGTCTGGCATATTCTTTACGAAAAGCTAAATAAAAAATATATTCTATCAATTCACTAAAATATTAGAGTTTTAGACAATTTTTAAATTATTTATTTATCTCTGTGTTAACAGGTCGATGCGATCAATAAGCTCTTGACAAGCAGTACTTCCTATTGCAAAGTATACCCCGCAAGAACACTTTCCCACGACTGGTCAAACTCTTTCTCATGCTATTATACCCGACAAGTGGAATTGGTTTTCCATGAAAAAACAGAGCAAGAGAAACTCTGACTAGTAATTCTACCGTTAACTTTTCTTAGTTTTAACAAACTATCGTAATTATTTAATGCGGAGATCGTAGAGCTTGCGATTCGCGTCACCTAGCGATGCACTACAAATTTCTATTGGTCTCGCTCACTCCAGCACAATCGTCAGTGAATGTCGTTATTTTATTCATAATTATGGTTAATTGAAAATGCTATTCGAAATTTTGCCAAAAAGAACGATTCGTAATTCGTCAGAAATTTTGTGAAACCTTTGTTCCTCTCGCTACCGCTGATCGGCCAAATGTTACTTTGTTTTAGATCGGATTGGATCGTAGTGGTCAGTTAACAAATCTTTTGACTGAAATCAAAAATGTCCTTGAAACATTGGTTGATATCCGAGGTCCCTACAGTCCGATCTATTACCACAAGGAGAAAAGCAAACTATGTCTTGCAAAAGCTTTTATAGGAAGAAGTAGTCTGATAATGAAAAAGTTAGTTTCATTTTGTCATGAGCGATCGGCAAAGAAATTAAATGAGCGCCTGAAGTTCTAGAAATTGGTATATTTGCATTCGACCTTGCATTTTCTGCTACCAGTATCCATCCTTAGGGACTATCCGATATAAATTTCGAACAAAAGTTTAAGACTGAAACACCGGGCTCGACATGAAATCGACTGTTTTATAGCAGATTCCTCAGCGAAGAAGGAACTCCTCTGAATTTGCAATCGGATCCAGAGCCACGCGACCTCACCTGCTACGGTAAAATTCGATTTAGTGCGGACATCTGAATGGGCTGTAAGACGGAAATACGATTGAAAATACTCTCTGTATGTATATGAAAAAAAAAATTATAACGGAAAGAACAATATAAAAGATTCTGATACCACTTCCCTAAAGATCCCAAAATCCCTTCCGTGTATTCAGTTTCATCCCATTTTTTAATTTATGGTATAATCTCTGAGATATTAAAAAGAAATTAAAGATAATCACGACCGGAGACACTCGATTGTAGCAAACACCGAGCGGGGCCGCGACAATGAAAATAATGGTAAAAATTAGACGGAGCGATAATGAAAATACCGGTTAAAATTCTACTGGTAGCGAGAACCGAATAACCATCCCAAATATAACTGGTAGCGAGAATCGAGCGGGGCCGCGAAAACCGAATAACCATCCAAAATGAAACTGGTAGCGAGAATCGAGCGGGGCTGCGAGAACCGAATAACCATCCAAAATATAACTGGTAGCGAGTAACCAGCGGAGCAGCGAGAACCGAACAACCATTCAAATTATAACTGGTAAGTGGGATTAACCAATCTATTCTTGAATCGCGCGACTTTACATGAAAAGAGCCTACCAGTCAAAATTTGAGTGAATGTTTTCGACTTTACCAGTTTGCAAAATCGCACAACCCGCTAGGGTTTCTTCGAGAAACGATACTTCGTACAGCTCGCTTATCTCGATGGTGTCTACTTCTTCAAGAGTATACATTTACGATATCATATTGTAAGGACACTGATAATATTGTTGCTGATTTTTTTAGTCGACACCCAGATCGTACTTTCCATAAAGAGGAACAAGAATCGTTTCTTATATCTATGCTTCGCTTGCACACTATGAGTCCAGGGGATAAAGAAATTAACGCATTAACGATAATTCTTAGACTCGAGGCCAATTCACAATTAAATCCAGACTTAAAGAATATAGGTCAGTGGCAGCAAAAGGACCCTGGTATAGTGAAATTAGAAGAACAGAAACTAAAAGATATCAACAGAGAATTAAAAAAAACAATGGCGTGTGGTTCCACAGAAACCACGTTAATAAAATTTGGACAGTAGTTATCCCATATTCTCTTCAAGAACATATCATTCTAACAGAACATAGTAGGTTGGGACATATGGGGGTATTCAAAACGTTAACACATCTCAAAAGATTTTTTTATTGGAAGGGTATGGGGAAAGCGTTTAAAAAATACATCTTGAAATGTGATATGTGTCAACGGGTCAAGTACTATTCACGATCCGTTGAAGGAGAATATTGCTTGGTACGTTCTGACGTACCCAATGATTTAGTTACCGTCGATTTTTATGGACCGTTGCCTACGTCTGTAGGAGGAGTTCAATACATTTTTGTAGTTCTTGACGTGTTTTCAAAATTAGTTAAGCTTTATCCTATTAAACACGCGACGACTCGGGTCGTTCTGAAGAAAATCTTCGAGGACTATATTCCTAATATTGGAAAACCTCAAAGAATTTTAGCAGACAACGGTTCACAATTCACCTCCGCAATCTGGAAAAAAGAAATTGAGTCTCATGGAATTAAAGTCGTGCATTCATCAATAAGACATCTACAATCAAATCCCACTGAGCGAATAATGAGGGAATTAGGAAGGCTATTTCGAACTTTTTGTGCCAACCAGCATACAAAATGGGCAATATATATACGAAAAATCAAGAATTTACTAAAGTATACTACGCATTGCAGCACTGGTTTTCTTCCCTACGAATTACACTACGAAGAACGTCCCAAAGACGGCATTTTCGAGATAATCAATTTCCCACCGACACTAGAAAGGCCTTATGAAGAAAAGGTTCGTCTTGCAAAAGAACGCATTTTTATGAGTTTCACACGTCGTCAACGCGGTACAAAAGCGAGATCACCACTCGATTTGAAATTATACGATTTAGTACTATTACGAGTACCACGTATATCCAGTCATATCGATCGTGTGACGCATACATTTTTTCATTTATATGAAGGACCATATAAAATCGTCCGACTTATCGGCCCGAATGCTTTTGAATTAGGATACATGGAGAAAGAGAAAATATTGGGAATCTATAATCGTACTAGTTTGAGGAAATATCACTCGCCCAATACTGACTGAGCTAATGCAACTTGTAGGGGTTGTTGTAAGTCCATTAGCTTGAATACTGTGTTTCGTTTTACGATGAGGTATATAGTGCCGTTCCTTGTCAATATATTTGTTAACTTCTATTATGATGGTCAAGCTGGTAGTATGAAATTCTTGTTATTAATTAATTTAAATTGTATGGGTTATAGAACCTACGATGAATGAAATTATAATGAGTTAAGAAGCCTAACATGTGAAAAGTGACTGTAATACTAGGATATAATTATTTTTATGGTAGGACGAGACCCTTAGTGGGGTGGAGTTACGTAATCATAGTCATTGTAGTATAAGGATAGTTGACTACTAGAAGATCAGTTAAAGTACGCATGATCGGTTTTTTTTAACGCGATAGTAAAAGTTTAGAAGACGAAAACAAACCCGGTGGTTGACTAAATTTTTGAGTACGGATCCTTCTCCTGTTTGCTGTTTAAGGAGAACCCGTCCTCAAAAACGGGGGATAATGTAACGAATTTATTAAGAAGAGTATTATCCGCTGTGGAAAGTGTGCACGAATGGGTTTGATGGGGGGGAATTCGAGTGTTTACGGTTCTCTTCGTGAATGATACGCGACAATAACCAAATTCATATTAGATTGAGCAGTCAGTTGTCCACGGGCTGCCGTCGAGTAAGATCCATTTTTTGGGATCCACCTTTTCTCTCTCTCTCTTGGAACGTCCTACTCATCGACGACGAACTCTTACGCTGCGTGTTGGAGAAACTTCGATTTATCACGTCCTCAAGGATTTCTGCATCGACTACCAGGACCATTTCAAGGATGAGTAGAACGATTTCGTCATTGTATACGACAAACGAACTTTATTTCGCACAAACTTTAATAATAAATTATGTACTCGACGGCACGCCAATCAACAATAATAGTCCCGTATAATTTTGATCCTATTCTAATGAATGAGGAGTGCGTGCGCAATATAAATATACTATAATATTCTGTATTTCATTGAATCTAGATCATGAATTGATTAAAAAGAAACGCTTACGTTATTACTTCATTAATGTTACATCTTCGTCATAACTTATACAATGAAGAATTATCTGATTCGATCATATTTGGGGAGCCCACAATACTGTGTGGCTCATTTTTTACTTAAACTGTCTTTATTCTACGTATTTTGTTATCAATGTCCATTTTCCCTTTAAAGGAATAATAAAATTAATAAGTTCGCTGACTTTACCATTTGGAGTTTGAAGGAAACAATAATAGGAAAAATAAAAGAATTATTACAGAGCTTCAGATCTAACAAAATGTAAACTTTTTATTTTAGCTATCCTGTTAAACTTATATAACCAGTTATTTGAAAATTTGAAATCAAATATTCCCTTTTCCTAAGCACATTTTGTAGAAATTTCGTTCAAGAGACTCTTTGTGAAAGCAATTTTTTTACTTCTTAATTTATTAAACTTATATAATATAGCATCGTACAGACAGTTATATTTTGCTTTACAGGGAAGCCTAAACTGATTTTCAGTTTCTTCCGTCTCCAAATACTCATTGATCCTCTTGGAAATTCGTACAATTGTTGTTTTTGACGTACTAAATACTTTAGCTATGCTATTATAAGATTGTTTGCCTTCAATAATTTTCTTAGCTATTTCTTTCCTTAATGTTAAAGTTAATTGGTTATTTCCATTCATTATATTAACGGTAGGTTTTTTAGAATTTTTTTTTTCAATTTAAAAAACTGTACCCAGGATTAACGAGATAAAAAAATGATTGAAAAAAAGGTACGGATAATCGAATTGGACCGGTACGCTTAATTTATCCCCATATATGTGGTACACATGAATGAGACATCACTGTAATTAAAAAATTAATTAACATCAGAATATAATAATACAGTAATATACAGTAATCCCAACCATTCGCGGATTTGGTTATTCGCGGAAGTAAACAAAATAAACAAAAATATAAAATAGTAAGCTATAACTTTGAGGGTGCATTATATTAAATTATAAAATGTCTAGCTATAAATATTTTACTTAGAACGTAAAAATCGCTAATAATTTATTCATTGTTATTTATTTTTAAATTCCATTTTAATAAAAATTTGTCACAATTTTTTTACTTTATATTAAACCTTGCGCGGACCCCCTGAATGATTCCGGGGACCCCTGCGGGTCCGTAGGGACCACTTTAGGAACCACTGCCCTAGATAGTCCCTAACATAATGGTAGATGATCCACTGTTCCATAAGGCCGGAGTTCGTGTGGGTACTCTGATCGGTGATGACTGTGCCTGCACTTTCGCTGTGGTACAGCGGCTATCAACACATACAGTTTTCAAGTTGTCTGACTCAAATCATGTGAGAAAAAAATGTTCTACACGTTTATACAAATTTGTTGATCGCAGTCTACAGTGAGCTTAGTCGACCGTCGGTAATTCCGTACCTGAGGAAGTGCTTAAATTATGCGCTAGGTCAAAATAAAGAGAATGCATCAGCAACGGCAAAAAGAGCCCCTAGCTCTTTTGAATATAGCAGATCATGCTTTTAGATCTCATGATAACTGCAACATCTGGTGTAAGGCAAAAACAAATCAGAATTACGTTCATAAAACTCTGCCCAATGGAAAGCCTTTGAGGGACATGAATCTGCGAGCACTTTTAAGTGAAATTCTACAAGATTTTTCATCTCAAATAAGAAAAATTACCGCTGATGGTTCTTCACAGCCGAATGAATCTGTCAACCATATTGTGGCTACCCGACAGCCAAAAAGCCAACATTATGCGGCATCTAACTCTTGTAGATACCGGACAGTGTAAGGTTTACTTATGTAGTGTCTATAAGTAACATATATATGTGTATGGAGTGGGGAGGTTTGTCGCGCGGCTACAACAACCAAAATGTAAATCAGTGCGTAGCGAGCGCTTGACCGACAGCCAGCTATAATTTAGACCAACCTGACAAACCCTTATACAATTAAGCGACTTCGTTAAACTGGTTTATTCGTCTTCTATTATATTTATACCCTTACAAATCTCAGAAGTGGGATAAGGCTCTCACGAATATCTATCTCATACAGCAAGGACTTAATACGGTCAAGATAAAAGTCGAGAAAAAAGGAAAAGCAAAAGAACGGCAGTTGAGTCAGTGAACGCAAACGTACCGAGTGAGAGATTTGAGATCGTTGAAGCTGTAGTCAAAGCTGAGTGCATCGGGTCTGTGTTCGGTGAAGAAAAGAACGCCCCGAAAGATTACAGCAAAAATTCAAGAAAAAAATTGAAAACTGGAAAATACGGAGTTAAAGTCGCGAGTTTCGGCAGTTAATACGCGCATTGGGGGGCATTCAAATTCGAAAGTGATGTCGATTGTATGTCCAAAGTTGTTTCGTGTAGTAGTGGACGATCGAGAGAAAGCGGCTGACGTGTATGTGTGAGCACGTCGACCATCACCACGAAACGCCGAATGTTACGGGGTGACGATAGAACTTGGTGATATGTGTAGCGAACTGTCGAGTGTTTACAAAGGAGAAAGACCGTGACTTGAGATACCGGGACAAACAATTTTTTTTGAAAAGTATACCGGAGAGCTGAAACGCGTATGTGTGTGAGTTTTGCTAGGTGTATGTTAGTGTGTAACGAGCTCCGAAATTATGGATCCCCACACATTGACTGTAGCAGCCCTCAAGAATATTCTCGCGAATAATAATTTGAAGACAACGGGAACAAAGGCAGAGTTAGTAAGCCGAATGATGGAATTTGATCCAACGGGTGTTTGGGTAAATTCTCAATTTCAAAACAGTGATATGAACGTTGAAAACCAGAGGGAAGTAAACGTAGAAGAAACACACTGCAATACACAGCCAAATAATTCGTTTCCAGGGGTAGATGATCGAGAAATCCTTCAACGTGAAATCGAATTTATGCGCAGAGAGTCAGCGCTAGCATTACGAGAGCTTGAGCTCGTGAGAAGAGAAAACGAATTGTTGAGATTGCAGTCGAATTTAGAGCCGAGTTCAGTACATTCGTTTCGGCGGTCAGACCAAACTCTTCGCGATTCTATGCGATCAAAGTTTAGTGTCACGAAAGTACGCGATTTAATCGCAGATTTTGACGGAAACTGTGATACGTTTCAAAATTGGGAGAAACAAATCAGGTTGTTAAAAAATACCTACAATCTCGAAGAAAATGCCACCAGGATTCTGATAGCATCAAAGCTGAGAGGTAAAGCACAAAATTGGTTTCATTCCAAGCCAGATTTCATCGAGATGGACGTAGAATCTCTATTGGAAGAAATGAGAACGATGTTCGATGTTTCCGTCGATCGAGTAACTCGACGTCGTCGTTTCGAGTCGCGAGTTTGGAGAGCTGCTGAATCGTTCAATGATTATGCGCACGAAAAAATAATACTGGCAAACAAAGTTCCGATCGACAACGCGGAACTCGTGGAACACATAATCGAAGGTATACCCGTTACCAGCATCAGAAACCAAGCTCACATGCAGGGGTTCGATACCGTCAAGGAACTTCTCAAAGGGTTCGAGAAAATCTCCATGCGCTTCGACCCAAAGTCGGTTCCGCCGAAGCATGAAGGAAGTGAGAAAACACCAACAACGAATCGATTCAAAAAATCTGAGTCTAGCAACCAACGAGGAACCGTACGCTGTTGCAATTGCAACATGACTGGTCATCTCGCCGCCGTGTGCAAAGAGTCACCGAGGGAGAGGACATGTTTCAAATGCAGAAAGACGGGTCATTTTTCGAGAGACTGCCCTTCGAATACTGCACCGCAAGAAAAGAAACAACAGGAAATCCATAACATCGATAAAACTCAGGAGGCAGAGGGGTTTTGGAAAATTGTCCAATTCGGGTTCAAGGAGGCGGAGAATGTGCATCATATAACAACCGAAGCACTCTTCGATACTGGCAGCCCGATAAGTTTTGTAAAGATGTCTGTTGTTCCTTCGGCGATAAAGTATAGATGTAGCGAATTGTTGAACAGGTATAGTGGAATTAATAACGCTAAACTAGATATCAAAGGAATCGTACCGGTAAGCTTAACAATCGAAGGCGTTACCCAAGAGAATATCAATCTGTACGTCGTATCAAACAGTACAATGCATAGTGTAGCTGTAATCGGACGCGATATTTTAAAACTATTCAGAATAAAACTTACAAGTCCTTTTGAAACACTCGCAGTAGACGCAGCGGTAACCGAAATATTAAATACAGACATCGAGCACGGACATCGTGAAAGCGATTGTTTACAAATAAACCCGGAAATGTCGTCTGGTATTTGTCGAAGAGTCTGTACCATCTTTGAAAATTACTATGTAAACTCAGAGCGTCCTACTGTTCCGAAAGTTCAGACCGTGTTAACGCTAACATTAAAAGATTCGAGTCCGTTTCATTATGCACCGCGTCGATTGTCATTCACCAAAAAAGAGAAATTGCGTGACATTCTTGAAAAATTACTCCGAAAGGGCATCATTCGTCCTAGTAGCTCTGATTATGCTTCGCCGATAGTCTTGGTAAAAAAGAAAACCGGTGAGTTGAGACTTTGCGTTGATTACAGGACGCTAAATAAATTGATCGCGCGCGATAATTACCCGATACCGTTGATCGAGGATTTGATCGACGCTCTGAGTGGAAAAAGATATTTTAGTTTACTAGATTTACGAGATGGATTCCACCAAATATCAGTCACCGAAGAGTCAATCAAATATACGGCATTTGTGACACCTATTGGACAATATGAATATTGTAAAATGCCTTTCGGTCTGAAAACAGCCCCATCAAAGTTTCAACGTTATGTTAACGAAGTTTTAGCCGACCTCATAAAAACCGGAGACATTGTCGTATATATGGATGATTTTCTTATCGCTACTCGAACGATCCAAGAGCATCTAGAGGTTTTACAGAAAACGTTTCAATTACTTGTCGAGAATAAACTCGAACTACGCGTTGATAAATGCAATTTTCTACAAACTAAAATAAACTATCTGGGCTAACATATATCCGAAAAAGGGGTCAGTCCAGCTAGTGATGGAGTGAAAGCCATAGCGGAAAGCCTATCCGGTGCCGCAAGATATACGAGGCGTCCAATCGTTTTTGGGCATGTGCACTTATTTTCGTAAATTTGTTCAAGGGTTCTCGATTATTGCTGCTCCTCTCTACGAACTATTGAAAAAAAAATGTTAATTTTGAATTCGGTAAAGAGCAACTCGAGGCATTCGAGACGCTAAAGAATAAACTCATGAGCACGCCAGTAATTGGTATTTATAGCCCACACGATCAGACGGAATTGCATACGGACGCTAGTTCTATTGGTTTCGGAGCCGTACTATTACAGCGAAAAAAAACAGACGATAAATGGCACCCGGTGTTTTATTTTTCTAAACGAGCCTCCGAAACCGAAAGTAAATTGCACAGTTTTGAGCTGGAAACACTCGCGATCATCTACGCTTTACGTAGGTTTAGAGTATATTTGTACGGAATTAAGTTTAAGATTATTACAGACTGTAATTCTGTCGCTCTGACACTTAAGAAGAAGGATGTAAATCCGCGTATTGCTCGGTGGTCATTGGAGATGGATAATTATGATTACACGATCGAACACAGAAGTGACAATAATATGAGACACGTCGATGCACTAAGTAGAGAACATAATATAATTCACGTAATAGAGGATAACTCTATGGAGCTTAATCTTGCTATAAAACAAGGAAAAGACGCGAAAATCATAGATATCAAAAACATGCTTGAGAAATCTGAAAGTAGTCACTTCGAGATGAGAAACGGTATAATATACAGAAAAAAAAAATGATAGACTATTATTTTATGTACCAGATTCTATGCAAAGTAGTATTATTCGGAGATACCACGACGGCATGGGACATTTGAGTCCAGAAAAAGTATGCTCGATTATTCAACAAAATAATTGGTTCCCAAGAATGAACGAAGAGGTTAAAATATATACACAAAACTGCTTGAAATGTTTAGCTTTCTCCCCGTCCACTGGAAAATTCGAAGGTCTACTGAATAATATCCCAAAAGGGGATACTCCGTTCCAAACTATACATGTAGATCATTTAGGACCAGTCGAAAAAAACCGCTTAAAACAACATATACTGGTAGTAGTAGACTCGTTCACGAAATTTACGAAGCTCTACGCTGTAAAGTCCACAACTAGCAAAGAGACTATTGATTGTCTAAAACAGTATTTTGCAAATTATAGCCGACCTCGAGTATTAATATCCGACAGAGGTAGTTGTTTTACGTCGGGGGAGTTCAGAGAGTTCGCGCAGGAGCGTAATTTTCGACATGTATTGGTAGCTACTGCGTCTCCTAGGGCCAACGGTCAGGTCGAGAGAGTGAATCGGGTTTTAGTACCAATGATCGCAAAACTGACCGATAACGATCAAAAACGATATTGGTATCGAGTACTTGAAGAGGTAGAGTACGCATTAAACAATTCCGTTCATAAAACCACCAAGGAGACTCCGAGCAAGCTTCTTTTCGGCGTGAAGCAGCGTGGCGAAATCGTGGATGGCGTTAGCGATTACTTAGACGATCACCTACCTGTTAAGCCTAGAGATTTAGAAGTGATGAGATTGAAAGCAGCACAAAAAATAGTCGAACATCAGGCGTATAATAAAACTTACGTCGATAAAAAACGAAAAGAACCAAACGTTTATAAAATGGGAGATTATGTTGTGATTAGGAACTTCGAGACTACTCCAGGCGCATCGAAAAAGCTTATCCCGAAGTTCCGGGGACCGTACGTGGTAAAAAAATGTCTTAGATACGGACGATACGTCGTCGGAGATGTCGAGAATTGCTCAATTACCCAAAAGCCCTACGAAGGCGTCTGGGAGGCTGCTAATATGAAATTCTGGGGCAAACAAGAGATAACGGGTTAACGTTAAATATTTTTTATTTAAATAACCAACGATTTTATGTCACTTATATCAATTTGTATTGTCCGAGTCGGACAAAGGTCAGGACGGCCGAACTGTAAGGTTTACTTATGTAGTGTCTATAAGTAACATATATATGTGTATGGAGTGGGGAGGTTTGTCGCGCAGCTACAACAACCAAAATGTAAATCAGTGCGTAGCGAGCGCTTGACCGACAGCCAGCTATAATTTAGACCAACCTGACAAACCCTTATACAATTAAACGACTTCGTTAAACTGGTTTACTCGTCTTCTATTATATTTATACCCTTACAACAGCAAGTGCTGCTTGTTATAAAAATGTTGGAGCATCTTATATAACTACTGTGTACAAAGACGCAGGACTGCCATTGGAGCATATTACAGAAGAGTTTCAGTTGTCAAAGGTGAAAAATAATTAGGAAGCAGCGTGCAAGGTTTTACTTGGCATTCTTGTAAAATTAACAATGTACCATAATCCCTACAAAGTAGATACTAGAATCTCAATGAGTACATGTAATGACTCTCAATGAGTACACTCAATGAACAGGCTCAGACAATAATTAAAATAATTTACGTACCCTTATTTTAATAGTCCACGACTGAGAGAATTACAATGAATTCAGAGGCAATCAACTGCAAATGCTTTTCAATATATAATTGGCAGAATTAGTCTTGTACACAATTTTATGTTCAGTACTTATCTATTAGGTCATGGTAAAAAAGTAGTCTTTGTTCCTTAGATTTCACCTGGTAGCTTGTACTGACTGAATATGTTTATACAGTTAATATTTGTCAAAGATAGAAGTCATTCTCCACATATTCAATATATTTCACTGGGAGCTTCATGCCCAAATATATGTAGCCATGATGGTGGTTCCGTCCAATTAATATTTCCTTTATTATCCTTGGGCAGCAGTGAAATCCATTCATTGAGAAAATATGCAAGCTCCTTGGCATCTGGACTATTATTACCATCGGAGCAAAATTTCAGTAATATTGTGCAGGAAACTTTGTGCTTGTTCAAAAACTTGAAGAAATTAAGGGCAAAACCTCCACCGCTTATTTCTAGGTGACTTTTGTTGTCAAGAGGATCCACACTTTCCTCCAATGTACACCACTTTAACTCCTTGAATTGCATTCTGTTTTCTGCCTCTATACTTGGCGATGCAATGTAACGCATTGCTGCACTTCTAAGTTGACTATCGACCCTTACAAATTGCCATTTGCTTGTCAATATGATAACCTGGAATACATGCAAATTTCATATTTTGTTGACTGTTCATACTTCGTATTTAATACAGAAGAGACTTGCAAGTTTTTGGTTTTCTTAATGTCAATACAAATTATTGAAATTGCGATTGCAATATGCTTTGGTATAATTTGATTTATGAAGGGAGGATTTTTGTTAAATAAAATTCTGCTATTTCTTAGTGGATAGACAATGTAATTTTTATCAATTTTATTTGAAATGGGCTTATTGAACCATCTGATTGTTTATAGTCAGAAGTACCTTAGTGATTTTCCTTTCCGTTATGAAGTCTCGTAATGTTACGAAAAAATCTGAGAGTTTCTTTAATGGTGGCGAACGAATTTGCAGTGCAATTACGTGTCTATCTTGCTGTATATACAGATCCACAGTTGTGCAGATGTTCGCTGAATTTTTGTCGTACGGATCTGCACCCACAAAGGGTATGAAACCAGGGCTGATAACCTGTCCTATTCTAGTCATATTTGTGTTGTAGATCAACAAATCTATGGCTAGTTGAGCGACATTCCCCACAGCGACTGCTGGTACAATCAACGTATAACCCTCCAAATCGATTTGCTTTGTTAACTTAATCATATTAAAGCTAACAATATGTCAGTTTACCAAATGAGAGCAGTAAGGACTTAGGATAGTCACGGAGGTTGAACTTCATAAAACCTATAGTTACATATATATACAGCGGGTGTCCCGCTACATGCAAGTTTAGAGTAGTTTGCTTTGTCACCGCTTGTCGTTTCGATTGGTAGACAATTCACTGCTCATGCGGTTCACTTATATGCGGTAAGATTTGATTTACCGACGCATGGACCGATTTTTAAATATTTATTTTTATTTTTTATATCTATTCTTTCTTCGTTATTTGGACAAATTATTTGGCCGGTTATTGAAATCAAATTTACAATTCGATACAGCGCACGACTTCATAATGCGTTAGTAAGATTTTAATAACGATATAACACAGCAAAGACATATTGATTACGATAGGTGTTGGATAATCAGCTGGCGCACGGCGATCGATATTCGCCGTGCGTCGACCTATTGCTGCGGTGTAGCACGCTGCGTTCGGCTATGCCGGAGATAGCCGAGGCAGGCCTCGCAGAGTCGAGGCCAGCACTCAAGCAGTACAACTGCAAGTGCTCTTACTTATACCCTGTATTTTCTCATATAACTTTATAGAGAATTTACTGGGAATAAGTCAGATCTTTTACACACTCACATATCTCACTCCGTGGCATGCTCCGCAGCACTGGCTGCGTCATGCTCACTCTCAAGCGCACATAGCACACAATTAATATAATTGTGTGCTGGTCCTCACGTAATAAAAGACAGCACAATTAGCATAATTGTGTGCTGGTCTCTCAAACCACATTCAATTCAATTTATTTATTTATTTATATACATTTTTTAATTCTCTAATTTTTTGGTGTATTTATTTTTATATCATTTATGTATTTCTAAAGTTAACCTTTTTTTTGTAATTGAAGTGCGGAAGGTGCAAATAAAGCACTTTCTCTACTAAACATCTTGCAGTCTGGTTTCATTTTACCCTGTCGTGAGTCAAGCTTCATAATTTTCAGTACATTCACAGATTCGCTCAACTACATCTGGACGGATTCTCAAACATTTTGGTCCTTCGAGCCGGGTATTCGACTCGCACAGGGTAGAACCAGGGTTTATCTACCTTCCGCTCGCATCTCTTGGCTCATCTCGACGTGGGATTCTGTGGATATTCCTCGCAGTTTCACCTCATCGACTCATCCTGGTGATCGTCAGCCAAGCAGATTCGGTAAAGTAGAGCTCTGCGGAGCAGCGTCGTTGGTTTTTATTTGTTCAAGGAGGTTGTCAGGACAACACTGTCTGAACGCAACTCATCGGACACCGGGGTGGCACCTGGTGACCCTGATGAGAAAAAGACATTGTTGGTCCCCGATGGCACCACCACTGTGGAAAGGACCCGATCATCAGTTCGCCTGGCAATCGAGCTGGTGCTGAAGGTCCAGTCTCAACACAACCGGATTGAAGCGCTCCGTTACATCTGCACTACGCTAGCTGACGATGCTCAACCAACCACGCTGGCGTTGCTCGACATGCTGATCACGCAGATAGACGAGGTCCATGGGGATTGTCGTGAGGAACACGAATTTTTGGTAAGTTCATGGCCCGCATCACACCACGACCATGAGTACTTTGTAAGCAGCTTGCAAATAACTAAGACAACGCTTACACGCAATGGCAAGATTGTAGTAAGGCAAGCAATGGAAAGGCTAGAACAGACTACACGCTGCCGCATCAAACGGCACGATCTGCAACCTCCGACGTCGTGCAATCATACAATACACAGTCGTCAACACACTAGGGTGTTGACGCAGTCGTTCTCTCATCCGTTCAGCTCACAAACACATGCTCAACCTTATTAGCAACTGCACTCACACATTCACACATCGGCATTAATTCACCAGGTAAGACTTCTCATCGATCCTGGATCGGAATTTACATTTATTACGGAAAAACACTTTCGTAAACGCAACCAACACGTAAGCACTCATCAATTTCGATCACAGGGATCGGTGGAAGGCACTCAACGCAGACACGTGGTTCGGTTCAACTCACAATGTGCTGCACACACACCAAGGAGAAAGCCACGGTATTGGCTCACATTCTCAACACGATTACAATACATTTGCCATCATTTGAGTCGCCAGCACGAACATGGTCTCACATAGTGAAGCTTAAGCTGGCGGATCCGGACTTTCTCACACCACGATCAATCGACATCATAATTGGAGCGGATATTTATGGACAGGTTATTAAGCGTAACATTATCAAAGGCACACCATCATTGCCTATTGCACAATTATCAATATTTGGATGGCTTATCATTGGACCAATCAGCTCATGCCATCCTGAAGCACTCATTGTTCATCATGCTACCGTGCAACACGATGATCAGGAATTACAGGACGTGCTCACAAAATTCTGGGTTCAAGAAGAGCCACCAAAGGACAAACTTGATCAACTCACACGAGAGGAGCAGGCATGCGAGGATCATTTTCGCAACACGCATCAGCGTGATTCTACAGGCCTACACATCGTTCGGCTGCCTCTCACATCTTCGCCTGCTAATCTGGGAAACTCATACTCAAAAGCGCATCGGTGTCTGCAGCACATTATACGGTAATTCTCAAAGAATGCTGACTACGGTCAGCTCTACTCACAATTCGTGGGCGAATGCGAACAGCCTGGTCATATGGTGAAGGCTTCAAAATCATCTACAAGTGAGACACAATATTATCTGCCCCACCACGGTGTACTGAGATCAGACAGTATTACCACC
This sequence comes from Cylloceria caligata, assembly GCA_963942595.1. Taxonomy (NCBI): domain Eukaryota; kingdom Metazoa; phylum Arthropoda; class Insecta; order Hymenoptera; family Ichneumonidae; genus Cylloceria; species Cylloceria caligata. The sequence continues at coordinate 26,962,932 of OZ012710.1, forward strand.
AAATTAAGGGTGGTATTTAGTGGCTCTAGCTCAACATTTCATGGAAAGTCTCTCAATGACATCATGCACACTGGACCTAATTTGTTGCTCAATATTTCGGACGTGCTCATTTGGATCCGTTAACATAGACACATCTTTGCCTCTGACATTACAAAAATGTATCGTCAGATCCGCGTTCATCATGAGGATTGGAATCTTCAACGGATTTTATGGAAAAATGATTAACTCAACCCTGAGCCGTATGAATGCATAACCGTGGCACATGGTACAACAGCTGAGGGCGGATTCAACTCATCAACTCATTGAAATAACTCAACAACTCAAGGACTTGTGCATGGCAGGCGGTTTTCCACTCGCCAAGTGGCACTCGTCGGACCTCAAGGAACTTGCTAATATCTCATCATCACCGTCAAGCTCAGCTATCCCAACGGACGACTGCGAGACAAAATTCTTGGCTTGACTTGGCTTCCTCATGGAGACAAGTTCACATTCTCATCACGGTTCAACTCAACTCAGGAAATGTTCACAAAACGCCTCGTTCTTTCCGAGGTGGCTAAACTCTTTAATCCACTTAGTTTCGTCTCATCAGTTGTGATAAGAGCCAAAATACTCTTGTAGGAGCTTTGGCTTCACAAGCTCAACTGGGATGGTCCACTGCTATCCCAGGCCTCAATACGAAGGATTGCAATCAGAGAAGATCTCACTTATCCGGCCGGAATCTCAATTCCTCGGTGGTTCAACACATGGAGCAACTCAACAGTAGGATTGCATGGTTTCTCTGATGCATCTCGACTAGCTATGGCTGCAGTGATTTACATCACTGTCAACTCAACTTCCACAGGAAAGGTGGCTTCACTTGTCTGCTGAAAACACGCGTGGCACCACTCAAGAAACTCACCATACCACGGCTAGAAGTGACTGCAGCATTGTTGCTAGCAAAACTGGTTGTATACGTTCAAGCCACACTCAAGGTCGAAATCTCATCTACCCACCTGTGGACGAACTCATCAGTCACTCTTACCTGGATCAAAGCTCATCCTGCTCGGTGGAAAGACTATATCCGAAACAGAGTATCTCAAACACAAGAACTCACACCCAATGCTCAATGGCGTAACGTGTCAGGCACATGCAATCCAGCTGATTCTGTCTCGTGGGGTATCTCAACATCTCAATTGTCTTCTCATCAGTTGTGGTGGTCAGGTCCACCGTGAATGGTGAAACCTATTGAATTTTGGCCGAAAGCCTCAACTGACTCTGAGGATTTAAGCGTTATAGAAGACCGACCGGGGGTATCTCTCCTCGCTGCAAATCTGACGCCAGAGTACCATTGGGATCTCATTCATCGCTGTTCTTCACTCACAAAATTGGAAAAGAAAGAGGTTAGAGTTGGTAGGAGCCGCTCCTCCCACAGCAGAAGAGATGGCTGCAGCAAATGTCTTTTAGACAAGAGCAACACAAGCTGTGTTTTTTAAACACGAGTTACAAGTGCTGCAGTCAGGCTCTTTTCTCCCATCCGCTCACCCCTTCAGTCGACTAACAGCTTTCATCGACCAGGAGGGTGTACTTAGAGTAGGAGGTCGCCTTGCTCAATCAGCACTCACTTATGAAGGAAGACATCCTGCCATTATACCTCGTCATTCTCAATTCACGACTCTCATTATCGATGAAGCTCAAGTGCGAACTCTTCACGGAGGCACGCAGCTCACATTGGCTCAAGTTTGGCTAACTCATTGCATCGTCGGAGGTAGAGCTCCTGTAAAATCTCACATTTTACATTGTTTGGTGTGTGCTCGACAGAGAGAAGTCCGGGCTCAACAATTGATGGGTCAGTTTTCTCTATCACGAATCACACCATCTCGCGCATTTACTCACACAGGAGTGAACTACGCTGGCCCTCTCACGCTCAAAACTTGGAAGGGGCAAGGTAGTAAAACACACAAAGGCTGGATCTGCGTTTTTGTGTGCCTCGCCACTTTGGCTCTGCATCTCGAGGTCGTCAGTGACTACTCAGCTGACGGCTTCCTCTCAACGTTCAGGCGATTCTCATCTCGGCGCGGCATTCCTCACATCCTATACTCTAACTTTGGCACTAACTTCGTTGGTGCTCACACATCCATACGTCAGCTATTCAGGAAGGCCTCTCAAGAACATCACATCATCACGTCGTACCTCGCAAATCGCCAAATTGCGTGGATATTTAATCCACCGGCGGCTCCACACATAGGTGGTAAATGGGAAGCAGCAGTAAAATCGGTTAAATTCCATCTGCGTCGAACTGTGGGTGATACAGCACTCACGTTCGAAGAGCTTTCAACACTGCTGGCTCAAATCGAGGTTACACTCAACTCAAGGCCTGTGGAACCGCTCAGCGATGATCAAGATGATTCATGAGCACTCACGCCTGGAAATTTTCTCATTGGTGAAGCACTCACAATGGTCCCGGAGCCAACTCTCCAAGATTTGGCAATCTCATGGCTCTCAAGGTAGCAATTAATGCAACAGAAGGTACAACAATTTTGGCAGCAATGGTCTGTTCATTACGTACAACGCCAGCAGTCTATTTCGAAGTGTTATCAAACTTGTAGCCGGATTGCAGGGTCGAATAAAAAATGTATGCGGATGAATAATAGAACAATGCGTCTTTATTGAAGATAACGGCGGAGAGTAGATCGTGAACGCGAGCGAGCACCCCTGTGAAGTAGCAGACTCTAAGACAGGATAGCTGAGCTCGCTTACGCTCGTGATCGGTTTGCGCGTTCTGTCTGCGTGTCATCCCAACTAGGTTCCTTAAGGCTTGCTTTCAACACTATCGTACACTTATTCCACGTCGATATAACGTCTCGAAGTCTTCTTGGGATGAGTACGCGTCGCCTTACCTAGACGAGTGCGCATATGATTCTCATCGCGTTGTGCGCATAGTCTATTTATTGTAACGAGAGTAATCGGTTTTGCGTTGACCGGCCATACTTAGTCGCTGCGAAGTAGCCGAGGAAAACACCTGCTCTAATATATAACCGGAGTCGCACCTATACTCCAAATTAGAATCATCACATATTTTTGTTTTATTATAAAACCTCAATCTATATCTATATCTATATATATATCGCTATCTCTTGCGTTGGTGCATCATCGAAAAACGGCATATTTCATTACTCCGAAGAAGACATTCGCAATTCATTGATTGAGACATTCTACATATATAATAAATCGGTTGCATTCCAATTTATTGCAATCATTTACCGGAATTAACGCCAATTTCACCCGGTAAAGAAGTTCATCGATGCGTTTGCACCTGCAAATTCAACGTAACTCCTTCCTCTCGGGAATCTCGTCGTCCATCATCTCGAGGACTTTTGAACGATGAAAGTCCGAAGGAAAAGACACCTCGTCCAGACATTGGCCGGGTACACGTCCAGGGTCTTCGAAGAAACGCGGCCCACAAGCCAGTCATTGGCCACGGACTCTCCCAGTGGTTGGATAGACGAGGCGGTTGGCTTACCGTCACAGCAGCGAAAGCATTGGTGATTTCACACCCCCCTCCCCGCGCAATTAAATATTGTGCTCACATTAATAACATTCCGGAGTGAAGGAGATAAGTCTCGACGTTATTTTATATTATTAGGTGCGCAACTAAGTTCCCGCTGTTTTTCAAGAGATGGCTCCAGTAGTAAGTGCTGGTCGATTGGGACATAACCAAAATGTCATGCACCAAGCTTAGACATATGGTAAACAAACCGCTTTGACACATTAGTGATTTTATTTTTGCGTCATATACTTTTGGTTGTGTGAAAATGTCTGATTTTGTGCCAAATAATCGTCATTTGCGGGAAGTGTTGCTTTCCTTCTTTCATTCGAAGAAAACGGCGGCTGAAGCGCATCGAGAACTCCAAAAAGTTTACGGAGATGCTGTTCTAAGTAAAACAACATGCCGTGATTGGTTCAGTCGCTTCAAAGACGGTGATTTTGATGTTGACGACCGTTCGCGTGAAGGAAGGCCAAAAACCTTCGAAGACGCTGAATTGGAGGCATTGCTCGATGAGAATCCGTGCCAAACGCAAAAAGAGCTTGCTTCAGTATTAGGAGTTACCCGCCAAGCCATTTTCAAGTGATTGTATGCGTTGGGAATGATTCAAAAACAAGGAACTTGGGTTCATTATGATTTGAAGCCAAGAGACGTTGAGCGTCGTTTTTTCGCCTGTGAACAACTGCTTCAGCGGCAAAAAAAGAAGGGTTTTCTTCATCACATCGTTACGGGTGATAAAAAAAGGATTCATTAGAGCAAGCCAAAGAGAACAAAATCATGGGGACTGCCCGGTCATGCTTCTACGTCGTCGGCTCGGCCGAATATTCACGCTGCGAAAATTTTGCTGTGTATTTGGTGGGACCAGGGCAGTGTTATTTGTTATGAACTGTTAAAACCGAACGAAACCGTCACCGGGAAACGGTATCGAACTCAATTGATGCGATTGAGCCGAGCACTCCGCGAAAAGCGGCCACAATACGAGCAGAGGCACGAAAAAGTGATTCTACAGCATGACAACACTCGGCCTCACGTTGCCAAACCCGTTAAAACCTACTTAGAAACGCTCAAATGGGAAGTCCTACCCCACCCGCCGTATTCCCCAGATATTGCGCCGTCCGATTATCACTTGTTCCGTTCGATGGCACATGGTCGGGCTAATCAGCAGTTCAGCTCATGTGAAAACATCTCAAAATGGCTTGATTCGTGGATAGCCTCAAAAGACGAACACTTCTACCGTGACGGTATTCGAGCTCTGCCAGAAAGATGGGAAAAAGTTGTCGCTAGCGATGGGCAATATTTTGAATGATTCATTTGTAAACATTTTTTCACAATAAAGTTGCATTTTCATGAAAAAAAAACAGCGGGAACTTAGTTGCGCACCTAATATATTTATACCTGTTATTATATCAGGGGTACAAATTGAAAATGCGGGTTTGATAACAGATGGCGTTACTAACGCTATACGCATCAGGCAGTACTGTGACTATGTTCATGTCAAAGCTACGTCTTATAGCTTTAATTTTCAGTATGTGTCAATTTGTCGCAGTGTCAAATTCATAGTTTTTTTGAGCTCTCAATATGTCGAGTTTCGTGCCAACAAAACAGCATTTGCGGGAAGTTTTAATTTACTTCTTTAATTTGAAGAAAAGTGCTGCTGAAGCATATCGATTGGTCTCCGAGGCTTATCCGAGTCATGTTCCATCGGTTTCAACGTGCGAGAGATGGTTTGTGCGGTTTAGAAGTGGTGATTTTGACGTTGAGGACAAAGAGCGGCCGGGCCAAGTGAAAAAGTTTGAGAATGCTGAATTGGAGGCAATACTCAATGAAGACTCGTGTCAAACTCAACAAGAGCTCGCAGATTCATTGGGAGTGACACAACAAGCCATTTCCCATCGTATAAAAGCCCTCGGAATGATCCAAAAGCAAGGACATTGGGTGCCGTATGAGCTGAAGCCGAGAGACGTCGAGCGCCGTTTTTTTGCATGCGAACTGCTGCTCGAACGGCAAAAACGGAAGGGTTTTTTGCATCGCATTGTCACTGGTGATGAAAAGTGGATCCATTACGATAACCCGAAGCGCAAAAAATCATATGGTTACCCCGGCCATGCATCATCATCGACGGCCAAACCAAATATTCACGGCGCCAAGCTCATGCTCTGTATTTGGTGGGACCAGCTGGGTGTGGTGTATTATGAGCTATTGAAATCGAACGAAACCATCACAGGAGCACTATACCGAACTCAATTGATGCGTTTGAGCCGCGCACTCAAAGAAAAACGGCCACAATACGAGCAAAGACACGACAAAGTAATTTTGCAACATGACAACGCTCGGCCACATGTTGCAGCGCCGGTCAAAACATACCTACAAACGCTGAAATGGGAAGTCTTACCCCACCCGCCGTATAGCCCAGATATTGCTCCTTCCGATTACCACCTTTTCCGATCGATGACACATGGCCTAGCTGACCAGCGCTTCCATTCTTACGAAGAAGCCCAAAAATGGGTCGATGACTGGATAGCAGCCAAGCCGGCCGAATTTTTTCGCGACGGTATCCGTAAATTGCCAGAAAGATGGGAAAAAGTTGTGGCTAGCGATGGACAATACTTTGAATAATTCATTTGTTACCATTTTTTCAGAATAAACGTTCAAAAATAGAAAAAAATCCCGCATTTTCAATTTGTACTCCTGATAGATATTTTGTGTACTACGGGTACGATATTATGTAGGAGAATATATGAATTTATATTTACTGTAAATGCATGTATGAATGGCTACTCAACGAGAACGTTATTCTTCGCGTCTAGCCAAAGTGTCAGAATATGGTTGTATCCCTATGGCCCTAATAAAATTCATGGAACGTTATACCAGGTCTATAAATATGAAACCGGAATGTTTGTATAGAAAATACACGTTTATTGTATGAAAATGATAAAAAATATTTTTTTCGAAGTATTGCCCATCGCTAGCTATACATTTTTCCCACTTGTCTGACGATTTGTGGATGCCACGCCAAAAAAACTGTTGCTTTTTTGAGGCAAACCAGTCATCGAGCCATTTTCATACATTTTCGTAAGAAGTAAAGCACTGATCAGCAAGTGCGTGTCCCATCGATGCAAATTAGTAGTAATGGGACGGAGCCAAGTCTAGTGAGTAGGCCGCATGCGAAAGTATTTCCGAACTTGACGCCTCAATCGTTTCCTTGACCAGTTTTGCTGTGAGTGATGGTGCATTATCATGAAGCAAAATCACTTTGTGTTGCCTTTTTTGATATTCTGGTCGTTTTTCACGCAAAGCTTGATTCAAATCGATCATTTGTTGTCGGTAGCGTTCAGTATTAACGGTTTCACCAGGTGTTAGCAGCTCATAATAGATCACACCCTTCTGATCCCACCAAACACAGAGCATTGTCTTCCGTCCATAGCGATTTGGCCTTGCAGTCGATGTCGATGGTTCGCCTGGAGTTACCCATGATCTTTTACGCTTAGGATTCTCAAAATATATCCACTTTTCAACGCCAGTCACAATTCGATGGAGAAATGACTTTCTTTTGTACCTGGCGAGCAGCATTTCGCAAGTGGTTTTTCGGTTTTCCTGCTGTCTTTCATTCAGTTCATGTGGAACCCATTTTCCCATCTTCTGGATCTTTCCCATGGCTTTCAAACGTATGGAGACGGCTTCTTGTGTCACATTTAATTGATCCGCGAGTTGTTGTTGCGTTTGAGCGTCATCCTCATCCAATAATGCTTGCAATTCGCTGTCTTTAAACTTTTTCGGTGGTCTTCCACGTTTTTCGTTTCTCACGTCAAAATCGCCACTTTTGAACTTTTTAAACCACTCAAAGCACTGTGATTTACCAAGAGCATGCTCACCGTAAGCGTCGACAAGCATTCGATGCGATCCTGCAGCAGTTTTCTTCAATTGGTAACAGAAAATCAATGCTGTCCGCAAATCGTAGTTTCCAGGCACAAAATTCGACATGTTCAACGCTATTGCAAACTATGCTGTTGTATGACGCTTGTATTGTTGTGAGTTGAAAATCTTTGTCAGAGATGTCAACAAGGAAATGGCGCCAATGACGCGGTGTGATGGTTATACATTGACAGCTAGGGCCATCTATGCGCAAATTCCGGTTTCATATTTATAGACCTGGTACATGGTATATTTTATAAAAGTCTCGTGTGATCAAATACTTTTGTTGGCGAATATTTAATATTTTCCTATAATGTATTATTTATTGTGATATTTGATTAAATATTTTTGAATCTAATTTTTATATTGTAACGGAACGCATTAAGGCGATCCGCTACTATGACTCACATCCTTCACCACGTCTAACAAACCAACCTACACAAACTAAAATAAGATATAGAACATTCCAAAATCAGACAAAGCACAGAAAATAGTTCTTGGTAGACAAAACACTCCAGACCGGATCGAAAGAAGTATCTACCGGACGAGGAGAATAGAAAGGACTAGTAGGTACACACGCAGAATTACAAGTACACACCCTAAAAGTAATGGCGTAAATAAGAGGCCTGCCTAGCCAAAGATCACGATGTAAACACAACAGTGGGCGTAACAACAAGCACACACCGGCCTACTAGACCAGCGTAGTAGCCCCCGCCCTACACAATCACCAGACCAAGCCTTAAACAAATGGCACAACCCCTAATAGGCCACACTATCCAAAAGGCGAGAACATCGGGAAAGCCACGGCCCGCAAACGTAGGAAAGAATTCATGGAACTATCGAGATACCACGGCACATAGAGAAAGACCAACAAGGTAACTCCTCATGAAACGTCGCTTCGTACCCCCACTCATGAATAAAACATTAATATTAATAAAACACATAAGACAAACTTATATCAACCAAAAACCAAGAAACACACATAGAGAAAAACGATCCTCACATAGGAGCACACCTGAAAACAACAAAAAACATAAAAATCCACGAGAAATCTGTCAAAAACACACCAAGAAAGAGATAATTAACCACAATTAACTATCCTGGGCAATTAGTCATCAACGAAACAGCAAGGCAGCGGCCTACAAAACAGAGAAAGACCCATAGGGGCCTGAATCGGGAAAAACCATGATCAAACCGGAGAAAAAATCGATAAAAAGTTTGAACCTACAACAAGTAGGAAGATAACATTTTCCGACGAATTTCAACTTCGCCGAAACCTCGCTTTAAACCCTAGACGGACAAAGATCGGCTAAGAATAGAAATTCGAGAAATAACGGTACTCCTACACGTCACCCCGCACCTCTCTCACCTAGTGATTGAAGTGCGACAAACATCACGTGACCTACCTCAAAACACCCTCCCGGGGTCCATCCGCCAACCTATATAAACCGCGACAGGACAAGCCTCGGGGCTCTTGTCAAATCTAATAAGTCAAGACGAAGTGCTGCTCGACAGCACACCGAGAACATAAAAATCACACGTAAAATCTACATGTAACAAAGACGTGTTCTTTCGATCAAACCGATTCCCCTGCATTGCGCTTGGCCGTCGTTTGATCGAACGAACCGAAAGGAAACACATACTAACCGTTTAGGAAGTACCATGTTAGAACGAGTGTTCTTTTTCTCAACTGATTCCCCTGCATTGCGCTTGGCCGTCAGTTGAATAAATGAACTCATTAGGATACTCTGTGAGGAGTAAGGCTCCCCTGCACGGCGCTTGGCCGCCCCTACTCACAGCGTTAGGGCACACTCCACTAACGGGTCCCCACGCACGGCGTCGTGGCTATCCGTCTCTTGGAGTGTGAAGCAGCACGAGTGACACGAGGTCAAGGGAGTGGCATCCCGACTGAGTGCACCGCGCATTAGACTCGTAGGGTGTACCTGCGTGGGTGGGACCACGTTAGGGCCAGCACCAACTACCACCTGCATCTTACGGATACCTCGGCTGGTCGCAATTGATCAAGAACCAAATCGTACGCCTCTTAATGGCGCGAGAAGGTGCTTAATTAATTGCGAATATAGGCTTCAGTATCCGGGGTCTAGGAAGAGCTAGCTGGTCAAGCTGCGAACCCGGTATCTCTTGCGAACAGAGAGCTATAGCTAGGGACCCAAACAATAACAAAAGCGAGAAACGATAGGTAGGTAAAATCATCCACACCACCTCACCACATGACACTCGCGTCTCTACTATAAACTCTTCGCGCGACCATCAGCAGGGCGGAGCCTCAAGAGGCAAATCTCGCAAACGGGCAGTCCGAAACAACAACATTCGAAATAGCATAACACCAGCTAACGTCCAATGATTAAAATAAGGCGAACCGATATATCTAATGAAAGTACAAAGGAACGCCCCGTATGAGGACCAAGCCCAGCGACTAGACCACCCCTTCAACATCTTAAATAGAGACACGCAAAACGCAAATGGCCAACAGGATTCTGCCATCTACATCCTAATAGAGATCGAGATCTAACGTCAAAATTATACCAGATTTAACGACCCCGAAATAAATAAATTGAGTGTTGAGCTCCGTAAAGATGATATCTAATCACTTTGCGAATTATAAAGTCAAGCCCCAATTTGAACTGGAAATTCATTACTCCACTTATGTAGTATTAGAAAAAAACCGTGTATTAACGAACGCGATCGCCCTGAAACTTGATAAATTGAGTGTTGAGCTCCGTGCAAGTGATATCTAATCACTTGGCGAATATTAGAGTCAAAACCCATAAGAAAATATGGAATTTCATAATTCCACATACGTAGAATTAGAAAAATCGCGTACTAAGCAGCCGCGATTCCCTTGAAATTGATAAATCAAGTGTTAAGCTCCGTACAAGTGATATCTATTCACTTTGCGAATATTAGAGTCAAAACCCATAAGAAAAACATGGAATTTCATGATTCCACATACGTAGAATTAGAAAAATCGCGTACTAAGCAGCCGCGATTCCCTTGAAATTGATAAATTGAGTGTCAAGCTCCGTACAAGTGATACCTAATCACTTTGCGAATATTAGAGTCAAAACCCATAAGAAAAAGAACTGGAAGCGATTCCTCATATGTAGACGTTAAGAAACCAATGTAAAGCGAGCGTGAGTGCATAAGAACGACTAAATCGTTCCACAACCATCCTCCCTACCTTAGCTGAACTAACCATCGAGCAGAAGCTTATCCAGCAATCACGGGCCTTCCGTCCAGTAAAAATAAAGAAAAGAATTACCCAAGCAGTAAAAAAGACCAATGATGAAAGGGTAAACAAAACCGCATGTCTGTCACGGACAAATGCGACGCAACAAAAACCTAAACTGAGGTCTTACCAACAAAAACAATAAAAATTACTAATAACAACCTAATATCGATTGCAAATCTACACATCTACGGATCCTCTCGCTCCCTCCAGCCCAGTGCACGAACTAGTTTTGAGCAAGCCGCCTCTCCACACGATCAAGGACGATATCACTCGAAACAAAATTCAAACTTGACGTGATTTTACACCGCCACCGAACTCGCGCGAATCGTAGCCGAAAACAAAAGTAGTGTAGGAAATCGCGAAACGTTTCAATATCGATAAATTTGTCGTTTGTTATCATTAAATATTACGTATCTCATCGCTAGTCGAAGGTTCGATTCTTTCGTGTTGTCTATTCTTCTCGGGTCCCAGACTAAATATAAAAACGAAACAAATATAAGAAATAATCATGCATTAAAAGAAATTTATTACAATCGGCTCTTTGGTTTTGCTCACGGATGAGCGCTTTCCACCGTGCAAGTGGCCACTTGCACGAGTCACAGCGTTGCATCCTGGCAAAGATGGGCTTGCAAGGGTGGTGATACTCCGGACTGCTACCAATACGCTCACCTGGCCGATCTCAAAATTAGCTGTCCTGCCCGTCTCATCCAACACATAACATCAAATTACATAACAGAGAATTATTCATCAACCCCGTTGCTGATGGCGGGCGGAAATGTTGGATAATCAGCTGGCGCACGGCGATCGATATTCGCCGTGCGTTGACTTGTTGCTGCGGTGTAGCACGCTGCGTTCGGCTATGCCGGAGATAGCCGAAGCAGGGCCTCGCGGAGCCGAGGCTGTGCCTCGCATGCATGCCGCGTTAAGCGAGAGGTTGTCTCTGTCGCTTGACTTCGGCTTCGCTCATCGGCTATCTCACTCATTTGACTCCAGCGCTCAACGACGCTTTTGTATTACGCAGCCATATTGAAAAATTAGACACTTTCTGAAAAATCCACGGGAACAGCGCTCGCATCTCCTGCACATCTCAGACCTTTTCACTGCATTCACCGGACACTCTCAACCTTCTGTGCTCACCAGGACTCAAAACTCAGGTAAGAGTACACCGTCATAATTCAATGTAATTCACTGTCGGTGAGGAGTAGAAAATAAGTCGGTGCATCGTCATAAAGGTCTCACCCGTTGACGTGCTCTGCAGCACGGGCTGCACCACGTTTTCCACACTACTTATTTCCCCCAACCAAGCTTGCTGGGAAAGTACAGTGAATTTATTCCACTCATTTTGTGCATCCTCAAGCTCAATTTACCGTGCGGTGCAGCGTTGGCTGCTTCACAGTCCGTCATAGTAAAATTCCAGCACTCAAGTACCAGAGTTGCATGTGCAAGCACTCACTCTCTGTACATTCTATTTTCCTATCTTGTCGAGAAGTTCCTAGGATTAATAAAATCAACCTGCGCACTCACATATCTCATAGCGTGGCGTGCTCCGCAGCGCTGGCTGCAGCACGTACAACACTCTCAGTACATACAGCACACAATTAATATAATTGTGTGCTTCTCAAGCAATTCACCAGGACAACACATAGCAAGAAATATAATTGTGTGCTTTTATTGTTTGATTATTCAAAATTCAATTTCAACTCTTCATATTTTATTTATACTTGTTATTTTGGCTTTAGTTGATATTTTGTAAACCGACAAGCGGAAGGTGGAAATAAACCACTTTTTCTAACTAAACATCTAAAGGGTGTCCCAGCAAGAGCACCGGATTTGAATTTGCCGCCATTTTGTTCATACGAGTTGTACGGTGATTTTTTTTACATTTGTCACGTACAGACCACGCGATTTAAAAATATGGAGAAGTATTCAAACCAACAACGTTTAATTATTGTAAAAACATATTACAAAAATGGTGAAAGTTTTACGAAAACAGTTCGCCAATTACGTAAAGTTTTTGGTCGTAATAATGCGCCAAATGAATCGACAGTGAGGCGTTTAATTACAAAATTTGAGACCTAATTTACGCTGATGGATCAGAAGATCATTGTTTGTCGTCGTCCTTGTCGGTCACTCGAAAATATAGCCACAGTAACGGAATCTGTGGCCGAGAATCCAGGAACTTCCATTCGGCATCGTGGTCAACAATTAAACATTTCCAGTAGCGCTATGCAACGAATTTTGGTAAAAGATCTGCATTTGCACGCGTACAAGTTTCAATTGGTGCAAGAAATCAAGCCAAGGGAGCATGCGCAGCGCCGTGAATTTGCTGATTAAGTGTTGGAACATCATCGAATTAATGCGGATTTTTCGAAGAAAATCATTTTTTCAGATGAGGCACATTTTCAACTCGACGGATACGTAAATAAGCAAAACTGTTGGATTTGGGGTGCTGAAAATCTTCGTGTGATACTACTCAAACAACTGTAACGTTTTTGTCTGTTCCCGCTTATTTTTGAACGGGCAGGGCAACAAGCCAGATACGTCACGATGATATTCCCTATTATCAATGAAAATAGAGACCATAGTTGCATGTAATATTATTCTTTATTATTTTTGGGTCCACGAATGACACCTTACTATTGGTGGTTTTCTCCTATGAGAGAACCTTATCTGAACGTTTGGGTTATGTTGCAAAATCTCAATTCAAGGTTGTACAGATGTTGCATTAAATCTATGTATCACATACCAGAATAAAACATATCGCATACCAGATATCGCCTTAACTAAATATATTCCATACAAGAGATTGCATTCAATGAATAGATCCCATATCAGAGATTGCATTCAATAAATAGATCCCATAACAGAGATTGCATTCAATAAATAGATCCTATAACAGAGATTGCATTAAATTAATATATCAAAAAATCACATACACGATATTGCAGTAAATATATGAATCACACACTATATATTGCCTTGACCGAACATATCAAATGTACTATATGGCATTAAATTGACATATCACAGGGGAATGGTCGCCCTATATATGCAATTTCCTAATATTCAATAACCAAATTTCCAAAATGTCAAAACATCCAGATTGCTTTAGTGTATATAAATACAGTATAGCAAAATTGCAGAATATTAAACCGGCAAAATATTAATATAGCAAAATATCAAAAGGCCTCCTCGCATGGAGGTACGCAGGTACAATTCATTGTCAGACTTTTAGGAGTCCACGTGATCCTCTTATATAATTCGATTAATATACTCATACATATTCTCGACACATTGTTTTCCGAGACACTAATTTCTTAAATGTCTGATATACCGTGACGAGATTCAAAGTTATACATTCAGTGTATAGCCACTGTACTCCTCCAGCAGATATTCTGGGGAAAAGTACAGTGAATATAGTACACATGCATAATTATATTAATTATACCGGCAAATTATGGTGAGAAAAATGTGGCTTGACATGTGCTGCAATGCCGCCAAAAAGTAAGGCCAAAAATGTAGATGTACCGATGAGCATGCAACTCCTCGTTACCATTGAATTTGCGGTAAATTATAGCAACGTACTCGTACCTGATTTTGAGTCCTGTTTAGCGTGATGAGAGCGTCCTGAGCGAAAAGCCAACGAGAAAAGTCCAAGATAGTGGTGCGCTGTTCCTCGATGTCGTAGCAAAAGTGACTGAATTTTCAATATGGCTGCGGAATATGAAATTAACGTTGAGCGCTGAAGTCAGTTGAGCGAGATAGCCGGTGAGCGAAACCGAAGTCAAGCGAGAGAGACATCCTCTCGCTCGACGCGGCGTGCCAACGAGGCACATCCTCGGCTTCGCGAAGCCCTGCCTCGGCTATCTTCGGCTCAACCGAACGACGTGTGCTTGAGCACAGCAACAGGTCGACGCACGGCGAATATCGATGGCCATGCGCCAGCTGATTATCCAACACTAACAGATTAGAATCCCTTCGATTGACAGATATCGATAGTTTATAATAATGATTCTATACCGACGTTATACTCTTTGGTATTGATATATATCATTATGTTATCACCGCAATATATCTAGCTCGATTCACAGAACAACCAACTCGGTAACGATGAGTGACGGAAAAAACTTATTATTCTCTTCCACGATAGAAATAGTTTTACATTATTATAATGTGTTCACCGGTAGATCCACCGTATTGTAAGTCACTTGAACATAACAAACCAGCTTGACAATGAGCGCGTACCAAAAGGAAGCGTCGAGCTGATTATATATCATAGAAAAACTTGTTATGAGATTCGCCGGAATCTGTGAACCGACGACTTTACTTTCCTGAGCGTTTTTGCATTCACCGAAGGTTATGTGAGATCAACCGACAAGCTCGAATTTTTCCGTTGAGGCGGTTTCCTTGTGTTAGAAAAGATAAATCTCGCTTACATCCTATATTCGACTAGAGAGAATCAAATACCCTTTTGGTGACCGTATAGCGTCCTTCCACAGGAATCCTTCCGTTTTGAGTCGACAATAGTAGAGATGATTCTTCCTCCTTATGAGTAGTGTCCGTCGTGATGATTTTTCCTTCGTCGAAATTGTTCTGCTAAGGTTCACGGAGACTCTCGTATTCTTCGGCAACTCGGTGAGACGTCAGGGATCACCATATCCCATCGTATTAAATTGCGTTCACCGTTTAGTGAATCGTGTGACTCTACTCACACGAATATAGCATCCGAGACCGTCTAGTATCTCTGTTGGAAGACTCTCAACGACTAACTCTCTTCGGGGTTCCCTTCTCCTAGCCAACGGCAGTCCGAAGATGCTTCTCGAACGTCATAGCGGCAGTGGCGACCCTTCACGCCAAACGACAGTAGGGCGCGAAATACGAATAAGAAATAGGCTACTACACAACCTATGCATTCACCGCGAGTAACTGTTTGGTGTGCATTTTGGGCTGGCGGAGTAATTGGGCCGTATTTCTTTGAAAATGCGGCTGGAAATGCGCGAACTGTTAATGGAGTGTTACGTCAAAATCGCGGCCTATCAAACCCACGAATTTAACATAGATTTCACGTTTCGGTGTATCTTTTCCGTGCTCTGGTCAAGGAGAATAAATTCTCCCTTTACCACTCCCGACGAGAAAATACCGAAGACGCAAGCCCGTTTTTGAGTCTAACCTCGCGGAAAATTACTCGGGATAGGGCTGGAGTGCGTTTTGTTCTTGGTTGGGGATAATCACTTCACGAATAATGGGGAGGGACTTGAATGACAATTTCACGCGGAGCAAGATTTCACTTTAATTGGTAATTGAAAATTATACCTACGGTTGTTTTTTGCTGTGGTTCTTGCGGTTAAACGTTGGTTGGACGTAGATTAGTGTAGTCAGACAGACTCAAAATCGAACGTAGGCGTTGGTGCGTATTAATAATTATTTATTGAAATAAAACTACATGAGTAGTTGAATGTTGCACGTCCAATATTCCCGATTTTACAAGCGTTAATAATTATAAGTACTGTACTCTTACTCTGTACTACTTGAAACTATACTTTGTGAAAATTAAGCCGTGGTGAAAAATTATCGTTCTGTACTACTTTATTTCCCGACAAACAGTACTACTTGTTGCCTTGGAAAAAGTCTAATTCACTGCCGGCGACTTATTGACTGCCAGGCTAGTGATTAGTCCCCTACTTAACCCGCCGTGAAACTGTCGGTCGAGGTGTCCGCCGCCGATTTTCGCGGCCTTTTATAGGGCTCCTGAGCGTCGAAAATTGGCCTATTTTCGATAGAGTTTCCTAGTCTAGGTAATATCCTTATGCTCGCTTCTATGTAGATGTGTCTATGGTAATGGCTTAGTTTTTCAGCGTTTGTACGGAACTTAATTAAATCCTTCACATGAAACCACTAGTAGTAATTTTGTTACAGATTCTGTAGTTAACTTCGACGTATGCAACCTGATTTCTGCGTTAATCTCTTATTAGTATAAATGGTTTTGTTGAGTTATCGCTTATTCCAAGCATCATTGGTTATTTGTTAAATTAGTGATTACTCTACTTGTAGCTAATAAGTTTTCTTAGATAATTTGTTAGTTAGACGTTAGATTTCTTATAGTTGATAAGTTTTCTTGAATAATTAGCTAGTTAGACGATTATTCTCGTACTATAGAAACGAGAGCGAGAGAAAGAGAGAGAGAAGGATTTTACTTGAGAACGACTCGTCTAGCTTGGTTACTCGTACATTTCGTTCGTACGCAAGTCGGCTAGATCACCGTTCAGCCCTAGCGATAAGGCGTTCGTCGTGGCGCAGAGAGTCACCCAGCCTCGCTTTCCTGCAGAGGAAGCTTTATTGAAGCGCGTTACCATTTTCTCTCTTTCTCGATTCGTTTTACTTTTAGTATTTAGCTGTAAAACAATCTTAACATTTCATTTTCTCCTGTTTATACATGTGTAATGTATTCCATATAAATAACTTGATGGTAAAACAAGTATGTCTATGCATGGAAACGAGAGAGAGCGAGAGAGTTCTTCTCTTGAGAACGACTCGCCTAACTTGGTTACTCGTACATTTCGTTCGTACCCAAGTCGGCTAGATCGCCGTTCAGCCCTAGCGATAAGGCGCTCGTAGTGGCACAGAGAGTCGCCTTGCCTCGCTTTCCTGCAGAGGAAGCTTTATTGAAACATGTTATAGTTTTTCTCTCTTTCTCGTTTAGTCTTACTTATAAGTGTTCAGCTGTAAAATAATCATAACATTTCATTTAATCCTATATATATATATATATGTGTAACATATTCCATATATATAATTTGCTGGTAAAACAAGTATTTTTATACATGGAAACGAGAGAGAGCGAGAGAGTTCTTCTCTTGAGAACGACTCGCCTAGCTTGGTTACTCGTACATTTCGTTCGTACGCAAGTCAGCTAGATCGCTGTTCAGACCTCGCGCAAGGCGTTTTCGTTGCGCGGAGAGTCGGCCAGCCTCGCTTTCCTGCAGCAGAAGCTTCATTGCAACTCAATTTTAGTCTCATCTCTTTCTCGTTTTTCTGTCTATTTTTCGCTATTTTACCATAAATTAATCCTAATATTTCCTTTATACTTTTCTATATAGGCATAACATGTTCTATGTATTTATGATGGTATTTTTACTATAAATTCCAATATTTTACGAGAGACTTGTTAATATATAGGCATAACATGTTTTATATATTTATGATTGTATTTTTACTATAAATTCAAATATTTTACGAGAGACATATTAATATAATCCTAAGAGAAAAGGGGAATTAATCCTGATATACTGATCTTTCTTCTATTACCCGACTATACTTGGTAAGCTCATTAATTCGATGTGGGTTGTACTCGTTTTCGGGTGACAGCCCTGGGTAGTTTCCATATGGAAGCATAATTGTTCTTTTTGCTGCTGATATTTTACCTAGAGTATTCGTGTGAACATTTTAATAGTCATAATTCTTTCGTTCAAATCAACAATTCCTCCACTTTTGTTAATTGTTTCGTTTAGTTAATGATTGTTCGTGATTTCATCATCTTTGTAAAGAGAGAGAGAGAGAGAGAGAGAAGACTTCAGGTAAGAGCGAGAAGAAAGGGTGCGGTCGCTTGGTCACGTGATAGCGTTCCCTCCAACCGCTCCCTTATGACCAACAACGCCCCGACGGCGACTAGCCGAACCCCTGGTCTAGGATTGAGGGTAAGGCCGCGCTGAATCATAGATCCATAAATGGCAGTCGATAACCGGGTCTACGCAGTAGATCCCATGGTTTGAAAGTTTGCCTTTTGACCGGGAGCGCCGAAAAATTCCATCTTTACAAGATTAATTCTTCCCGGGAGACGGTCGGTAGGGCCGCATCTTCACCCTGTTCCGATCTCCGTCGCTAAAATCGCTCTCCTCTCCTCTTAAGAAGTTCGAGAATAAAAGAAAAATGTGAGAGGTTACTTTTACTGTAGCGAAACTAAAACAGAAGAACTTTAACGTAATCGAAATGAAAAAGATAAACGCGACGTTACGTCAGGACGTAACACCTCCCCCCTTAAAACGATTATTAGGAGAAGCCTAATAATCGAATCCGAGCGTGAAGCTAACAATTTTCCAATTATGCTTGTCGTACTATTCTTTTTCTTTTAACGACTTGTCTCTTGCAAGGTCTTGGAATCTGTATGTGGTATTAACTTTTGGTTCGTACCATGACGAATTCGTTAAACACAAACAAAACGTTACTTTTAATAGAGAAAGGATATTTGATTGGCAACGGTTTGGCCATATTGCTATTCGTGCTTTGGTTAAATATTGTTCTACGTTAAGTGTATGTATATGTGCGATTATATTTCTTCGGATTTGTCCGTACTATGCTTAGTAGGAATATTATATGGTCCTAATTTTTAACTTAATTATTTCGTTACTTCATATTTCCCGACAATAGGTGTTATGTTATTGTAATTATATATGCGTCCCTTTATTTATGGGCATTTGTATTTCTCTCTTTTCCTTTTCTAATATTTTCTTCGCTTGTTTACTTTGTTTATTCGCTTCCTGATTTTACTGTTGTATTTTCTTTTCTTCGAAATGTTTAACCCCCTTTTTTTTCTTGCAACCGTACAATAAGCTAAGTGAATTCTTTTCTTACATGTTACTTATGATTAAATAACGGTGAATATTGAACGTGATTTCCTGGTTACAGTGTATGTGTTCTTAATTCTACTTCTTTTTATAATTCGTAATCTTTATCCAAATATTTGCTTCGTTAGAGTATTTGCTCTTTCTCTCTTTTTTTTTTGTAACTCAAATATTATTTATGTCTAATGACACGGTTAAAATATCCTTTTTCTCCTTTTCTTATACCACACATCGGAGTGGTTAACTTGATTTGAATAATAGCAACTGACGTGTGTAAGAATATGTAGGTATGAATTTTCTCATACAGACTTGGTGTTGATTCGATAGCTCGTGGACGTTGGTTTCTGAAGTTCGTGAAATTCTTGGAGTTCTTGAAGTTCTTAGCCCTTTTGAAGTTCTTGACGTTCTAAGCGTTTTGAAGTTCTTGGCGTTCTAAGCATTTTGAAGTTCTTGATGTTCTAAGCGTTTTGAAGTTCTTGATGTTCTAAACGTTTTGAAGTTCTTGGCGTTCTAAACGTTTTGAAGTTCTTGGCGTTCGTGAAGTTTCTTTAGAGTTGTTGGTGTTCGTGAAGTTCTTAAAATTTTAAAATTTTTTTTCATATAATGCTAGACGTTCCACAGTAGACGCAGAGCCCGAAATCGTGGCAGAAAAGTCAGAAAAAAATTTTTACAATCGGGATATTTGAGCAGGCAGTCAGGTAGAGGACTAATGGCTGCGTTAAATTGTAAAAGGGGAACCTTTTTCACCGTATACCTTCGTCGCTGCGTCAGTTGGAAGTTAGCCTTCGAGACGAGTGTTCGCATCGCGCGCTGAACGAGCGAAAACTACCGTGACTTATAAAATCGATAACTTTAAAGTGAAGTGTTTTAAATCAATCCGGAGACATAGATACGACTTCTGGAGGTATGTAGAAGATATTTTTACATTGGTTGAGTTTAAAATAAATATGTAAATTATTGAAGTGTAGTATAAACTACTGCATAAATAAAGTGAAAGAATTTTGTAAACTTATATTTTCAACTATCCGAAAAGTTATACTTTCTGCCATATTCTGCGACAGCCAATGTCTAGGCCTTTAGTTTATTATATAAGCTTGCGAAATTAACAGGAATTAGCTGCCTAGAGCTGCCTAACTTTGTCTGTTATGGTTTTTGGCAACGTAAAACAGGCGGTTGCCGACCGTGCACGCGCGCGCGGCGCCATACGCCATGCCATGGGACCATTGAACAGCTGCTACTTGAGCAATAGGACTATATCCATACATATACCATATATAATATATATATATATACATATATATATACAAAATACAAATTCAAGTAAATCATTTATATATCTATTTTTGTAGACATACAACAATACATATATATGTAAGCATATACTAAAGTAATTAATTTGAATCGTCACATTTTATTTATATTTGATACATTTTTATTATATATATAGGTATATATGGGGCATTCCACGCCAAATCGGACAGTTCAATTTTTTTTCCCTTGATTTTGTCATATTTTCATGTACTCATCAAAAATCGGCTTCTGGTACATTTTGAGATGTTTTTGGTCACCCGTTCAAAAAATATTTGTTTATGTTTTTTTGCTCATAACTTCTTTCATAATAGTCTAAATTCAATTTTTTTTTCATAACTGTTGTTTTTTATGTACTTTTGAAAAAAAAATACGAATAATTATTGCGGCTACTTATTTGTTACAATAATTAAAATTCATTAAAATTTTGATCTGATCCTTCAACACAAATTCTATACAATTTTATGTCTTTATTACAGGGTCCCATTACGAAGGAGTACATTTGACGAGGAAAGAATTATATCTTATTATAAAGGATAATTTGAACGATAATTTCGCTATGTTATTGTTTGGCTTTCTGATTCGCAATCAGTCACTTTCACAACCCGCGTATATCAATTTTGTTCAATTCAATTATAATAATTAAAATTTAAATAACTAATGCAAGTTATATATCATTGTATACGAAAACGTCATACTAAATAAGTAAATTATTTCATCCTTTTTTGAGTGGTACGGCAGGAGGAAGTTTTTTTGAAAATTTTTAATTTTTTTTAACATACTTGTCCGCCATATTGGATCAGCCATTTTGTTTACAATAATTTGGCTTTCGGATTCGTAATGAGCGACCCTCAAAACCCACATATAGCAGTTTTTGTCAAGATCGGACACCTTTTTAACATTCATGTCCGCCATATTGGATCGGCCATTTTGTTTACAATAATTTGGCTTTCGGATTCGTAATAAGCGACCCTAAAAACCCGCATATACCAATTTTTGTCAAGAGCGGACACCTTTTTAACATCCATGTCCACCATATTGGATCGGCCATTTCGTTTACAATAATTTAGCTTTCAGATTCGTAATCAGCGACCTTAAAAACCCCTGCATACCAATTTTCATTCCGATCGGAGGTTATTTGTATTTACTGCCACGATTTCGGGCTCTGCGTCCACTGTGCGTTCGTGTGGATTCTCGTATTGTCTCGCCTTTATGATGGTTGGCTCGATAAGATTTGGTATAAGGATTCAACGATCGTCTAGTATAAAACGAATGCTTCCTTTTACTCTGAGGAGATGTAAATGTTTGGTTGAGATATCCAGGGCAGTACGGTGGCCCTCGGAATGAGTGACTTGTAAACTCTTGTGTCTGTGAAACATAATGTGCATTACTAATATGCGATATCATAGTGTGATTAACGATTATTATTATTATTGTATATATCTTTTTTTTTCTTTGCCTTTTTTTTTATATATTATTTTGTTTTATTTTAAGTATATAGGTATATTTATATATATATTTTTTTTTTCTTTTTCTTTTTATTCTTATTCTAAGAAAAAATGCAACATTTTTTTTTTTAGAGTGCGGAAAGGCATAAATAAAATAATTCTGTGTATTATGAATCAACATATATATGTAAGGGTATAGTTATATAGTTTTAGCTCAAAATAGATTTACTTACGTGAGTATTTGGTGTTGGGAGAAGTTTTCCTTGCATTATTCCTTTGCTTATATATATATATTTTTTCATATTTACCATTTGTGTAACGAAAGTGTTACCAGTGTCCCATTATGGCGTTTTTGAATAGTCACACGACTTGTTGATAAGAGAGTGAATATCGTCGGTGGGGGCTTGTGGCTGGTGGGGTAATGTAAAGTCGCTTTCCGACAGGTAATCCACCATGTTTTGGATCGTAATCTTTTCAGTACTACGGGGGGCTTTGGGAATAGGAAGGGGAGGTATTGGAGACACAGCGGTGGGACTAGTGAGTGGTCTTTCTAAATTAGAAAATGTGGGTATCTTGGTCCTGCTTCTAGTGACAGGGCCAGGAATTATACTTTGAACTTTGACAATTTATGCTTGACTGAAAGATAATTAATGAACCTAAGTTGATCTTAATTAACCTACACAATTACGGTTCTAGCTATTTATTGTCGTTATCGATATACTTCTTAGGTTTTCTCTTTGTTTACGTTATCCTATTCGGAATCGAGCACGATGCACTGTATCTCCGAGTTGCATTCGTCGCATGTTTCTCTATTTTTGCTGCATTTGTAACAATTATTTGCGTGGAGACAGGGGAGAAACGTCACGTTTATAGGTTGGTGATGGCAGGTTTGACATGACGGAGAGGCGGCATCTTCCTCGTGGGAGGGTGTCAGTGATGGTCTGGATAGGTCCAGTGACTCCGCCCAAGGGGTAGGAGGTCAGAAATTGCGACGCTGTGAAGTAATTAGTGTTTCGTCTGACTCGTCTTTGTCCGTTGTGTTGGAATGTCGGTTCGCATGATTATCTTGGTTAGCGGGCGATGGAGAGGGAGCGGGAGGTCTGTGAAGTAATGATGTAATTGAGTCGGTAAGACTGGTGGACAAAGAGGAACATGGGAACGTATTCGTAGTCATACTCAGGAATCGACAACCTGGATTTAGCAAGACGTGTAAGTGTAAGGGGCTTGGACCCGTTCCCCAACGCTTTATTTTTATTCCGCAACAAAAACAAGTTACTCTGTCCTTTTTCCCAGAATAAAAGAATCCAGCATCTACTAGTGTTACTAGTTTTATCGGTAGCGTCTCAGGCCAGGAAATGAAGCTTTCCATGCGGTCTGTATAGTTTTCGTAGGTGGGGTACGAGGGCTGTAGGCCGTGGTACATGCCCATTCTAGACAGTCAAGGGTGGCTCGGAGCCTTTCCAATAGTCTGGTGACAAATCTCTGATCGCAGGTAGGGGGACTCTCGTACAGTTCTGTCTGAGAGACGGGGGTTAGCGAGGAGAAAGGATGGCGCCGAGGTGTTTGACCGGGTGGTCGGCTTCCTATACTCATTATTATGTAACGACAATGAGGGCCCCGTATAGCATGCTTTTCTCAAGGGTCGTCATAAATTTCGCAGTTGTCTAATGATACTCCGCAATGAAAACACCTAATTTTAGTCTGGTGACCCGTGAAAAAGAATCCGGCTGCTGCTAATACTGCAATATTAATTTCACAATTTCCAGGCCAGTAAGTGAAGCTGTCTACCCGTTTAACATAATCTTCGAATGCGGGATTCATGGGAGTCAAATCGCTCTTTTTTGGAGGCATATCCTCGTGGCAATCAGGGGTCGCGTTTACTCTTACTTCTACTCTGCAATCGTGGCGTTCTTTTTCACGAGAAAGGGGTATATCTAGTCGATCGGCACCGATGGGAACGTTTCCACAGGGTATGCCGCGGACAAAACGGCATTGTTATTGCCACCTACGGTGGTCATGCATTGGTATATCACCAACTTCCCATTTTTTTATAGTAACTCTGCAATCAAAACAACTGACCTCGTCGTCCTGTCCGGTGTAATAAAATCCTGCAGCGACAAGTTGCCGCGGGTCTAGGAAGTTTACTGGCCAACTACGGTAACTGTCGAGACGCACTTGTTCGTATGAGTACATGCCGCGTGGGTCCTTTGATGACATGCTTATTGATAATCCGCACACTTTTATAATTAATTTTTTTTAAGATGCAGGTATAAATAGTAGTGTATTTATCTAGTTATGTTAATAAAAATATTTATGCGTGTATTTACTGGTATATGTTAATATTCTTAAATATGGTTATTATAGCATTCTCTTTATATTTGGTTGTACTCTCTCTCTACTTTGAAGTCTAAAACTGATCGGGGTGCACTAAGATATATATATTTCTTTTTTCAAGAGGTTTTATTTAATACCTTTGTCTTTGAGTGCGTTTCCTGGTATCTCGTTTGCGTTGGCGTATTGGTAACTATGTTTGCCTTGTTTTGAAACCTTTAAGAAAAATTCCTATTCACTTCAACTTGAACATATTGATCATTGTTATTATTATTATTGCTATTACTATTATTACCATTATTATTGTTACTATTATTATTACTACTATGATTATATATATGTATTATTTCTTTTCATAATTAATATGTTTATTTATCGGATAGAGGGTTATTTGATTAACATGCTATACCACGGTATTTGGTGGACGACTTGGCACTGTTTTCTGCCAAAATTGTCTCCTAGTATTGAAATATCGTTGATGAAAGTAAATAAGGATTGCTATTAGGGCTTATTGTAGTTTTATATTTACTCCCGTATGATATATATATATGGTTTTATTTTTATTTTTATTTTCTGATTTTTCATTCGTATATATCAATTTTATTATGTAAATTCTATGTTTATTATTACATGATATCCGAAAAGAAAGTGCCGCATGAATGCGTACCATTTAAACATCGTATATTTTTACGCAAAAATGTTTCGGGAAAAATTATTTCGAAAATGTTAGTATGCAATTCTTGATTTTTTTAATCGATTTGAATGTACAATAATGTCTCTGTTTGGGAGTTTAATACGTACGTTACCGTTCGTTAATATAGTCTTTATTTCGTGCGGACTGGTGTAGTGGTCACCGAGTTTTCCGGGTTTTGGTCCTTTAAGCAAAAATACTGTTTCACCGACTTTAAATGCTACAGGATTAATTTTCTTGTCTTGATATATTTTGGAATTTTCTTTAGCCTTTATCAAATTTTGTCGTCCCAAACCCTGTATTTCATGGATTTGCGTGACCAGTTGGGTTAGATATTCGTCGTACGTGGCGAGTTTTTCCATCTCGGCAGGGGGCATACTAGAAGGGGTACGAGCTATCTTGCCAAAAACCATTTCGTATGGAGTATGCTTAGTACCTTCGTGTACATTTGTGTTGGAATTGTAAATAGCCATTTCAACCCATTCATCCCAATTATTTTGTTTAGTGGTGAATTGTTTAAGATATTCACCAAGAGCATAATGCGATCTTTCCAATGATCCATTGGATTGAGGGTGAAATGCTGTGGTTCTAACTTTACGTATTTTGAACAATTTCGCAATTTGTTTTAAGAAATTACTCAAAAAATTACTACCTTGGTCAGTGAGTACCGCTTTGGGTGAGCCAAAATAACAAATGAATCGTTTGACGAATGCTTCCGCTATCGTTACTGCTTTTGCGTTAGGCAAAGGGATTGCTACTGAATATTTTGTTAATTGATCTTGAATTGTAAGTATGTATTCATTTCCTTGCTTAGTTTTTGGCAGAGGGCCTACTATGTCCATTGCAATTTTATCGAAAGCTATTGCTGGAGTATCTGTTATGATCATAGGCTGTTTAGTTTTTACGCGGACTAATTTTTTTAATTCACATTGTAAACACCGTTGAATATACAATTGGACGTCGGTTTTCAAATTTTTCCAATAATACAAATGAAGAATTCGATTATATGTTTTACTGACACCTCTGTGTCCGCCTATGGTTGACGAATGCATTTCTTCAATAATCTCATTTTGTCTTTCACTGGGGGTTGTCTAACTAACCCGTGACAAATAACGATTTTAACGTCGCTTTGCGCGAATATTAATCGAATTTGAGTCATAATATTTTCCCATGGCACGTTTAACATAAAACTTGATTTTGCAATGCTAACGGTTTGCAATGATAACTTGTCAATTAAATAACGAGCACTTTTTACAGCTTCTACTATAATTTCCAAAATTAATGTGGGACCTTCTCCAGAATTCTCTGTGATAGGCAGAGCTATATTGAATCTGTGAGCTCGTTTCATAATAGATTGAGCTTTCTTTAATTCTAGATTCTTTAAGTGTGGAAAATTGTCGTTATCTCGTAATGCAATAGCTCCAGTGTCTATCGGGGCACAGTCGGTGGAAACAAAATAAACTAAATTATCTTTTCGAGTGTGAAATAAATCTCGTGATTGTTTGATATTGGAAGCAATAATCCTATCCTTCGTGGTTTTATGTAGGATGGTGGCGGCAACATAAGTGAGTTCTCGGGTTCTACGTCGGACATGTTGTCGCTTAGGGGTTCTGTTTCGCTACCTTGAAAGAGTTCACGTGCATGTTTTCCCTGTACTGTTCTGCTTGAGTTTTCCCGAGGGTTATGGTCCTCGAGTTCGCTTTCGTCGCTAGATTCGTTGTTCTTAAGAGGCACATCGTTGTGGGATAGGACCGGTAACGGCACATGTGTTTGGCTACTTGGTCGATCTGAAGAAGTGTCGGATGGCAGAGGAAAGTTCTCGACACTGTAGGTGACTTGTTTAGTCTTAGTTTCGATGTTTTTATTCTTGCGTGTCTTCCGAGGCATATTAGCTTTCATTTTTACGGTGGGTTTCTTTAGTGGTGCCTTGTTCGCTGCGGACGTCTGAAAAATTTCGTTTTCGTGACCGGTGGTCGTTGATTTGTATGGAGAGGCTATGTCTTCCAGCTGTTCGAAAGGATCAACCGACTCACGTACCCAGTCACATTCTTCTACATCATTAAGATAACCGAAATTTCCAGGGACATCGTTGCTTAGATTTTCTTCCTCTTCGGAATCTTCTTCTAATAGTCGAGCTATATCGGTATCTGATAAGATGCGTTGATTATTTTTACTGTGACTTTTTGGAGGATTCGACCGAACCATGTAAATATCGTCTGTGGTAGTCAATGACTCTATGGGGTTTCTTGAGAGCGCGTCGGCGTTAACGTTAGTTTTTCCGGCCTTGTACACTACATCGTATTCGTACTCGGCGAGTTTCAGTCGCCAGCGCAGGATTTTAGGATTTCCATCTGTAGCCCGTCGGAACCACAACAGCGGTTTATGGTCGGTTACTACAGTGAAGTGGTGCCCATACAGATATGGCCGAAAGTGAAGTATAGAGTATACTATAGCCAATGCTTCCTTTTCGTAGGTATCGTATCGTTCTTCGACTAGACTCAAAGCTCGCGAGGCCCAAGCGCATGGATGATCGTTGTTAATTTCTCCATGTGAAAGTATACTACCGATAGCATAACCCGATGCATCTGTCGTTAACATAAAAGGCTTGAAAAAATCAGGATATCGCAAAACTGGAGCCGTACAAAGTTTATTCTTTAAAATTTCGAATGACTGTTGTTGTTCGGGTCCCCAATCAAATATATTTTCTTTGCGTAATAAAGTCGTGAGGGGTTTTGATATCTTGGCGTATCCCTTTATGAACCGCCTATAATAACCTGTTAATCCCAGAAATTGTCGAATATTTTTAACATTTTTAAGTACGGGATATTCACGTACAGCTTCTAATTTCTCAGGATCGGGCCGAACTCCGTTATTCCCAATTATATGCTTAAATACGCGACTTCTCTTTTTAAAAATTCGCATTTATCTGGTTGTAATTTTAAATTTGCTGCTTCTAATCGTTTAATTAATTCGCGATATATAGTCTCGTGTTCTTCGAGATTGTAGGCATAAATGACAATATCGTCCAAATACGCGACTTCTCTTTTTAAAAATTCGCATTTATCTGGTTGTCATTTTAAATTTGCTGCTTCTAATCGTTTAATTAATTCGCGATATATAGTCTCGTGTTCTTCGAGATTGTAGGCATAAATGACAATATCGTCCAAATAAACAAATAGTCCTTTCCCGAGGAGCCCACTTAGTGTGAGGTCCATTGCTCTTTGAAACGTCGGAGGGGCGTTCCGAAGGCCGAACGGCATTCTAACGAATTCGAAATGGCCACGTGGCGTAGTAAATGCGATCTTCTGGAGAGACTTCTATCTGATGGAATCCTGATGCTAAATCGAATACAGAAAAGTATTGTGCACCGCCTAATTAATCTAATATATCGTTGATATTGGGTATGGGGTACGCGTCGGCGATCGTTTTTTCGTTCAACGATCGGTAATCGAACACGACTCTCCATTTTTTATTACCCTGAGAGTCGGCTTTCTTGGGAACGACCCAGACAGGACAATTGTATGGCGAGGTAGAGGGTATTATTACTTCTTTACCGAGCATATTCTCTATTTGCTTGCCAACTTCTTCTTTAGTACATTCTGGCCATCTGTATCCTCGAGTATTTATAGGAAGATCATCGGTAGTAGGAATGCGATGTTGCAATACAGTGGTGCATGTCAACGTATCTCCTGGGATTTGGTATAAATGTGCGCTTTCCTTTAAAAGCGACTCGATACTTGCTTTTTCTTCTTCGTTCAATTCGGCGAGTCTTAATAATTCCTTAATTTGATTATAGCGGTCGATCATTACCGATTCTGATATTACGTAACATGAATTTTCGCGAATGAAAGGTTGAATTTCGCGAGTGATATTAGCTATACTGAGTTTTTGTGTTAACGAAACGTTCATGATTTTATACGTTTTCGGACTATATTTCTCGCTTCTCAAACGTGTATCTTTATCTTCAATATTTTCTATAATATTTTCCTCTTTTGACGGTTCAAGTGTACAAACTGTTCGTAAATTCTTCGGGTCTTCATAATTTTCAAAATTGACAGTTCGATCGCAATGGTTTACAGGCACGAAAGGTTCAACAGGTTTCTGGCAAAGTACTTCTTTATTTTCCATCGTTATTTCTTTTTTTATTGGCTCTGATGCTTTGGTAAAATCTGAATAATTGACTTTTACTGATTCAATTGTTTCAATGTTTCTATTCTCTCGGAGTATTTGTTCTTTGGCTGACTTTCTAAATTCCTCATTGTAATTATTAATATCATCAAAGGGTTCTGTCCTTTCCATCGGCACAGATATCCCTATAAAATCTGGATCGAGTTTTCGCATATCTCCAACAAGTTCTATTCGTTCAGTCGGCACAGTTACGTCTGTGAAGCTCGAACAACCCGCATAATTAACACAATTAGACTCGCTATCTCTTGCCGATATTTTAGTTTTTATTGGATTTGAATTAAAGTTTTCTTCTTGAACATAATTTTCATATGCTTGAGAAGATTCTGTCCTTTCCATAGGCACAGATTTTCCCGAAAAATTGGAGCTGAGCTCCCTTAATTCTCCAACGACCGCTGCCCGTTTAGACGGCACAGACACCCCTGTGGAGCCAAGGCAAGACTCCTCATTGACACAGTAAATTTTCGTCTCTATCGAATTCGGATAGATAACGTTCTTTTCGTTTTCACAACTTAATGCGGTACACCCCATTGGTGTCTCTGTTTTTATCGAATTCGAACAAATAACACTTTTTTCCTGAACACTGTTATCAAAATATTGAAAGGATTCTGTCCTTTCCATAGGCACAGATTTTCCCGAAAAATTTGAGCTGAGCTCCCTTAATTCTCCAACGAGCGCTGCCCGTTTCGTTGGCACAGACACCCCTGTGGAGCCAAGGCAAGTCTCCTCATTAACACAGTTTACTTTCGTCTCTATCGAATTCGGATAGACAACGTTTTCTCTAGATACAATAATCTCTACAGGTTCAATATAAGTGCTCTCCTTGCTCGAATCCGACGTACAAAGTTCCATAAAATTTCGCGAACTACACTGCAATTTTTCAACTTGATCTTCTATTTTTACTTTACCAATTTCTTTACTAGATTTTTCATTTTTCACACGATTTTCGTAAGCTTCTTCAATAATTTCTGAACAATTTCTTATTTCTTCCTTTATAATTTTTTTCACAAAATCAACCATAGAATCTCCGCGGGTAGTGTCTCTGATAAGAACGCATTCTTTCCCGTCGGAATAAATATTTTTCCAATATTTTCACTTGAATTGATTTTATCTTTATTAGTTTCATGACTCAGTCCGTCCGAGGACTTATTTTCTTTTATTAATTCAACATTACTTGTTACCTGTTGTTCCTTTTTCGTCTTTGAATCGTCAGTAGATTCTCTTATTCCTGTACTGTAAGTTAATTCCTCCGATGACATTAACTCTAGTACTGGTACCTGGACTTGAACCGAATACCTATTGCTATTTGTCACATAAATGTAAGCTTTACCATTATTATTAATGACAAACCCGCTCTCTATGTTTATACCTTCACCTGCATCCAGGGGAGGCAGATAACCTTCCCGTAAATCCAAATTCTTTACTCTCACGAAGTACAATTTGATGGACTCTGCAGGGATTACAATAGTTTCCTGAGTTGCAAATGGTATTTTACATTCTGCATTTTCAATTGTCTTTTCTCATAGTCAATTTTCACGCGATTGCCGTCAAGGTATTCCGAACCCAATATACCAGCTTCCTTTACGGGGAATTTATTATCTACAATATGGAAAGTAGCGAAACGTCCGAAGACTTGTATTGTAATATGACCCAAAGTAAAAATTGGATTTGTTGTTATTCCATTAAGTTGTAAAATTTCTCTGTGATTTATAGCGATATGTTCGTTTACAAATTGTTTCTTTAAAATATTCGGCCCGGCTCCCGTATCAACCATAAGAGTGATAGGGGATATTACTTCCGATGCCGTTATCGTAACCGTCGGAACACTACTTTCTCGATGCAATTGTATATTAAAGATACGGACTACTTGCGATTGAGGGTCGAAGCTGCGATTGAAATAGTACGGATCGGATGCATGTTTAACGGAGTCTCCCTGGGCGCACCCGTACTCGGAAGACCACTTCGGTTTCCCGTACTTCCATATGTTGCTTCGTTCTCCCTTCGAGCGGGACACTCACGGATAAAATGACCAGGTTGTTTGCAATAAAAACATGGTCCTGTTGAATTCATGGAATTATTATTGAAATTATTAATATTTCCGCGATTTTCCGATCGATTGTTATTTAAAGGCTGGGAATGGTTGTTACGATAAGGACAAATATGGGCCCCGTGGCCTTCTTTTTTACATATTTAGCACCGAATATCGCTAGGATTTTGGTATCGGAAATTGACTGGTACCTGTGATTGCGGTAAAGACATTAGTTTGGGGGGGGGGGGGGGGGGGGCTGAGGGTGATTGAGGACATCTATTCGCTGTGTGTCCATGATTTTTACAAAAGTGACAAAACATCGATGTATTTCCCGACTCCTTCCTTTCAGGAGGAAAAAATTTATAACAACGGTCGGCAGTGTGCCCATGCTTATTACATACCTGGCATATAGTGAGCGGAGGACCGTCAAAGACGGGTTTATTGTTATTCGAAGGGGGGAAAAATTTAAGACATTTGTCAGCCGTATGTCCTGTTCTTTTACAGATCTGACATATGATAAATGAAGGAGCTTCGAGGCTAGATTTATTGTTGTTTGAAGGTGGAAAAATTTTAAAACATTTGTCTGCCGAGTGTCCGGTCTTCTGACAGATCTGACATATGCTCGGTCCTTTATCGACATTTCCCGTATTTTCTAACCCAACAGCCAACGCCTAGCTATTCTTCTGAGTCGAACATTCTTTAGCATTGTGCCTTTTTTTATTGCACAATTGGCAATGCACTTCTTCGCTTGCTACCACGTGTACTCCTCGTTTCGCCTCGGGCTTAGGGACCCTTAGACTTGACGTTACTTGCTCACCGCTACGCAAGGCTGCTTGGGACACTAAACTCTTTTCGGTCTGCACTGCTAGCTTTATTAATTCTTCAAGATTATTATTAGGAGTTAATCGTTGTTCGATTTCCGGTTTTAAACCATGTAGAAAACAAGCTATAAGGCTTTGTTTAGTATTATCAATAAAAGCGCCAGCCAAGGGATTATCTTCGCTCGCATCGTAATTTTCAAGTATAAAATTTCCCAAATCTCGTACGAGATTCGAGTAGGCAATAACAGACTCACTTTATCTCTGGTATATTGATCCTAATTCACCTTGCAACTGATATACGTTTCGCGTGGGTGCATAAATATCTTTGAGAAATTTACCCAAATCTTCTATTTTTTCAAAAGTTTGCCCTTGTATAGTGCGACGGGGTTCGCCAATTATTTTTATGCGGACTGCTTTTACTAAATTTGATTCGGCGCCTGGCCCCATCATGGCCAAGGCTTCCTTGCATCCTTGGATAAACATCCCCAATGACAAAGTATGACCGTCATAATTCGGTATGACAGCCAATGCATCTCGAAGAGACAACGTTTGGTTATTATTAACCATTATGGGAGGAGGGTCGGGTACAGGGTCACTAGTTTTAAGAGAAAAGTTCACTGGTGGTATTTTACTGGGCTTTTTATCTGGACTCGACCTTTTTCCCGTGGGGTGGGAGGAACAACCACGAATAGCAGGTTCGTATTCAGATAGCAGGTGTAAATTTTTCAACAAATTCTGTGGGACAATGTGGGAGGGTTTAATTATTGATTTTTATTTAGATTTTTCGCGAGTATTCCTTCTTCTTGTTGAAGTGGACAGTGTTTTATTATGACTCACGAGGAGCGGTGTACCGATGGGTGAGTTGAATGGGGTAGTAGACCCCCCTGCAGGAGTGTAAAATATGTCGCTGGACTTCGAAAGGCCTAACGTGGGCGTGGTGTCTACGGGGTTCGGGGTAGCTATGACTTGTGCATTCGTACCTGTCGTCTCGTGTGTAGCGGGCTGCAGCTCGACGCCTTCTGCCGTATGTTCGGGGGATGCGGGAATCTGAACTGGAATTTCGTTACAGGGATCTCTATATATTACAAGTGGTAAATATTGGTGACCAGGTTCTTCCAAAAATCCAACCACAGACAATAAATTGTTTCCCGATCTCGCTGCAAGTGTTTCTTGCACTCGATTCGTGAATTGCTCAGAACTTTCTGAATTCTTTAAAATTTCTCTAATCTGTAAGGGACTATTTGATGTACTATAATTATCAAGATTGTCTGATAAAATTTCTTCGGTACTTGAAGAATCACTTGCTTCCTCGCAATTTATTTCCGTTTTTGTAATAATTAAATGACTTGACGTTAATTCCGAGGATTGTATGCGACTATTTTCGTCTACTTTAATTAATTCCGAATTTTCTTGATTAATGTCGCTACTTTTTTCTGTATCCGCAATAATTTCTCCCGTTGGATTCGTTGTGGAAGGAGTCTTGGGATGCGAACTGTTAATACTTTCGTCGGAAAATTCTTCGACTGTTTCAAATTGGGATTTAGGAGGGCTATGTATTCAAGATTTCTTTTTTCGGTCTTCAGGATAATCATGTATTATATTATCATTAACTCTTACCTTTGATCGAGTTGAACTCATTTATGATGTATTTTATATAAGTATAATAATATATTTGCTCTTTTTTTTTTTATACCGCATCAAAGAGACATACAACAATACATAAGAATATTATGAGAGTAAAATTGCGCAGGAGGAGGAAATAGGAATAACTTTCTTTTTGTTACTTGTAAGGAGGACAAATTATGGAGCTTTATTCCTTTAATTTTGTTTTAAAATTTCCCTGAGGTGAAATCAAATGTGGTTTTTCCTTCAGGAGGATAACTTTATGTTTATTCAACGATTCGATCTTAGTGATACGAGGCTTGCAAGGTGTTACTATCGGATGATAGCGTATCCCTTCTATCGAGTGAGCTTCGTAATCAGCGACAAGTTCGTCTAGAAAATTTTTCCGCTCGATTTCTCGGATTTGCTTAAGGCGTTTTATTCTATATTCACTCGGTATTTCTGTGTCGACGCCCTGTGTGACTCTACTGCTGCTTGCTTCGTACGTAATTTCCCTTAATAAATATGGTATCTCTTCGTTAGAGAGGCCCGTGCAATCTGCCTTTGCACTGTCTGAATGATTTTTATACTTCTCTGTTTGTTTACCTAAAGGTCCCTGAAAACCTGTTATTTTTTCTTGGTTAAGGAAAATACCTTCGTTATCTTTTGTAGATTTTATGCTGGAGACTCCAAAATTCTGCTTGTTAGACGATTCACTCGCTGTTACCGTTAAAGGACGACTTGCTTTATTAGAGTTTAAAATTCTATTCCTTTCTTGCCTCGAGTAGTCGTTATGTACTGCAATTGTGTCGTCGCAATGTTTCTTATATTCTGTTATTTCTCTTCCTTCGAGAGGGATAGTTTTATTATTACCTTCTATTTCGATATCAAAGACTCTAGGTTTTTGTTCGTTATATGATTTGCACGCAATTGTTGGAACATGGTACTGTTCTTTTAAGATTCGTCGTTTTAATCTCTGCGCTTGAATTTTCCTTCCTGCTCTATGGGTTTTAGGCATGGATAAATGATTCGAGTCAATAGTGGTAGGGTAATTGTTAGAATAAGTAAGTAGTACGTGTAGTTATGTCTGTCTTGTTGGTATAATGTGTTTCGTGAGCGAACCCTGCTAGCCTTAACCCCACTTACGCGAGGAGCTAAAACATAGGATTTCTTTCACTAGTGTAATGTGTTTCGTGAGCGAACCTTGCTAGCCTTAACCCCACTTACGCGAGGAGCTAAAACATAGGATTTCTCTTCACTAGTGTAATGTGTGTTGTGAGCGAGCCTTGTCAGCCTTAACCCCACTTACGCGAGGAGCTGAAAGATAGGATTTCTCTTCACTAGTGTAATGTGTGTTGTGAACGAGCCTTGCCAGCCTTAACCCCACTTACGCGAGGAGCTGAAACATAGGATTTCTCTTCACTCGTGTAATGTGTGTTGTAAACGAGCCTCGCCAGCCTTAACCCCACTTACGCGAGGAGCTGAAACATAGGATTTCTCTTCACTAGTGTAATGTGTGTTGTGAACGAGCCTTGCCAGCCTTAACCCCACTTACGCGAGGAGCTGAAACATAGGATTGCTCTTCACTAGTGTAATGTGTGTTGTGAACGAGCCTTGCCAGCCTTAACCCCACTTACGCGAGGAGCTGAAACATAGGATTTCTCTTCACTAGTGTAATGTGTGTTGTGAGCGAGCCTTGCCAGCCTTAACCCCACTTACGCGAGGAGCTGAAACATAGGATTTCTCTTCACTAGTGTAATGTGTGTTGTGAGCGAGCCTTGCCAGCCTTAACCCCACTCACGCGAGGAGCTGAAACATAGGATTTCTCTCACTAGTGTAATGTGTTTTATGAATGAGCCTTGCTAGCCCTGAACTCACTTACGTGAGGAGCTAAAACATAGAATTTCGTTCACTAGTGTAATGTGTTTTATGAATGAGCCTTGCTAGCCCTGAACTCACTTACGTGAGGAGCTAAAACATAGAATTTCGTTCACTAGTGTAATGTGTTTTGTGACGATTGTGTTGTTAGTGATACGTGCGCGGGCAAATCTGGTTGCCCATGTGTTAGGTCGAAAAGGGGGTAGTTAAGGTAGGGTTTACAGAATGCTGTCTGCTGGTGTAAACGAGACGGTGGATTTAATGGATGAGGTAGGGTTTTAGAACGCTGTCTGCTGGTGTAAGCGAGACGGCGAGTTTGTTAAAGGTCTGTGGCAGAAAGAGCAGCACGTGCATGTGGAGGTGCAATGTTATGAGCGGTGGATGGAGGTGATCGATTCTAGTGATCGCTCGAAGGGGTTGTTAAGACAAGCAACGTAGGAGTGAATAGCAGATCTGTTTTGTAATTCTATTAATATTTTCAGAATTGTATGCCAACTGTTTTAACGCTTGGTAGATTGACAGATTTTATGTAAATGATAGTACCAAGAAGTTAATGTTACGGAGCGAATCGTATAAAAACAACACAAGAAGTCTGATGGTTGTCTGGTTAAAACAAATATAATATTACTCTCTATAATTAACATTTGGGGAAGCTATTTTCCTTGTAGTTCTCCTCACGTATGTTTTAGCAGTTATTCTTTCTTGCTGTTTTATTCGTTCTAAACCAAGTCGATTTAAGAAAATTTCTGGCGTGACTTCTTCAATGAATTCTGGTGCGAGAACCTCGAGTTCCTTTATACGCACTTGAAGTACGAATAATTTTTCCAATGGTCCCATATAATAGAGTACAACTTATGAATATGTATATACCAGGTGTATGCATAAGTTTTTTCCGGTTTTTTGGTAAAAAAAAACACTTAATTTTCAAGGGAAATTAATTTTTGTTTTATTCCAAATATTGGCCATCGGCTTCTACACAATTCGCCCATCTTTCAGGTAACTTATGAATACCATGCCAGAAAAACTGCTTGTCTTTTGCGGCAAACCATTCGTCGAGCCATTTTCCAGCTTCCTCGAAATTGCTGGAGTGCTGCTCTGGGAGCGCGTAGCCCATTGATGCGAAGAGGTGATAGTCAGATGGCGCCAGGTCTGGCGAATACGGCGGGTGCGGAAGGATGTCCCATCCAAGCGATTTCAAGGTGTCTCTTACTGCTTTTGCTGTGTGAGACGGCGCATTGTCGTGTAACAAAATCACTTTGCCATGTCTTCTGGCCCATTCCGGTCGTCTTTCGATTAATGCGTGGTTTAAATTAATAATTTGTTCGCGATAGCGTTGTGTATTAACGGTTTCGCCGGGCTTCAAGAATTCATAATACACAATACCGCTCTAGTCCCACCAGACACAGAGCATGGTCTTCTTGCCGAAGCGATTTGGCCTTGGTGTTGAAGGACCGGCTTCGCCAGGTGAAAGCCACGATTTTTTCCGCTTCGGGTTTTCAAAATAAATCCATTTTTCGTCACCCGTCACAATTAGATGCAAAAATGATTTCCTTTCGTGGCGTTGAAGCAGCACTTCACAAGTGACTTTGCGATTTTCTATTTGACGTTCATTCAAATCGTGTGGGACACATTTACCGAGTTTATTGATCTTCCCCATTACTCGTAAACGTCTGCTGATTGTTTCTTGTGACACATGTAATGCTTCTGCTAATTGCCGTTGAGTTTGAGTTAGGTCATCATCCAATAACTCCTGCAATTGCTCGTCTTCGCATTTTTGTGGTCTACCAAAGCGCTCACTGTCTTTCACATTGAAATCACCACTTTTAAATTGTCGAAACCATGTCTCACATGTTCTAATCGATGGAGCGTGTTCATCATATATTTCTACCAGCAAACGTTGACTTTCAGCAGCCTTTTTCTTTTGATTAAATAAGCCTTTTTCTTTTGATTAAATAAGAAAAGCAATGCGTGCCGCAAATGTTCTTTTTCAGGCACAAAACTCGACATGATCACTGAACGATAAAACAAAGACGCTAGTTTTTGGCGGACTCAACTTGTGTGTGTTTGTAGGTTAATGTCAGACGAACAAAATGACGTATGTGTCAAATTAATACGCTGCGTACTTTTCGCTGGCGCCATCTCTTAGTTAAACCGGGAAAAACTTATGCATACACCTGGTATATATATATGTATATATATATATATATATATATATATATATATATATATATCCACGTATATGTCTTTCAATACAAGTTTTATCTTCTCTACTTTTTTTTTATTCACCAGTCATTATCGAATATTAATTTCCACATTTGATTTCCACAAGGTCAATTTACTTACGAAGAAGGCTTACCGTATAACTTGAATAATAGCTGGTATTCTTCTAAAAAGATGGTAAATTTTTATGAAATGGCTTGGCTCGTTAAAATTCACTAAAAAGTAAAAAAAAAATCAATTTCTGTGAAATAAATCAACTCTTAAAAATGCAATAAAAAGGGAAAGGTTAGAATTTGTGAATTAGATCGTTTTATAAAAACTCAGTAGTAAAGAATGATAGTTTTTCATGAAGTGCATTGAATCGTTAAATTCAATAAAAAGTAAAAAATCAATTTCTTTAAAATAAATCAATCCTCAAAAATGCGATAAAAAAGGAAAGGGTGGATTTTATAAATCAAATCGTTTTCTAAAAACTCAGTAATAAATGATGATAATTTTCATGAAATGCATTGAATCGTTATGTTATGCCGGTACCGAGTAATTGGATTATTCGGTAGTCGGTATAATATTAAAAGTTATTATTTTTTGGGATCGTTTGCCGATAAGGAGATGGATCTCGAGTAAAAGATGGAAACGCGAATTTATATAAAAGGAAGTATTTATTATAAGCCACGGTAACTTTCCGTTGCCTATTTATATATCAAAGTAAGAAGTACAATAATGCGTTGTTTCGAGTATTAAACGAGGAACCAACCGTTCTCTTTTCAATCTAATTTAATACTGTCTTTTCGTAAAGCAGTTGCTAACTGTCTTCACGAAAATCCCTTAATTCGCAATTTTAGCGTTAGCCTTTCGCCCGAACGCCAAGCGAGTCGCTCATGCTGCGTCAGCGTTCTTGGGGTCGTTCATACGATCGGGCATTGGACTTCGTTTCCTGTCTTGAACGAATTCCAATGTTACTTTGCTATGGAATATTCCCGAATATACTAAATACGGAGTGGAATATTCCGCGGCACAATATCCCTCCCCCCTTAAAAGGAAAAATTTTTTCTTAAAAATTTTTTCTTCGGTTGGTTTCTCGTATTTTCTCTACAATTTTACTGTTTGATGTTATATAACAATACAATAAAATGTTTAATTTTTTCATTCGTTGACGATGAAGTTTTCCTCTGCTTCTCATCGTCTTTCGTGCCGAGCGAGTCGTTCTCGGTTGAGAAGACGGGTGCATACTCTGGCCAGCTCGGATCGCAGTTGCTCCTCTGGCTGTTGTCGTCCGAGCGGCTCGAGGTTGATGTTTACCTCGGCTGCTGCCGGGGTCGTTGCCTCGCTTGTCCTTGTTGGTGTTCGGTTTCGTTGATACCTATAACATTTAAACAGAACATAGCCAACCAAGGCTATCGGTGCTACTGCACCCAGTGAGTAGAAACTCAGATTATGGATGCGTTGCATCCCGTCTCCGTCGGTATTGAGGTTGTCCAAGATTTGGTCGGCTCGAGCTCCGAGCTTTTGAAGCTCTTCCGGGTCTCGCAGCACGCTCTGCAGTGGACTTGTCCTCTCGGTCTGCTTAGGGGGTGCCTGACCTTCAATTTCCGTTCATTTTAAATCGAACGATGGAAGGTAGTTTTCCCTGATGACCTGCGACGTTCGCCCGATGGTTCTGATACTGAAATCTCGGGCGGTTACTATACATATGCCTATCAATGCCAGTATGCCTGAATTTTTCTAAATTACCATTACTATCATTTTAGTGCTCTATAAAGAGCTTCAGGCGATTTGCATGCACTGCCTGAGTTTTTCGTCCCTTTCGGATGACGTAATTGACGGGGGGCCTCTTTTCTACTATTTCGTGAGGTCCCGTCCACTTCGGGGTCAGCTTAGCTGACCGCCCCCTGCGCACCGTCTCGTCACGGAGGAGTACGCGTTCGCCGACGCGGTACTCCTGCACCTCTGCGCCTTGGTCATACGTATTCTTTGACCTCCTTTTCGCGACTTCCAGGTTGTCGCGTGCTACTGTCCATGCAGCGCGTAACCGCTCGCGTAGCTCGTGGACGTAATCATCGTAGGCATAGGTGCTGCGGGGCTCCTGTTTCACGGCGGTCGGCAACTCAGCCTCGCGTCCGTACACCAACACGTGGGGAGACAGTCCGGTCCCCGTATGTGGAGTGGTATTGTACGTAAACATTGCGTACGGCAGCCACTCGTCCCAATTTCCCTGATCCTCATCTATGAAATTTTTCAGGTACTCAGCAAGGGTGCGATGTGACCTCTCCAAAGCGCCGTTCGATTCGGGATGATAGGCCGTAGTTTGTATTTTTTTAATTCGCAGCAGTCGACACATCTCTTTGAAGGTCGAGCTGAGGAAGTTCGTACCCTGATCTGATAATATTATTTCCGGCGTTCCGTGCCGGCAGATTAATTCTTCAACGAGCGCTCTAGCGACTGTCGAAGCCTCTTGGTTCGGCAGTGGAATCGCTGCGCTGTACTTGGTCAATGCGTCTTGGATCGTAAGTATGTATTTTTTTCCGTTGACGCTCTCCGGTAGCGGTCCTACGATGTCGACCGCAACCTTTTCAAACGACCTCGAGGGGGTGTCGGTTACCACCATCGGTACTCGTTCTCTTTTCCTGATTTTATTCTTTTGACAGGATTCGCAAGACGATATATAATTCTCTAGATCTCTTCTCAGGCCGGGCCAGTTGTATTTGGTCCGAATTCGATGTAACGTGCGCCGTATACCTTGATGCCCTCCTATGGGGGTGTCGTGGTATTCTCTAATTATTTTCTGGCGGTCATCGACAGAAGGAGTAGCTACGCCACTGCGGCAGTCGCTATACTCTTTTATCGCGCTGTCTTCATCCGTGCTACAGGAAGTTCGTGGGCTACGGGCCCCGCCGTGCCTCGCTTCCTCAGCAGGCCTTTGCGGTGCTCTGTCCGCAGTTTCTTCACTCGATGTGCCCACCGGTGGCTCCGCCGTTGGGTCGCTCTCTCTCTCGAGCGGCCTTGCAACGTTTGTCTTTCGCGGCCTTCCGCGCTTCGCGGGTCCGCCATGCTGTGCTGGGCCCGCTCTATCCTTGTTAGCGGTGCTCGCAGTCTTACCAGTGGCCTGCGTATGTAGCTTGCGTGGTCTACCCCTTCCCCGTCCGCACGGCTTTTCGGCGGGGCTGTGGGGTTCAGTAGAGCGTTCTGCAGGCACGCTGCGAATCTCTCTGTCCTCTTCTGGCGCATTGGCCAGAGCGGCCTCTCTCTCTGCCGCGTTGCTAGGCTGGCCCGGGGTATTCTCGGCTCTCCGCTTTGTGCGGCTGTCCGTACCCGGGCGCTTGCTGTCCTCGTCTCGCTCGCGGGCGAGCTCGATCTCTCGCTCCAGCGAGCTACTATGGCTATACGGGGTATCTTCGGCCGTCCGCTTTGTGCGGTCTTTCGTTGTGCCGACTTGCCCCGTCGTGCTGTCCTCTTTCGACACACGGGCTTCGTTCTTGGCTCTCGCTTGGGCCCTCGTCGTAAGGTATATTCTACTTAGCGCATCTGCATTTGTATTGCGCTTTCCTGCCTTGTACTCTACGTTAAACTCATGTTCCGCCAATTTAATTTTCCAACGCATCAGTCTCGAACCTGGGTCCTTTACTCCGAACAGCCAGGTGAGCGGTTGGTGGTCCGTCACTACCGTAAAACGTGTACCATAAATATATGGTCGGAATTGAGCGAGGGCCCATACTATCGCAAGTAGCTCCTTTTCAGTTGTCGTGTAATTCAACTCGGCTTTAGTCATTGTGCGGCTTGCGTAGCATATTGGCAAATCTTCCCCAATCTTGCCCTGCGAGAGTATCGCGCCGAGCGCCCGGTCTGAAGCGTCTGTTGTCACGACGAACGGCTTTTCAAAGTCCGGATACTGTAATATGGGGGCCGTGGTAAGTGCAGTCTTCAGTTCCTCGAATGCGGCATCCCTTACGGCGGTCCACTCGAATTTAACGCCTTTCTGGGTTAATTCAGTGAGCGGCTTAGCGGTTTTCGAAAAATCTCTGATGAATTTTCGGTAATAACCGGCTAGTCCGAGGAAGGATTGAACTCCTTTTACATCTCTTGGCACCGGGAATTCCTTTACCGCTTCTAGTTTTTGGGGATCCGCTCGCACTCCCTTTTCAGAAATTATGTGGCCGAGGTACTGCGTTTCCTTTCGCAGGAATTGGCACTTGCTGGGTTGCACGGCCAGCTTTGCCTCTCTCAGCCGCTGCAGCACCTCCCGCAGTCGGTCGTTATGCTCCTTGAAGGTCTTTCCATGTATCACGATGTCATCGAGGTACACGTAGCACTTGACTCCTTGTAGTCCGGCCAGCGCCGAGTTCATTAGTCTCTGGAAGGTCGGTGGCGCGTTTTTGAGTCCGAAAGGCATTCGGTTATACTCAAAATGGCCCTGCGGAGTGGAAAATGCAGTTTTTCCCTTGTCTTGCTGTGCCATCGGAATTTGGTGAAATCCCGAGGCGAGGTCAAGGGTCGTGTAGTATCGGGCTCGTCCCAGCTGGTCCAATATCTCCGTGATGTTGGGCAGTGGGTACGAATCCCCGATGGTGGCCTCGTTTAACTTTCGAAAATCCACTACTACGCGCATTTTTCTCACCCCGGCCGCGTCAGGTTTCTTAGCTACAACCAACAGCGGCGCGTTCCATTGACTCCGGCTGGGTTGGACAATGCCTTCCTCCAGCATTTCGCGGGTCTGCCTCTCCACTTCTCTCTTGTGGGTCTCGGGCAGCCTGTATGGGTGCACCTTAATAGGCTGCACCCCCTCCTTAAGGGGTATCACATGTTCTATCATAGGCGTGCATGGCAGCCTGTCCCCTGGTAGGTGGAACACATCTTCGTATTCCCTCGTAATCTCTTCGAGCGCTTTGCGTTCTTCGTTATTGAGATTTCTCGTGTCTAGCTCTTGAGCTAGTCGTGCGAGGCGGTCTGCCCCTCGCTCTGCGCTGATGGTGCATACTTCGGTCATCGCGGCTTCGAGACCGTGACCCACTGCCGTTATCTCTAGCGGCTCAAGTTCCACCACGGGGCGTTGCACCTCGACTGTCTGCTCGCTGGTGTTTATAAGACTTACTGCACAGCTACTACCGTGCGGCGGCGTGATGCAGGCTCCCATTATCACTCCGTTTCCGAGTTCCCTTTTAGCGAGTAGCCCAACGAATTTGCTCGTTGTTGCGGCATACGTGACTGTCTCACTGCGTGGCGGCAGGGATACTCTCATCGTGCCGTCTAGCAGCGGCATGCAATGCCCGTACAGTTTCAGCGTTTCTCCGTGCAGGATGTCGGCCTTGTGGTATTTGATAAAGTCCATGCCCAGTAATCCGTTGACCTTCAACGGCACATCGTTCGG
Source organism: Cylloceria caligata (assembly GCA_963942595.1). NCBI lineage: Eukaryota > Metazoa > Arthropoda > Insecta > Hymenoptera > Ichneumonidae > Cylloceria > Cylloceria caligata. The sequence goes on from OZ012710.1 coordinate 27,006,113, forward strand.
AACGATGTAGAACCAATGTTCCACGTTTAGCGCCGGTGTCTCCAACACAATTTTTGCTATGCCAAGGGGGGTGAATTTTTCACCTGCAACACCCTGCAGTTCCACGGAGCACCTGCTCACCATGGTTTCGGCCTTGAGGCAGCCTTCCTTTATTATGCTGCACTGCGCTCCGGTGTCCGCCTTGAGGGTGAGTACCCCGGTTGTGGCCAACGGTGCAATTATGTCGAAGTCGCTGGCCGTAGCGCTGAACGCCGGCAGCGTTACCTGCAATAACTGCTGCGTCGTTTTCTTCCTGCGCGCGGGTCTCTGATGGGCCGTGAGTGTATCTATTCTCATCGTTTCCAGCGGGCTGGCATAGGTATTCGATCGACTTGCACTTGCATTTACCGTGGACCTTTCATTCTTGCCCCCTGAGTCCCTTGGACGTTGGGGATGCTGTGAAGACTGGGCAGGATCGCTTTTGTTCTGCGACAATCTTTTCCTGCAGTCTTTCCACATGTGGCCCCTTTTTTGGCAATAGTTGCACACGACGTCAACGTTGTGAATGGATGTATTCTCGCTGGGCATCGCTAGGCTTACTCTTCCCGATCTGCGGGTGCAGTCTCGAGCCACGTGCCCTGGTTTCCCGCAGGTGAAACGGTTCTCGTTCTGCTGGGATGGTGCACCTTGGGACCTTCTGGGGTGGCTTATTGCTCCACCAACCCCTCCCTTTGGCTGCACCATGTTGGTTATCTCTATGGCCCCAGCCACAGAGTCATGCAGCGTTTGGTAGTTTCTCGCACGCACCAGCACTTGCACCTGGCCGTGCAGGCCGTTCTCGAAGTTGGCCTGTGCGCTTCGTCGTGTGACGCTCTCGACGGTGATCTTTTGATCCTCCGTTTGCAACGGTTCGCAGAGTATTTCGGCGATGTCTACCGTGATTCTTTCCGTTCTTGCCGCATAGGCGGCGATATCCTCGTTTTGTCCCTGCCGGAGGGAGCTGAACTCTATTTGCAGCGCGGCCAGGGACTTCCGTTGTCCGTACAACGCTTCCAACTCGCTCCTGAGTTGCGCCATGGTGCTAATGGTTTTGTGCTGCAGTTGTCTCGCTGCTGCACCCTCTAGCTTACTCATGACTATTAACTCCAGTAGAGTGTCATGCTCCTCTTCTGCTACCCTGCGGAATATCGTCTCGCAGGACTTTAAGAAGAGCGGCAAAGCCTTCGAGTCCTTGCCGTCGAACGTTTTTACCATTTTTATTCCGAGGCTGAGGCTGAGCATATTTGAGGGCCTCTGCGTCTCTTCGAACCGCGTGCGTCTCGGGGGCAGTGCGGGGGGCGGGATGTCCTCCATCCCGGCTCCTCCTAGCCGTCGCTGGAGCTCGGCAATTTGCTCTCTTAAGGAGTGGATGAGCTCGTACTCGTCCGCACCAACCTCGTTCAGCATGTCGGCCAAATTCCGTCTTGCCGACGGCGTTTCTGCCTCCCTGAGTTCGCGATCAAGTTCGCGTTGGCCTCGATCGTGCTCGCGCTGCAGCCTTTCATACTGGCGTCGCGCTCTTTGCATGTCGCGTTGGCTTCGGTCGACCGCCTCCAACTGATCGCGTACTCTCGCTGGTACCGACCGGGCTCTCGTACCGGTAGCTGCTGAAAAACCTACACGATCTATGGTTCGCATATTTTCTATTTCTCGCTCAACCATGTCCTCGGTGATGCGTTCAGGCGTTTGCTCGCCAGTGGCCATATTAAGCAAGTCGTCGCTAACGTTGCTGTCATGATCCCCGAATGACGCACCCCTACGTGGGTTTACGCCAAACTGGGCCGTCAGTCTGTCCGCCAGGGCCCCTTGTCTGGACGAAGGGATTCGCCCCGACGGCGAGAGCTCGAATAGCGCCCTGCGCGCTTCGTAAACGATGTCTCCTACTGCCGCAGCTAAACCGGCTGTAGGGTCTACTTCTTCGCCGGGCAACGTCGTCTCTAGCAAATTGCCCCTATTTCGTGGTCGGGCTCCTCTAGGATCTGACATATTTGCTAATCTCTCGGCGAACTCTACTTTAAAATATTCCCAATTATCTATTCTACACTGGCTTCGGCAAAATTATTAATTTTGTTTTTTCAAAATTTCAAAATATATTTTTCCCTGACTGGCTTTGATTTTTATCGGCAATATGTACTAATAACGTAACCGCCACTTACAGTATGATGATCTGGAAGGCGGTCCTTTCCATTGCGATGTCCTCGGGTGCTGTTCCTTCGGTGCTGTAGACCCGTTGTCTCTTAGCTTTCCTCGAAGGTTGGTCCAGTTGTCCTCCCTGGTACCGTTGACCCGTATCTCCGTTGGTTCCTGGGTTCGTCCTTGGTGCGTCGCCAACGATTGCGCGACGGCTTCTTTTCGAGTAGCTGCTGTGCGTACTCGGTTGCACACTTTGTGCGGTTTTCCGCGACTTGACGTGACACCGTCAATCGGGACTTTAAACGGTTGACCGATACGTCACCCCGCACCGACGTTCACTTTGCGTCTTCGCGTTAGATTAGTCGGGTTTTCACGAACTACACTGGTGTCCTTGCACGCGTCGTAGTCGTCACTTCAGAGTATTCTCAACTTTGTCCAAAACACTTTTGTCCTAATAAATCACGAATCACTTAACTTCGGCAGATCCCACCGCTGCCACCAAATGTTATGCCGGTACCGAGTAATTGGATTATTCGGTAGTCGGTATAATATTAAAAGTTATTATTTTTTGGGATCGTTTGCCGATAAGGAGATGGATCTCGAGTAAAAGATGGAAACGCGAATTTATATAAAAGGAAGTATTTATTATAAGCCACGGTAACTTTCCGTTGCCTATTTATATATCAAAGTAAGAAGTACAATAATGCGTTGTTTCGAGTATTAAACGAGGAACCAACCGTTCTCTTTTCAATCTAATTTAATACTGTCTTTTCGTAAAGCAGTTGCTAACTGTCTTCACGAAAATCCCTTAATTCGCAATTTTAGCGTTAGCCTTTCGCCCGAACGCCAAGCGAGTCGCTCATGCTGCGTCAGCGTTCTTGGGGTCGTTCATACGATCGGGCATTGGACTTCGTTTCCTGTCTTGAACGAATTCCAATGTTACTTTGCTATGGAATATTCCCGAATATACTAAATACGGAGTGGAATATTCCGCGGCACAACAGTTAGAATTCAATAAAAGGTGAAAAATCGACTTCTTTAAAATAAATCAACTCTCGAAAACGCGGTAAAAAGGGGAAAGGTGGATTTCATAATTTGAATCGTTTTCTAAAAACTCAGTAATAAATTATGATAATTTTCATGAAATGCATGGAATCGTTAAAATTCAATAAAAAGTGAAAAATCAATTTCTTTAAAATAAATCAATTCTCGAAAATGCGGTAAAAAGGGAAAGGGTGGATTTTATAAATTGAATCGCTTTCTAAAAACTCAGTAATAAATGATGATAATTTTCATGAAATGCGTTGAATCGTTAAAATTCAATAAAAAGTAAAAAAATCAATTTCTTTAAAATAAATCAATTCTCGAAAATGCGGTAAAAAGGGAAAGGGTGAATTTTATAAATTAAATCGTTTTCTAAAAACTCAGTAATAAATGATGATAAATTTTTATGAAATGCATTGAATCGTTAAAATTCAATAAAAAGTAAAAAATCAATTTCTTTAAAATAAATCAATTCTTGAAAATGCGGTAAAAAGGGAAAGGGTGGATTTTATAAATTAAATCGTTTTCTAAAAACTCAGTAATAAATGGTGGTAAATTTCATGAAATGCATTGAATCGTTAAAATTCAATAAAAAGTGAAAAATCGATTTCTTTAAAATGAATCAACTCTCGAAAATGCGGTAAAAAGGAGAAAGGTGGATTTTATAATTTAAATCGTTTTACAAAATTCAGTAACAAAGAGGGATTATTTTTCGTGAAATGCATTGAATCACTAACACTCAATGAAAATTAAAAAATCGATTTTCGAGGATTAAATCGGCTTACAAAACCACGGTAAAAAGGGCAAAGTAAAAATATTTTCTTTTCAGTTGATTTTTTTACACAATATTAGTTTGAACAAAACTAACACTCTTAGATCCCGGACGAGCCCCCAGAATTTGTTACATTAAAATCGCGGCCTATCTTACGAACCCACAAATTGAACATAGATTTCACGTTTCGGTGTATCTTTTCCGTGCTCTGGTCAAGGAGAATAAAATCTCCCTTTACCACTCCCGACGAGAAAATACCGAAGACGCAAGCCCGTTTTTGAGTCTAACCTCGCGGAAAATTACTCGGGATAGGGCTGGAGTGCGTTTTGTTCTTGGTTGGGGATAATCACTTCACGAATAATGGGGAGGGACTTGAATGACAATTTCACGCGGAGCAAGATTTTACTTTAATTGGTAATTGAAAATTATACCTACGGTTGTTTGTTGCTGTAGTTCTTGTGGTTGAACGTTGGTTGGACGTAGATTAGTGTAGTCAGACAGACTTAAAATCGAACGTAGGCGTTGGTGCGTATTAATAATTATTTATTAAAATAAAACTACATGAGTAGTTGAATGTTGCACGTTCAATATTCCCGATTTTACAAGCGTAAATAATTATAAGTACTGTACTCTTACGATGTACTACTTGAAACTATACTTTGTGAAAATTAAGCCGTGGTGAAAAATTATCGTTCTGTACTACTTTATTTCCCGGCAAATAGTACTACTTGTTGCCTTGGAAAAAGTTTAATTCACTGCCGGCGACTTATTGACTGCCAGGCTAGTGATTAGTCCTCTACTTAACCCCCCGTGAAACTGTCGGTCGAAGTGTCCGCCACCGATTTTCGCGGCCTTTTATAGGGCTCCTGAGCGTCGAAAATTGGCCTATTTTCGATCGAGTTTCCTAGTCTAGGTAATATCCTTATGCTCGCTTCTATGTAGATGTGTATATGGTAATGGCTTAGTTTTTCAGCGTTTGTACGGAACTTAATTAAGGAATCCTTCATGTGAAGGATTTAATTAAATCCTTCACATGAAACTACTAGTAGTAATTTTGTTACAGATTCTGTAGTTAACTTCGACGTATGCAACCTGATTTCTGCGTTAATCTCTTATTAGTATAAATGGTTTTGTTGAGTTATGGCTTATTCCAAGCATCATTGGTTATTCGTTAAATTAGTGATTACTCTACTTGTAGCTAATAAGTTTTCTTAGATAATTTGTTAGTTAGACGTTAGATTTCTTATAGTTGATAAGTTTTCTTAAATAATTTGCTAGTTAGACGATTATTCTCGTACTATAGAAACGAGAGCGAGAGAGAGAGAGAGAGAGAAGGATTTTACTTGAGAACGACTCGTCTAGCTTGGTTACTCGTACATTTCGTTCGTACGCAAGTCGGCTAGATCACCGTTCAGCCCTAGCGATAAGGCGTTCGTCGTGGCGCAGAGAGTCGCCTAGCCTCGCTTTCCTGCAGAGGAAGCTTTATTGAAACATGTTATTTTTGTACTAATTCGAGCAGCTCTTTTTCCGTTGTACTATAATGCGACTCCGCAGCATTCAAGCAACGACTAACGAGTGTAATCACACACTGATGACCCTCATCATTTGTTTGAAAAAGCACTCCGCTAATCCCCCTATTGGAAGCATCTGTTTGCAATTGGAATTGCCGATCAGGAATCACGTGCGACAACCGAATCGAATTCGCAAAATTCTTCTTTAAATCTAGAAACGCCTGTCGATGCGCGGCAGTCCACTCCCATGAACTTTTGCCTTTTAACAGGGTACGAAACGGATCGACAAATGTTGCGTGTTTTATGACAAATTGCCGATAGTAGTTGCATACCCCGAGAAACTGTTGCAACTGCTTTCGATTGGATGGCTCAGCGAAGTTTTCTATAATCTTGAGTTCATCCTGCGCCGGACTTAATCCATCCACCGACAACGTATAGCCCAAAAAGCTAACCGAACTCCTACAAAAATAGGATTTATCGAAGCGAAGAGTGAAATTTTGGTCCTGCAGCAGGGTAAAGATCCTTTCAAGGTGTACAATGTGTTCTGCAAAGGTTGAAGAGGATATTAATAAATCGTCGATATAAATTGTGAGGAAGTCATTAAAAGATCGATCGAACATCTGACTCACCGATCGTATGAAACCACTACCTGCAGTTTTTAGTCCGAATGGTATTCGGCAGAATTGATACAAAGTTGTCCCATACAAAAAAGCGGTATATGGTCTTGACGACTTTGCCAACGGAACCTGCCAATACCCATTCGCGAGATCTGAAGTGGATAGATATTTAACGCCATGATATTTTTGTACTAATTCGCTTATTCGAGGTGGAGATTCATTGTCTGATTCTATAACTTCGTTTATAAATCGCGCGTCTAGGCAGATACGCAATCGACCATCTTTCTTTTGAACGATACGTAGAGGATTGCAATAGGGGCTCGTGGATCTCTCAATGATTCCATTAAGGAGCATCTCCTCCAACTCCTTCTCTACTCCTTGACGGAGACTAAATGGGACCGGGTAAGACCTACGTACGATCGTCTTTGAGTTTATCAGATTGATTTTATGTTCGTACGTACCCGCTGCCGTAGATTTCGAGGAAAATAATCATTGATATTTTATAAGAAATTTCGCTAACTCTGTACTTTGTGAGTCAGATAATCCGGGAATTGACTCTATCAGTTTATACACATCATTGAAAAAGTTTTGGTCCTCTCCCTCTACATACAATCGCGCGGAACGATATGTATCGATTTCGTCCTCTATAATTGCATCATTGAGGTCAACAATGCTCGAATATACGTCTTCAAATTCGTCGTTTGGCGCGAAATAGTCAGCTACCATCTCCGCTTGCTCCTGCTCTCGCTTATTGTTTTATGGTGACTTACAAAGGATATTGTGATACACGTGGTTCGTAAGTGTCTGTACACGCGGATCGCGGTCTGCCTCTCCGTTCAACGATTCCATCACAACATCTTGAGTGGATTTTCTGTCGTTTACTTCGGAAGTTGCACGCACCGAAATGGTTTCAGGCGGGACACCATCCCGTCGTGTTACTGCAATGCCCGTTTGAGTCGATCCCCCTATTGTGAGGTTATTATCTGGTATTTTTTCAGGACTCATTCTGGAATCGTGTCGCCTATATTTGAAGGCTTTATTACACCTATCCACCGATATAACTTGTATGTAGGTTATGTCGTCCTTTTGAGACGAACGGATCTTTTCCGGACACGAGCGATCAAATGAAACTAACTCAGACGGTATCTGATAATCATTGACGCTGAACGTCAGATTCTTGTAATCGATCGCGGCTTTATTATCGTGTAACCAGTCATTACCCACAATCATGTGTGAAGTTAAATACGGAATGATTAAAAATGGGGAAGATGTGATGCATTTTCCGATGACAAGCTCGAGAAGAACTTGTCTTTTTACTTTGGTAGGTTTTTTACCAATTGCGGTGGTTATAACCATGTTTGTAACGGGAAGTTCTACTAGCTCAAAATTTTCAAGCAAGTATTGATAATATGTTTCCGAGACACAAGTGACTTGACTCCCTGAATCAATTAGAGCAGCTATGGGAACGTCAAAAATTCTCACGAGAACCTGAGGACACTTTCGAAATCTCGTGGTATCAAATTCATGATTAGGCTCATCCCTAATTCCTTTTATGAGGTCCTCAAACACATCGAATGGGTTCTGGGGCGCCGCTGGACCATGACTCAACGCACCCAGTATTAGTTTGAAGCATCCTCCTGTTCCTCACTAAGAGGTGTATGAATTATTGGAGGAGGAGGCATCGATAAATATGGCGACTCTGATGGGGTGACCATTTTCCGGTTAAAGGGAATAGAAATATTTGGGTTAAACGTATCATTGGCTTGAAGAAGAGAGTCTACCGCCGTAATACTTGAACTATTGGGTCGCGGAGGCCGTGAAGGTTGCAGTACCGCATCGTTTGGACCGGTCTGTCTCCTAGGATGACCATTATGAGGAGCAGTCGATCCTGCGTCATAACGTGAGGGTTGTTGCCTTCGCCATGGAGGGGTATAATGCTGACCAGGATTATTTCCGAGTAGAACTCATTATTATTGTTCTTTTTTAACCATTCGCGCTCATTATTCGTCATGTCGAGCTGAGTCAACGCCTGGGAGACCGCATTAGCACGAGTGAAATCAATAGCTACCAGTGCATCACGCACGTTTATAGGAAGTTGTTGAACCACGGTGTAATTTATTTCATATTCTTCCAATGGCGGAGTAAAATATTGCGCTTCCGTGATTTGTTTCAAGAAAAACGTTTGTAAGGATCCCATCTGCGGTGTGTATCGCCGTGCCGACCATTGACTCTTGATTCGAACTCTAACCGCGACTGAGAAATATTCACTCAAGAAAACAACTTTAAATGCTTCGTAATTAGGACAAGCTAACCTATTGGCACTATACCATGTTTTGGCTCTACCCTCGAAAGCATTTTCAACGACGAACATTTGATTTTCAGGGGCAATGCGTTTAACTATGAAATATTTTTCGAGGTGCTCTAAAAATTCGCGGGGGTTTGTTTTTATGTCGCTTTCAAATTTTGGGGTTTTAATTTCTAATCTGCTCGCTTGATAGCCTTGAATTAAGCCGTCCAGCATACCTGCATTACCATTATTGGGTGGAGGATCCGGCAACCGACCTCGAGGAGACTCGTGTCGAGTATGATTCGGATTCAATTCTCGATCGTTATATAAATTTCGTTGTTGTGCTTCGACTCGAAGGACCTCGATGTCAGTTCGCTGTCTTTCCAGCTGGACACGTATCTGACGGAGCTCCTCCACCAGGGCACCGTTGCCAAGGGTATCAATTCGCATGCGCTCCAGCTCGATGCGCTCTGCCCGCATCCGCTCATTCTCAACTCGCAGTGCTTCACGCTGATCATCCAATTCTCGCCGTTCATCCATATCTATAAAATCAGTTAAATTAGCTTTCACAGAATCGAGATTGTTTTTTGCACGTCTTCGCTTCGTGTTTACTATAGGGGTCTGTATGGGAGTTTGGAATTCAATCGAATTCCCACGCGACTTGGTTCTCGTTGGGCTATGAGCCACTGCCATTAAGATTGACTAATTCTATTTATTAACAGGCAATTATTAATTTTCATTAAACAATACGACCTTTATGAAAATCATTCGACGTTACGAAGTTATGAGTTCACAAGAATACTCCAGTTTTTAAACTGTCGGGCCCCACGTTGGGCGCCAATTGTAGTAAATTTATGAATTGTAATAAATTTTGTTCTTACGTATATAACAAACTCGTTTGAAATTCCTTTGATCTATCGAGTATACTCAATTATAATAGATATATTTTCACGTAGAGACTTCTCATAAGCCGTTTCATTAAACATCAACACTTTCAACTAGTATAGTCTTTGTTGTCGTTCTATATCTAGGGCACGACTGAGTTGAGATTCTTATCACCCATACATTCGAATAATGATTCCAAGATATAATAACTCTAACTAATATTATTACCTAAACCAACGAAACACATTCATTCACAATATTTAATAAATACAAATCAATCTATCAAACGATCGATATTCAGACCATACACTAGAATACGATGATTATTATGCTTTATATCTGTTACAATAATGAGAATTATCAAATCACGCGAACTTACCACGTTTTCAGCATCGTGGATTATTGGCAAGCGTATTGCTTAACACCAACAAATAGTTACGCAAGAAATATTAATTGTGCGACAATTTCTACGAACTGGCATATAGGCATATATATCCTACATTATTATCGATAGATACATACATTGATGGATAGAAGTAAGTAAGCGACTTAGCTATAAACACGTTATTGCCAGGCTCGATCCCCGCACGTACGGGGGAAAGGGTCGGACGCAGGAGTCGCGTTGTCCCTATGACCGACGGTCTGGTTCGTGTACGGCCCCCACAACGTCAAACTCGTATTTGGTTATGGTTTCTCCCATGGATATTCCCCGACATTAATTTCTTTGAAAATTCCTCAATATGATTTGGCGAAGACATGCGGCCTATATTGACGCCCAGCCACTGGAACCCCTACAACGACAATATTTAAGTTGTTGTAGCCCCCATAATTGAGGAATTACATGCAATGCCCAGATCACAAGCGTTCGCGAATTCTATGTGAAATGATTGAACGGCGGGATAAAGATATATGTATACGGAGATAACTTCTGAATAGCTTATAAATACCTGATTTCGCCGAATTCACTTTTTCTCTCTCCAGTACGGTTTCTTTTAACTATATAAACTGCCTTTGCTCGGCATGTGATTACAATATAAATGATAGCGATATTCCATGTATTATTTTAAGATACTTGCATGGTTACGGTCGCAAAGACGGCTCTTCAGCGACTGGGAAGAATTATTGGGGGGCACGCGATCCGTCGCCCAAATCGTACGATACAGAGTGTGCGCACACCGCAATTGTAGTTACCGTACACAGTACGGGTACAAAGTCCGCACAGATGCCCTACGGTATATACTACCACTGATATATATCCACAGCGATCGAGTTCGATGCTGCGATTTAGCCGACGCCTAGTAATTATCTCGTATGGTAACATTGACTTCGCGATTTATCAACGAGTACGAGGATCACTTCATTACAAGTTTTTCTCTCTTTCTCGTTTAGTCTTACTTATAAGTGTTCAGCTGTAAAATAATCTTAACATTTCATTTTATCCTAGATATATATATATATGTGTAACATATTCCATATATATAATTTGCTGGTAAAACAAGTATTTTTATACATGGAAACGAGAGAGAGCGAGAGAGTTCTTCTCTTGAGAACGACTCGCCTAGCTTGGTTACTCGTACATTTCGTTCGTACGCAAGTCAGCTAGATCGCTGTTCAGACCTCGCGCAAGGCGTTTTCGTTGCGCGGAGAGTCGGCCAGCCTCGCTTTCCTGTTGCAGAAGCTTCATTGCAACTCAATTTTAGTCTCATCTCTTTCTCGTTTTTCTGTCTATTTTTCGCTATTTTACCATAAATTAATCCTAATATTTCCTTTATCCTTTCTATATAGGCATAACATGTTCTATATATTTTTGATGGTATTTTTACTATAAATTTCAATATTTTACGAGAGACATGTTAATATATAGGCATAACATGTTTTATATATTTATGATTGTATTTTTACTATAAATTCCAATATTTTACGAGAGACATATTAATATTATCCCAATAGAAAAGGGGAATTAATCCTGATATACTGATCTTTCTTCTATTACCCGACTATACTTGGTAAGCTCATTAATTCGATGTGGGTTGTACTCGTTTTCGAGTGACAGCCCTGGGTAGTTTCCATATGGAAGCATAATTGTTCTTTTTGCTGCTGATATTTTACCTAGAGTATTCGTGTGAACATTTTAATAGTCATAATTCTTTCGTTTAAATCAACAATTCCTCCACTCTTATTAATTGTTTCGCTTAGTTAATAATTGTTCATGATTTCATCATCTTTGTAAAGAGAGAGAGAGAGAGAGAGAGAGAAGACTTCAGGCAAGAGCGAGAAGAAAGGGTGCGGTCACTTGGTCACGTGATAGCGTTCCCTCCAACCGCTTCCTTATGACCAACAACGCCCCGACGGCGACTAGCCGAACCCCTGATCTACGCAGTAGATCCCATGGTTTGAAAGTTTGCCTTTTGACCGGGAGCGCCGAAAAATTCCATCTTTACAAGATTAATTCTTCCCGGGAGACGGTCGGTAGGGCCGCATCTTCACCCTGTTCCGATCTCCGTCGCTAAAATCGCTCTCCTCTCCTCTTAAGAAGTTCGAGAATAAAAGAAAAATGTGAGAGGTTACTTTTACTGTAGCGAAACTAAAGCAGAAGAACTTTAACGTAATCGAAATGAAAAAGATAAACGCGACGTTACGTCAGGACGTAACAGGAGTACGGTATCGCGAAATGTTAACGGAGTTTTTGTGGCCCAAACTGGATGTAATTGATGTGGAGGACATGTTTTTCCAACAAGACGGTGCGACCTGCCACACAGCACGTGAAACAATGGTGTTACTGCAAACTAAGTTTCCAGGCCATGTCATTTCTCGATTTGGCGATCAACATTGGCCACCAAGATCGTGCGATCTAACACCGATGGACTTTTTCCTTTGGGGCTATATGAAGGAAAAGGTGTATGCGAATAAGCCTGAAACAGTTGAACATCTTAAAGAGGAATTACGGCGCGTTATTGGTGAAATACAGCCACATTTATGCGAAAACGCTATTCAAAATTTCAACAAAAGAATAACCCCTTGCCAGAGGTTTCGTGGTGGCCATTTGCCTGATGTTGTATACCACGGTTAATCGAAACTATTTTTCTTTATGTTGAAATATAAATGTTTGCTTAATTCAAAAATAAATGTGTTTTTTCTTTAAAATTAAATCCGGCACTCCTGTTGGGACACCCTTTATGTGTCTGGCTTCTTTTTCCCTGTCGTGAGTGAAGACTCATAATTTTCAATATATTCCCAGGTCTGTCAAACAACATCTGGAGGAATTCCGCATCATTTTTGGTCCTTCGAGCCGGATTTTCGACTCACGTACAGGGTAGAACCAGGGTTTTCTACCTTTCGCACACAACCACGCTTCGGGTCATCACAACTTCGGAGTCTGCAAACCCACATCGCCGTATCCACCGCTCTTATTGACTCACCGCCAGCGCTTCGATTTGGGTAAAGTAGAAACTATGCGGAGCGCCATCGTTCATTTACATTTGTACAGTTCACGGGGGATCACAATGTCCGAGACTAATTCCTCAGGCACCGGGGTGGCGCCTGGTGACCTTGAGGAAAAGAAGACATTGCTGGCGATTGGTGCTTAAGATCCAATCGCAGCAGCAACGGGTGTCAGCTCTGCGGTTTATTCTGACCACGATCGAGGAGCAGCTGGAGAACCTCTCTATGGCCCCTCTCGAGGCGTTGATCGAGCAGGTCGACGAGCTCCACGGAGACTTCCGGAAAGAGCACTTGCTTCTGGAGGCTTCGTGGCCTCTCATCTATCACGAGTATTTCTCACGTGATTTCTACGATCACGAGTATATCTCAAATGATACTCAGACCATCGAGGCCAAGCTGACGCTTCACAGCAAGATTGCTGCGAGGACAATCATGGAGAGGCTCGGCCAATTCCAACCCGCTGCACCAGTGGTCAGGCCGCCGGTGTCATGGATAAAGCTGCAGGATATTAAGTTGCTGAACTTCAAGGGCGCCTATTCCGGGTAGCCAGCATTTCGGGACTTGTTTTCGTCGCTGGTCATCCGAAACTCTAGGTTAGCCGACGTCGAGCGGCTTATGTACCTTCGCGGCTGCGTCACGGACTCGGCGGCAACGTTCATTCAAGGGTTCGCTCTCACCGATGAATCATTTAATTTGGCGTGGGACACATTGGTGACTCGCTTTGAGAACAACAGGCTGCCAGTGCAGGAGCGGTTGGACGCTCTTTTCGCTCTCATACCAGCGCAAGGGTCGCTCTCATTTGCAGTAACGTCTGTCTCCGAGGCCTACAAGGTCCTCACTTCGGTTGCGACGAAGGAGGAGTTGTTCGATTGCGTGATGGTAAGGCTGCTCAGTCAGCAGTTTGGCGAGAGCACACGCGAGGCCTGGGAGACAGCGTTAGGACGCTCATCCAAGTTCCGACTTTTGCGAGGATTGAGGAGTTCGCGGAGACCGAGATTCGAGCACTGGAGATGGCGAAGGCCACTCCAAAACCGAGTAGCTCCAATCGGACGTCTTCAGCGTGCCCCCCTCCCGCAAAGGCCGGGACACAACGCTCATCGGCTCATCTCACGAGTAGCACAGCCCGTGGCGCTCCGCCATCACACACCATCGCATCCGCGTATCCCTGCGATTGCTGTCGGACTCCGGGATATTTCATAGTGATGTGCCCGGAGTTCCGTCAGCTCACTGTGGCTGCGCGACGCAAGATGTCGGAGAAGTCGCGGCTATGCTACAGCTGCTTGGGACGACACAACGCGACGTCTTGTCGATCCACCCGAACGTGCAAGGACTGTTCAGGACGGCTACTTCCGACGCACAACCGGCTCAGGCACAGTCGTCGACACAATATGGCCGCAGTCGTCTTCTCATCAGAACAGCTCACACGGAAATGCTCAAAATTATTGGCAACCGCATTCGTACAAATTCACACATCGGCATTAACTCATCAAGCAAGAATTCTCATCGATCCTGGGTTGGAATTGACTTTTATTACAGAAGAACTCTTTCGTAAACTTAACGCAACACGAAAGCACTCATCAATTTCGATCACAAAGATCGGTGGAAGGCACTCAACGCAGACACATGGCCCGGTTCAACTCACACTGTGCTCTACATACTCCAGGGAGAAAGTCACGGTACTGCCTCACATTCTCAACACGGTTACTACTCATTTGCCATCTTTTGAGTCACCAGCTCGTATATGGCCTCACCTAGTGAAGCTGAAGCTGGCGGATCCTGACTTTCTCACATCACGATCAATCGACATCATAATTGGAGCAGATATCTATGGACAGGTTATTAAACCTAATATTCTTAAGGATACACCATAATCGCCTATCGCACAATTATCGATATTTGGATGGCTCATCAGTGGACCAGTCAACTCATGCTAATCTGACGCACTCACTGTTCATCATGCTGCCATGCAACACGATGATCAGGAATTACAGAACGTGCTCACAAAATTCTGGATTCAAGAAGAGCCACCAAAGGGCACAGTCGGTCATCTCACACCAGAGGAGCAGGCATGCGAGGAACATTTTCGTGACACGCATCAGTGTGATTCTAAAGGCCGATACATAGTCCGGCTTCGTCTCACATCGTCGCCTGCAAATCTGGGAAACTCATGCTCAAAAGCACATCGGGGTCTGCAACACACTATTCAGAAAATCTCAAAAAATGATAAATATGGTCAGCTCTACTCACAATTCATGGCTGAATATGAACAACTCGGTCATATAGTGAAGGATTCAAAATCATCTCCAAGTGAAATACATTATTATCTGCCTCATCACGGTGTTCTCAGACCAGACAGCACCACCACAAAATTACGGGTGGAATTTAATGGTTCTAGCTCAACATCTTCAGGAAAATCTCTCAATGACATCATGCACACTGGACCTAATTTGTTGCTCAATATTTCGGGCGTGCTCATTTAGATCCGTCACCATAGACACATCTTTGCCACTGATGTTACAAAATGTATCGTCAGATCCGCGTTCATCATGGGGATTGGAATCTTCAACGGATTATATAGAAAGATGATTAACTCAACCCTGTGCCTTATCAATTAACTACAGTAACATATGGTACAAAGGCTGCGCCATTTTTGGCAGTTCGAACTCTCATGCAGCTCACCGAAGACGAAGGCTATCGTTTTCCTCTTGCTGTGCCAGCTATCAAGTTTGGCAGGTACGTGGATGACATCTTCAGAGGGGCGGATTCAACTCATCAACTTATTAAAATAGCTCAACAACTCAAGGACTTGTGCATGGCGGGCGGTTTCCCACTCGCCAAGTGGCACTCGTCAGACCTCAAAGTACTTGCCAATATCTCATCATCATCGTCAAGCTCAGCTACCTCAATAGACGACTGCGAGACAAAGATTCTTGGTCTGACTTGGCTTCCTAGCGAAGACAAGTTCGTATTTGCATCTCAGTTCAACTCAACTCAGGAACGTTTCACGAAACGCCTCGGTCTTTCCGAGGTTGCTCAACTCTTTGATCCGCTTGGTTTGGTCTCACCTGTTGTGATCAAAGCCTAATTACTTCTACAAGAGCTCTGGCTTCACAAGCCTAACTGGGATGATCCATTGCCATCCCAGGTATCAATACGATGGATTGCACTCAGAGAAGATCTCACTTCTCTGGCCAGAATCTCAATTCCTCGGTGGTTCAATACATGGAGCAACTCAACAGTGGAATTGCATGGCTTCTCTGATGCATCTCAACTGGCTATGGCCGCAGTGATTTACATCACTGTCGACTCAACTTCCACAGAAAAGGTGCCTTCACTTGTCTGCTCAAAAACACGCGTGGCACCACTCAAGAAGCTCACCATACCACGGCTTAAACTAACTGCAGCATTGTTGCTAGCAAAACTTGTTGCATACGTACAAGCCACACTCAAGGTCGAAATCTCATCTACTCACCTGTGGACGGACTCATCAGTCACTCTCTCCTGGATCAAAACTCATCCTGCTCGGTGGAAAGACTATGTCCAAAACAGAGTATTTCAAATACAAGAACTCACACCCAATGCTCAATGGCGTCACGTGTCAGGCACAAGCAATCCAGTTGATTGTGCCTCGCGGGGTATCTCAACATCTCAATTATCTTCTCATCAGTTGTGGTGGTCAGGTCCACCATGGATGGTGAAACCCATTGAATTTTTGCCGAAAACCGCAACTGACTTTGAGGATTTGAGCATTATGGAAGCCCGTACCATTGGGATCTCATTCATCGCTGTTCTTCGCTCACAAAATTGTGTCATCTCACCTCATTTTGTGTCAGGGTAGGGGCCAGAATGAGGAGGAGGTTAGAATCGACAGAAACCGCTCCGCTCACAGCGAGAGAAATGGCTGCCGCAAACATGTTTTGGATGAAAGCCACACCAGCCGTGTTCTTTAAACATGAGGTAAAAGTGCTGCAGTCAGGTTCGCATCTCCCATCCGCTCACCCCTTCAGTCGACTAACAGCTTTCATCGACCAGGAGGGTGTACTTATTGTTAGAGTAGGAGGTTGCCTTGCTCAATCAGCACTCACCTATGAAGAAAAACATCCTGCCATTCTACCTCGTCATTCTCAATTCACAACCCTCATTATTGATCAAGCTCACGTGCGAACTCTTCACGGAGGCACGCAGCTCACATTGGCTCAAGTTCGGCAGCTCATTGGATTGTCGGCGGTAGAGCTCCTGTAAAATCTCACATTTTACATTGCGTGGTGTGTGCTCGACAGAGAGGAGTCCTGGCTCACAATTGATGGGTCAGCTTCCTCTGTCACGAGTCACACCATCACGCGCATTTACTCACACAGGAGTGGACTACGCCAGCCCTCCCACGCTCAAAACTTGGAAGGGGCGAGGTAGTAAAACGCACAAAGGCTGGATTTGCGTTTTTGTATGTCTCGCCACTTCAGCTCTGCATCTCGAGGTCGTCAGTGACGACTCAGCTGATGGCTTCCTCTTAACGTTCAGGCGATTCTCATTTCAGCGCGGCATTTCTCACATCCTATTCTCTGACTGTGGCACTGACTTCGTTGGTGCTCACAAATCCACACGTCCGCTGGTCTGGAAGGCCTCTCAAGAACATCATATCATCGCTTATTCTCTCGCAAGTCACCAAATTGCATGGAAGTTTAATCCACCTGCGGCTCCACACATGGGTGGCAAATGGGAAGCAGCTGTAAAATCTGTGAAATTCCATCTGCGTTGAACGGTGGGTGATACAGCACTCACGTTCAAAGAGCTCTCAACACTGCTGGCTCAAATCGAGGCTATACTCAACTCAAGGCCTCTGGAACCGTTCAGCGATGATCCAGATGATTAATCAGCACTCACGCCTGGACATTTTCTCATTGGTGAAGCACTCACAATGGTCCCACAGCCAACTCTCGAAGATTTGGCAATCTCACGGCTCTCAAGGTGGCAATTGTTGCAACATAAGGTACAACAATTTTGGCGGCAATGGTCTGCTCATTACCTACAACGGCAGCAGTCTATTTCGAAGTGGCATCACCCTAACAATATCATTAAAATCGGCTCTTTGGTTCTGCTCACGGATGAACGCTTTCCACCGTGCAAGTGGCCACTTGCAAGAGTCACGGCGTTGCATCCAGGCAAAGATGGGCTCACAAGGGTGGTGCACTCCGGACTGCTACCACTACACTCACCAGGCCGATCTCAAAACTAGCTGTCCTGCCTATCTCATCCAACCTAGAGCAATAATTAATCATCAACCCTGTTGCTGATGGCGGGCGGAAATGTTGGATAATCAGCTGGCGCACGGCGATCGATATTCGCCGTGCGTCGACCTGTTGCTGCGGTCGAGCACGCTGCGTTCGGCTGGGCCGAAGATAGCCGAGGAAGGGCCTCGCGGAGCCGAGGCAGTGCCTCGCAGGCATGCCTCGTTAAGCGAGAGGTTATCTCTCTTGCTTGACTTCGGCTTCGCACACCGGTTATCTCACTTATTTGACACCAGCGCGTAACGACGCTTTCGTATCACGCAGCCATGTTGAAAAATTAGACACTTTCTGAAAAATCCACGGGAACAGCGCACGCATCTGCTGCACATCTCGGACCTTTTCACTGCATTCACCGGACTCTCTCTACCTTCTGTGCTCACCAGGACTCAAAAGTCAGGTAAGAGTACACCGTCAAAATTCAGTGTAATTTACTGTCGGTGAGGAGTAGAAAATAAGTCGGTGCATCCTCATAAAGGTCTCACCCGTTGACGTGCTCTGCAGCACGGGCTGCACCACGTTTTCCACACTACTTGTTGCTCACCCAATTAATACAATTGCGTGTGTGCATATCAGTTCACTGTGCTTTCCCCCAACCTAGCTTGCTGGGAAAGTACAGTGAATTTATTCCACTCATTTTGTGTATCCTCAAGCTTACTTTACCGTGCGGTGCAGCGTTGGCTGCTTCACAGTCCATCATAGTAAAATTCCAGCACTCAAGTACCAGAGTCGCATGTGCAAGCACTCACTCTCTGTACATTCTATTTTTCTATCTTGTTGAGAAGTTGCTGGGATTAATAAAATCAACCTGCGCACTCACATATCTCGTAGCGTGGCGTGCTCCGCAGCGCTAGCTGCAGCACGTACACCACTCTCAGTACATATAGCACACAATTAATATAATTGTGTGCTACTCAAGCAATTGTGTGCTACTCACCAGGACAACACATAGCAAGAAATATAATTGTACGCTTTTATTGTTTGATTATTCAAAATTCAATTTCAACTCTTCATATTTTATTCATACTTGTTATTTTGGCTTTAATTGATATTTTGTAAACCGACAAGCGGAAGGTGGAAATAAACCACTTTTTCTAACTAACCATCTATGTGTCTAGCTTCTTTTTCCCTGTCGTGAGTGAAGATTCATCTTTTTCAATACATTCTCAGGTCTGTCAGACAACATCTGGAGGAATTCCGCATCACTTTGTTACTTAATTTTTTCATTTGTTTTCTTATTTCAATTAAATAATTTACTTTGTTCGCTGTAATCTTTGGATTTATTTCGTTTATTTATCTACTGTATTTCTTTTCTTATTTCTAATCTAACTTCTTTTTTTATAACGGTAAAAAATACAATTTGTAAACAATCAGTCAACGAATTTTTTTTGTATTAATCATGTTTTCAACATCATTTTTCAGTTTTATCTCGTGGATTTTTATTCCATTGCAGGGTAGTATTATGAATTATTATTGAAATTATATTCTAATAATTAATGATTTACATGTACGTTCAATTAATTTTGGTCATTATATTTATTTAAAAAAAAAAAGCGGGATTCGATCATACGAACGTCGTATCGGAATAGGTGTGGTAGCGGAATAGGGGAGGCAGGCGCAAGAGTTAGATTCCCTACCGCGAGCACGTCGTCGAGAGCAGCAGACATCAACCGAGCGCGCGAGGCTAGTAGGCGGACCTAATCGATCGGTCGCCAGTAGCGACTACGTGCGGCTATAAAAATCGCTCAGAGCTTTGCTTCAAGTGAGCTATAGGCTTTGGAATTCTGTAGGACTTGATCTTCGTTGACACTACCTAGTCTAGGGAGATACAGCATGGATGCGGGTAACCGAGTACCATCCACGTTTTCTATCTAGTTCCTTTTATATACTATTAGCCTATATATTGGGTCTGAGAAAAAGTTCGTGGCGTTTTTTTAGTAAGATTAAACTGGTTTTCTTATAGTGCGAAAATGAATTTAATCAAACCAAATATGCTCCATTATTATCGACAATGTTTCGCCATTTTTCGGGTAGAGCCATGATGCCATCGGTGAAGAACTTCTGTGGTTTCTGGTTGAAAAACTGAATCAAGTGGTTTTCACAGCCTTTTTTTGAAAGCAGCTTAATTCTATTGAGAGAGTTCTGCAGAGATCGGAATAAGTCATAGTCAGAAAGTGCTATGTCTGGTCTATACGGTGGATACATCAAAACTTCCCAACCAAGCTCTTGCAATTTTTGACGGGTCATCAAAGAAGTGTGTGGTCGGGCGTTGTCATGATGGATAGGAACACCTTTCCTATTAATCAATTCGGGCCGTTTTCTTTCAATTGCTTGGCGTAATCTCTCTAGTTGTCCACAGTAGAGTTGAGAATCAATCGTCTGACCAACTGGAAGTACCTCATGGTGAACGATTCTCTTCCAGTCCCGCCACACATACAACATCACCTTTTTCGTCGTCAACCCTGGCTTCGCGAATGCTTGTGACGACTCACCATCTCTTGTCCACGATCTTTGATGCTTCCGATTGTCGTACGTAATCAATTTTTCATCACCGGTTATGACACGTTTCAGGAATGGCTCGATTTCATTGCGTTTCAGTAGCGCATCGCAGATGTTAATTCGGTCTATCATGTTTTTTGCGCTCAACTCATGAGGAACCCATACATCGAGGTTCTTTTTGTAGCCAGCTTTGTGTAAATGGTTCAAAACAGTTTTGTGGTCAATGCCTAGCTGCATACTAATATCGATACTACTGATATGCTTATCTTACTGCACTTTTTCAAGAATTTCATCAGCTTTTTCAGTGATTGGACGACCAGAGCGTGACTCATCTTTCACATCAAAATTACTAGAACGAAAGCGAGTGAACCATTTCCGCGCAGCAGATTTTGATAAAGTACCTTCACCGTACACAGAACAAATTTTTTCACAAGCCTGCGCAGCGATCTTCCCTTTGTCGTAATAATATTGCAGAATATAGCGCAATTTTTCATTACTTTTCTTCATTTTCAAACGCAAACAACTTTCCAACCACTGCACCAATTTCGATGTCTATACACTTAAAGTAACGCGAGAAGTGTCACCTTTCCAACGAGCGTTTAGTGGTGTCGCTGCGATCTGTGTTTCCTGACTTATTTGCAATTGATGCCATCTATCGGGAAAAACGCCACGAACTTTTTCCCAGACCAAATATATTTTCATACTCGTTTTCATGGAGACTAGAGGGAAAAAACGTGTGTTCTCCAATTAGATCACAGCCGGGCACAGTGTGACTGTGTCCAGCATTGAGTGTTCCACTACGGCACTGTGCCGTACGCTCGGACACAGCGAATTGTTGAGTCCAAGCGGGCCGTGCTGCCAGGAGCACCAACAATTCGAGGAATTTTTTTTCTTTCTGAAAGTGGCATCATTGAAGTCTTTTGTTCATTTTCAGTTCTTTTTCAAAATGTTATGTTAAAATCAGAGATGAAATCTCAACAGTCACCACAACTCACAACAACTTATGGAAAAATGCAATCATTTCAACTGTACTTTTGAACTTTCTGTCAGAGTTCTGTCTTAAACCCTAAATAGCGTAAGAATCGAAACTTCTCGTGCAATACGATCTGAGTACAATTAGGTGGTGTAACAAAATTTGCTTTTATTTCAAAATAAACATATACGTGGTAACGTTCTCTCTCTCCTTTATTTTATATGAATGGTCGGTATGTTAGTAAGGGTTATTGCCGACGAGATTATAAGACTCAAATTTATATCTCGGGCCGTCAGGAAACCAGGCCTGGAGAGTATCACACCAGAGTCATAATTACAGTGGAATAATTATCATATCATAGCTTTCATCAGTGAACGCACTGCTACGCTTAGTTATAATTACGTACACGTTTGCTTTGATATTTAACGAAAACACGTCAGAAATCATATAACGGTAGGGAGATCCGGGACTCAATATGCCCCGCTCTCATATGAGCACCGGCCCAGATATACAAAAACATGAATAGCGTAGGTGTATTACGGCACAAAATACATTACACGCACAAAATCAATCTACGGCACCAAATTCAGTACATACAAATATCAACCTACATCTCAACTTCCCGCATAGGTAGGATCACGTTGATCTCGATAGACCGAGCAAGATACATAAGCAAAAACTCGCATAAACATTACAGGCTTCAAATAATACTCTACTACGAGGTTAAAGTTATTTTGGTCTCGAATGTTCAAAGAAATCTACAGACCACATACATGCGCAATTGTCGAGGCAAACCCGCGAATTTACAGTCTCTACTGGCTGACACCCGACATAAAAACACTGTTTAGACCAAGTGTCAATACCGTCTCTTGAACTTTGACCTCCGTGTATCGGTATAAGTCGATACTTGCGACATTCTAATGTCAATCATCCGCTTGTGGCTCGATAACGGGAATACTGCTGTCCAGTGTAATATGCACATGACCCATTACCTTGATATCCGTTGAGTTCGAGAATGTTTGTAGAGACTGATAGAATCTCTTTACAGCGTCATGACCAACCCCGTATGCAGTCGCTTCTGGGAAGGACGCTGACGATTGTGAATAATCAGTAGGTTTCAGGAAGATAGGTTGAAGTCCATAGACGTAACATAACCCATCTCAGTTCTCTCGCATATATTCCAATG
Source organism: Cylloceria caligata (assembly GCA_963942595.1). NCBI lineage: Eukaryota > Metazoa > Arthropoda > Insecta > Hymenoptera > Ichneumonidae > Cylloceria > Cylloceria caligata. The sequence goes on from OZ012710.1 coordinate 27,028,761, forward strand.
TTTTACGGACGGCTTTGAATCCAACGTAAAGCGCAAAGCGCAAAGTGTAAAGCGCAACACGCCAAGCGCTCAGTCGTCCGACTGTTGGCCTGTTAATATCGAAGTAACGGTGTAAGCACGCATACAAATAAGATATAAGAAAGCGTGGGAACATATCTGCACAATTATCGAGGGGATCCTTTCACGCAGCGGATCGGATATGATTACATAAATAACGTTAGAATTAATCTCACTCGTGGTAGTCGAACGACTGGGGTGAGCCCGAGGGAAACCTCACCGTTCACGCTTAGCGCATCAGATATTCGGTTCTGCCCTGATGATAGCCGTGGTGGGCACCAGCATCATTCGACTAAACAGGGTGAAGATGGGCGTGATATTTAAATATGTATTAAATTACTTACAGTGGAGATTTTATTGTCGGATACAAATTGCGTTCCAATAAGCACCATACCGCAGAGTCGGAACGTGCCGCACAGTGCGACACCGTGTTGTTCAATTGGAAAACTCACAGTGATATCTTCGTATTCTGCCGTGTACGTAAAAGTGTCCACGAAACAAGGTTCTAAGTAAACGGCGCTGCGGACACCAAGGACCGCATGTGCTATAGTGTATATTTTCTAAACTTTAGTCCTTAATTTACTTTAGAAACCAATCTTGTGTAGCTGTAGCAGTACCTTAAGGTGTTTCTATATTCAAGTGTTCGTACAATTACTCAGTTAATTACGAAAAAACACCTAAAAATGCCATAACAATTTATATACGACAAAGTAACTTATATGAAAAAGTGATCCGATGGACGAGATATCACCTACCTGTCTACCCAGCGTAGACCTCGATTCAACTTAAAAAAAGTCAATTAGTGTCAGTAAAAAACATCCTTGACGACTCTCTCCCATCGACCCCTCGACCCCCCCACAAGACTTGTCGTTCCATAAGTCGGTATCGACAATCGTTGAAATTCTAACGAAAAGTGGCAACATCGCGAAGCATAGCTACCGTAATACTAGTTATTTTGACAGTGAAAATACTTTAGGTAATGTATTCAAAATCTGTGTTTCTATCTATGCATATTGTTTGGTCTATGAAAGTAAAGAAAATTTTTAGCATTATATCCGATATCGGCTTTACGTTATTTGAAAACAATACACGATGAATACACCACAGCGTAAGTATGCTTTATCATTTTTAACGACAAAAAAAACAGTTTAAAACTGAACGAAAAAAATATAATACATAATCATAGAAAGAGCGATCAAAGTATACTGAAATATGTAACTTAGTTACATTGCACAAATTAGTGCAATGTTCGACTTCGTGGAGTTGAATCACAGCCTGGCCACTGGGAAATTTCCCGGAATAAATGGAAGAGATGAGTTGAGAAAAAAATGGACAGCATTATCGGATCATCTCAACATGATTATGGGTGCGAAGAAAAATAGTGCGCAATAGCAAGTGGTATGTATCACTTGTACATAAAATCTGCATTTTCTGGAAAACCTCTATATATTTACTATGGTATCATTTCATGCTTTTTTATGTAGACGTGGAGAGACTTAAGGGCTAACACCAATATAATTTTTTCAAAAAATCAATTGTTTTTATTAGCTTAAAAAATACTTTAAACCGTTTAGAATATGAGACAAGCCCGTTCTTACCGGAAAAAAATGTTTTTCCATCAAATTTTGCACTTTTCCCCAAGCTCAGATATTCAGAATCTTGGAGCGACTGGAAGAAGGCGCAAGGAGCAAATTCCTTGGCCACCTTCCATCATAAGCCGCCACTTTCCCAAGAAGTTTTCAACACGATAAAACCAATTTATGAAGAACTGAGCCGTGACGAGTTGCTGAATAGTTGCTTAGGGGGATATACGCAAAACAGCAATGAAAGTTTCAATACAACGGCCCGGAGATTGGCACCAAAATCGTATTCGAGCGGAAAAAAAGTGTCGAACATAGCGATTTATATTGCACTGTGTTGTTTTAACAATGGTCTAACAAGCATTTTGCAAATTATGAAAGTTCTGCAGATGGATATAGGGGTCCATTCGTATAATTTTTGCCTCGAAACCGACGCAAAGCGAATCGAACACGCCAAACGAACTTTGACAGATGCAGTGAAAGAGGCGCGCTCTGCCATAAAATCGTCGCGAAAAGCAAGTAAGAAGGAATTTTCCAACGTGGAAGGACAGCTTTACGGTCCTGGGATAGCAGATTAACGGTAAACATTTTTAAGTCATCGAATTTTTCATTTCTTCATATGTAAAACACACATCAAAACTTTAAACGCGTTTTTCTCGAAATGTCATTTTTCAAAACGCCACGCAGTATAACTCGAACAATTTGTATTCTTTTGATTTGAACTTTTGAAGATATCTTTAAAATGGCATTTGGAAGAAAACTACGTACGGGATTTTCGATAAGTTAATTAAAACATTTTTTATTAACAAATAATTGCGTTTTTTCTGCCGAAAATTTGACATCTTCTGTTTAATTGCTCGCTAATTTTACAAAACTCAATATTTTTAACATCCCCTACGTTATTCTCTAGCTTTAACGATATCGTTAGAGAACAGAGAATTTTTGTTTTTTGTTCCAGGTCCAAAATTGCACCAGTTCTGCTGCGTGCCGCGGTACGCCTCGAATTCGACATTGCTGCGGAGAATGGCTCCAACGTCGCCATTTAAAAATATTTTTTCATAAAATTTTTTCGTAATATACTTCAATATACATTCAATAACTTCCTTGAATTGTATTTTCGTATCACCTTTCCTTCCAACCAAAAAAAAAAGTAAAAAAGGCGTTTTTTAGGCCGTTACAGTGGTGTTAGCCCCTAAGAGTCATCGCGCGAAGGCATACGAAGCGCCAAGTGGCCAAATAGCAAACTGGAATTTCGTAGTTTTCGGATTTCGCCGAAAATATAATAGTATTGTATAAAAAAAAATATAAAAAATTTTAATTTCTTGTTTAGTATGATTTGCGGTCTGGTCCGCCTCTCCATGCAATTTTTTTTGTGTAGACACAATAAATTATCGAAAATTCGCGGCGGCTGTCATTAGCCATGACGTATTTCTCACCAACTCACTAATTCATTTAATTACAATGTTCACAACTGCCGTACTTCACTGGACCAGACCGCAAAGCTTACCACTGTACTGCACTTAAAAAAAAATTCTAACTTGTTTCGTTGCAAATCCAAGCGATAATCCGAAAAGTACGGACGGGTACGTTAAAGTCGTGTTCGCGGCCATATTGCATAAGCGTGAAGCGGGCTCCGAGATAAGACATTCCTTTATTCTGATTCAATGTTGCTGTAGAATCTATGTTGGTTTTTCGATAGAACGTTCATAAAATCGAGAGGCCGTTTTTCAAAAAAACGTGAGTTCGTATTCTTGGATAAAATATATGGGCTACATACGCAGAAATTGTGTGTACCAGGTGTACAAGTGAATCCGCATGAAATGCTGTTTTTTTTTTTTAAAACATGTTAAATTCGTTAGAATGATAAAAAGTGCTTTATTCAAAGTATTCTCCATCGCTCGATATATATTTTTTCCATCTTTCGGGCAATTCGTAAATACCACGGAAGTAAAAATCTTCCCCTTTTGCTGCGAACTATTCATCGAGCCATATTTTACATCTTCATACGAACCAAAGCGCTGCTCAGTAAGTGCGTGATCCGTCGATGCAAACAAGTGGTAATCGGAAGGAGCCAAGTCTGGTGAGTAAGCCGCATGGGGTAGAACTTCCCAGCTTAGTGCTTCCAACGTGTTGCGAACCGGTTTCGCCGTATGTGATGAAGCATTGTCATGAAGAAAAATGACTTTGTGTTGCCTCTTTCGGTATTCTGGCCTTCTTTCAAGCAGCGAACGATTCAAATCGGTCAATTGTTGTTGGTGACGTTTAGTATTAACCGTTTCCCCAGGTTTTAATAGCTCATAATAGACCACGCACCTCTGGTCCTACCAGACACAGAGCATCGTCTTTCTGCCAAAGTGATTCGGTCTTGCGATCGATGGGGATAGTGCGCCTGGGTCTACCCATGATTTTTTACGCTTGGGATTCACAAAATAAATCCACTTTTCATCCCCTGTATCTATACGATGCAAAAACGACTTCCTTTTGTACCGAGCGAGCAAAATGGCAAATGTGTTTTTGCGCTTGTCCATTTGCCTGTCGTTCAACTCATGTGGTACCCATCTACCGGTCTTCTGAATCTTCCCCATCTCTCGTAGACGATTGGAAACAGCTTGTTGACTAACGCCCAATTGCTCGGCGAGTTGTTTTTGTGTTTGCTAATCATCTTCGTCCAACAATGCTTGCAATTCCACATCTTCGTATTTTTTTAGCGGCTTTCCATGTTCCTTGTCTGCAATATCGAAGTCACCACTTTTGAAACGCCGAAACCATCGTTCACACGTATCTTGCGATGGAGCATATTCACTATAAGCTTCTCGAAGTAATCGCTATGATTCAGCAGCAGTTTTCTTCAAATGAAAACAAAAAATTAATGCTGTCCGCGAATGCTCTTTGTTCGGTATAAATTTCGACATATTGAACACAACAACACAGCACTATGCACATACTTTTCCAATTTATCACTCGTGCGCGTCTGACACTTGTTGATAATACAACAAAATGGCGCAGTATCAAATCTTTATAGCACAAATTGCATTCGTGCGCCATCTGTTGTCTAAAATCCACATTTCATACTTGTACACCTGGTATATATGCATGTGGTCATATACGAGTAAATATATCGACGTATACAGACATATGTGAAATATAGACGATTTTGGGGCAAAAAATGTATGTAACATATATTTCTCATATTTATCATGCACTACCTCATGCACTACCTCAGGAATGATTCAAGTTTCAATCCTGATGAACCTTTACCGAATTACTATTAAAAAAGGTAAATATTTAGCTGTAGGGAACACCTTCCAATCTCAAGAATTTTAGTTGTAAAGGGTGGTTAAATTTTAAGGGCCGATGTTGAATGTGAACCACACCTAAACGTCAAGTTTTTTTCTGCATTTCATTTGACATTTCTCAATTTCAGACTAACTCAATTTGAACCATGGAAAGATACACAATCGAGCAACGCGTTAAAGTTATTCAGGCTTATTATGAAAATGAGCGTTCAAATCAAAATGCATATCGTGCACTTCGTGATTTTTTCGGTCAATTTAATCGTCCAAATGTGCATACAATCGGAAAAATCGTGCAAAAATTTGTGCAAACCGGGTCTGTAGGAGATATTAAAACACCAGTGCATGCTCGTACAGCTCGTACTACAGAAAATATTGCTGCTGTTCGCGATAGTGTGGCTGAAGAGCCGTCCACCTCAACTCGTCGTCGTGCCCAACAATTGCACCTCTCACGCTCGTCGTTGATGAACATTATGCATAAAGACTTGCATTTACACACTTATAAGGTGCAATTGACTCAAGAACTAAAGCCTCTTGACCATTCCAAACGTCGTCAATGGTCAGAATGGTAGCAAGAAATGGCAACAGTGGATGATCAATTTTCGAAGAAAATCATCTTCAGTGATGAGGCACATTTTCACCTCAGTGGATTCGTCAATAAGCAGAATTGCCGCATTTGGGCGAATCATAATCCAAGAGTGATTGTCGAAAAACCAATGCACCCACAAAGAGTGACTGTTTGGTGCGGTTTATGGGCTGGCGGCATCATCAGGCCGTATTTTTTCCAAAATGCGGCCGGTCAGGCAGTTACTGTGAATGGTGTTCGCTATCGTGAGATGATAACGAACTTTTTATGGCTCGAATTGGAAGATATGGATGTGGGCGATATGTGGTTTCAACAGGACGGTGCCACTTGCCACACAGCTAACGAAACAAAAGCTCTTTTGCGCGACAAATTCAATGGCCGTGTTATCTCACGTGGTGGCGATGTCAATTGGCCGCCAAGATCATGTGATTTGACACCGTTGGACTTCTTTCTTTGGGGTTATTTGAAAGAAAAGGTGTACGTCGATAAGTCAGCAACAATTCAAGAGCTAAAGGATGAGATAATTCGGCACATTAACGGCATAGAACCTCAATTATGCCTAAGCGTCATCGAAAATTTGGACCATCGGATGGAGGTGTGCCGCCGAGGTCGCGGCGGCCATTTGGCCGATATTTTGTTCCATACATAATTGAACCATATCATATTATCATAATAAAAAGAATGGACAATAATTTCCTAAATAATTTGTGTTTTATTCAAAATCAACATCGGCCCTTAAAATTTAACCACCCTTTATATTACGTAGATCATTACTCTGAGTAATGCTGTGAAGGTTTTAGCCAACGGTCACTCTTTGTTAAAAAGTTATTAACAAACAAAGATTGAAAATTGGAATGTCATTTTTCTCCGCTATATGCGCAGTTTGTCTTTCGTGCCTAGTGTTGATATCGAAACTTAAATAAACCTAATTAAATAAAGAACTTGAAGAACCTAAAGAACCTGAAGATCCTAAAGAACCCTTATTTAAAAATTACAAATTAATCTTTTGCGTTTATGTTTTTTCGTTTGTTTGCAATAACTCCGTACAATGGAATTTGTACACAGATGGTTTAACAACTCATCGTATTTTGGTGTTAATACGATAAACTCATAGAATTTCATATTTCACAGTTTCGATATTAACTGTACGAAAACTCGCCGGATACTGCTTCATTCAGTCTCAAGCGCGATCTGGTGTATAGAAATTACAGTGATAATACCGAAAGGAAAACATCCAGAAAATCGCGTTAGTAAGAAATAATAATTCTTCATATTATACCTATGCTCCATCTCCAGGGGTGGGGTGCGTGGTCACGTGCATGTATGTGCGAGACGACAAGTCGCGCGCGGTTGTAATCGCGCCGTTTCTGCGCTATATCCGCGTTGTTGGAAGAGTTTTCTCTGTAGACGTTAGAACTCGATGTGCAGATCCATAGCGGAGCGAGAGACAGAATGAGATGGAACGAAAACATTCACCATTCATCATTTTTTCACTGCAGCATGTGGACTTATCGTGGAACTCATCTAGTGCACCGTGCTATGAGAGAGAGAGCGGGATTGAATGAAAACAAATGTCGGATTCCTTTTCTCATCGTGGCACGGTGCATTACCATATGTGTTTCGATTTTGATTTTCAGATAACATAATCAGAAAGCAATCTGCAATTTTCTAATTTGCATGCTTTTTAAATTGATATTTCGATATTGAACCAAAATGTGGCACATGAATAGAATTGTGGTCATTACTTAAAATTGTAGTTTTATCGAATTTCAATGATTTTTCTTTGCTCATTAGCATACTGTACGAGAGTGAGCGGAACCAAACATACCCGCACAAACCCGGATATCTATTTTTCTGGTCTTTTCGGGATTTTATTGGGAATATAGTATATCGTGGAGAATTTTGTCTCAAACCCTCCAAATTAGATTTATTTGGATTGGCTTGGTGTTCGGATTCTAAGTAAGAACATTCTACTATTGTTTATACATGGTACTAATTGTAGGCAAGCGATCCTTATAGGAAAGCTGATTTCGTGGAAAAAAATGTTCTCGAGATTTTTATGTCAGAGCACTTAAAAAATCCCAAAACGTCGAGAAATCGTTTACAAAAAATATCCGTGTGCATGTGTGTGCATATATGTGTGTGTTTCTGTGTGTGTGTGATGAGTTTCCAAAGTTGCAATGGATATATCTCGAGAACGTGCCACTCGATCATCGTGAAACTTTGCACGCGGATCAGGTCGCTACCCTCATCAGTTTGCGGCAATTTTCGCCCAACAGGCTAACGGGTGTCTCATTTTATTTGTTTTTTTATTACTGTATGTTTGGAGATAACTTGTAGGAAGCAGTGTCCATTTATTTTGTGAGTGATGACGGACGTACAGCTATTTCCAGTTCAATGATAGTGTTACTCCGGGACTATGAGGCATCACAAGAGGCGGTCTACAATTCATGGCAAACAACTTATCTACTCTTTGAATTTCTTCGTGCAATTTCCAGCCGCTGGTGAGTTTTTTTTTACTCCGATGAAAAAATGACCGGCCATTTAAAGTGAATCGGAAATAAAAGCAATTGTCTTTCCATATTATCGCCTGGTTACATGTGTTCCTGGATGAGCGTATATAAAATATATTGTGACGGAGTCACATAAATTACGAAAAGCAATGAAATGAAAAGACAAATATATTATTAAAAATTCCGGACAATGTGACGGAGTCACCTGTAAGAAGAAAATACTTAAATACATAAATGAAAAGAAAACATTTATTGAGAAACTTCATTTCTTACGAAAAAATAATAACGACGGTAAAAGATTACAAAGAGATAGAAGATTAATAGAATATAAAATAAAAGCTGCGGTGAGTCACAGCGAGACGTCACATCTCTGGAAGGTTCCCTCACTGCCGAAAAACAGCGGGTCAGCGACCAGCTGACCTCGCTCGAGCAGTGAGGGGAACGGCAGGGCATGGTGGCGGGGTATCTGAAACAGAAATTACATCAGATATGGTAATGAGAGGAGTTAGAATAAGAGATTGGGAAAGGATGGTGGAGGATATATAAGGCAACTGCGAAAAGAGAGAGCTCTCTTATGCGTTCAAACTGTCTACCAAGTAAGAACTCGCTTGTGCGCAACAGTAAAAATGTTGAGATACCAGGAAATTCAGTTAAAGTGAGTGGAGAGACTAACGAAAGATTAATAGTAGAATAAAACAGAATCGGACAGTAGAAATTAAGAAAATAATTCTGAAAAACTAAACCGAGAACAGAAAGTCGGAATCATTAAACCACAGACAAAGAGTTAGCTTAAGAGTGTTAAGAAAAATATTATAGGGAAGATTAACTAGAATAATTAGAAATAAGTACGATAATAGTTTGTAAGAGGAATTGTTAGCGCGACGCATCAGTCAAAGCTGAAGACCTTTTATAAGCGCCAAGAGGTTTCTAAACAAAATCTGGTGAAAGAAAATAGTGGTGTAACACAGAAAAAAACGGAATAGAAATACACAACATCTAAGAAAATTATATCACAAATTCAGGGTACGGTAGACTTAGAATAATGTAATAAGTCTCTGCATCAAGAAGAGAGAGACTCTTGGAGTAGAATTTTGAAAAAGAGCTAGGAAAATTAATTAGAAGAATTAGGGGGTCACTACCCAACCGGATCCAGGAAAAGGAGATTAAGAATTTAAAAGCCGGTAGAATAATAATTAGGAGGGAAATAAATCTACTAGCCTGGTCAAGCGCGTCGGATGGGAACGACACCACTCAACATGACACTAACGATAAGAAAAAGACAAAATAAGAGATCAACTCACCAAGATAGAAGTGTAACCGGAATCGTCCATGTCCACCACCGAAGATTGTTGAGGAATCCATTGAATGAATAATAAATAAATAAAATCACAGGAAAATAAAATTTTTGGAAATGTCATACCAGACAACAGAAAGAACATCACTCGCGATCTAAGGACAATATTACCGCGGAAAAACACACTTAAAATCAACGGAAACGGCACGGACACTACAAACTGAGAACCCGAACGAGAAACAACACGAAAATCGAAAAATTTCGTCTATCTGAAAAACAACGCGGACGCGAACATAGACTCAACGTCTATATCAGCTGACCGACGCGCCAGCAACAGCGCTTCGAGCTAAGCAGACTGCACAGTCCAGCAGCCAGGAGGGCGAAGATCAAGAAGGACGAGCTCGATTCCGCCTAGTTGGGACGTTCACCGCCGATTCGGAGAGCGCGCAAGTAGAACTCCGATATCGTCGCGGGTAAAGAAGAGTAAGGAACCTTCGTATCTACTTTTACGTCGCAAATTAATTGTACGGCCAGCGGCGCCAAAAAGCCGAACATTGCATACTTTCACATTAATTGTTAAATAAACCCTACTTATACCTCATACAGAAGTCTATAACTAATTATCTTCGTGTTCGAGCCCGAATTCTTCCCCTTGGAAGACAAAAAATAATGATAACGTAGAAATACCGTTACAATATATTATAATATATAAACCGAGGATGCAAAGTAGTACCTTGAACGTTGCTTTCGCATTTTTTTCCATCTCTGACAAAGTCACCTCTATGAGGAAATATGTTGATCGATTTTGGAAAAGCTTTGGAAAATCGATTTAGAAGGTGGAAAATATGTTTAAAAATAAAGTAATAAATGTACTGACATTGAACATTTAATAAAATTACAACCCTGCGATGGATTCTCGCTAAATTCAAAACCAAGTTCCATAGTCCCCCAGCCAATTTGTATGCCAAATTTTGGTGGAAATATAGGAAAGTTTGAGAGAAAATAGATTTTTTCAAAAAATGTATAAAACTCACAATTCCATACAATCTTAACTCGTTGATCGATTCTTGCTTAACTCAATACCGAATAACCTTGAGCCCTAGCCTATTCTTGCAGAAAGTGTTTCCTCGATAGCTTAGAATTTACGACAATTTGAAAAATCACACTTGTTTTCGAAAAATTCGAACAACCATAAAATGAGTCACCCGTTAGCTATTTAGGTAAAAATTGCAGCAAACTGACGGGAGTTATGACCTTACTCGTGTGCAGAGTTTCAAAAATATCGATCACCCCGTTCTCGTGATAAAGAAAGTTCTATGTTTTAATCTCATCAATCACAATATGATCTCTCGACGTTTTGGAACTTTTAACCTACTCTGGCATTTAAATGTCGAAAAAAAATGTTTCACAACAAATCTTCCTCTACGAGGAAGCAAAAAGATAAACATACATCGTATTATTATTGCTGGCAATTTGATTTAAACAAAAAATAGCACAGATTCTCCGCCTTACGACTGGAGCACTATGTGGCGCCGCTCAGAACATCGCGCGTTGCCTCCAAAATAGCAGAGAAGACTCTTGGAACACCGCGGCGATAGTACGGCAACAGAGCGGTGACAGCGCGGCAACAGCGCGGTTACAGGCATGCAAGGCAGCGAGGCTCGCTGATCTCGCAGCACACGTGGCTGTGTCTCGTTTCGACAGATTCTAACCGTACACGGGCCAATCCCAATATGTCGCTATATACTCTGTATACGGATTAGGCTGTGTATTGTTGGAATCTATAGAAATGAGGCACTGACACACACGCATGCGGCTGTGCGCCGTCGCACCTTGGAGGCGGGACATATGAAATTTAAAAACTTTAATTTCGTAGTAACGCAATTCCGGATATTTTAGTTACCATGGAATAATTATGTTATTGTTGAAAGAAATTTCGTAAAGTTCCAGAATTAAAACTTGAATTGTTTCTGAGATGACGCTTTTTTCAACAATTAATGTTTGTTGGAGAATCAGCTGGCGCACGGCGATCGATAATCGTCGTGCGCCTACCTGTTGCGCTGTTCTACAACGCGTTGGTCGGCTGAGTCGAAGATAGCCGAAGCGCGGGCTTCGCGAAGCCGAGGGTGTGCCTCGTGGGCACGCCGCGTCGAGCGAGAGGATGTCTCTCTCGCTTGACTTCGGTTTCGCTCTCCGGCTATCTCGCTCAACTGACTCCAGCGCCCAACGTAAAGTTCATACTCGCAGCCATCTTGAGATTTTCGGCACTTTTTGCGACACACACCGGCATGGACAGCACGCGCATCTTTGGACTCTCGGACCTTTCATCTACTTCTACATCGGCATCACTCAACTTCACTCAACAGGACTCATTGCTCAAGGTAAGAGTGCACTGGCACAATTTGCATAATTCAATACCAGTGCGGAGGAAATATGGTACGTCAGCATTTGGTCTCACACGTGGCGTGCGTTGTGGCACATGCTGCACCACGTTTTGCATCACTTCTTTTGCCGGGTAATTAATACAATTATGCCGGTGTTCATATTCACTGTGCTTTCCTCCTCGACATCTGCTGGGAGAGCCCAGTGACTATGCGTGCTCATTTTGTACAGTCTTAATATCTGTTTGCATTGGGCTACGCAGTGCTGACTGTGTGGCTGGGTTCACTCAGACGAGCCCCTTATAACATTTATTGAGAGTGCTCTCAGTATTAATTCGCTGCAACTACTCAGCAATACAGTGCTGAGTAGTTGCAGTGAATTACACACAAATTTTGCACCTCATGGCATCGGCGTGTCGTGCTGCGTAGCTGTTACTACGTTGCACGCACCGCTGGCTCAAGCTCAATCACACTCAGCACACAAGTAATAGAATTGTGTGCTGCTCAAGTCCAATAGTCCAAATCAAGTTTATTTATTTATCTCATTTGTTAATTCATGATTTTGGTGTATATATTTTATATCAATTTGTATTTTTCTCTAAATTTATCTTAACATAAAACCATTCTAAGATTTGACATTTTCCTTGTAATACCAGGAAGGTAGAAATAAACCACTTCCTCACCATAACAGCTATGTGTCTGGTTTTATTTTCCTCATGCTCGAAGTGAGTACTCATCCTTTTCCAATATATTCGCAGATCGTTCAAGGCATCAACATCAGTTTTAGTTGAATTCTCAACAATGTTCGAAATCTATGAGACTTCCGACTTCATTAAAAAAATTATTCATCCTCTCGGCACCAATAATTTCCATACAGCAAGTTAAAGTTGAGTCTGAGGCAGATTATTTTGGAATTTCACATTTTATAATGTATGGGGTATTTCACGTGAAGTGGAACGGCTTGTGGTCCTGACTTCTGTCTATATTTAAGCTATATTTTATTTACAAAGAAACAAATTATAAGGTTGAATTTCCGTGGTAAAAATGTTCTTTTCGTTCATTTCTGGCCAAGATATATGGCGTCAAAATGTGAATGATAAATTTTGCTATATCCATAGTCACAGTATCTCTTATACCACTTCAAATTGCGACCTATAACTTGTAATGGTATTTAACGTTAACATTACACTGAAAGTGTTTTAGATCGGACTCGAGCCAGGAGGAAAGTAATATAGGCTTCAGTAGTAAGTAAAACTAGGGTTTATTTAAAAAAATATGACGTTAATTGTTGCGATACATAAGTGAAAAATAAATATAAAGTTCAGTTGTACTACTTCAACCCTCTTTTCTGTATTTCTGGCTACCACGCGCCTTACAATTGGTTATTCCCGGGCTCTTGTATGCCTCTATAATCGTGTACGCTGAGGTGGAGAATTAAAAAATGTTTTATGATATGATTTGCTTTAGAGTGAAATTATGAATGTCGGTCGATAATTCCTTTCACCTGCCGGGTTCGCTAGATAATTTATCGGAGTACGCGTACTGTCGGTAAGTGGCCGGCAGCTGCTTGTGGAGCTCTGACTGTCCTCAGATCTTTACTTAGTCGATCGATATTCGCTTCCTGCGTCACGAGACCATTGGTGGGAGTAGAGCTCCCGCGTGGGATCACCGTGGCAGCCACCCGCTCACTCACCTGACTGTCGCTGCTGTCCGACGTCAGCGAGATGCATTCGGAGTGCATGCGCAGAGGTTGTACATGTCAGGGCCGAACCTCGTAGAATTTAATATAATTTTATATTTTCCTTTAGATACCGTAATTATCTATCCTACTTATTATCCTCTATCCCTACGCTATCGTGGTATATATTATGTTGGTTATTTTAAATGTACGATTTGCTGTCTTCTGTGGGTTTCGCTGGATATAATAAGTTGGCGGATTGCCTATCCTCGGCTAGCAGAGTGAGTCCGCTTTGTTGTTGTCTTGACGGCTCTGCGGTTCGGCTGGATTTGGGCGTAGCATAGGCTCAGCTGCTATCCGTTTAGTGTGGGTCTGACGCCATAGCTGGGCCTCGTGTATACCAGTGCGGCTGCAGCTAGCGATGGCTCATATGATCTTCCTTCCTGGTAGCTGGGCTACTGCATCGGCGGGATCTGCGAAGAAGAGTGTTCCCCGAATGCCAATTTCTAGTATTTTTATACCGGCATCGCCTCCGTTCGCCCCATGCTTTTGATATTACTATATCTGGTGGCGGTCCTTTAGCCCATCTCCTGTAGTACATCGATAGCGTTGGTCCTTTTTAAAATTCGTCGTTGATTTTTAACGTTGCTCTTTAATTCTCTTCATTCTGGTTTCAGATGGCGCTTCCCTTGTTAAGGTAAAACAGAGATTCAAAGTGTGAATTTCAAATACGAGAAAGCCACCGTTTGATGGCGCGTCAATACAGTCAAGGAATATTTTGTTCTCCTCGTCCCTTTTCTAAGTAAGAGACAAAAGCCCGTAGGTAAAAAAGAAAGTGATAGATAGTGACGCCAAAGAAAGACGCTCTCTTCTTTATGTTCGTTTCGTTTAGTTCTATGAAATATACTCACTGTCTGCATTTCTTCAATAAAAGAAAGTTCAGTTAATCAATAAATAAATGTTTTACCTCGTATAAACTGCGTTGAGCTTAAAAGCCATAGAAACAATAAGACTCAATATCCGTAGTCGTGCTTTTCTAACCGAATAACGGGACTTTGTCTCCGACGTGCCGGCCTACATGGTGTGATTGACGCGCGGTAGCGGTGCTTCGTTGTGTGCACCGTGCGTCATGAGTTGACAAGTATAGACCGGTCTATTCTAATAACCACGAGTTATTAGACAACCAGCACGTTATAAACTATAAGAGACTTTATATGGTACAAAGAAAGTGAATTCTAGTGAAGCACCAAAATTAACGATCTCGGCCAAAAACCATTCCACTTCACGTTGTTATGCTGGTACCGCGTAATTGGAGTACTTGGTAATCGGTATAATATTAAAAAGTTATTATTTTGGGATCGTTTGCCGATTACGAGATGGAACTCGAGTAATTCGCGTAAACGTCAATTTATGTAAAAATGGAAGTGTTTATTATAGGCAACGGTAGCGTTCCGTTGTCTATTTAAAAGTTAATAAGAGTATAATACAATATAATATGGTTTCGAGCCCGTACGAGGAACCAACCTCTCGCGTTTGAATCTACTGATAGAATGATTTCGGCAAACCAGTTATTTGCCCCATTGACCGAAATCGAGTGTCGAAATGAATTTCATAATAATCTTTGCTTACGAATTCCAGCAAGTCGTAGCTCGGGCTCGCAGCAGTCATTGCTGGCAGCTCGTTGCTTACGTTTGCATATTTTTTCTACTTTGGTGAGTGGGTCTCACGCAAAGGAGGAACAATGGCGAAATAATACACAAAGAATTAGTTCGCGGCACAACATCCCTCCCCCTTAAAAGGAAAAACTTTTTCTCTAAGAAATTTTTTCTTCGATTGGTTTCCCATATTTCCTTTTACAATTTGATGTTATATATATCGGGCAATAGCAATATCGGACAATACAATCGTTATCATGGTTTGACAATTTTTTTTTTTCATTGTCGATCTGACGGGGCGAGTTTCCCAGGCCCTGGCCCGCTCGGATCGCGGTCGCTCCTGTGGCTGTTGTCGTCCGAGTGGCTTGAGATTAATATTCACCTCGGCTGCTGCCGGGGTCGCTGCCTCGGTTGTCCTTGTCGGTATCCGGTTTCGTATGTACCTATAGCATTTAAACAGAAGGAAGCCAACCAAGGCTATTAGTGCTATTGCACTTAGCGAGTAGAGGCTTATGATATGGGGATGCGGCGCCCCGCCTCCGGCGATGTCGAGGGTTTCTAACATCTTTTCTGCTTGATCTTTAAGCTTTTGTAGCTTCCTCGGATTTTGCAGTACGATTGCTAGCGTAATTTCCTCTGTAGTCTGAGTAGGAGGCGTCTGAGCTTCTATTTCCCTTAAATTCAGGTCGTGCTGGGGAAAGTAATTCTTGTGGATGATCTGGGATGTTCGCCCTGTTGTTTTCACGTTGAAAGTTGGGGCGGTTACGATACATACGCCTGTCAAAGCCAGCATTCCCGTCTTACGCAGAATTTCATGTCACATGGGTTTTTTGTCGCAAGTGATACCGATGGTCTTTGAGGTCGGCGTGGTGTTTATCCATCGCCCCGGCTGTTGCAAAGGGATGAGGGGGGTACGAATCAGCCGAATTTCACGTTTGGCGCAGCTCTCGCCGTTGTCCTGGGTGATTTTGGCGTAAATCAACACTTCGCAGGGGGTATACTTCCAGAAGCAAAATGGAGAGGTGTCTTGACGGGCAGATGTATAACTTATTGAGGTTTTTACAATTTTACAGCGACAGGGAAACTCGTGTCTGGCGGCAGGTGTGTCACAGCGATCGCGAGGTATCGCGTAAGCGTTCTCGGTAGCAGGGGTATTCCTCGTGGGTTGCCTTCTGCTATTTTTGTTACTAAGTGCAGCAATTCTCGGACATCGCTTAGTAATGCATCCACAGCTATGCTGATCACGGTCAAGCTTTCGTCCAGGCGTTGGCATCTCTCCACGTCGTACAGCTGGTTGTTGAGTGTGTGGTTGATGCGCATAACCTGAGTCAGCAGGGCTTGCTCGTTGGCCTGGATGTGATGCGAGCTCTCGTCGAACATGCTCAGGGTGGTCCTTACCACTTGCACCTGTTTTTTCAGTCCATCTCGGAGAGTCTGTTGTGAGGTTTGTAGGCGGGTTATTTCCTCGTGCAACTTCTGCGCATCATCATCATCCATGTTCCCGGTTATGGCTTTAATGATGCTTCCCAGTCCGTTGATCAGTCCTCTGCGCTCCCTAAGGGGGCGCGTACGAAGGAGGTCGAATATAGTCACCACTCCTATGTTGATTTTTCTTTGCATTCTCAAGACCGAGTCGGCAATGACGGAGAATAAATCATTTCCGTGGACGTCCGGGTTGCATAGTTCCAGTCGACGTTCCAGGTTTTTGCTTGCGTCGGCTTCTCGGTGCAATAATGTTGTGATATCTAACCTGACAGCCAGTCGCCAGGTGGATTGGACTACCGCGAGGCTTCCGATGTCCTCGAAGTAGATGCCAGGGTTGTTGTCGAAGGTGCTGATACTGTAGTCTGGCGGGTGTAATGTGGTTTCAGTTGCTCCGTTAGTTGCAATAATCAACCTGAAATAGGGATTGGAGACATTCAAGCTCGTATTTCTCTTTTTTTGGATTTTGCTGATTATTATATCGTTATTCTAATTCAAAACGGCTTTGTTTTTGAAGAGCTTCCTACCCACCTTCATTTAGTTCGTATTTCGTTCTAGTGCTCTATAAAGAGCTTCAGGCGTTTTGCATGCACTGCCTGAGTTTTCCGTCCCTTTCGGACGACGTAATTGACGGGAGGCCTCTTCTCTACTATTTCGTGAGGCCCGTCGACTTCGGGGTCAGCTTGGCTGACCGCCCCCTGGGCACCATCTCGTCACGGAGGAGTACGCGTTCGCCGACGCGGTACTCCTGAACTTGTGCACCGTGGTAGTATGCATTCTTCGACCGTCTTTTCGCGACTTCCAGGTTGTCGCGTGCTACTATCCATGCGGCGCATAATCGCTCGCGTAACTCGTGGACGTAATCATCGTAGGCATAGGTGGTGCGGGGCACCGCCTGTTTCACGGCGGTCAGCAATTCAGCCTCACGTCCGTACACCAACACGTGGGGAGACAGTCCGGTCCCCGTATGTGGAGTGTTATTGTACGTAAACATTGCGTACGGCAGCCACTCGTCCCAATTTCCCTGATCCTCGCTTATGAAATTTTTCAGGTATTCTGCGAGGGTGCGATGCGACTTTTCTAATGCGTTCTCAAGCGTTCGTTCGCCAGTAGCCATGTTGAATATGTCGTCGCTATGGATACTGTTGTGATCTCCGAACGACGCACCCCTAAGTGAGTTCACGCCAAACTGGGCTGTCAGACGGCCTGCAAAGGCCTCCTTTCTGGCCGCGGGAATTGGTCCCGCCGGCGAGAGCTCTGATAACGCCCTGCTCGCTTCGGAAACGATGTCCCCGGCAGCCGCAGCTAATCCGGCTGTGGAGTCTACCCCTGCGCCAGGCAACGTTGTGTCTAACGAGTTGTCCCTACGTCTTGATCGGGCTTCTGTAGATTCCGATATGTTGCTTATTTTGCGATGGGTTTTACTTTAATATTACCAACAAAAAAATCTTACGAGATATATATATTTTTGTTGCAATATTTTCTCAATTTACTGATCAACTGGCTTTGAATCTACAAGACTATATGTATATGTATAACGTAACCGCCACTTAAGATGATCTTGCTGCTGGTCCTCTCCATGGCGATGTTCCTTGGGTGCTGTTCCTTCGGTGCTGTAGACCTGCTGTCTCGTAGCACCCCTCGAAGGTTGGTCCAGTTGTCCTTTCTGGCACCGTTGACCCGTCTCTTGATGGTCCCTGGGCTCGTCTTCTGTACGTCGGCAATGACTGCGCGACGGCTTCGTCACAAGTAGCCACTTTGGGTACTTGGTTTCACACTTTGTGCGGTTTTTCGCGACTTGACCTGACACCGTCAATCGGAACTTTAAACGGTTGACTGATACGTCACACAGCACCGACGTTCACTTCGCGTCTTCGCGTTAGATTAGTCGGGTTTTCCCGAACTATACTGGCGTCCTTTGCACGAGTCGTAGTCGTTACTTCAAAGTCACTCTTATTCCTTTGTCCAAAACACTTTTTATCCAAATAAATTACGTAGCACTTATCACTTCAGCAGATCCCACCGCTAACACCAAATGTTATGCCGGTACCGCGTAATTGGATTACTCGGTAATCGGTATAATATTAAAAAGTTATTATTTTGGGATCGTTTGCCGATTAGGAGATGGAACTCGAGTAATTCGTGTAAACGTGAATTTATGTAAAAACGGAAGTGCTTATTATAGGCAACGGTAACTGTTTGAGAATCAGCTGGATGAAGTCGACAGATCTGTGAATGTATCGAATACCCATGAAAACTCACTCTCGACAAGGTGATAAATGAACCAGACACATAGTTGTTAAATTGAGGAAGCGGTTTATTCTACCTTCCGAAGTTTCAACATATAGTTTAAATATAATTTTGGTTATAGTTTTGAAAAAAGTGTTAAACGTTAAAATAAGTAAAAATTGTAAAACAACAAAATTAATATAAAATAATTGTACCAAAAAGTCAAAGAAATTTAAACTGCATATAACCAAGTGAATTGATTACATCTTATAAGCTGAGAACCAGCACACAATTATATTAATTGTGTGCTGTGAGTACTGAGAGCGGTGCGCGTGCAGCAGTCAGTGCTGCGTAGCACGCCACGCTAAGAGGAAATTGAGTGCCTAAGATGTGCAAATTATTCACTGCACGCTCTCAGTAGATTTATTGGAGAGAAGTTGCAGTGAATAGATAAAAACACTTGCAATTGAATTTGCATGAGTGCTGTGATTGAATGTGAGAACAGCTACGCAGTCAGCACTGCGTAGCACAACACAACATAGATTGAGGATGCACAAATGAGCAGTGTATAGTCACTGTACTTTCCCAGCAGATTTTCTGGAGGAAAGGACAGTGAATATAAAGCACATGCATAATTATATTAATTATACCGGCAAAATACAGTGAGGAGAACGTGGTGCAGCATGTGCTGCAGCGCACGCCACAGAGTGAGACAAAAATGTGAATGTATCGCAATTTTCTACTCCTCACCGACATTGAATTGCACTGAATTGTGACGGTGTACTCTTACCGTGTATTTGAGTCCTGTTGAGCTTGAAAGTTGAGCGAATCTGGTGAATGCAGTGAAGAAAAATCCGAGAGTCCCGAAATGCGTGCGCTGTTCCCGTGGTTGTTCCGAAAAGTGTCAAAATTCCAACATGGCTGCGGGTATGTCGTCGTTGGGCGCTGAAGTCAGTTGAGCGAGACAGCCGCTGAGCGAAACCGAAGTCAAGCGAGAGAGACATCCTCTCGCTCGACGCGGCATGCCAACGAGGCACATCCTCGGCCTCGCGAAGCCCTGCCTCGGCTATCTTCGGCTCAACCGAACGACGTGTGCTAGAGCACCGCAACAGGTAGGCGCACGACGAATATCGATCGCCGTGCGACAGCTGATTCTCCAACAGTAACGTTTCGTTGTCTATTTAAAAGTCAATAAGAGTATAATACAATATAATGTGATTTCGAGCCCGTACGAGGAACTAACCTCTCGCGTATGAATCCACTGATAGAATGATTTCGGCAAAGCAGTTATTTGCCCCATTGACCGAAATCGAGTGTCGAAATGGATTTCATAATAATCTTTGCTTGCGAATTCCACCAAGTCGTATCTCGAGCTCGCAGCAGTCATTGCTGGCAGCTCGTTGCTTACGTTTGCATATTTTTTCTACTTTGGTGAGTGGGTCTCACGCAAAGGAGGAACAATGGCGAAATAATATACAAAGAATTAGTTCGCCTCACAACAACATGAAGTTTCTCATACATAACTCAATATCTAATAAATAAGGAACTTGCATGTTCTTCGATTTTTATTTCATTCCAAAGTAGGGTGAGAAATAATGAATTTTCCAAGCCACTTTTTTTGTAGGAGCAATATATACGCTAAAAAAAACTTTTTTTTCGCTCAATTTTCTAGGTAGATTTGAATGGGCCATATTTTTGGGCTCGACTATCAACATCGCCCGTGATACGTCCGGAAGCTATGCTCCACTATAAACAGTTTCCGCTCTGAGCAAGGAGAAGTCTTATGGGGAGGCGAAACGTCCAAGAGTGCGAAACAGGTAGAACTGATATGCCGCACACGGCAGAGTGAAATAGCAGCAGCACATCTGCGAAAGTATGGAGAGTAGCCTCCATAAACCAGAAGAACAAGTAAGTCGGATGATTATATGATTTTATATTTAATCCCTGGCTGAATGACCATCTAAAGGAACCCCCATGCACTATACGAAACGAGATATCAATTTATCACAATGTGAAGAAAAATAAATAAATTTCTACAGGGATTAATTGACCGCCTTGCTGCTGGTGATGACACAGTATTACTCGAGCGACCAGCAACACTGACATGGTTCAGGTACATATTATATTTAAATCAAGACAACGTATAATAGTTCTATTCATGAAATATCTCTTATATCATCGTTTTCAAAGATGTACAGGATATACAGGTTGCTACAGAGTCTAGTGCATTGCACAACGAAGTTTTTGCCGGAACAACGTTGAGGTCTGTCGAGGTTCCACGCGCTCAAAAGCAAGCAGCAAGAGCGCAGAGTGTAACACGTGCAAAACGACCGTATATGTATTGTAACGGTATTTAACGTTAACATCACCCTTAAAGGGTTTTAGTTCGAACTCGAGAAGGGAGGAAATTAATATAGGCTTCTGTATTAGGTAAAAGTATGGTTTATTAGACACATTAAATAAATAATACAAGCAAAAGTGAAATAATTTGTGTAAGAATTAAATATACTTCTTAATTTTGGTGATTATGCACCTTACAACAAGAATTTAACCCGGGCTTACGCATGCCTCTATAATCGCGTCCGCATGAAGTAGGAGATTTTATCTTGAATTAATGAAGTATTTCTATAGTTATTTGGTGGTATAGATTCTACACCTAGAACGCGCTTGCTGGGCTTGCCATCGTTACTATATCTATATTGCCTCTGTTATTATTCCTCGGTGTTCGGAAGCAGCCTACTGCAACCTATAGCGCGTGGACTGTAGTGGGGTTAGAGCTCTCACTCGAGCTCTCCTGGCTGGGCGATCTACTCGCTGGTCCTGCCGCTGTTCCGGTCACAGTGGACGCAGAGCCCGAAATCGTGGCAGTAAATACAAATAAGCTCCGATCGGAATGAAAATTGGTATGCAGGGGTTTTTAAGGTCGCTGATTACGAATCTGAAAGCTAAATTATTGTAAACAAAATGGCCGATCCAATATGGCGGACATGGATGTTAAAAAGGTGTCCGATCTTGACAAAAATTGGTATATGCGGGTTTTCAGGGTCGCTTATTACGAATCCGAAAGCCAAATTATTGTAAACAAAATGGCCGATCCAATATGGCGGACATGAATGTTAAAAAGGTGTGCGATCTTGACAAAAACTGCTATATGTGGGTTTTGAGGGTCGCTCATTACGAATCCGAAAGCCAAATTATTGTAAACAAAATGGCTGATCCAATATGGCGGACAAGTATGTTAAAAAAAATTTAAAATTTAAAAAAAAACTCCCTCCTGCCGTACCACTCAAAAAAGGATGAAATGATTTACTTATTTAGTATGACGTTTTCGTATACAATGATATATAACTTGCATTAGTTATTTGAATTTTAATTATTATACTTGAATTGAACAAAATTAATATACGCGGGTTGTGAAAGTGACTGATTGCGAATCAGAAAGCCAAACAATAACGTAGCGAAATTATCGTTCAAATTATCCTTTATAATAAGATATAATTCTTTCCTCGTCAAACGTACTCCTTCGTAATGGGACCCTGTAATAAAGACATAAAATTGTATAAAATTTGTGTTGAAGGATCAGATCAAAATTTTTATGAATTTTAATTATTGTAACAAATAAGTAGCCGCAATAATTATTCGTATTTTTTTTTGAAAAGTACATAAAAAACAACAGTTATCAAAAAAAAATTGAATTTAGACTATTATGGAAGAAGTTATGAGCAAAAAAACATAAACAAATATTTTTTGAACGGGTGACCAAAAACATCTCAAAATGTACCAGAAGCCGATTTTTGATGGGTACATGAAAATATGACAAAATCAAGGGAAAAAAAATTGAACTGTCCGATTTGGCGTGGAATGCCCCATATATACCTATATATATCATATAATAAAAATGTATCAAATATAAATAAAATGTGACGATTCAAATTAATTACTTTAGTATATACTTACATATATATGTATTGTTGTATGTCTACAAAAATAGATATATAAATGATTTACTTGAATTTGTATTTTGTATATATATATGTATATATATATATATTATATATGGTATATGTATGGATATAGTCCTATTGCTCAAGTAGCAGCTGTTCAATGGCCCCATGGCATGGCGTATGGCGCCGCGCGCGCGTGCACGGTCGGCAACCGCCTGTTTTACGTTGCCAAAAACCATAACAGACAAAGTTAGGCAGCTCTAGGCAGCTAGTTCCTGTTAATTTCGCAAGCTTATATAATAAACTAAAGGCCTAGACATTGGCTGTCGCAGAATATGGCAGAAAGTATAACTTTTCGGATAGTTGAAAATATAAGTTTACAAAATTCTTTCACTTTATTTATGCAGTAGTTTATACTACACTTCAATAATTTACATATTTATTTTAAACTCAACCAATGTAAAAATATCTTCTACATACCTCCAGAAGTCGTATCCATGTCTCCGGATTGATTTAAAACACGTCACTTTAAAGTTATCGATTTTATAAGTCACGGTAGTTTTCGCTAGTTCAGCGCGCGATGCGAACACTCGTCTCGAAGGCTAACTTCCAACTGACGCAGCGACGAAGGTATACGGTGAAAAAGGTTCCCCTTTTACAATTTAACGCAGCCATTAGTCCTCTACCTGACTGCCTGCTCAAATATCCCGATTGTAAAAATTTTTTTCTGACTTTTCTGCCACGATTTCGGGCTCTGCGTCTACTGTGCGGTGGAGGCGTCAGCGCGGTGCAGCCACGGTGCATCGGCGCATCGGAAACGCGTCAGGAGCGGTTCTAGCTAGTTTCTATGGTGTTTTTTAGTCCCTATGGATTTTAATATATTTTTGATCCATACCACTTGTTTCAATTTCGATGGAAGATCTTGTATGCTGGGATGCTGGACTACTTGGATGACTGATGGCTCTGTAGTTAGCCTTGGAGATGTTCGTTTTTCCTTGGGCGAGAAGTTTCAGGCCTGATCCTTGGAGTGGTGCAGTTGAAGATGCTTCTCCTTGGATTGACTAGGTGGTCCTTCTTTTAGCTGGATGGCTGGTCCTCCTTTGGTCGATTAGCTGGTCTTCCTTTGGTTGATTAGGTGGTCCTCCTTTGGTAGATTCCGGATGTTGGCGAAAGTCTGTGAACAGAATGCTCCCCGACTGTGGTTTGCCATGCCCTTTTATACCGGCTTCCCCGCTCTTCTTTCCTTTCCGTCGGTATAGCAGGGTATTACTATATCTTCTAGTCATCCTGTAGCCCATCTCCTGTAGCCCATTTGTCCCGTTAATATCCTCTTCTTGGTTATAATAATTTAGCGTGTTCCTTATAGATGCTTCTTCATACGTTACTTGAGACTATAGTCTTACTGCTTGTCAGTATAACTATATTTTGAGTAACGGTAGGTAGTTTATAGGTGTGCGTGCTGTGTGGTATGAATCTCTATGTTGGTGTGTGTGGATCTAGTTTAAGCTCGTCATTTCGGCGGTATATTTAATATAAGACGAGTATGTCGTCTTAGTATATACATCAGTTGGATAAATTGTCAATGAATAAACTTTTTAATACATTGAAAAATCTAACTTTAGATATAAATGATTGACATCCTTAATTGTACTACAATAGGTAATCGAACGAGGCTCAGCACGCAAATCCATGACTCCAAACAAGAGTTCACATAGATTTCACGTAAGCAGGCGAACGTAATGGAGGTACAGTAGTTGATAAATATAAATACGAATATTATTTCATCTGAAAATCACAATTATTTAACTCCATACATAAACAAGTCAACTTATTTTTTAACTTTTATATGTATTTTCTAACAGATTCAACGCAGCTCATCGACAGGCCGATACGGCAGTGCAATAAGCTTCCAATGATGCTACAAGAGTAGAAGTATTGAAACAGCTGACAGAAGTTTTATCGCAACTGTTACGTCCTGACATAACGTCGCATTTATATTTTTGATTTCAATTACGTTAAAGTTCTTCTGTCTTAGTTTCGCTACAGTAAAAGTAATGTTTTACATTTTTCTTTTCTTTTCGAATTTCTCAATAGAAAAGGAGAGCGATTTTAACGA
Source organism: Cylloceria caligata (assembly GCA_963942595.1). Lineage (NCBI taxonomy): Eukaryota > Metazoa > Arthropoda > Insecta > Hymenoptera > Ichneumonidae > Cylloceria > Cylloceria caligata. The sequence continues at coordinate 27,053,569 of OZ012710.1, forward strand.
GAGAGAGCGGAGCAAGGTGGAGGTGCGGCTCTACCGACCGTCTCCCGGGAAAATTAATCTTGTAAAGATGGAATTTTTTCAGCGCTCCCGGTCAAACGGCAAACTTTCAAAGCATCTACTGCTTAGACCCGGTTATCGACTGTCATTTATGGATCTATGATTCAGCGCAGCCTTACCCTCTGTGATGTTTAAATCCCGGAAGTATACGCCATCTACCGCAAGGTGTTGATCCCGCGAACTACCTGTAGACCCGTTTTGTAATAATGTATAAGGCAACAGACCATGTCGAGCGTCAACCACGAAAAGTCCATCATCTGTCCCTCGTGTACATAACGTATAATAAAGTATGATTATTCAAGAGATAATAACGTGTGCAATTATTTAGAGGCAAATGTCTCAGACACTACAGTGGCGGCGAGGATAAAAAGAAGCAATAAAGGATTGCAAAGAAATCGACGGATTTCAAAGTGGTGACACGAGAACGGAAAAACGTAATAAGAAAAAGATGGCTGAATCGGTGGAAGAACTTCGCGAAAAGTACGAGAAAGCGAAGAAGGAACTCGATCAAGAACGAACCGAAGTCGAGGAAAGAAGCAAACAGTTGATTCAACAGCGACAACAATTTATGTTGGAAATGAACCGAGCATCGCAAACATCGAGATTGAATCCATCGACGCAACAGTCCGAAACGCAATCTCAAGATGCCACAACTTATGGTGACCGGCATCAACCGATCATGACGGGAAGAATCGGGAGCATGAAGGAATACGACGTCAAGGACGATTGGAACCATTGGATCGAGAGGTTTGAGCAATATAATTTAGCAAACGACATATCTCCTGCTAAGGGTGTTTCGCTTTTTCTCACTCTAATAGGCAGTGAGGGATATGCATTGTTACGTAGTCTTTGTACTCCCATATTACCAGCGTCGAAATCACTTAAGGAGCTAAATGACATTATGAAAAATCATTTACAACCAAAACCCAGTATTATTGCTGAACGATATAAATTTAAAAAATGCTCACAAAAAGATTCGGAGAGTGTTATGGAGTTTTTGGCAAATATAAAGAAATTATCAACATACTGTGAATTTGGAAGCAGCTTAGAATCTTATCTGAGGGACCAGTTCGTATGGGGATTGAAGAATGAGCGAATCAAGAAAAGACTTCTCAGCGAGCACGATTTACCATACGCGAGAGCTGTTGAGTTAGCTCAGACAATGGAAATGGCTACGAAAGACGTAGCTGAAATGGGATCTTCGACAAAGGGTCAAGTAGATTCGATACATTTCATGGGAAAGAAAACATCAGATTCTACAAGAAGTGAAGCCAACATCAAATGTTATTGCTGTGGAAGGACAAATCACCGAGCAACTGTATGTAAATATCGCAATTACAAATGTAACACTTGTCAAAAACAAGGTCATTTGGCCCAAGTTTGTAAAGTTAGGAAACAAACAAAAGAAAAAGAAAATAAGTTTAATAAAGTAAAAAAAGGTAAAAATAGTCAAAATCTTATTTCCAATATAAATGAAACGAAAGACAATTTTGACTCACTTTTCTTTTTAGAAGGTAGAAAAGAAAACGTAGCTGTAATAAATAATGAGATAGAATCTATTGCTCCTTGGAAGGTTAGAATTAATGTTCAAGATATTAATTTAGAATTTCATATTGACACAGGGTCAGAAATATCAGTTATTTCGGAAAAAGAGTTTGTAAACAGAAAAGAATGGAACACATTACCCCTTGCGAGAACAAATAGACAATTTAAAACACACCCAGGGCACAAAATTGAACCTATCGGTATAATGAACGTTCAAGTGAAATATAAGAGGAGGAATTTGAAACTTCCACCTTTCGTATTGCCCGGGGATGGACCTCCACTAGTTGGGAGAACGTGGATATGTGCATTAAGAGTCCCGGTGGGAGAATTCGCAAGTAATGATGGGAATAGTCATGTCGGAATGATTCAAAGCGAAAGTCATAGGGACATAGATGTAATTATTAATGACTTTGAATCAGTCTTCTCAGCCGAATTGGGAAAATATACGAAGGGTGGTTTTAAATTACACCTGAAAGAAAATGTACAACCAATTTTTTGTAAGGCAAGGCCGTTACCGTATTCAATGAAAGATGAAGTTGAAAAAGAATTGAATCGTTTAATCAAAGAAAAAATTCTAGAGTCAGTCGAAAGTAGTGAGTGGGCAACTCCGATTGTTCCGGTTCCTAAAAGTAATGGAGAAATAAGAATCTGTGGGGATTATAAAATAACGATTAATCCTAGAATAAAAATAGACCGTTATCCGGTACCAAGAATCCAAGACTTATTATCAAGCCTAAATGGGGGAAAAGTTTTCTCGAAAATAGACTTATCACAGGCATATCAACAAGTTGAGCTGGACGAACAATCGAGACCCCTCGTTACGATTACAACTCACAAAGGATTGTTTACTTATAAACGACTTTGTTTTGGTGTAGCCTCAGCCCCGGGATTGTTCCAACGTGAAATGGAAAAGATATTACACGGGTTGGAGGGTGTTGTATGTTTCTTCGATGATATTATGATTAGTGGCCCAACGGTAGAATTACATAATAAGAGATTAAAAGACGTACTCAGCAGATTAAAAGATTGTGGACTAACGGCGAATAAAAGTAAATGTGTTTTCGGCCAAGTTAAAATACAGTTTTTAGGATACGTACTAGATGGCACGGGAATTCATGCAGCAACGGATAAGATAAAGGTAATAGTTGATGCCCCAGCGCCCACAAATATGACTCAATTGAGAGCATTTTTGGGTATGATGAATTATTATTCTAAATTTATAAAAAACTATGCACAATTACTGAATCCGTTGTATCATTTGTTACAGAAAAACGTGGTTTGGCAGTGGAATCGTGACCAAGACAAGGCATTTAACGAGGCAAAGCGTTGTTTGATCTCATCAGAAGTGTTGGTACACTATGACGCCAAATTACCGATTAAAGTTGCGTGTGACGCATCGCCCTTTGGCATAGGGGCAGTATTATCGCATGTGTACTCAGACAAGCGAGAGAGACCCATAGCATTTGCATCTAGATCGTTAACTAAAGCAGAGAAAAATTACTCACAGCTGGATAAGGAAGCTCTAAGTTTGGTTTTCGGCGTGAAAAAGTTTCATCAATACCTTTATGGTAGAGACTTTATTTTAGAAACCGATCATAAACCACTTATATATATTTTTGGATCGAAAAAGGGTTTTCCGCAAATAGCCGCGAGTCGAGTACAACTATGGGCTGTGTTTTTGGCGGCGTATCAGTTTGAGATCAAACACGTCAAAGGCATCGATAATGGACGTGCTGATAGTCTTTCACGTATTCCGTTGCCAATCAACGAAAGAAAATTCAAAGAAACAGAAGATTATTCTTATTTAAATTATGTAATTGACGAAGTCAAAGCTATGGATGTGAATCGTATTAAATTAGAAACAGAAAAAGACCCAAAGCTCAGAAGAGTCAGGAAATATGTATTAGAGGGTTGGCCTGATAGGGTGAGTGAAGAGTTTAACGCATTTAAAATTCGAGAGAATGAATTGACAATAGAAGAAGGATGTATACTATGGGGACATCGAGTTGTGATTCCTCCGTGTATGCGCGAAGAACTGTTGTATGAGTTACATTGTAGTCACATGTGTATTGTGAAAATGAAAGCGTTAGCTCGATCTTACATTTGGTGGCCTAAAATTAACGAGGACATAGAAAATGTGACAAAAACATGTTTGGCGTGTCTAAAAACGGCAGATAATCCACCGAGATCGGTATTACATTCGTGGAAATGGCCGGATGGACCCAATCATAGAATACATGCAAATTTTCTAGGTCCTATCGAGGGAAAAATGTATATCATAATTATTGACGCATTTTCCAAATGGATAGACGTTAAGGAATTATCAGATATTACATCGGAAACTATCAGGGGTACAAATTGAAAATGCGGGTTTGATAACAGATGGCGTTACTAACGCTATACGCATCAGGCAGTACTGTGACTATGTTCATGTCAAAGCTACGTCTTATAGCTTTAATTTTCAGTATGTGTCAATTTGTCGCAGTGTCAAATTCATAGTTTTTTTGAGCTCTCAATATGTCGAGTTTCGTGCCAACAAAACAGCATTTGCGGGAAGTTTTAATTTACTTCTTTAATTTGAAGAAAAGTGCTGCTGAAGCACATCGATTGGTCTCCGAGGCTTATCCGAGTCATGTTCCATCGGTTTCAACGTGCGAGAGATGGTTTGTGCGGTTTAGAAGTGGTGATTTTGACGTTGAGGACAAAGAGCGGCCGGGCCAAGTGAAAAAGTTTGAGAATGCTGAATTGGAGGCAATACTCAATGAAGACTCGTGTCAAACTCAACAAGAGCTCGCAGATTCATTGGGAGTGACACAACAAGCCATTTCCCATCGTATAAAAGCCCTCGGAATGATCCAAAAGCAAGGACATTGGGTGCCGTATGAGCTGAAGCCGAGAGACGTCGAGCGCCGTTTTTTTGCATGCGAACTGCTGCTCGAACGGCAAAAACGGAAGGGTTTTTTGCATCGCATTGTCACTGGTGATGAAAAGTGGATCCATTACGATAACCCGAAGCGCAAAAAATCATATGGTTACCCCGGCCATGCATCATCATCGACGGCCAAACCAAATATTCACGGCGCCAAGCTCATGCTCTGTATTTGGTGTGACCAGCTGGGTGTGGTGTATTATGAGCTATTGAAATCGAACGAAACCATCACAGGAGCACTATACCGAACTCAATTGATGCGTTTGAGCCGCGCACTCAAAGAAAAACGGCCACAATACGAGCAAAGACACGACAAAGTAATTTTGCAACATGACAACGCTCGGCCACATGTTGCAGCGCCGGTCAAAACATACCTACAAACGCTGAAATGGGAAGTCTTACCCCACCCGCCGTATAGCCCAGATATTGCTCCTTCCGATTACCACCTTTTCCGATCGATGACACATGGCCTAGCTGACCAGCGCTTCCATTCTTACGAAGAAGCCCAAAAATGGGTCGATGACTGGATAGCAGCCAAGCCGGCCGAATTTTTTCGTGACGGTATCCGTAAATTGCCAGAAAGATGGGAAAAAGTTGTGGCTAGCGATGGACAATACTTTGAATAATTCATTTGTTACCATTTTTTCAGAATAAACGTTCAAAAATAGAAAAAAATCCCGCATTTTCAATTTGTACTCCTGATACAATAAAAGTGTTTAAAGAATATATGTCGACGTGGGGAATTCCACTTAAATTAGTTACAGACAATGGGCCGAGTTTTTGCTCAGAATTATTTAGAGAATTTTTAAAAAATTATGGTATCCATCATATACGAACTGCCCCATACCATCCAGCTTCAAACGGCGCAGCCGAAAATGCGGTTAAGAGTTTCAAAAAGAAGTTTAAAGTTTTAAGGGAGGCAGGAAATTCGAAGCAAGATGCGGTACTTAAATTTTTGTTTCACTATCGAGCAACGCCTCATTGTACTACAAACTGCAGCCCAGCAGAATTACACATAGGACGAAAGTTTCGTACAAAACTTGATCTAGTTAGACCAGATCTTAGGAAACATGTAGAAAATCGACAACTAAACCAACAGCGTTTCTTTCCAGGAAATAGACAATTTACTTGTAAAAATAATGATATAGTAATTATGAAAAACTATGCGGACAATGGGTGGAATAAGGCTCGAGTTATCCAACAATTATCTCCAGTTACCTTTACGGTGCAAGCAGAAGACAATAGAGTACATAAGCGTCACTCTGATCAATTACGAAAATGTAACTTGAAGGGGGAAAGTAGTATAGTAAATGCGGAAAAGGAAGAAGAGATTATTGACTCCATGAATAAAACAACAAGTATAAAAGATGATAATCCATCAGAACTGGAAGAACCAAAATCAGCACAGTGTCTAAGTGCAAATGTTAACAATAATATACCAACGATGCGTAGATCATCCAGAGTTCCAAAGCCAAGGAAAATACTAGATTTATAAAATAAGAAGAATTATAACTGCGAAATGACTTGTATAAACAGGAAAAATTGTAACTGCGAAATGACTTGTATAAACAGGAAGAATTGTAACTCCGAAATGATTCGTATAAACGAGGAAAATTGTAATTCCGGTTATGAATGGAAATAGGATACAAAGAGTGTAAATTCGCAGGAATTTAAATTCTAGTGAGGAGAGATGTGATGTTTAAATCCCGGAAGTATACGCCATCTACCGCAAGGTGTTGATCCCGCGAACTACCTGTAGACCCGTTTTGTAATAATGTATAAGGCAACAGACCATGTCGAGCGTCAACCACGAAAAGTCCATCATCTGTCCCTCGTGTACATAACGTATAATAAAGTATGATTATTCAAGAGATAATAACGTGTGCAATTATTTAGAGGCAAATGTCTCAGACACTACACCCTCAATCCTCAACCAGGGATTCGGTCATAGGGGAGTGGTTGGAGGGAACGCTATCACGTGACCAGGCGACCGCACCCATTCTTCTCGCTTTTGCCTGAAATCTTCTCTCTCTCTCTCTCTCTCTCTCTCTCTCTCTCTCTCTCTCTCTCTCTCTCTTCTCTTTACAAAGATGATGAAATCATGAACAATTATTATTTGAGCGAAACATTAACAAACGTGGAGGAACTATTGATTTAAACGAAAGATTTATGACCATTAAAGTGTCCATACGAATACTTTAGGTAAATTATCAGCAGCGAAGAGAACAATTATGCTTCCATATGGAAACTACCCAGGGCTGTCACTATAAAACAAGTACAATCCGCATTGAATTAAGGATCTTCCCTGTTGTAACCGGGTAATAGAAGAAAGATCAGTATATCAGGATTAACCGGTTGTAACCGGGTAATAGAAGAAAGATCAGTATATCAGGATTAAATTGCTTTTCCTTCCGAACTTATATTGATAAATTTATAGTATAATATTGGAATCTATAGTAAAAATACCATCATATATACATACATACATACATACATACATACTATACATACATAGTATATATAGAATGCACATTGTAACGTAAATTTGTGCCTCAACGCACCACGTTACCTATGACTGGTCCAAGTTATTTTTTCCTTCCTTTTTATTTTCTCTTTCGAGATGGAGGCCAGGCGCTTTTGCGCCGGAAGGAAAAAATACAGAGTTGGATGACCAGTCTCAACCCAGGCCAGCTACAGCTGTTCAAGGCAGAGTGGGTGGTTCGGACTGTCAAGCCACTAATTAGTCAACTAAGATAAAAAAAAATAAAGATAAGATACGAATGAAATCCATTAATTAAAATAAGTTATTAAACTTAAAGAACGCGGACAAATAATAAAACAAGGTCAATAAATACGTCAAACGAGAAACAGGAAGGTAGGCTACTAAATAAATAATAAATAAACAAATAAAATAATTGTAGTAAATAATTTAGACAACCACAGCAAGTACGGGACTTACAAACTTCTTTATTTCTGGCGACCTGATGATAATTTCCAATAAACAACAATTTCAAATTCAAATAAAATGTCCCGTAAAATCAGTCTCTCGGGTTAACAATTTCTAAATTTAGTTAGGTATCTTAGTTTTAATCTTTCTTTCAACGGCAGCAGTTATCCCACGCTCTCACTTACTCTCATACTTCGGTAGCCCCTAGATAGCCTATCTCGTTCGCTACGTATTTCTAATAATATTCATCGACTAAAATCAAATATTCGGTAGTCTCAACGCATCGTTCGCGATACGGCCTATCCCGAGCTAATCCCCAATACATCCACAGAAACCATACAACGGGACGTCGGAAGGTCACGTACGCGAAGCGACCCGCGGCTTGCTATTACAATCTCGAATAATCTATGCCGAGTAAGAGTCAAACCACCGAGATTTCCTACGGCTCATGAAATACCCAATAACGAGTAAATAAGGCTCTATAATTCCATGATAACCAAGGAAAATAATAACAATCGAATAATCAGTATGGGAATAGTAATCCCGATCAATACCTCTTGGTTAAATAAGATATAACAAATAAAATATAATAAATAAGATACAATAAATAAAATATAATAAAGAAAGTATAACAAATAAAATATAACAAAGGAGATATAATAAATAAAATATAACGACGACAATATAACGAACAAACTATAACCGATAAAATATAACCAATAGTAAAGAAGGAATATCAAATAAGAAACGAATAAATAATAAACAAATAAAGAAAGAATAATAAATAAGAAACAAATAAATAATCAATTAAATTAGGACACAAAAAGTAAAACCCGAGAAACGCCGATTGATTCGAAGGTGACGCGACGCGGTCAGTAACGTACCAGTCCCTTCAACCTCCAATTTACGACGGGACGACGTACGAACACGCGCACGACCCTCTAAATCTAAACGAAAGAAAACTCGATCAAAATCATGTACATCTAACAATAAGACCCACAATTCGTTAAAACACGTGACGCGGTCTATTCCGTTCAGATCCCACACGAACTAATTCACAAATTCCAAAGCACTCCAGGATAACGGCCTAACGCGCGCACGGTTTAACCGGCAACAGAAACAGTTAATTAATACAATGACTTTTCCCCGGCTTTTATCTGTTACACGATCTCGCGGTTACATGCTACGAACGCCGCAGTTCCCGATACAAAGTTACACTCTGCGCGCAGTGTACTAGCGTCGCAGGGGTGACCAAGTACGAATAAATTTTGAATAAACGGATCAGATGATAAAATAAGAAAATATAAGCGAAAGACCGTGGATAGAAAGAAGAGCTCACCGGGACGATGCTGCAGTGACGTTCCTTGAAATCCGGGAAATCTCGAAAGACGTTTGATTATCCCTCCTGGTTGATCGAACAGTGTTCGGATGTTGGCTCGAAGGACCAACCTCTTTTCCTTGCCTCAATAATTATTAGCGGGATGCCGAAAGATAGAACGGGACACAGATAGAGAGTACGCTACGTCTGGTTCGCTCAACGGTCACCGGGAAAAAGCCCCGAGGTCCTGCCGGCACGCGTGCCCGTGAACTATGATCCCCTCTTAACCCGCTAAACTCGGTTAATTGGGGGAACCGGTGTCGCACGCTGCCCGCAACTAGCGCCTCAGCTGGCCGATGTATAAATTAGCGACAGACAATACCAGCGTTGCGTAGTCCAGCAGATGATCCCCTGAGATATATACATTTCCGTGGGCCGACGGCGGCTGAGAATAGAAAGCCGCGTATCCTTTAGTACGTTGAGCGGGATAATGATACAGCCCGACCGGGAAAGGTGTGAAATGTCGGTCCAGATAAAAGGCCGAATCCCGAAGCTCTCCTCTTCTCGGTACTCTCCCAACGTCCCTCCGACCGTATAAATCGCATTATGTATATATAAAAAAAATAAAACAAGAAAAAAAAATAAAATAAAGAATAAATAAGACCTGAAATTTCACCCTACAACCCTGCGCGATCGTCTAGGCCTCCGTTGAGCGAGGAGGACGTAGCTCGCATTTTCTGCCACGTTACAACATATAAAAAGCGTAAAGAAAATATTAGGATTAATTTTCAGTAAAATAGCGAAAAATAAACATAACGAGATAGAGATGAGACTGAATCGAGGTTCAATAAAGCTTCTCCTGCAGGAAAGCGAGGCTGGCCGACTCTCCGCACTACGATGAACGCCTTGGCGCGAGGGCTGAACAACGATCTAGCTGACTTGCGTATGGACGAAATATACGAGTAACCGAGTCGGGCGAGGCGTTCTCAAAAAAAAACTCTCTCTCTCTCTCTCTCTCTCTCTCTCTCTCTCTCTCTCTCTCGTTTCTATGACACGACAATAATTATCTTACTAACAAGTTATTTAAGAAAAAGGGTGTAACTATAAGTAGAGTAATTATTAATTAAACGAATAACCAATAACGACTAGAATAAGTCATAACTCAACAAAAATATTCAAATTAACGCAAAAATCAGCTTGCAAACGATAATGCGAGTGAACCACAGAACTTGTAACAAAGTTATACTAGTGGTTTGATGCGAGCATAAGGATATTACCTAGACTAAGAAACTCTATCGGGAGGGGGCCAAGAAGCGGAGTGGTAAAAATCGCCTCATTTGCAGGGAAAAAGCGACTCGAGCGCGTTCCCTCACCTAATCGCGTGATCCTCTGTGTATCACATCGCGCGTACAAATCAGAGCGCGCCATACCGATGCACTTGCATAGATCTACGGCTCTGCATCTCGGGAAGCTACTCTGCGGGGTAAGAGGAATAAATACGTGTATGGTTGAGATAGACCACGGGGAAATTCTTATAATCAAGATAGGGTTTTATCCCTTCTTTTCTTTTAACGCGCTTGACGACAAGAATGTTGGACGCTCAGGAACTCTATAAAAGGTTGCGAAAATCGGCTGAAGACACTGTTTCACGGGGAGTAAAGAACACAGTTTTCCGGAGACCGACTAGTACAGTTTCACAGTTTCACAGTTTCAAAGAGTACAAATAGTAAAGAGAACAGTTTCAAAGAGTGCAAATAGTAAAGAGAACAGTTTCAAAGAGTACAAATAGTAAAGAGAACAGTTTCAAAGAGTACAAATAGTAGAGAAATCAGTTTTAAAGAGTACAAATAGTGAAGAGAACAGTTTCAAGTAGTACAGAGTGCGAGTAAAAAGAGTACTGGACAAAGAGTCCAGAATACAGATACCGACAGTACCGATAATAATTGACGCGTGCAAAATCGGGAATATTGAATGTGCAACATATGACTACTCATGTATTTTTATTTCAATAAATAATTATTAATACGCATCAACGCATACGTTCGATTTTGAGTTTGCCCGACTTCACCAGTCTACGTCCAACCAACGTTCAACAGCAATAACCACAGCAACAAACAACCGAAATACAATTTTCTTTTACCAATTAAAGTGAAATCTCGCTCCGCGCGAAATTGTCATTCAAGTCCCACCCCATTATTCTTTAAGTGATTATCCCCAACAAAGAACAAAACGCACTCCAGCCCTATCCCGAGTAATTTTACGCGAGGTTAGACTCAAAAACGGGCTTGCATGTTCGGTATTTTCTCGTCGGGCTTGGTGAAGGGAGAATTTATTCTCCTTGACCAGAGCACGGAAAATATACACCGAAACGTGCATCTATGTTAAATTCGTGGGTTTCGTAAAATAGGCCGCGGTTTTGACGTAACAAATTCTGGGGGCTCGTCCGGGATCTTAGAGTGTTAGTTTTGTTCAAACTATTTTCGTAAAAAGTAAAAAATTTTTTTTTTCCTTTGCCTTCTTAGTGTGAAAAACGAATTTTTACTTTTTATTGAGTTTTAGTGATTCAATTCATTTCACGAAAATTTATCCTTCCTTATGTAACCTTTTAACTTCCACTCGCATCTTTTCTTTTTGAATTACTGGGGAAAGAGCTAAAACATTATATGGAAATTACCAGAAATGAAACCAAAGAGGATAGTTAACAATAATAATCATTTATTGAATCGGTCCACGAAAGACAATTGACTACTAACAGCTTTCTCTCGTAGAGATCTTTGTTCCGGCCTAGATCAGTTTATCATATAATATTATAAATTCAATTCTTAGATGCGTTATTCTTCGATATAAAACCGACCCATGGGTCCTGTAACGTAAATTTGCTCCTCAACGTACCACGTTACCTATAGCTGACCCAAGCTATTTTTCCTTCCTTTTATTTTCTCTTACGAGTTGGGCGCCAGGCGCTTACGCGCCGGAAGGAAAAATAACGAGATGGTAGGCCAGACTCAACCCAGGCTAGCTACAGCTGTTCCAGGCAGAGTGGGTGGTTCGGACTGTCAAGTCACTTATTAGTCCAAGATAACATATGAATAAAGTCAATTAATTAAAATAATTCATTAGAATTACTGAACCGAGTCCAATAATAAGACATCGTTAATAAATACCAAACCCAAACAATAAACAATATTTAGCTAAATAAATATTAAATAAATAAATAAAATAATAACCGTAAATAATTCAAACAACAACAGCAAGCACGGGACTTACAAACTTCTTTATTTTTCCAATAAACATCAATTTAGAATTTAACTAAAATGTCCCGTAAAATTAGTCTTTCTTATTAACAATTTTCTAGATCTAGTTAGGTATCTTAGTTTTAATCCTTAATTCAACGGTACCAGTTATCCCGCTCTCTCTCTCACACACACCTGGAAGAAGTTAGATCTCTGTACGCGGTCCGCGATACGGCCTATCCCGCGCTAATCCCTCATACACTCAACAAAACCAAAACAACGGGACGTCGGGAGGTCACGCACGCCAGGCTACCTACGGCTTGCTATTATAAGTTCGAAATCTAGAGGCCGTGTAAAAGCAGAACCTCAGAGATGTTCAGCGATCCATAAAATATAAGTAAACTAATAAATAACAGCCAACAATTAAATAATAGCCGCGGAACACAATGATAACGAAAATAATAATTTAGAAGATACTCGTCCGTCAGTAGGCTCAACTATTAAAACCGAAGTAACGGGGTCCGAATAACTATAAAATATAAATAAATCCAAATAGGAATAAATCAATAGAAATAAACCAATTAATCTAAATAAACCAATAAATAAATAAATAAATAAGTATATAAATAAATAAATAACTATGTAAATAAAGAACTAAATAAATAAATAGATAAATAAATCAATAGATCGGTAAATAAAACAACGAATAAAACGATAAATAAAATAGAGAAACGCCGATGGGTCTATTCGATACGCGACGCGGTCTATAACGTGCTAGTCCCACACACCAAGCATACAACGGGACGACGTACTAACGAGCGCACGACCTTCTAGCCCGAACGGAAGAAAACTCAAACAAAATCAGGTACATCTAAAACCCATAATTCGTTAAAATACGTGACACGGTCTATTCCGTTCAGATCCCACACAACCGACTAACAAATTCAAACCACTCCGGGATAACGGCCTAACGCGCGCACGATTTAACTATCAAACAATTAATTAATTTAGTGACTTTTCCCCGGCTTCTATACGTTACACGATCTCGAGTTTATTCTTTCTAAACGCCGCGCTACCCAGTACAAATTAATACTCTGCACGCGGTGTGCCAGAGTCGCAGGGGTGACCAAGCTCGAAGTAATTAATAGACGACAATTTGAATGATAAAATAATAAAATAACAGCGAAAGACCGTAGAAGGGAAGAGAGCTCACCGGGACGATGCTGTAGTGACGTTCCGTGAAATCCGGGAGGCCTCGAAAGTCGTTCGATTGTCCCTCCTGGTTGGTCGTACAATAGTTGGATGTCGGCTCGCGGGACCAACCTCTTTTCCTCGCCTCGATAATTGTTAGCGGATGGCGAAAGATAGAGCGGGACACAGATAGAGAGCCTGCTACGTCTGGTTCGCTCAACGGTCACCGGGAAAAAGCCTCGAGGTCCGTTCGGCACGCGTGCCCGTGAACTATGGCCCCCCTTAACCCGCTAGACTCGGTTAATTGGGGGAACCTGCCTCGCACGATGACCGCGACTAGCGCCTTAGCTAGACAACGCATAAATTAACCACCGATAGTGCAGAGAGTAGCTGATAGCCGACGATGGATAACAGTGTATCATTGGTAGATGTACGTTGAGCGGGACAGTATCTTCCAACAGGGAGAGGTGTAAAATATCGGCGAATGTAAAATATCGAATCCCGCAGTCAGCCATCGATGGATACGGCGTGGTCATCCTCCTCCTCTCTCCATCCCTCGGTCGTATCGGACGCGTTATATATATATAAAAAAAAATACAACAAAAAAATAAAAATAAAGAATAAATAAAATACGGAAATCACCCCCTGCAGCCCTGAGCGATCGTGCTGGTAGCCGTTGAGCGAGGAGGACGCAGCTCGAGTATTCTGCCACGTTACAGTCCATAAACCATAGATACAACTCCAGTAAAACATATACGTAAATAATATCAAATAGGTTTTACATCGGTGAGTTCTACTCATAGCCATTTGATCAAATACCATATATTACATTGGGAATCACTTTCAAACCTTTCTGATCGCAGAAAATTAAACTGCACACTCATATTGTAATCATACCACCGCTAATAACCTCTCACATGGAAAGATAGAAATACCTTGCAAAAAGAAAGTCCACAAGCGAGTCGAAGAGACAGGCGGAAGCAACATATCGAGCTTGTGACCAAAAGAAATTGTTATTCCAATCGATTGTATAAAATAAAATTACTTCTTCATATTTTGTTCTACAGTGAATTGACAGGCATTAATAGCTCCAAGGACTTAGCCAACAGGCTAGGTGAAGAACAAGACCAAAACATTGGAGCGAACTTCTGACATAAAAACTTGTTATTGTAGTCACCACGGTTTCTGAACCGGATTTCGATGAGTCTTGAGCGTTTTGCTTGACGCTCAAGATTTTAAGAGCACTCCCGTTTTACTTGAAGATTCCCATGGAGAGTTCCAATATTTTATAGATGATAGAAATGTCGCTCACCTTGAAAGGCTAAACTGAAAGAATGATATACCAGTGTTTTATGCCCAGGCCGCATCCTTCGAGGGGAATCCTTAGGTCCGTGTAAATCTTATACTCTCCTTGGATATTGGTTCATAGGAGTTGACGTGAATTGTCCATCAAGTGAGCTGCACAACGAGCAAAGAGATTTTTATCCGTCTAGATTTGTGAGTCGATGGCGCACTTTCTGAGCTACCAGAATATATTGGTGCTACCAGACCGAGTCGCTCAAAAATGTAAATCCTCATATGAAGGACTGGAGATGTTAGTACCGCCGGCTGGCAGCTTCGCTCGACGACTAACTGTAACCGTTTCGTCTCGGGGTTCATATACCCTTGCGTACGACTAGCCAACGAACGGCTTCGAAAAGGGATGCCGCAGACGTGGCGACCCCCGAAAGATAAATCTCGCATGGCGCGAAATATAAAATTCTAATAGGATCTGCTACATTTATCCCCCTAGGTTCAGTGAATAATGACTAATAGTCGTTATTAACTAAACCAACCGACTCATGGCCCCAATAAACAAATCAGAGGCTATCCCATTCAATCTATAATATCGGTTAATCACACATATTTTCATATGAGATCTGGAAAGAATGCAACGAATAATACACGAATTAGGACAACTTAACAGGCTCATAATATTTACGCAGGCACATACGATTATACGTTCCTTTGACAATTTTCGGATCATCTACATTGACTAATTAAAATGCATTAGGGCCAAACGACCGATTGATACGATAAGGTTTAATGTAAATATGATAGAACTTTGTAGTGACTCCAGTAGATGAGTTAGAAGGCATAGATTGACGGACCAATACTAAGTCTCCAATTTCATAAGCGACAGTTGAGATTTTCCTCTGTGACTTTTTCCGAGTCTCATAACTACGTGTGAGGCGATGATTAGCCATAAGAATTTTTCTAGACAGGGGAACTTCCGAGGTGATAGGAGATTTCACTATATTGTTGATTTCGTCATGAGGCAAACGACCAAACTGCAACTCATAAGGAGTAAATCCTATACTGGCGTGAGTAGTGATGTTCAACAGGGTTTCAATCCGGGAAACATATCGCGCCCAACTGTTATGTGAATTGGCGCAGAAAGCTCGAAAAAGCCTTCCTAGCTCCGGCGAAACCCTTTCCGTGGGATTGCTTTGGGGGTGTCTAATGGAACAAAAGAGCGCCTTAATAGATCGATCTTCTAGCGCTCGGATTCATTTCGACGAACGAAACTGAGTACCATTATCCGCCAAAATCGACCTTGGTTTTCCCAATTCGGGAATATAATTATGAAATAATTTTAGAAGGGTGACGCGAGTAGTAGCCTTTTTAATGGGATAAAGCTTTACATATTTTGTTAACATATCCAATATATTAAAGAGATATTATACACCTGATGTAGAGGATGGATGTGGCCCATAGAAATCTACGGCTAACAGTTGGCCCTTCTCAACGGCATCTACCCGTTAATATTCTCCTTGTACACAAGCATTTACATGTTTAATACGCTGGCATAAATCACAAGCCCGCACAAAGGCATGTATGTCTCTAGCCATTTTATCCCAATAAAAATAACGCCGTACATGAGCTAAAGTTTTGGCTATGCCAGGATGTCCCAACTTAGTATGGATATAATTCACAATGGAGTGTACTTACATCGGAGGCATCACTACTTGCCAACACTCAGGAGAGTCGTAGTAGCGGTAGAGGATACTATTTCTATATCGATAAAGATCAGCATATAATCCCGCTTCGACCTTAACGATAATATCCTTTAACCTATCTACTTTTGATTGTAATTCGCTAATATGTTGCAAATTTGTCTTCAAGTGATTAGGAATGACAATAGTTTGTCCAGTTAATTTGACAATAGGATTTGTTACCTGTGGAAATAATATATGATCATTGATTTCATTCAATAATACTGCATCGGTTAACGATTTGGAATCTTCCTCCTCGAAACATCCCTGAGGGTTACAACTAAAGAAATCCGCCGCTAGATTATTCTTTTCTGCGCAATACAAGACCTCAAAGGTGTATTGCTGAAGTGTGGTACACCACCTTTTTAGCCGAGGAGTATGAAAGAGAGTGTTATTTAAAAACACTGTATTGTCGAAACTCCTTCATTGCGAAGTTGCCTCGTAGTTTTGGATATATATTTTTTTTTTGAAGGATGGAGGTTGAGGTTTTTTAGAAAACAATAAAAACACTCGTGTTTGAGCCATCGAATTTTCTACGTTTATTGGCTCTTGTGGGAAAAGCCTTGCAGCATAAAAACTCACGACGATTATGACAATTGTGTATTTGTGTGTATAAGAATGTGTCGGGCCCGTTTGGCCCGTGTCATTGTGATCTCGCGCGTTATTTCATATTGAACTTTCGATTTTGCGTTTGATGACCTTTACCTAGGATTCGTCAGCTGTTGCTGTCCTTTTTTGGTAAAAGGTATATGGTCAAGGGTTGGAGAATCTTGGCCGCATAGCCGTTCACCCGCGCTCGGAGCATCTAGCACCGCATAGCCGTTCACCCGTGCTCGGTGAATCTAGGACTATACGGCCGCTCATCCGTGTTCGGAGAATCTATGACCATGGCCTTTCACCCGACCGCTGTGACCATCGAATGTGATTTTACTCCGTAGAGTCGTATGTGAAAGGGCCCAGGGCTCTCTTGCCTTGCGCGTCACCGACGATCGTCACTCGACGGACGACCGCTCTTCACTGTATTCAAAATGTATCTTGCACGCTCGCCTCCTCGTTCACAAGAGATTTGGCATCCCTGTTGACGCGAGTTGGTCGAGCGCGACTAGCAACGATAATTCCAAAATCATACCCTTAAATTTGACTAAATAATTGGAAACGTTATATAAAGAGATATTGTGAAATCACGTCTTACATTTTCATACTAAATGAATTTTAAAGGAGTATAAATTGATAACTCATGTTTGAGAAATTGGATAAGAAATTGAAATTTTAAATGAGAAATTTGTCAAATTATCGTATATCGCTAAATAGTCGACAATAATTTTAAGCGCTTGTGGGCAATGCGCAAATCGATTTCGTGTTGCGCTCGTAGAGTCCTTGAGTTGTTTTGACGGTGACGACTCTCACCACGCCATCGCCTCCCGGATGTAACTCAATTACTCGACCCAGTCGCCACTGCATACATGGTTGATTTTTGTCGATTAGCAGGATTACAAAGTCCTGCACGATGTTTTCGGTTGGATTTATCCATTTTTGTCTTTTTTGTAATTCGCTTAGATATTCGAGTTGCCATCTGCGCCAGAATTCCTGTCGGGTCTTGGTGATCAGTTGCCACGAAGACAATCGGTTGACTGGAACAAGCGAAAAATCATTTTCCGGCAACATAGTGAGAGGTCTATCGACAAGAACGTGTGCAGGAGTTAAAGCGATTCGATCGTTTGGATCTGTAGAGATAGGGCACAATGGGCGTGAGTTGAGAATGCCTTCAATCTCGATTGCTAGAGTAGCCAATTCTTCGTGTGTGAATAAGAGATCGCGCATGACGCGCTTCAGGTGGTGTTTACATGATTTTACAGCCGCCTCCCAGATACCCTCAAAATAGGGTGAGTGGGGCGGATTGAAATGCCATTCGATTTTTCTGGTTGAAGTAAATTCATAAAGTTGAGAACGAAATTCTTCGGATTCTGTCAATGCGTAAAATTCGCGAAATTGACTATTCGCGCCAACGAAATTTGTCCCATTATTAGAAAAGATATGGCCCGGAATGCCCCGACAACTTGTGAATCGTCGTAAAGCCGCTAGGAACGCGTCTGTTGATAGATCGCTTGCGATCTCGAGATGGATAGCCTTAATCGACATGCAAATAAATACGCAGCCGTACACCTTCACGCTCCCCCGATTCCGATGTTTTTTCTCTTTGACGAGTATAGGACCGATATAATCGACTCCCGTGTGATAAAACGCCGGCGCGTTATCCATCCTTGATTTAGGCAAGTCAGCCATTTTCTACTCCCCTGGTACGGCCCGAAACCGGATGCATCTCACGCAACGTTGAACGATTTTACGTATTTGATTTCTACCGTCCGATATCCAGAATCTTTGCCAGATATTGTGTAATGTCGATTGAATCCTGGTGTGATAGAATTTTTCGTGCATATGTCGAATCAAAAGATCGGTTACGTAATGTCGAGATGGAAGAAGCATTGGATTCTTTCGATCCAGCGAGATATCGGCCTTATTTATGCGACCACCGACGTGAAGTAAACCTCTCTCGTCGACCAGCGGGTTCAGAGATCCGAGTTTCGCGCACCTCACCCTTTCCTCGGACAAAAGACGATCGATTTCGTCTTGAAAGTGCGCTTGTTGTATTAATCGAATAACGCGATACTCGGCCTCGTTTATTTCTTTAATTGTCAAAGCGCCCTTGCTTTTATTGTCGCGTAAGAAATGTAAGCAATACGCGACGACGCGAATTAATCGCGTACATGACGAAAATTTTTCGAAAATTTCTTCCGATTGCAATTGCGAGACCATGCAAAATAATTTTTTGATTCTCGGCAAATCCCTTTGAGGCGTCACGGCAACTTGCGGCCAAACGGATTCGGGCTGAGCCAGCCACGAAGGCCCCCGAAACCACGAGTCGTTATTTAAAAATTCCCGAGGGAGCTTACCTCTCGATAACGCGTTCGCCGGGTTTTGATCGGTTCGGATGTGCCGCTACTCTGCGTTTTTACTGATCTCTTGTATCTCTGCAACGCGATTTGCTTCGAATACCTTTAAGACGCTTGGATGTTTGTTCAGCCATTGTAAAACTGTTGTCGAGTCTGACCAGAAAATTGTCTTGCAAACGCGAAAGGTCATTATCTCGCGGACTTCGTGATATAGACGAGCGAGTGTCAATGCGCCGCAGAGTTCGAGTCGAGGGATCGTTTGATTTTTTAGTAGAGCGACACGCCCCTTCGAACAGAAAAATATCACGCGAATTTCGCCCTCCTGGTTGCAAGAGCGCACGTATATACAAGCCCCGTAATCTTTCTTACTCGTGTTGCAAAATCCGTGAATCTGAATATCGATTGGGTCATTTATCGAAACGTATCGATCAATCTTTAGATTGTTGATTAACAAGAGTTGTTCCGTGAACGATCGCCACGCGGAATCTAACGCGCTGGGTACGGATTTGTCCTAGGTCGCTTTTGCCTTCCAGCATCGCTACATAAGCACCTGCGAGACGAGAATGAACGGACCGAGTATCTTGTGCACAGGATTCTCGTCTGTCAGAAATTCGATATTTGCGGTTTTCTCAATCAAATTATTTAGAGCTCGCGGGTGATTTGACGCCCATTGGCGGATATCGAATCCGCCGCGCTTCAATATCTAGATGACTTCGTCTCGAATTTGTACGACTTCATCGAAAGTGTCTGCTCCTAATAATAAATTGTCGACGTATAAGTCGCGCGTTAAAGCCTCGGCGCCCGCTGGATAATCCGCGCTCTTATCGCTCGCGAGTCTTTGTATGGTTCGTATCGCGAGAAACGGAGCCGACGACACGCCGAACGTTACCGTGTTTAATTCGAATACGCGTACTTTTTCATGCTGGAGCCAAAAAATTCGTTGATAACGACGGTCGCTGGAATGAATCCAGAGTTGTCGATACATTTTCGCGATATCCGCGGTGATCACGTATTTATGGCTGCGAAGTTGCAAAAGATGCTCGAATAGTTTTAATTGAATAGTTGGGCCGACTATTAATGTATCGTTGAGCGATATTCCCTTCCTTGTCTTGGCGGACGCATCAAAGACAACTCGAGTCTTCGTCGCCACGCTTGTCGATTTTATAACCGCATGGTGTGAGAGATAATACCCGGGTTGCGATTCGTCGACAACGAGCGACATGTGGCCTAGCTCGATGTTGTAACGTAGTTACACTCGTTAGCTTATTTTATTATGTCAAACGGCTATAAGAGCCGACAGTAGGCGAAAACACCTACAAAATTAGACTCGGTACAAGTGTACCGAGATTTGAGGGCAATAGGCCATCGCCCCTAGTACAAAAACTAGAGCTGTCGCAGCTCCGGAATTCCCTGCTGACATAAACAGCAGGTCAGCGACCGGCTAGCCTTGCTGAGAGGCGAGGGGAAGGCAGCGAGCGCGAAAGCGGCAGATCGAAAAAGCCGGAGAAATGCGTTACATTTAAAAATGATAACGAAAAATAGGCAGAGGGGAATGAGGCGAGTGGAGGCCTATAAAAGGTCGATGCGGGGAAAGAGGAGCTGGATCGAGGCGTAAAAGTCTGAATCTGAAAGGACAGTGAAAAAGAACAATCCAAAGTATAATTAAAAAGTGGAATTTGAGAAATAGAAGATAGAAAAATAGAGTCGGTGTGCACTCCAGGAAGTGGAGCAGAAGAATAACATTCAGGGGCCCATCGCAAAGAGGAGATAAAACAGGCGAGGGATAACAGTTAAATTAAAAATAACCAGTCGCGTAATATATAAAGTGTTCGATCATCGAAATTAAGTTAGTCCAGGAGTGGAATTGCATAGGATTAATTCAGACGTTTAAGCGAATAGTTTCTAAGAGAATAGGTTTAAGAGGATAAGGTTGAGCATAGAGAATAAGTGCATTAGATTTAACAGATAGTACATAATAAAATAAGAAAAATAGTGGGTATTTAAAACCTGCAGTAGGAACAGCCTTGCCAAATCGTGTAAGTGGAATTGAGACAGAGAGAGAGAGTGAAACGAGAGTAAGTGAGAAAGAATTATAAACAGAGTCAATACACTCTGTCCAAAGAGAGTCTGATGCGTGTGGCTGTGTGTGTGTGGGGAACGAGTCCATACCAAGGCATCGACACGTAAACCAAGCTCGAGCCCGAGAATACCGAGAATCGGTGCTCGAATAATGAGAAATAACATAGAAATAATCGCCCGAATTCCCGACTTTAAAGGCATATATGATATAAAGAATTCGTGCGAGTGAAGTAAAAAGGGAACGGGGAATAGATTAAGATGAGAATAGATGACCATATAATTAAGTGCATAGGAGTAATTAATACGTTTAGGCTAGTAGTGTATAAGGAAGGAAAATCATCTCGAATCGGCAGTCGAAACGTGAATCGCCCGGCTAGACCAGTGGAAGAGTGGAAGAGAGAAAGCGTAACGAGAGTGAAAGAGAAAGAATTGTACACCGAGTTGAGACGCTCGCTCGAAGGAGCGAGTGCAAGGCGCGTGACTGGTGGTATGAGTATGTTTGTGTATCGACCGTACAGCAACACTGCCGTATAAAAAGAATAATAAACCTTCGAAGATACCAGGAATAGGTGCACACCATTATAAAATTATAATCGTAGAAATAATTGCTAAAATTACGATGTTAAAATGGACATTATACAGAATTCAAGTGACCGTAATTACAAAAGTGACGTTTTTTATGAAACCATTTTTCTTGGAATAAAGCCTTACCATCAACCACTACGAAGTCTCAATTAATTAGTTATGTGATCGAGCCCAAATTCCCACGATAAATAAAATATATGTTAACGTAAGAAAATTACCGTTACAATGTATTCGTTCATAATGCGATGATATTCTTGTTTGAGGATCAGATCCGCGTTGAGTCTTTTTTGCAAGCCAGCGAATCGTCGCAACGCTATTGATCGCGAATCACCGAGATGTCGATCGGTGCTGCGAAACGGCAGACGAACGACGTCCCGATGAATCACGAGTGACGTTTCGATTGAAATGAGTTTTGCAGTCCGTATTTTCTAACAATTTTGTTTGACTCGCGCTTGCATCATCGAGCAACCAAAATTAATCGAATTAAAAGAACAAATCTTTTAATTCGATTAATTGGCATGATGTTCGTTTTCCGACCTTGGTATTTTTTTTTCCGCCGGCAACGGCCCTGCCGAGCTGAGATTTTTGTAGTAAGAGGTCGCAGCTGTCGCGAAATAAATCACATTGTCCGATCGATAATAATGACAACGTCATCCCTGACCCGATGAGGACGTCGATTTTTGAGGCAAATGAAATTGCGGATCGGCCACTTTGAAATTCTGCGGTATGTCGATTGATTCGCGAGGAAAGATTTCTTTCGGTATATTATCAGCGATTTTTGGGATAATCAGAAACGTGAGAGCTTTATTGAAATTATTATGTATCGAATAAATTGTACACTCGACCGCGCCTTTAGAAATTGTATTCGCGTCGTCGATCATTCCCACCGAGATCGAGCACGCGCGTATCGGTAATTCTAATTCTTTCACGAGATCCTCCGTTATAAAATGCGCCGCTGCACATGTATCTAATAAAGCGCGACATTTTATGTACTGACCGCGCGAGTCCTTGATGCGTACCTGAGCGCTCAGAATTAATTGCGACTGTAAAGCTCGCGAAGTAAAACTGTGTGCAATTATTTCGCGACATGTTGAATTTACCTTTGTTGTGGACTTGGTTGTAGTACCCGACCTTGCCGTTTCTCGAGACGTGTGGGTGGCTGCAGCAGGAGACTCGCCGTGCAACAGAGTGTGGTGAAACCTCGGGCAGTTTCAGCAATGCGTCACGCCGCATTTGTTGCCGTGCGAGCGCAAACAATTTTTGCAGAGGGACAAATTTTGGACGAAATTCCACCGCTGTTGGACCGTCATTTTTTAGAATTCGCGGCACTCACACACGGGATGGTTTTTCTTCTTGCATACTATGCACCTTGCTGATGCTCCGGTCGCGAATGTACGGACGCCGTTTTCCCCTCGCCGCGTCTTGAATCTGCTTTGATCTTTAATACTCGGGAGTGGTCGTTTGTTGTTATCTTGTTATGAACGCGATGCATCTTGCTCGAGCGTACACAAACGAAACGCGGTCTCGGAGACGAATTGGTAGATTTGCTCGAGCTTTGGCGAGGTATCGAGATCGAGCGATTCCTCCCATTTGAACCGAATATTGTTGGGCAACGCGCGTTCGATTATTCGGACTAATAAATGTTGGTCCGGTGTCACGTTCATCGACGCGAGCATATTCACGTGTTGACGCATGTCGTCGACGAGTCGCGCCAAACCTTTAGGCGTCGCTTTTGTCAACACTGGTAACTCGAGGATCGCGTCGAGATGTTTTATGACCAAAATTCGGACCTTGTCATACGAATCTAAGAGTAACTTTCACGCTGTCCCGTAATTTTCTTCGCTCACGTTATAAATGAGGATTTTATTCAACGCGTCACCCTCGAGGCCATTCTTTAGATATAGGAATTTTTGTAACTTCGTTACGTCTTCGCGAGAATCGATGATTGTTAGAAAAGTGTTTTTAAACGATAGCCACTTTTCGATGTTACCGTTGAACTTTGGGAGGTCGTCGACCTGTAGTTTAAGTCGACGCGTGCCGTCGATCGGCAGAGAAGTCACGTTTAATACACTCGGAGGTTGAGGCGTTGTCGATGGCAAATCTGCCTCGATCTTTGCCACGATCGCGTAGAATCGATCCTGCAACTAGTCGAAATCGTCGACCTAGTCACTCTCTGCTTCGACCAATAACGCGAGTTCATCGTGTAATTTTTCGTACGCACGAAGAATTTTTACGCGATCTGCACGCATTTTTATGTTCGCGGGGTCTAATTCCGCGTCCTCCGCGATTTTCTCGAGTTTCGTAAGTTGCGCCTTCAAGGTCGCGCGCTTTTGATTAATAAACTTTACGCGGCTAGCCATTTTAACCTAACTTGAACCGAATAAATACTTCCGAGATATTCGAAAAGGAAATGTATTGACATTTCGAACCGAGATATGATGTGTATGCGTTGAATGTTGAGACTCGACTAACTTTCAAGGGTCAGCGCTAAGCATTTTCGCATGTAGGGCGTATTTTTCGAAAATGCGTATAAACTTGTACATCCTCCGACAAACATTAAGAGACCAAGCGCGGCTCGAGTCAAGTAAACTAGCCCCCTGTGCGGCGAGTACCCTTCCGCGCTCGTACAACCGGGACCCTCAGACCACATGCGGCCCATGTCTTCAGACACGCGACTGCGGAACATATGCATCCCACGTTTCTCGCACAAAGATTAAGAAACCGAGCGCGGCCCGAGTCAAGTAAACAAGGCCCCCGTGCGGCGGGTACCCTTCCGCGCTCGTATAACCGGAACCCTCAGACCGAGCGAGAGGTTGTCTCTCTCGCTTGACTTCGGCTTCGCTCACCGGCTATCTCACTCGTTTGACTCCAGCGCTCAACGACGCTTTTGTATCAGGCAGCGATATTGCAAAACCTGACACTTCTGCGAAAACCCACTGGGACAGTGCACACATCCTCAGTACACTCGCTCGGACTTTTCACCATCTCACCGGATCTTCTCAGCATTTTCGTGCTCACCAGGACTCAAACACAAGATATGGTACACCGTTACAATTCAGTGTAATTCAATGACGGTGAGGAGTGGAAAACTCATCGGTACATCAACTGTAACGTGGCAGAATATTCTGGCTATGTCTTCCTCGCTCGACGACTACCCACATGATCGCACAGGGCTGTAGGGATAAATTTCGTACTTTATATAATTATTTATTTATTTTTTTTTCTTGTTTTATTATATATATATATATATATATTACGATTTGTACGACCGGACGGAGGAGAGCACCACGTTTGCTGATAGCTGGCCTCTGGGTTCGACCTTTTGCACCGACCGGCTCTTTCCATCTTTATCTATTGGGAAATATCATTGTCCCGCTGGATGTTTATCGATTAGCGATACGCCGCTATCTGTTGTCGATCAGCACAGACTAGGAGCGATCCATCAGTCGTTTGGGGTTCACCGGCTGGACAGAGCTACACATCCCAAGGATCGGTTGTTAATTTTATGCGTCGTCCAGTTGAGGCGCTCCGTAGACACCGATTCCCCCAATTGACCGAGTTCAGACCGATAGATGGGGATCAGAGTTCACGGGTACGCGTGACGAACGGACCTCGAGGCTTTTTCCCGGTGATCATCGAGTAAGGAGGACGTAGCTCTCTGTCTCCTCTTTGGTGGTTTCGTTCAATCGCTGGCAACATTCGAAAACATAATTATCGAACGATCAACCTGTCCGAAATTTACATTCGCTACCATATATTATCTGGACACGAGGAGTGAGACCAGGAGGACACTCGAGATATCCCGGAAGTCGAGCAACATCACCTCGTCATCGTCCCGGTGAGCTGTCTTCCCTTCTACGGTCTTTCGTCATTATTTTATTATTTTAAAAAAATTTCTTTTTAAAATTCTATTCGAACTTGGTCATACCTGCGACTCTTGTACACCGCGGGCAGAGTATTAATTTGTATTAGGAACCTCGACGTTCATAGAATGTAACATTGAGATCGCTTGACTGGTAGAAACCGGGAGAAAGTCTTTGCGTTAATTAATTGTGTTTTTTTTTTGGTTGACTGTTAAACCGTGCGCGAGTTAGGCCATTATCCCGGTGTGTTTTGAATTTGATACCTTGTTTGTGTGGGATTTGAACGGGATAGACCGCGTCGCGGATTTTACCTAATTATTGACTTTAGTTTTATATGACTTAGTTTATTTCTCTTTTATTGATCTTATTACCCTGGACTACGTGTCGTTAACGCCGTTGTTTTAATTAGACTGACGTACAGTAAGTTAGCATATTTTATTTTTTTTTATTTGTTTATTCTTTTCTTATTATATCGAGCAGTATTTTATTATTTTTCGTTTCGTATTCAGAAGTAGTGCGAGTTCGGTCGTCGTCCCCTCTGTTGTAATTGGTCATGAGGGACTAGTACGGCCGGAAGCGTATCTCGTTTGGTCAAGCGATCGGCTGCTTTGATTATTCAGATTATTGTGGTTACTATGGGTTACTAATCTTATTTCGGAAGTCCGTAATTTAATTGGGGTTTTCTCATTTTCATGTTATATATCAGGGGTACAAATTGAAAATGCGGGTTTGATAACAGATGGCGTTACTAACGCTATACGCATCAGGCAGTACTGTGACTATGTTCATGTCAAAGCTACGTCTTATAGCTTTAATTTTCAGTATGTGTCAATTTGTCGCAGTGTCAAATTCATAGTTTTTTTGAGCTCTCAATATGTCGAGTTTCGTGCCAACAAAACAGCATTTGCGGGAAGTTTTAATTTACTTCTTTAATTTGAAGAAAAGTGCTGCTGAAGCACATCGATTGGTCTCCGAGGCTTATCCGAGTCATGTTCCATCGGTTTCAACGTGCGAGAGATGGTTTGTGCGGTTTAGAAGTGGTGATTTTGACGTTGAGGACAAAGAGCGGCCGGGCCAAGTGAAAAAGTTTGAGAATGCTGAATTGGAGGCAATACTCAATGAAGACTCGTGTCAAACTCAACAAGAGCTCGCAGATTCATTGGGAGTGACACAACAAGCCATTTCCCATCGTATAAAAGCCCTCGGAATGATCCAAAAGCAAGGACATTGGGTGCCGTATGAGCTGAAGCCGAGAGACGTCGAGCGCCGTTTTTTTGCATGCGAACTGCTGCTCGAACGGCAAAAACGGAAGGGTTTTTTGCATCGCATTGTCACTGGTGATGAAAAGTGGATCCATTACGATAACCCGAAGCGCAAAAAATCATATGGTTACCCCGGCCATGCATCATCATCGACGGCCAAACCAAATATTCACGGCGCCAAGCTCATGCTCTGTATTTGGTGGGACCAGCTGGGTGTGGTGTATTATGAGCTATTGAAATCGAACGAAACCATCACAGGAGCACTATACCGAACTCAATTGATGCGTTTGAGCCGCGCACTCAAAGAAAAACGGCCACAATACGAGCAAAGACACGACAAAGTAATTTTGCAACATGACAACGCTCGGCCACATGTTGCAGCGCCGGTCAAAACATACCTACAAACGCTGAAATGGGAAGTCTTACCCCACCCGCCGTATAGCCCAGATATTGCTCCTTCCGATTACCACCTTTTCCGATCGATGACACATGGCCTAGCTGACCAGCGCTTCCATTCTTACGAAGAAGCCCAAAAATGGGTCGATGACTGGATAGCAGCCAAGCCGGCCGAATTTTTTCGCGACGGTATCCGTAAATTGCCAGAAAGATGGGAAAAAGTTGTGGCTAGCGATGGACAATACTTTGAATAATTCATTTGTTACCATTTTTTCAGAATAAACGTTCAAAAATAGAAAAAAATCCCGCATTTTCAATTTGTACTCCTGATAATTTGGGGGTTTATTAATCATTATTCGTTCTCGACTTATTAGCCATTGCTGGCCTGCGATTTTCGAGATAGGAGATTCGAACTAGTCGAAGCTCGCGTACGTGACCTTCCGACGTCCCGTTGTTATGGTTTTTTAGATGTATGTGGGATTAGCCCGGGATAGGCCGTATCGCGAACTGTGCGTTGAGACAACCGAGCATTTGACTTTGTCTGCGAATATTGTTCGAAATTCGAAGCGAGCGAGATAGGCTATATAGCGGCTACCGAAGTATGAGAGTGAGAGAGAGAGAACGGGATAATGGGCACTGCTGAATTAACGATCAAAACTCGGATACCTAATTAGGTTTAGAATATTGTTAAAAAAGCGAGACTAATTTTACGGGACATTTTATTTGATTTCGTTATCAATGTTTATTGGAGATTCATAATTGTTTGTTAAGAAATAAAGAAGTTGCCCGAGCGGCATTTGAAAGTCCCGTACCTGCTATTGTTGTCTAAATTATTTATCGGTGTTATTTTATTAATTTGACTTTGTTTATTGTTCTTGTTTTGTGCATTTATTGACTATATTTGACTGACTAATTTTATTTATAGACTTTAATGACTTATTTTAACCAATTGATTTTATCTGTTTTTTGTTTGGACGAATTCTTGACTTGACAGTCCGAACCACCCACTCTGCCTCCAACAGCTGTAGTTGGCCTGGGTTGAGGCTGGTCATCCACCTCTTTATTTTTTTCTTCCGGCGCGAAAGCGCCTGGCGCGCAACTCGTAAGAAAAAAGAAAAAGGAAGGAAAAAATAACTTGGACCAGTCATAGGTAACGTGGTACGTTGAGGAGCAAATTTACGTTACACAACATAAAGGTCTCATCCGTTGACGTGCTCTGCAGAGCGGGCTGCATCACGGGTTTTCTTCACACTACTTGTTGCTCACCCAATTAATACAATTGCGTGTGTTCATATCAGTTCACTGTACTTTCCCCCAACCAAGCTTGCTGGGAAAGTACTGTGAATTTATTCCACTCATTTTGTGCATCCTCATCATTTTACTTGTCATGCTCTGCAGCGCTGACTGTGTCACGCTGTCTCATATCACATTCCAGCACTCAAGCAGTACAACTGCAAGTGCTCTCACTTATACCCTGTATTTTCTCATATAACTTTATAGAGAATTTACTGGGAATAAGTCAGATCTTTTACACACTCACATTTCTCACTCCGTGGTATGCTCCGCAGCACTGGCTGCGTCATGCTCACTCTCAAGCGCACATAGCACACAATTAATATAATTGTGTGCTGGTCCTTATGTAATAAAAGACAGCACAATTAGCATAATTGTGTGCTGGTCTCTCAAATCACATTCAGTTCAATTTATTTATTTATATACATTTTTTAATTCTCTAATTTTTTGGTGTATTTATTTTTATATCATTTATATTTTTCTAAATTTAACCTATTTTTGTAATTGAAGTGCGGTAGGTGCAAATAAACCACTTTCTCTACTAAACATCCTGCAGTCTGGTTTCTACATCTGGACTACTACATCTGGACCGATTCTCAAACAAACGCAAACCCATATGGTCAGTGATTATTTCAAACGGACGTTGATTCAAATATCGATCACACCCTAATACTGAATAAACAATAGCCAATAATTCTTTCTCAGTAGTGCTATAATTGCGTTCAGTCGCACTAAGACAACGGCTCATAAGAGATATGATCAGGGAGTTCTCATCGGGGTCTAATTGAAACAGTACTCCACTTATCCCTTTATTGGAAGCATCGGTTTGCAACTTAAAAGGTTTATTTGGCACGACATGCCTCAAGGTGATGACGTTAGCAAAATTCGCGGTGGACATCGGTCCAAATCCAAGGAGTTTTACTACTAAGTAACGACCGAAAAGGATCGAGATAATTGGAGTATTTTAAGCAAAATTTTCGATAATAATTGCATACCCCGAAGTATTGTTGTAGTTGTTTTCGATTTTTGGGTTCGGCGAAATTACGGATTAACTCCAATTTAGAAAAATCAGGTCGAATCCCCGCAATAGAAAGCTCACACCCTAAGAATATCCCGGTAGTCTGACAAAAATATGATTTATCCAATCGAAGAGTAAAATTTGCCTCTTGCAACTTGAGAAAAATCAAGTTGATATGTTGTAAATATTCATCAAAAGACCTCGATGTAATTAATAAATCATGAATATATAACGTTAAAAAGTCATCATATTGTTTACCCAAGACATGGCTAACGGCGCGAATAAACCTACTTCATGCCGTTTTAAGTCCAAATGGAATACGGCAAAATTGATATAAGGTCGATCCGTACAAAAAAGCGGTATACGGTGGAGAAGAACTTTCCAACAGATCCATAGGCTAAGTCTGATGTCGACATAATTCTAACACCATGTGTTGGATAATCAGCTGGCGCACGGCGATCAATATTCGTCGTGCGCCTACCTGTTGCGGTGCTCCAGCACACGGAGCTCGGTTGAGCCAAAGATAGCCGAGGCAGGGCTTCGCGAAGCCGAGGCTGTGCCTCGTTGGCAGGCCGCGTCGAGCGAGAGGATGTCTCTCTCGCTTGACTTCGGTTTCGCTCACTGGCTATCTCCCTCAACTGACTTCAGCGCCCAACGACGCTTTCATATCCCGCAGCCATGTTGGATATTTTGACACTTACGTGAAAACCCGCACAGAACAGCGCACGCATTTGGAAGGCTTGGACAATTTTCACATCCCTCAACCGGATCATCTCAACCTTCTTTGCTCATCAGGACTCAAAATCAGGTACGAGTGCATTGTTATAATTCACCATAAATTCAATGGCAATGAGGAGTTGGATTCTCATGGGTACATCAACATTTTTGGTCTCACTTTTTAGCGGCATTGCAGCACATGTCACGCCACGTTTTCTCTCAGCATAATTTGCCGGTATAATTAATATAATTATGCAGGTGTACTATAGTCGCTGTACTTTTCCCCAGGACATCTGCTGGAAGAGTACAGCGACTATACACTGCTCATTTTGTGCATCCTCATTATATGTTGTATTGTGCTATGCAGTGCTGCCTGCATAGCTTGTCTCATACATGTAGAGCACTCAAGCAATTTCAATTGCAAGTGCTCTCACCGATTCGCTGCAACTTCTCTTAGATAAATCTGCTGAGAGCTTGCAGTGAATAATTGACACATTTTAAACACTCATTTATCTCATAGCGTGGCGTGCTCCGCAGCACTGGCTGCAGCACGCACACCACTCTCAGTACCTACAGCGCACAATTAATATAATTGTGTGCTGGTTCTCAGTCCAGATAGTCAGAATTCAATTCAGTTTGTTTATTTATGTATATCTGTCAATTCTCTGTTTTTTTTTGTGTATTTATTTATGTCATTTTTATTCTTTCCAAATTTAGCCGATTTTTGCATTTATTCTTAACGTTTATATTTTTCCAAATTATATCATTTTGTAATTGAAGTGCGGAAGGTGTAAATAAACCACTTTCTCTACTAAACATCCTGCAGTCTGGTTTCATTTTCACCCTGTCCTGAGTGAAGCTTCATTAGTTTCAATATATTCACAGGTCTGTCAAACAACACCATCAGACGGAATCTCAAACACCATGATATTTCTGAATCAATTCATCAATTAATGGAGGCGATTCGTTATCTGATTCTATCACTTGATTAATGAAACGTGCATCTAAGCAAATTCTAAGACGATCATTCTTTTGAACTGTCCGTAATGGATTACAATATGCACTGGTGGACCTTTCAATCACCCCGTTATTTAGCATTTCCTCTAACTCTTTTTCGACTTGTGGACGTAAAGTAAGAGACACCGGATAAGTTTTTCTCACTATCATCCCAGGGTGTATCAATTTCCTTTTATGCTGATATAACCCAGCTCCAGTATTTTAGTCGATAAATAACTTTGAGTATTTTTGTATCTTGGTGGCTAACATATTTCGTTCACCGGACAGTAAATCAGGTATATCTTCAATTAGTGCAGTTACATCATCATAAAAGTTTTGATCCTCCCCCTCAGTATAGAGACGACAAAGATTCGATTTTATTACCTCCAAATCACATAGATCA
Source organism: Cylloceria caligata (assembly GCA_963942595.1). Classification (NCBI taxonomy): domain Eukaryota; kingdom Metazoa; phylum Arthropoda; class Insecta; order Hymenoptera; family Ichneumonidae; genus Cylloceria; species Cylloceria caligata. The sequence continues at coordinate 27,085,387 of OZ012710.1, forward strand.
TCTTCAACTTCCACAAATTCTTTCGATATTTGATCTAGGCGTTAGAAAATTTCTCTAGCCGTATTTCCATATTCATTATCTCTATCGCTCCCTTCGGAGGTGACACGTGTATAACCACCTCCTTGACTACTGGCTTAGCGAGCGTCTTTTTTTTATATCCCCCTGTTCATGTTTCCCTCTCTCACACCGTTCTGCCTCAGTAGGTTCACCTCGTGTTCTGCAGTGTGTTTTATGCCATTATCGGAAGACGTGGAACCAGTGCGAGGGGACAACAAGCTATCAACCCGAGAGTTATCCCCACTAGATGATATCGCAGTCTCGTCGGGTCTTGTTAATGGACCAAATTGTATGATATAAATATAAGTAACCCTGTCCTGCTTATAGGATCGTATTCCCCCATCGACCATTTTATCAACGTGAATTGGATCGTCAGGTACACGATATCCTGCAATGGATACTAAACCCTGATTATAATCGATCACAGCGCGATTCAGATAAAACCAATCATTACCAAGTATCACCAGCGATGTTAAGTATGGAACCACTAAAAATACAGTTAAAATTTTTACATCTCCAATAACGATTTCTATTTGACATTGCCCCTGAGACCCGGGTATGCTTCTTTTCTATCGCCTTAGTTACCGTCACATTGGTAACCGGTAACTCGCTCGGCTGAAAATATTTCTTTAAATATCCATAAAATTCCAATGACACACATGTAATTTGACTGCCTGTATCCGTAAGAGCGGGTACTGGTACTTTTTCTATTTCCAGGATCATTTGTGGACATTTGCGAAAAGGAGTGCCCTCAGGTATTTTATCAGGATCTTCTAGTACCTCGGTACTAAGGTCTTCAAAAACATCCAATGGGTGAAAAAGCGATTGATGTCCTTGCGTCAACGCACCCATCATCAGTTTTTTTAATTATTGGCAGCTGAACCTAAACGTTGGCCTGACAGTACCGGTGGTGGTATCGAAAAACTAGGAACCGTGGTATTACTAGGAATTTGCATTGCCCCATTGGTGATATTCGCGAGTGGCCGTTGGTTATAGTTAACGCAGCAGAACGATAAGACACCGGTTCCATAGTATTCAATTCCGGTCGATTCTCTCCTGCACGGTGACTACGCGCTCTAGCATGACCATCTCCTGATAAATAGGGAGGCTGGGATCTCGATCCCCGATTATCATATTTGTTCTGACTAGTACGATTCCCATTCATATCGTTCCGACGAACGCATTCTCTCTCTTCATTAGTTCAATCTAATAGGAACAGCGCATTGGAAACCGCATGACGATCGGCAAAATCGGCGTTCACCATAGCTTCACGAATTCGAAATGGTAACTGCCGAATAATAGAATAGTTAATCTCATATTGTTCCATGTTAGATAGAAGATATTGTGCTTCGGTAAGCTGAATTAAGAAAAATTGTTGCAATGATCCCGACTGTGGAGAATATTTCCTACCCAACCATCGACTTCTCAAATTAACCCGTATAAGAACAGAATAAAATTCATTTAAAAAGGCTAATCGAAATTCGCGATAATTCGACCTAGTGTCAGCATTGACATTAAACTATATCCTGGCAAGACCCTCTAATGCATTTTCAGTTATTAATAATTTACTCGAGTCTTCAATTCGTTTAACCTCAAAATATTTTTCAAGTTGATCCAATATTCATTAGGGTTTTTTACATTTTCAGGCCTGAATTTCGGAGAGGGAATGTCCACCTTTACCGTTTGTAAACCGCGAACAAGCCTGTCAAGCATGCCTTCATTGTTAATAGTTGGGAGACGTCCCACATTGGCAGCATTCAACTCATCAATTGCTTGTTGTTGATTGTCAGCCAACCTCCTTAGTTGTTGTATTTGTTCGACTAAATTTTGCTCATTAGCCAATTCTAATCGCATTCTTTCCATATCTGCTCGTTCGGCTGCTATAGTCGCCCTCTCCACACGCAATGTTTCCATCTCGTTATTCATATCTGTCGATTGAACAGTCTTATTAAAAAAATGCTCGAATTCGACCGACACCGCTGAGGTATGACTCCCACCGAAACGCAGCTTCCGTTCCTTGATATTATTAGAACGATCCACTTTCTTTCTTTTTATCGCAGGAGGTTTCGTGGCAACCGGCGTATCCCCCAAGGAAAGTCTCTTAGGTGGAGTACGCGCTACTGCCATAAAATCTTTACAAGTAGTTCGACGTCAAAGACTTCGAATCGTTCAAATACTGCCAGTATAGTGTCAATTCACTCTCGTGGCCTCACGTTGGGCGCCAAATTGTAACCTTTTAACTTTCTCCCGCGTCTTTTCTTTTTGAATTACTGGGGAAAGAGCTAAAACATTATATGGAAATTACCAAAAATGAAACCAAAGAGGATAGTTAACAATAATAATCATTTATTGAATCGGTTCACGAAAGACAATTGACTACTGTTGGATAATTAGCTGGCGCACGGCGATCGATATTCGCCGTGCGTCGACCCGTTGCTGCGGTGTAGCACGCTGCGTTCGGTTATGTCGGAGAAAGCCGAGGCAGGGTCTCGCAGAGCCGAGGCTGTGCCTCGCATCCATGCCACGTTAAGCGAGAGGTTGTCTCTCTCGCTTGACTTTGGCTTCGCTCACCGGCTATCTCACTCATTTGACTCCAGCGCTCAACGACGCTTTTGTATCAGGCAGCCATATTGCAAAATCTGACATTTCTGTGAAAACCCGCTGGGACAGCACACACATCGTCGGTACACTCGCTCGGACTTTTCACCATCTCACCGGATCTTTTCAACATATTCGTGCTCATCAGGACTCAAAACTCAGGTAAGAGTACACCGTTACCATTTATCGTAATTCAATGACGGTGAGGAGTGGAAAACTCATCGGTACATCAACATAAGGTCTCACCCGTTGACGTGGTCTGCAGCGCGAGCTGTACCACGTTTTTCACACTACTTGTTGCTCACCCAATTAATACAATTGCGTGTGTTCTTATTAATTCACTGTACTTTCCCCGAACTAAACTTGCTGGAAAAGTACTGTGAATTTATTCCACTCATTTGTGCATCCTCAAACTCACTTTGCCGTGCTCTGCAGCGCTGACTGCATCACGGCCTGTCACATTAAAACGCCAGCACTCAAGCAGTACAACTGCAAGTGCTCTCATTTATTCAATACATTTCCTCACATAATTTGCACAGAGAATTTATTAACAGTAATTTAGATTTTTACACGATCACATTTCTCGCTTCGTAGCATGCTCCGCAGCACTGGCTGCGTCATGCTCACTCTCAAGCGCACATAGCACACAATTAATATAATTGTTTGCTGGTCCTCATGTAATAAAAGACAGCACAATTAGCATAATTGTGTGCTGGTCTCTTTCACCAAAATTCAATTCAAATTCATTTAATTTTTGTATTTGCTTTCCTATAATTTTCTGTGAATATTCTAATTTGAAAGTATTTTTGGACGGAGAATAAACCACTTTCTCTGGATATCATCCTTGTGTCTGGCTTATTTTTTTCCGTATCTCGAGTGAAGTTTCATAATTTTCAATAACTTCACAGATTTGCTCAACTACATCTGGACGGATTCTCAACAAATACTAACGGCTTTCTCTCGTAGAGATCTTTGTTTCGGCCTAGATCAGTTCATCATATAATATTATAAATTCAATTCTTAGATGCGTTATTCTTCAATATAAAACCGACCCATGGGTCCATAAACCATAGATACAACTCCAGTAAAACATATACGTAAATAATATCAAATAGGCTTTACAGCGGTGAGTTCCACTCATAGCCATTTGATCAAATACCATATATTACATTGGGAATCACTTTCAAACCTTTTTGATCGCAGAAAATTAAACTACACACTCATATTGTAATCATACCACCGCTAATAACCTCTCACATGGAAAGATAAAAATAGCTTGCAAAAAGAAAGTCTACAAGCGAGTCGAAGAGACAGGCGGAAGCAACATATCAAGCTTGTGACCAAAAGAAATTGTTATTCCAGTCGATTGTATAAAATAAAATTACATATTCATATTTTGTTCTACAGTGAATTGACAGGCATTAATAGCTCCAAGGACTTAGCCAACAGGCTAGGTGAGGAGCAAGACCAAAACATTGGAGCGAACTTGTGACATAAAAACTTGCTATCGTAGTCACCACGGTTTCTGAACCGGATTTCGATAAGTCTCGAGCGTTTTGCTTGACGCTCAAGATTCTAAGATCACTCCCATCTTACTTGAAGATTCCCATGGAGAGTTCCAATATTTTATAGATGATAGAAATGTCGCTCACCTTGAGAGGCTAAACGGTAAGAATGAAATACCAGTGTTTCATGCCCAGGCCGCATCCTTCCAGGGGAATCCTTAGGTCCGTGTAAACCTTATACTCTCGTTGGATGTTGGTTCACAGGAATTGGCGTGAATCGTTCATTAAATGAGCTGCACAATGAGCAAAGAGATTTCCATCCGTCTAGATTTGTGAGTCGATGGCGCACTTTCTGAGCTACCAGGTGAATATTTTGGTGCTACCAGACCGAGTCGCTCAAAAATGTACATCCCCATATGAAGGACTGGAAATGTTAGTGCCGCCGACTGGCAGCTTCGCTCGACGACTAACTGTAACCGTTTTGTCTCAGGGTTCACATACCCTTGCGTACGACTAGCCAACGAACAGCTTCGAAAACCGATGCCGCAGAGGTTGCGACCCCTGAAGGATAAATCTCGCACGGCGCGAAATATAAAATCCTAATAGGATCTGCTACACTTGCTACTAAACTTTTACAATCGATTTAATTCATAAAATCCACCTTTGCCCTTTGTATCGCATTTTTGAGAATTGATTTATTTCATAGAAATCGATTTTTTACTTTTTATTGAATTTTAATGATTCAATGAAAATGTATCATTCTTTGCCACTAAACTTTTATAAATCGATTTAATTTATAAAATCCACCTTTTCCCTTCTTACCGCATTTTTGAGAATTGATTTAAATCATAGAAATTGATTCCTTACTTTTTATTGAATCTTAATGACTGAATGAAAATTTATCATTCTTTGCCACTAAGTTTTTATACATCGATTTAACTCATAAAATCCACCTGTTAGCTTCTTACCGCATTTTTGAGAATGGATTTTTTTACTTTTTATTGAATTTTAACGATTCAAGCCATTTCATGAAAATTTATCATTCTTCTCTACTGAGTTTTTATAAATCGATTTAATTCATAAAATCTAACTTTTCCCTTCTTACCGCATTTTTGAGAATCGATTTAAATCATAGAAATTGAATTTTTACTTTTTAGTGAGTTTCAATGACTCAATGAAAATGTATCATTCTTCGCTACTGAGTATATATTTATTTATTTCCATCACACAGCGTCCTTCGCCATAATACATCAACCGTTATATATCTTTCTTTGTCACATCATATACTCTTATAACAATATAAAAATACAAAATATGAAATATAGAACATATGTCAATTCCTCAACTTCTTCTATATGCTTTCTTTTTTTCCTCCCTATCTTCCACAATCTCTTTGTCATCAACCAGCCATACTTCACTCTCATTCATATTTTCCTCTCATTCGCATTACTATTTCGATTCTGCGCCTTTGGCACTTTTCCGTTTGCACAATCTTATTCGCTGAGATAACCCTTATCACCGCTTTCTTAAGTGCTATTTCCTTGACTAGTTTTATTCTTTTTATTTATAGAGTCTTTTATTTTCCCAAACGCTATTAGGTATTCGCACAGCTCTTCAATTACTTCCCCCCTCAACGTTTCTATCAGATGCTGTCGCAGTTCATTCCCTGCTTTTCCTTCTCTCCATTTGTCTACTCCCATAACCCATTCTTTCTTTATTCTTTTTCTCGCTTCTTCACATTTCCAGATATGTTCTACATTTTCGTCCTCTTTTTTACAAAGCACGCACATCCAGTTCGCATATCCTTTCTTCCCAGTCATTCCGATGTGTCCACATCTTAATTGCGCCCACTCTTCTTTCAAATCTCCTCTCATTACTCCCTCGTCCCAGTATTTTTCTCGCTCTGTGCCTATTTTCATATTTTTGTACCAGCTACAGAAGGTAGACTTGTCTATTCTCATCCAATCTCCTTGGATGTCCTGGTCCCTTATTTCTCTACCCCTTCTCTTAACGCCCTTTCAATAGCTCTAATCTGTGTCCCTTCCTTCATCAGCACCATGATTCTACCTTCTCCCACCTGTCTCATTGCTTCTTCCCACTCCTTCCCCCACTTCGTTTTATTTACGATCCCCCTAATCTTTAGGATCTGTAACAGATAATTTCCTGCTCTTCTTCTTGCTGCAACTTCGATACTTTGCTTTCGTGTTTCCATTTTCCATAAATAATCCGGTGTATTTCTCGACACCCCTAAGGCCATTTTCACCATTCTACTTTGTAACTTCTCAATTCCTTCTCTCCTTTTCCATCCCCAGATCTCAATCCCACACAGTGCCCTTGCTTTAACGAAGGAGTCCATTAGCTGTAGCCTGTCTCTTAGTTTATCTAGTCTGGCCCTTTTCATCACTCCCCAAACTACATTCGCTGCTTTCCTCGCTTTTCCAATTAATTTGTTTATATGAACCCCCAATGTGCACTTTGTTGTGAACCAATATCCCAGATATTTAAATTCCTTTACTACTTATATTTTCTTTCCTTGTAAATTCCATTCCTCTCCTTTCTTCATTCTTCCTCCATTTCTGAATACCATTATTTTTGTTTTGTCCACATTCACCTCCATTTTTGTCTTTCTCGCGTATCTCTCCAGTGATTTCAGCATCTTTGCAAGTTCTCCGGCCTCTTCAGCTATGATCGCAATGTCATCTGCATATTTCAGCACGAAAAATCCCCCTCCCCATGACTGTTCCCCCTTCTCATTTCCTCTCCCAGACTTCGTCCACGTCATCTAGCGCGATGTTAAAGTATTGGGCTGATAGGACAGCCTTGTCTTACACCCTTCTTTGTTCTAAAATTTTCTGAGATTCCTTCTCCTGTGATGATGTCATTCCTCGTATTTCTGTATATAGTTCTGATCATCGCATGCATTTTCTCTCTAATTCCTTTTTACCACAGTTTCTTGAACAGCAGCTCTGTATCCACTTTGTTAAATGCTGCTTTAAAGTCTACAAACGCTACTTATAATTTCCCTCCTTTTTTCTCGAGTCTATTGTTAATAAGAGCATTGAGCACGATGACATGGTCTCGCGTACTCCTTCCTGCCTTAAATCCCGCTTGACTTTCCCTCAGTATGGCTTCCTTTTCCAGCCATTCGTTCAGTCTCGTTACCATTATACTGGAGATTATTTTGTATCCAATGTCCAACAGCGAGATCTTTCTATAGTTGCTAGCCAGCTCCTCGTCACCCGCCTTGTGTATCAGAAATATCCTTGCAATTTTCCATCCCGCGGGTAGTTCTCCGTTATTCCATATCATATTTAGTATTTCCCTTAACTGTTGTTTCTCTTTTTCGGCCAGATTTTTTGAAAATTCAGCCTTAATGCCGTCCTTTCCCGCCGCCTTATTATTCTTCAGTTTTTTCATTATCCTCTCCAATTCACCCATACCGATTTCTTGGTCCAACAATTCATCATTTGAGAGTACCATTTCTTCGCTCATATTCCATGATCTTGAGCTCTCTTCTCTTGTCACTTCCTTTTCTTCTTGTGCGTCTAACAGATTTTTTAAATGTTTGGTCCAGTCGTTACTTCTTATATTTTTGCCCGCTCTTTTCTTCTTAGTCCTGAAATTCCCTGTCGCTCGCGACCATTCCGCCATATCTTTGCTTTCCTTCACTTTTCTCCATCGAGCCTCGAACCACTCTTTTCTTTTTTCTTCTACCAGTTTCTTCCATTGTTTTCTCTCTTCTGCTAACTCCTTTCGCTCATCCACACCTCTCTTCGCCAAGAACCTTTTCAGGCAGTGCGACACTCTCTTCTTTTGCAGCTCGCAGTCCCTATCGTATCAGCTATTGTTATTATTTTTCTTGTTTTTTATTTTCCTTGACATCTTGACTATTTTTGCCGCTTTCCAAATTTTTTCTTTTAACATTCTCCATCGTTCTCCTGCCGTAACACCATGACAATCGTTTTCTCTCATTTTCTTTATCTCTTCTTCATAAAATTCGCTCATCTCATCTCTCCACACTAATCTCGTCTCTGCACCTTCCCGCCCCCCCTTGACTGTTTTTCTTATCCTCTCCCCCCACCTCTTGTTCCTGTCCTCTTTTCAAAGTCCACTCAACTGGCAAGTGATCCGACTCCACTCTTGGAATTACCCTTAATCTTTCTACAATCTCCTCCTCATCCTCCATCCTTATCACTAGATCTAACACCGACCCCTGACCTGCCCCTCCTCCCACAAAAGTGATTCTTCCTTCTTCGTCTCCTCTTATCCTCCCATTGAGTATCGTCAAATCAATCCTATCACAAAAATGCAATAACTTACGCCCTTCTGCGTTAAGCACCTTGTCTTCCGAGTTTCGTTCCCAAGATAATCCTCCTAATTTCTCATATTCCGTTATACCCCTTTCTTTCCCTATTCTCACTCTCTTTCTGTCCTGCACCCCCCCCCCCCCCTCCCACTTTTACCATACACAATTCAGGCTCTTCAACCTCACTCTCACCCGTATTCTTCTCCATTGTCCCAACACAGGCTGTTTCTGTCTCTATGTTTTCTCTTTTGTCTTTTCACACTCTCCTTCGTCTGCACTTCTTAGTCCGGTGTCCCCCCACGTCTCGCTACACTCCATGGCACTCTCCGCTACCGTCGCTATCTCTGCATAAGCTTTCTCACTTTCGTCTATATTCTTTTGCGGTGTGTGACACACTTTACTTTTTGTTTCAAACACCTCACATTCCATCAGTTCTTTATCTGTTCCTTGAACCGCATTCAGATCCACAAGGTATTGATCTATTTTAACATTTCCTTCTCTTTTCTTCGGAGGTCTTCCTCTGGGCCTCTTAACCAGCTTATTCTTCACTGGTCTGTCCACTTTTTTCTCTTCTGCATTCACTGCGCAGCGCCCGCTGTCGTCATCCGACGGTGTCTTACTCAAGTCGCGTCCATCTTCTGATCGCTTACTCTCGACTTCTTTCCCAACGTTTTCCGCCATTTTTTGAGGTCTTTTCTAACCTGTACTTTTATGCACCTCGATTTTGTGATGAAAAACACACAAGTTACACCACCTCCTCACCTGTCTTCAATTTCACCAACTCCACTCACCTCGCTCCACCCTTCAACAGACTTCCCGGCCACTTTAGATCACAACAACAACTCTAATATGCAACTTCTCACAGAGCCCTGTTCCCAGCGACCGGACGCTCGTATGTCCAATCCATCGATCCTGGTACTGAGTATTTATAAATTGATTCAATTCATAAAAATGAACTTTTCCCTTTTTACTGCGTTTTTGGTAAGTTGATTAAATCCACAAAAATTGATTTTTTACATTTTATTGAAATTTAGTAATTCAATTCACTTCAATAAAAATGTATCACTCTTTTCTACTGAGTTTAATAAATCAAGTTAATTCCTAAAATTTTGATCTTAAGAGAGTTAAAGAGATTTTTTTATTTTCAGGAGATTATTGAATTCCAAATACAGGAAAAACGTTAAGTTAAGAATTCATTGAAGAAATATATTTTTCTTTCTTTCTTTCTCCATGTGTAATTCCGAAACTGTTAAAGTTATATGGAGACTCAGAAAAATTTGGTGGACATTCATACGGGTCTTGTAGAGCTCGAAGTTAGCGTGCAAAAACTCATTATTCAACTCACGCATGAAATTTTCGTAAGGAAAACCATTTTAGGAAAGGTACCACGAAAAACAAGAGTTAGTACAAGGAGACACGATCGAAAAACATCGAGAAAAAATCTAAAAAATAATCATATTTATTCTGTTCAGCAACTGTCAGTTTCCTTACCTTATTTTTTATACTGCTCGTCCTGCGTCAGTGTTGCATCTCAATTTCATCTATATATACTAGAAGTTTTTTTTTACTCCTTATTTTTGTTTAAATACTTCTTTTCGCTTTTACTTACCTCTCTTTAAGCAAAATCAAAGCGGAAATAAATTTTGAGAATATTAATAATTCGAGTAACCTCTGTCACTCTCCGATTTATCTTTCTTGCACTATCTTCTTCAAAATAGTTACCGCCCCCAATCCTAGAACGTATCACACTCACAAAACACATTACACTAGTGAGAGAAATCCTTGTTTTAGCCCCTCGCGTAAGTAAGGCAAAAGGCTGGCGAGACTCGCTCACGAAACAGCTTAGACTAGCGAGCGAAATCCTTTGTTTTAGCCCCTCGCGTAAGTGAGGTCCGTGCTGGCAAGTTTCGCTCACAAAACACATTACCCTAGTAAGAGAAATCCTTTGTTTTAGCCCCTCGCGTAAGTGAGGTCCGTGCTGGCAAGTTTCGCTCACGAAGCACATTACACTAGTGAGAGAAATCCTTTGTTTTGTCCCCTCGCGTAAGTGAGTCCCAGGCTGGCAAGGTTCGCTCACGAAACACATCATACAAACGAGACAGACATAACTACACATACCACTTACTTATTTTGACAATTACTCTACCACTCTACCACTCTACCACTATCGATCCGGATCATTCATCCATGCCGAAAACGCATAGGGCAGGAAGGAAAATTCAAGCACGGAAATTAAGACGACAAATCTTAAAAGAACATTACCAAGTTCCAATTATTGCGTGCAAGTCATATAAGGAGCGATATTCTAGAGATCTTGTATTGAAATAGAAAAAGATAATAAAACTATCCTCCACGAGGAAGAAGAAGCAGCAGAGTATAAAAACTATTCAGACAGTACAAAGGCAGGTTGCGCGATCCTCTCTAACATCGATATACCATATTCATTAAGTGAAATTACGTACGAAGCAAGCAGCAGTCAAGTCAAACAGGGTGTCGACAGTGAAATATCGAATAAATCTCAAATAAATCCCCTTAAAGACATTCGAGCAATCGAGCGGAAAAATTATCTAGACGAACTTGTTGCTGATTACGAAGCTCACTCGAGACTAGGGATTCGCTATCACCCGTGGTGACGCCTTGAGAGCATCATATTACTACTATCGAATCGTTGAATGACCACCAAATTATTATCCCTAAAGAAAAATCAAAGACTACGAAGCCTACTAAGTAAGAAAATTGGTCTCTCTTCTAGGAAATAATGTTACGTTCCCGTTTCATTTTGTGAGTAATAATAATAATAAAGATTTCCCCGTTCCCAGGCCCTATCGAAAATTTTTCTGTGTTTTCACTCTGTTATGCCGGTACCGGGTAATTAGATTATTCGGTATTCGGTATAATATTAAAAAGTTATTATTTTTGGGATCGTTTGCCGATAAGGAGATGGATCTCGAGTTATCGATGAAAACACGAATTTATGTAAAATGAAGTAATTATTATAGGCAACGGTAACGTTCCGTTGTAACTTATTTATACTCTCCAAAAGAGCGTCTATAGAGCGATATACACCAGGTGCAACTTGGTCTCTATCAGCGCGTCTCCGTGTTAAAAGATTTAAACCCGATAAATCATCATCACCATCCTCAAAAGTTACGAGATTTCCTACAGTAGGAACATGTATTAGAGTCATCGGATAAGCAATTTCCACAAGAGAAACCGACCATTCTCCGTGCAAGCGTATCTAACACGGTAGTTTTGTAATAAATTTCGTGGTCGTATTATTCGGAAAATACAGCATGCTACTGTTGCTCGGTAGTACGACAAAGAAAGAGCTATCCTTGGAGCTCATATTTATCAGGGACGATGATTCCGAGCGTTCTTCCTCTTTGTCCTCTTCTTCTCTTTCGTCTTCTCAGATGACGGAGGCACTCGTACTCGTGATAATTTTGTCTCGTAGAAAATACCGTCGATAGTCTCGTTATTCAGATCGTGTAAAATATACACGAATTATTCTCGATTCACTGATATTCGTTGAATCTTGAATAATTCGTTACTCCAACCACGCTCAAATCCTTTGACGAAAGCTGCTTTAGCTGTACTGATACGTATCAAGTCACCGACGCTGTATTTAGGCTTTTAAATTTTTTTGGCATTACGCTCGTAACGCCGTGCTAAATGGTCTCGAGCTATAGAGGCATTTTCGAGGGTTACTTCGCTCGGAGGAATACGCGTTTCGCTGTGTCTAGTGTGATTATGAGCATATAAAAAATTTTGTAAAACATCGATGTAACGCTTATTTCGCGTGTATGTAAAGTAGCGCCACATTCGCTCTTTTCTTGTTCGATTAAAGCGTTCGGCAATCGAGGCTTTTATATCAGGGTTACGAGCAGCGCGAAAATTGATATTCTTTTTCTTGAGAATTCGCTGAAACGAAGCGCCGATAAATTCTTTGCCTCGATCAGTTCGCAATTGCTGCGGGCGACGATTGTTACTACGTGCGAGTATGCGTGTGAGACCGCGGGCCACGTTTGCGCTCCTTTTGTCACGTAAAGTCTCGACCCACGCGTATTTGCTCAACACATCGATAACAACAATCAGATATGCGTACCCATCGTTGTACGTGGCTATCGAGCGAAGATTAGCTAAATTAGCCTCCCATATATCGTCTATATTATTCACGCTGTACGTACGACGGGGAAATCATCGTCGCACGAGACGATGCATGTTATAGAAATCCTGTGTCTCGAGCCATGGTAAAACATTTTTTCGCGCTACTCTTCGATCCACCTGGGCCAAATTTTTTGCTCGACAATAGAAAGCAGGATGAGCGGTGTCATAATAGATTTTTTGAAGAATTTTCATAATCTTAGCGATGACCAGTTAAATGGATTCTTTTTCTTTTTCATTTCTAACTGTGCGGGGGGTCAATATTCTGCTTGTGTGATGTTTTGCAATTGTTCGTTGTTCAGTTTTCGCACCAACCAAGCACACAGTCAAATCATGCACACGCTACACTCACAATCATCTGACGCCTCGCGTCATATGGTATAGCTCGCAGGTATGCTGGATCGATTTATCGACCGCGCACTCAAGCACATTGTATATCAGCTCACATCCTCGATCGAAGCTCACTCAAGCGGCCAACGCTTGTAGCGTGGCCCTAGCGGCAAGACCACTGACAAGGCTCGCTTCCCATCGCTGGCAGCAAATCACAACTCAACCAAGCTGTGACGCACGTCCGCCCTCTTGAACTAGAATCGCTCGGGCTACACGTTCCCGCGTAAACTCACAGAGATATTCAGTCGTTCCACTCACTTTAGTGTGCATTCAGTATTATAGTGTATTACATTCTTGGTGAAATCACCCGTGTGTCAAATCAGTGTCAGTACAAATCACAGCAAACCAACAGGACTAGTGCAGCACTCTCATAAACGTCAACGGCGTGGTTCGTTCGTTGGCAACAGAGATGCCATTCTGCCTCGCACCGTTCATTGGCGTCAGAACACTCACCAGCCTGCCGTGTGGCTTTACTAGAGCTCTACAATCAGACTGTTGGAGAATCAACTGGCGCACGGCGATCGATATTCGTCGTGCGCCTACCTGTTGCGGTGCTCTAGCACACTTCGTTCGGTTGAGTCGAAGATAGCCGAGGCAGGGCTTCACGAAGCCGAGGATGTGCCTCGTTGGCATGTCGCGTCGAGCGAGAGGATGTCTCTCTCGCTTGACTTCGGTTTCGCTCACCGGCTATCTCGCTCAACTGACTTCAGCGCCCAACGACGCTTTCATACCCGCAGCCATATTGGAATTTTGACACTTTTTTGGCTACACACCGGCAGAACAGCACACACAACAGGACTCTCGGACTCTCGGACCTTTTTCTCTGTAACAATTCACCGGATTCGCTCAACTTTCAAGCTCAACAGGACTCAAATACACGGTAAGAGTACACCGTCACAATTCAGTGCAATTCAATGTCGGTGAGGAGTAGAAAATAGCGGTACATTCACATTTTTGTCTCACTCTGTGGCGTCCGCTGCAGCACATGCTGCACCACGTTCTCCTCACTGTATGTTGCCGGTGTAATTAATATAATTATGCAGGTGCTTTATATTCACTGTACTTTCCTCCAGAAAATCTGCTGGGAAAGTACAGTGACTATACACTGCTCACTCGTGGATCCTCAGTATATGTTGTGTTGTGCTACGCAGTGCTGGCTGCGTAGCTTGTCTCATACATGTAGAGCACTCAAGCAATTTTAATTGCAAGTGCTCTCATCGATTCACTGTAACCTCTCTGCACCAAACTGCTGAGAGCTTACAGTGAATGGTGTACAAAATCTTACGCACTCATTTTTCTCTAGCATGGCGTGCTACGCAGCACTGACTGCTGCACGCGCACCGCTCTCCGGGTTCAAGCTCAATCACACTCAGCACACAATTAATATAAGTGTGTGCTGTTCAAAGTCAGAATTCAATTTAAATTGTTTATTTATTTTTATAATTTGTATTTTTTCAAAATCTATGTTTTTGGATTGTTTTCTAAATTTAACTGATTTTTGTATTAATTTTCACTTGTAATGTTTTTATAAATTATGTACTTTGCGTGTACTTTGGACCGCCTGTCGGAAGGTGGAATAAACCACTTTCACACGATAACAACAACTTGTCTGGTTTTATTTATCACCTTGTCGAGCGTGAGTTTTCATGGGTATTCGATACATTCACAGATCTGTCAACTTCATCCACCGGATTCTCAAACACAGACATTATCACCAAGATCAACCACACGGAATCAACAAGTCAACTCAGAGGCCTGAGAACCTACTCATCGCCAGTACATCAACACACAGGCCAGAACAAATCAAATTACATTTCTTGTGTACCCACCAAGTATTTTATGCAATCAGTGTTAATTAATCAAATAAACATTGAATCTATTATTGTTACATACTGAGTGCATTTAATTATTTATACTTGTCACCAGGATCCTTAACCTTACTATTCGTATCTGTCACTTGACATGCTATGTGCGAATGCATCGACTTGCTATCGGTCGACAGATTAAACATACTCAAACGATACATGTTGACTGTATAGAGCACTACATTCATTGCTATTTATTATGTGTTACTCAGGCTGGCTAGGTGCTTACTATGCGCACGTATCAATTTCTCTTATAGTGCTCTGTCGCATCAGATTGTTTTCAGTTGGTAGAGTTCTGAATAATTTTATGTGAACCATTATCAATACATCAAACTCACTCGGATTCGTTATCATAAATTCGTCCTCTTCTTCATCCCCCTCCTCCCCCACGATGATGTCGTTTTCAGCTGTGAGCATTAAATCTCTGTTTGAGTGTGCGGTCTCGGCCTCATTGTTGTTGTTGCTACTGTTGCTGCTGTTGCTGCTGCTACTATCGTTATCGCGTGGTAAAATAAGACGCCGCTGTGGTGTCGAGGATGATGTAGGTGTAGGCTCGTGTAGTAACTTGGGATTGCCGATAAATTCGCGTGGCATCTATATCGCTCGCAAGAGTTTGGCAAAGTGAGATCGTCCGATGGGTTTCTCGCGTTTTCTAGCTCACATAGCATCGTTAACAAGATCAACGATATTGGAATTTGAAATTCTTCTGCCGTCTATGGAAACAACACCGTTACGATCCCATGTCATTTTTTTACAAACGGCGCTGCGATGCAAATTGTGAAGTAACGATATTGCTTTAGATTAAAATTTTTTTGGTACGCTATCGATAATAAGTGTGTCATTGAGTCGAGATTTAACTTTGTTCATTAAAACGTCGTCGTATTTATTCTCGTGGCTATCGAGTATTGCTATTTTTCGCTTTGATGAAATATTCGGTACTGCATTATAGTACTCGAGCATGTGAAGATAACGCTGTAAAACCTGCTGGTACGCTATCCATTTCTCTCTCAGGTTATTGTACGAGTGAGAGTTTAGAATTTCACTCAGCTCAGAGTCGAGGCGCGATAATGGCGTACCGGTAGTCTGTACGGAAGGCAACGGGTCTGCACTAGTAGTAGTAGTAGCAGTAATAGCAGCAGTAGTGATGGCGAATCCATCAAGACGATGTATGTTATCATGAGGAATAAGTACCATCTTTCTGGCATATTCCATGTCTCGTGTAGGCCAAGACAGGCACAAGAAGCAACTTGAGAAATGCGACACAGTGCTCGACGATGATCTTCCTCTTACCGCTCCAATTTCCCCTTTCGGCGGCTAGTCGTCGAAGAATTGTCGCGTGCCTCCGAAGATGATTCTTTTGCACGTTGTTCAGACTCACGTTTCTCTGTAAAACGTTTAGAGCACACTCGCATATACCAGGTGTATGCATAAGTTTTTTCCGGTTTTTTGGTAAAAAAAAACACGTAATTTTCAAGGGAAATTAATTTTTGTTTTATTCAAAATATTGGCCATCGGCTTCTACACATTTCGCCCATCTTTCTGGTAACTTATGAATACCATGCCAGAAAAACTGCTTGTCTTTTGCGGCAAACCATTCGTCGAGCCATTTTCCAACTTCCTCGAAATTGCTGAAGTGCTGCTCTGGGAGCGCGTGCCCCATTGATGCGAAGAGGTGATAGTCAGATGGCGCTAGGTCTGGCGAATACGGCGGGTGCGGAAGGATATCCCATCCAAGCGATTTCAAGGTGTCTTTCACTGCTTTTGCTGTGTAAGACGACGCATTGTCGTGTAACAAAATCACTTTGCCATGTCTTCTGGCCCATTCCGGTCGTCTTTCGATTAATGCGTGGCTTAAAGTGAAAATTTGTTGGCGATAGCGTTGTGTATTAACGGTTTCGCCGGGCTTCAAGACTTCATAATACACAACACCGCTCTGGTCCCACCAGACACAGAGCATGGTCTTCTTGCCGAAGCGATTTGGCCTTGGTGTTGAAGAACCGGCTTCGCCAGGTGAAAGCCACAACTTTTTCCGCTTCGGGTTTTCAAAATAAATCCATTTTTCGTCACCCGTCACAATTCGATGCAAAAATGATTTCCTTTCGTGGCGTTGAAGCGGCACTTCACAAGTGACTTTGCGATTTTCTATTTGACGTTCATTCAAATCGTGTGGGACCCATTTACCGAGTTTATTGATCTTCCCCATTACTCGTAAACGTCTGCTGATTGTTTCTTGTGACACATGTAATGCTTCTGCTAATTGCCATTGAGTTTGAGTTGGGTCATCATCCAATAACTCCTGCAATTGCTCGTCTTCGCATTCTTGTGGTCTACCAGAGCGCTCACTGTCTTTCACATTGAAATCACCACTTTTAAATTGTCGAAACCATGTCTCACATGTTCTACTCGATGGAGCGTGTTCACCATATGTTTCTACCAGCAAACGTTGACTTTCAGCAGCCTTTTTCTTTTGATTAAATAAGAAAAGCAATGCGTGCCGCAAATGTTCTTTTTCAGGCACAAAACTCGACATGATCACTGGACGATAAAACAAAGACGCTAGTTTTTGGCGGACTCAACTTGTGTGTGTTTGTAGGTTAATGTCAGACAAACAAAATGACGTATGTGTCAAATTAATACGCTGCGTACTTTTCGCTGCCGCCATCTCTTAGTTAAACCGGAAAAAACTTATTTATACACCTGATACAGCGTACGAGCGCTACATCTGCTTTGTGCAAAATTGCACGTTGTTGCTCTTGCTTCAGATAACACAGCGCTTGCAATATAATTATTTGCTTTTTATCGAGAGGTCCGCGCAACGCCATTACAAGCTCATTACTGGTACATCGCGCGTCGCATCGCGAACTTTTATTGCTTTTTGAGGCACGTAAACGTTATGGTATTGGTCATCGGGAAATATACTACGTGTACTAAATATAGTACAGGCGCGAAATCGACAATTATCAGGCGTCGATTGTTTCAAGTCGAATAATAGATAGCTGTGCGGTGTGGCTGTTGCATCGAAATATACCTCCTGCAAAAATCGCGGAATCTCGGGACATACCTGACGGGCTAGGTGCTGAATTTGCGCGCGATCTCGCGGATTTTTCAAGACAACGATATAATTAGCGTTTAAGGAGATATCGCGGTGCCCGTGACCCTGATGGAAGAGATTTTGCGTGATGAAAGTGACACTAAGGTATTTATGATGGCTACCCTTGGTGAAAAGATCGACCACAGTATTGTTGGATGCCTCGCGCATTAGATCGTCAATGACCACAAGTTTAGGTCTTGTATCATTCGAGTAGTCTACTGCTTGCGGTTAACCCTCGCGAAATTCGACTTTATCACCGTACTCTGAATACCCGGACTGCCACTCTGAGTAATAAAAAAGTATACGCTCGAATGGGACATCCGACATTTCGCGCATGTATTTAAAAATTTTTTTGACAAAATATGCTTTACCACAACCCATAGGACCACTTATCACAGCTGTCCATGGATGTTTCCAACGTGTATCCATATCGATGAGTGTCTATCGAAATCAATCAGCTGACTCTTAAATAAGCTTATACCGCGACGGTGACGGCGACCCCGCGGCATCAGCTATTCTCGCGGCCTTAACGAGCTGATAAGGTGCGGCGCGCCTGCACTAGCTGATATGGCGCGGGCTCGCGGTATACGCTGGTGTTTACACCGTATGTAAATTAAATAACAATAGTTTTTATATTTCTTACGAATAAAGCAATATTTTTATTTCACTATGCATACATCTCTATGTGCAAATTTTACAAATCATGAAAATTCTAAACAGCAATATTATATCCACGGATGTAGCACGAGAAAGTCAGAACAAAAGGAAACACTCGATAACAAAGACGGGACAAAAGGAATCAACAATGAGAAAGTCAGAACAAAAAAGAACGGTAGAGAGATAGCAGCTACTGCTACGAATAGTAGCACAAAAAAACGAGCCGACAACGGTTTTATACATAATAAATCAATTTTTTTTTTTTAAATGTATTGTAAACAGTAAATATGATACATGAAATTAGACAAAAAGATTATTTTAAAATATCGCGAATTCAATCGTAAAACTATATACTTTTTCACGGTATACTAATTAGCGTATTTCACAATAGCCGTACGGTACAGTAGAGTACATCCCGTGCCGCTTTCGCTTCATGTTAACAGGTTCGCATGATTTCATTTCTTTACGCGTTACTACATGATGAAATTCCCTACGTCGAATAGCGTCGAATTTTAAAATAATAGGTACGCTCCTTGCTCCTGTCACGAAAGATCGTAATGCGTTATAATTTACGTGACGGCTATTCGCAAAGCTTAGCGTGATACCCTTTACTTTACATTTTTCAATAATCGTACTGTCGGGTTTACGAACAAGGTATGCGTAAAATTTTGGTCCTCCCGAAACGAACGAAGTCTTATAACTACCAGGCCCGTATTCGCTTAATTCATCCGTAAGAACTCCTAGAATTTGACCGATTGGCGGCTCATACTCGTTACCACTGGGGTGACTCACGTAAGTACAGGGGTCCGTATCGCAGTACAATATTCGTCGCCCGAGCCCCTAAAAATAACTGTATAATTTCAGGCGTGCCTGTGCCGTCGTTTATGCTGCAATGACGGCATTTGATGTCGGGGATGGTTGGATAGCATCGCGGTTGCTCACATAGTTTACATACATAATCTTGTGATTAACCAGTAGCATCCCCGTCACCTAATCTCCGGACTCGTTAGTAAATTCATTATCTCCGCGCGCATGAAAACGATAACGGTTTTCGTGAGATTCTCTCGATGACCAAACTTTCCCCAGAATGAATTAAGAGTCAATTTTGCGAGTGAACGGAAACCCAGATTTGGCTGCGAAGCACTTCACTCGAGATTTAGGAATGTATCGATGTACTCGGCATAATGACCGCCTCGTCGCGATGTCGAGTCATACTGCGTAACAACGTATTGTCAAATTTCATAGATGCACGTCACCTTATATCCGAGCGACACGGCTTTTCTTAGTCCGTCCACGACCCATGTGCCGTCAAACGCTCGCTCAGTCGTGTCATCGTGTGTACAAACATCGGATGTGTCCATATCTGTACAGCACGTTCTACACAGGGGGAACAGTAGTTTCCCATGCATGCGAACAGGCAGTACGGGGATATACAAATCGCTCGGTGCCACCACGCTACACTTCACGAGACCCTCGACGACTTTTCCATTCTTACACACCCATGAATACAGCGAGCGAACATCCACACAGCGTATCTGCTCCCCATTCGCGACGTCGTACAAGCTTACAAAATTTTCCGTTTGACCGCCAAAGAATGCATCGCGTGGTTCGAGATGCGCCTGCTTGACCATGGCGTGATTTTTCACGTATATCGACATTTCCTCGTTATTCTCGAGTAATCTGTCAAAATCGCATTCCCATATTTCGGTTAGAGTGTACCCTTTCGATCTGATTCGCCCGGAAATAAGAACGGTACGCTCGTATCGCTCATCCATTGTATCGCCGAATTTAGTTCAAACATCTCTATTCACGCGATAACATCGCGGACAACCATGCCAAAAGCACCCGTGAAATTGAAGAACGTGATGGACTCCCGCATCCACGTAGTAACCGTCGACAGCCGGTAGGCCGGTCGAAGGGCGATACCCTCTCGTGCGTCCAGCATGAGCGATAACGCAGCTGCGCTCACGCTCGAGCCATATGAGCAATACGACGGCATTGCGCGATTGCTTATCGCCCCAGCGATACCCCCCTGGTGGTAACACCGCAATGCGATCTTTCTGTAGAAAATTCTTTCGAAATACTCTCATACATGCGGATGCTGTCGTGCATGTTTCTGTAAAGAGGCACACGCTCCCGCAACGTATAAGTAACTCTCGAAAATCTAAACACGCTCGTCTCAAAACCGTAACTTCTGTACGACAATATCGCACAAATTGCGTCGCGAAATCAAATTTATAATCTACGCGACTCGATTCTTCGTCATGCTATTTTAAAAGCACTCACGATCCGCTGAGAACATGGTATCGGGGGAGTAAAAATGCAAAGCCGGTAGAGGACCTGAGTAATTCTGATATTCCAGTGTGTTAAATAAATGGGGAAATGTACCTTTTGCCACCTCATCAGCGAAACCAAAGGCCTTACGTAAAGCGCTAAGAGCCATGGGTAAATAGTTGAGTCTATCGAGAAAAACGACATGGCCAATCTTCATCGAGACAATCTTCGTACCGTTCATAATTAGAGAGGGCAGCTGTGTTTTTTGCACTTTGATTATATACCGTAGAATAAATTGTGCGTCGAAACCTGTAGCATTATGGGCAATGCAGATGGTCTTTTTAAATTTTTGCGATAATGCCAATTTCACGAGCTCCCCAACAGGATCATCGATAAACACGAATTCACGTTTACCGCAGTTAGCACAATTGGTCTCTATATCTGTGATATCCAGACATGCCATAAATACGCATTGTGCAACACATAAATTTGGCTCGTGAATTCGTGTCGATTTATCATCATGCAATTGCTCGTGTTGTTGCGTCTCAAAATCATAAAATAAAAATCTCGTGGAAGACTTGTCTTTTTTCTTCTCCTTTTGCGCCTCTGGTTTCTTAAGAGGTGCTATAAAATACGCATGCGCAGTCGGTCGCGTTTGTTTGCATGTAATACAAAACGATATACCACATACATGCATCTTTTTATCTGTGGTTTTAATCATACGCGAGCAGCCTCTACAAATTTTCAATGCGTTACAGACGCTGTACCGTCTATATTTACGAGACGTGATACCCACGGAGCCCTTACCCTTGTGATGAGCGAGGCAAAAAGCACCAAAAAACGAACGATTACAGTTTGCGCAATACTCAGGCTGAGAGTCTCTATTGCCGTTGCAATAAGTAGATTTACATCGAGCACATTGATAGCTACATCGATGATCGAGTACTCGAATATACTTGGAATTACATTGTGTGCGGAAACCTCGACTACCTGGCGCACCGGCGAGATTTAATATCGGTTGATAGTGATGAGAACGCTCGTAATAGAGAAGAAATAGTGTATGATTAATTTCACCTGTTGCGGTGAGTAATTATTTTCGCCCATCGTTCAGAGCCGGAACGCATTTTCCGAAGGTGAGAAATTCATAAACAACAATCGCTATACCCTTGTGAACCAAGTACTCCTGAAAGAGCTGAATTTCGCGCGCACCGCACCCTCTAGACGGTGTCGTTACCCCTGCATTACGCGTGAGCTCTATCGCTGCTGTATATTGCGCACCTCGAAGCACGTTCCGAATTTGATACCATCGTCTGTGCAGTTCGCCCGTACGTGATTGACCGCGTTCGGCATGCGCACGGGCTGTGACAAGAGATCGTTGTAGACACAAATTATGGCGATTACTTATGCGTAAAATTGACTTTTATGCTATAGACTCGTGTGTAAGTCTAGTACCCCCACCGGCTCCTTCGACACCCCGTACTACACATGTCGTCATTTTACATGTACCAGCGTCTATTCGAAATTCGCGCGCACTTTGAGCTACACTATTAATTAGTCGCCATATATCGTCGGGAACGATGTCACGAGCTGGTCGAAATGATAACCATACAGGTCCCTGCGCGAAAGACGGTACGCTCAGAGTCATACCTACATAATCCTGTCCTTCGCACGAGTCTGTAAGGCGTGTGAGAACATTTCGTACACCACCCTCGAAACATGTCAGATGATCGATACCGTCCGGTGGCTGACGAAAATAAAAATCTGTCTCTCGACCCTGCATCCTAAAGCGTGGAAAATATCGTCTCTGCTCATTGTCCATACCGAAGCGTTCACCAGGAGTTCTTCACGTTCTTCCAACGGCAGTTTGTCCACCTGCAAGCATAATTAAACCATTTATTGAAATTTTTATTTTATTTAATTAAAATGTTTGTTCGTCGCTAGCTATATACTATGTATATTAATCGTGTAACGTAAGAATTACAAACTTATATTTGGTTTTAGTCTTCGAATCCATCGACTGCACCCGGGAACGGCCGACGCATTTCGTAAACCAACTCGATTGTCGGCGGTCTCGGCACAGTGAATCGTGTAAAGCGAAAAACGTTTGGGTCCGACTCGTACCCTGTTTTTTCATTTTACTATTATTATCCCCGTGATTTTTAAATTTTTGTCAGCGTAATTGTATTATCGAAACTTACCTGAATCTACCGGGTCCTCCTCCTCCTCTTCTCCTTCCTCCTCCTTTCGTCCTCCTCCTCCTCCTCCTCGTCCTCGTCCTGCTCCACCTCTTCTTCTTCTTCTTCTTCTTCTTCTTCCTCGTTGTCTGTATTACTGTTGGTATCATCGTTTGAACTGTATTGTCGCGATGGACCTGCGACGGCTCCATCTGGTTCTCTCGCAGGGCCTGCCATGAAAAGACCGTTTGTTGGTTTATAACCGCAGAATGGCTGGGTAAAATTTATCCAACGAATCGGTTCTACCCTCCTCATCGAAATCATAGGTGTCGGATTCCATTTCTTCGTCTTCATACCATCGAACTATATAAAAAGCTTATGAAATAAAGGAAATAAAATAAAAGTAATTGGCGCTATATATTACTTACGTCTTTCATTGAGTATGGATTGCAGAGCAGGCTCATTCAGCTAAGCTCGTCGACGAATAACATGCACCACCGAATCAATAATTATTTGATTATCAAAAAATCCAATATTATACGCTTCAACTAAATCCCGCTGATGACATTCACACAGCATACCACGAATTTTACGAACAACCGCCTGTGTCGGAAGTTCCCATAGGGTGATCTGTAAATTTCTTCTCTCCCACCGCAAACGCAACGACGATCTACGCTTCAATATAAACTCTATCAATTTCTTATCAATGAGCGCTTTACCACTCTGACCATGATTGTGCTGTTAGAGTAGTAGTAGTAGTAGTAGTAACCACAGTAAATCAGATAATTAACTAGAGAATTTTCAAAGCGGCTCCCTTTTATATATATTCCTTTAACAAACTCTCTCTCTCTCTCTCTCTCTCTCTCTCTCTCTCTCTCTCTCTCTCTCTCTCTCTCTGTCTCTCTCTGCATATACTGTAGCGATGTAATGAATACGACTAACCAAGAAGATGGCCGCACGCGATAACTTTACAAAAGCAAGACCTACGGAAATATTTAGCGATGGTGATGTACTTAGTTATCGAGTTTCGCTGATGAAAGTCATATTGTTTTCATCTAATTTCAAGGCACTCGGCCATGAGGAAAATCATCAAATTTCACCGACGAATATTATTTAGTTTTCATAGTACATATTATCTGTATGTCGAGGTGTGCGTGTGCACATAGGTGTGCGAGAGTATGCAAGAGTTTTGGGATATATTTGCTGCTGCTGCCGTTACTAGGCTGTTGACGAGAATGCGACAAATATCAAAGGATATTGGCTAGCAATTTTCAGTCGTATGATTTGCAGTATCAAAAGAAGAGGCGATGCAACCAGATGGTGGGGGAAATCTGTATCAAACGGAGTATGGACACCACCGGCGATTCATTCGAAAAGTTACAGTCTACACAAAAGCATTAAAAATGTCAAATAACGGTGCTACGTCTCACGCGATATCGCCATATATAGCGAACCCCGTTATGTAAGGTTTAAATAAATCATTTGGTAAAATAATCGTCGCCGAGCTCGAGTTGAACTCTACGTGTACACTTACACCAGTGATGAAAATATTGTCGGAAACTTTTACCGGAATTACACTCAGTACGGACGAGTGGCGAGTGTTTAAAAGTGATTTTTCTCGCGTACAATAATATTTCGAAGCTCATGGGACTGATACCGAGAAAATGTATAATACCCGCATGGAGCACACAACGCATTACACACTTTTAACCTCGTGTTACCAGCACAGAGCTGTGTCATTTGGTAAAATAAGTGGTAGCGCTAATGAGGAATACGAGAATCAAGAGGAATCTGGAGAATCGAAACGGAAACGCTTTCGAAAATACTCTTCAAACATTGTTCTTCAGCGGCCTACATTTGATATGCTCGTCCACATAAGTAGAAGAATTGATATTCATATGCAGGCTCTAGAGAGCAAAAGTGAAACGATTCAACGGTGTATGAACGAGGTGGTATCATATGTCCGTGAAAAGATAGTTGTCAGTGAAATGCCTCGTGCAACAGCGTATGAGATCATCGGTTGCAAGGAATTCTTTGAAGAAGCGCTCGAGCACATCGCGATCTTGCTAATGACGGAGGATACGAAGTTTATGAAAATTATTTTGTCCAAAATAATTGGGCTGTTTCGCGGTCATATTGCTGATCATGCATCGGGGGTTGCGTTGCGAATGCAATAATTCTCCGTATGTGCAGCTATTTGTGATAAAGACACTGTTGTAAATAATTGTATACAGTGTACATTTCGCTCGAAATATTATAAAGTATACACTGAGACATACAAACTATCTAAGAACGCGCACAAGATGCACACACTAAGGCATCGCTACCGCGCGTTACGCACGCAGGGTAAGACCGGCCTCTACTCAACAGCTCACGACGCTCGGTACGCACACAACAAAGCACCGCTACCGAGCGTCACGCACACATGCTAGGCCGGCGTATCGGTGACCAAGTCCCGTTATTCCACCGGAAAAATACGAATAAAGAAATATTAAAAACCAACGACGATGTTTAAAAATGAAGTACCAGTGGGCTACAGGACATGGGCTACAGGACCGCCACCAACTACAGTTATACACTGAGATCACCTTGTTATTAACGTGCCGTTCCCGCCTCTTGGCCTACGACACGGCTCCCGCGAGCGTAGGGCCGAGATACGCTCGGCCAACGCGCACCCCCGACTTGCATCGGGGCGGGCTACCAATCCCCGCTCGGTTTTACCCGAGTGTTACCTCTTGGTCTGAGGGGGAGCACTATCCATAAACTCCCTATTGACGCGTTGGCGTTTTTAAAAACCGTATGCCCGACAGAGTCCAACCCATTTAAAGGTTGTACACGGCAAAGCCGTGAGGCTGCAACAACCTCCCCATCTCCCAATTAGTCCGAAGACTTAACGTCTCGCTTGGTAAGCACCCGAGCCTACACCATGGCGGGGTTGCTAACTCCCGTACACATAAGACGTTCACCCAGGGTGAGCAACCGAAGTTGCAATCTGGGTGGGCACAGTCCATCCGCGTGCGCCGAGAACTACAGTTATACAGAAAGCATGGACCAGCTGGAGGGGACTCTGGTATAAAAAGACCAGAATTTCGGCACTCGAGGAATAGTTTTGTTCGCAGGTCCCGCCGACGCAGACGTCAATCTCCAAGGAAGGAAGCCAACATAAGCCATAACTAGGTGCAGGCGCATGGATACCAGAGAGCGCAGCTGTGGTACCTGACGGACATTTAAACGAGAAGCAGCTGACTCGGTGCCGCGCTCGAGACCAAAGCCCCGCAGCCCCAAACAACAACAAAGCGGCCTAGCTCGGTCTCTTTTCCTCTCACTTGGTAGCAAAGGATCGAGCGAACAGCGGTCTCCTCTCTCTAGCATAAAATACTTTTCGCAATATTTAAAATAACGACGACATAAAATCTTCATATAGAAAACCACTAGATTAGGATAGCGTCGTCAATTAGAAATATAATTCAGGGAAAATATACAGGGCGCTAAGATAACCGGGTACAATCCTGATAAAGCTGCGCATGCACTCAGAGTGCATCCCACCGACGCCAGATAGTAGCGGCGGTCGTAAAATATATATCCACTCCCACCAACTGGCCGGTAGAATTGGAAAATAGACCACTCAGCAGTAGATTCAAGCGACGACCGGTTCGTTACCGACGGTCCCCATGCTAAAACTTGTTATCCAGGGAACGTAACGACGCGTATTTTTCCCTTATCAAGTCAGTATTAGTCTCCAAAAATCTGGCATTAGGATTACAAAATTATCAATGTTTTCTCTCACATATTAATATTCTTTAAAAATTACCAGCGGACACGATTATAGATGCACTCGAGTGCCCGGGAATAATGAATTGTAAGGCACGAGGTAGCCACAATACTGAGAGAAAAAGGTGAAATAATTGAATTTTCTATTGTATCATCTAACTATCATAAATTTCATATGATAAATTTTGTGTTATTCTGAATAAACCCTACTTCTACCTATTACAAAAGCCTAAAATTACTTTCCTTGCTGCTCGAGTAATAATAAGTGTGTCATTGAGCCGAGATTTAACTTTGTTCATTAAAACGTCGTCGGATTTATTCTCGTGGCTATCGAGTATTGCTACTTTTCGTTTTGATGAAATATTCGGTACGGCATTATCGTACTCGACCATGTGAAGATAACGCTGTAAAACCTGTTGGTACGCTATCCACTTCTCTCTCTCGCTCTTGTACGAGTAAGAGTTTAGAATTTCACTCAGCTCAGAGTCGAGGCGCGATAATGGCGTACCGGTAGTCTGTACGGAAGGCAACGGGTCTGCACTAGTAGTAGTAGTAGTAGTAGTAGTAGTAGCAGCAGCAGCAGTAGTGGCGAGTCCAGCGAGACGATGTATGTTATCATGAGGAATAAGTACCATCTTTCTGGCATATTCCATGTCTCGCGTAGGTCAAGACAGGCGCAAGAAGCAACTTGAGAAATCCGACACAGTGCTCGACGATGATCTTCCTCTTACCGCTCCAATTTCCTCTTTTGGCGGCTAGTCGTCGAAGAATTGTCGCGTGCCTCCGAAGATGATTCTTTTGCACGCTGTTCAGACTCACGTTTCCCTGTAAAACGTTTAGAGCACACCCGCATATACAGCGTACAAGCGCTACATCTGCTTTGCGCAAAATTGCACGTCGTTGCTCTTGCTTCAGATAACACAACGCTTGCAATATTATTATCTGCTTTTATCGAGAGGTCAGCGCAACGCCATTACAAGCGCATTACTGGTACATCGCGCGACGCATCGCGAACTTTTATTGCTTTTTGAGGCACGTAAACGTAATGGTATTGGTCATCGGGAAATATACAGGCGCGAAATCGACAATTATCAGGCGTCGATTGTTTCAAGTCGAATAATAGATAGCCGTGCGGTGCGGCTGTTTCATCGAAATATACTTCCTGCAGAAATCGCGGATTCTCGGGACATACCTGGCGGGCTAGGTGCTGAATTTGCGCGCGATCTCGCGGATTTTTGAAGACAACGATATAATTAGCGTTTAAGGAGATATCGCGCTGCCCGTGACCCTGATGGAAGAGATTTTGCGTGATGAAAATGACACTAAGATTTTTATGATGGCTACCCTTGGTGAAAAGATCGACCACAGTATTGATGGATGCCTCGCGCATTAGATCGTCAATGACCACAAGTTTAGGTCTTGCGTCATTCGAGTAGTCTACTACTTGCGGTAAACCCTCGCGAAATTCGTTTTTATCACCGTACTCTGAATACCCGGACTGCCACTCTGAGTAATAAAAAAGTATACGCTCGAACGGGACATCCGTCATTTCGCGCTTGTATTTAAAGAATTTTTTTACAAAATATGTTTTACAACATCCCGTAGGACCGCTTATCACAGCTGTCCACGGATGTTTCCAACGTGTATCCATATCGACGAATGTCTATCAAAATCAATCAGCAGACTCTTAAATAAGCTTATACCGCGGCTGCGGCTGCGGCGGCGGCGGCGGCGACCCCGCGGCATCAGCTATTTTCGCGGCCTTAAAGAGCTGATAAGACGCGGCGCGCCTGCACTAGCTGATTAGGCGCGGGCCCGCGGTATAAGCTGGTGTTTACGCTGTATGTATATTAAATAACGATAATTTTTATATTTCTCACAAATCAAGCAATATTTTTATTTCACTATGCATACATCTCTATATACAAATTTTACGAATCATCAAATTCTAAACAGCAATATTATATCCAGGGATGTAGCACGAGAAAGCCAGAACAAAAGGAAACACTCGATAAGAAAGATGGGACAAAAGGAATCAACGATGAGAAAGTCAGCACAAAAGGGAACGGTAGAGAGATAGCAGCTACTGTTACGAATAGCAGCACAAAAAGAACGATCCGATAACGATTTTATACATGATAAATCAATTTTTTTCAATGTATTGTACACAGTAAATATGTTAGATGAAATTAGACAAAAAGATTATTTTTAAATATCGCGAATTCAGCCGTAAACCTATATACTTTTTTGCGTTATACCAATTAGCGTATTTCACAATAGCCATATGGTACAGTAGAGTACAGCCCGTGCCGTTTTCGCTTCGTGTTAACAGGCTCGCATGATTTCGTTTCTTTACGCGTTACTACATGATGAAATTCCGTACGTCGAATAGCGTCGAATTTCAAAATAATAGGTACGCTCCTTGCTCCTGTCACGAAAGATCGTAATGCGTTATAATTTACGTGACGGCTATTCGCAAAGTTTAGCGTGATACCCTTCACTTTCCATTTTTCAATAATCGTACCGTCGGGTTTACGAACAAGCTATGCGTAAAATTTTGGTCCACCCGAAACGAACGAAGTTATATAACTACCAGGCCCGTATTCACTTAATTCATCCGTAAGACCTCCTAGAAATTGACCGATTGGCGGCTCATACTCGTTACCACCGGGGTGACTCACGTAAATACAGGAGTCCGTATCGCAGTACAATATTCGTCGCCCGAGCCCCTCAAGATAACTGTATAATTTTAGGCGTGCCTGTGCCGTCGTGTATGCTGCAATCACGGCGTTTGATGTCGGTGATGGTTGCATAGCATCGCGGTTGCTTACATAGTTTACATACATAATCTTGTGATTAACCAGTAGCATCCCCGTCACCTCTATCTCCGGACTCGTTAGTAAATTCATTAGCTCCGCGCGCGTGAAGACGATAACGGTTTTCGTGAGATTCACTCGTTGACCAAACTTTCCCCAGAATGAATTAAGAGCTAATTTCGCTAGTGTACGTAAACCCGGATTTGGCTGCAAAGCACTTCGCTCGAGATATACACCCTCAGACTCCTTGTACAATGCTATAAAACGCTCTATTGCTTCCTCGTCATCGTTACACTCTGTTGGCGGACCACTCGCCTCCTATTTTATTTTTAGGAATGTATCGATGTACTCGGCAAAATGACCGCCTCGTCGCGTTGTCGAGTCATACTGCGTAACAACGTATTGCCAAATTTCATAGATACGCGTTACTTTATATCCGAGCGACACAGCTTTTCTCAGTTCGTCCACGACCCATGTGCCGTCAAACGCTCGCTCAGTCGCGTCATCGTGTGTACAAACCTCGGATGTGTCCATATCTGTACAGCACGTTCTACACAGGGGGAACAGTAGTTTCCCATGCATGCGAACAGGCAGTACGGGTTTATACAAATCGCGCGGTGCCAGCACGGTACACTACACGAGACCCTCGACGACACTTAGATCGTTTTCAAGTCCTACAAGTTCTCGACACTCGTCACCTACGTATAATTTCGGGTGTCCAACGGGATATTTTCCATTCTTACATACCCACGGATACAGCGAGCAAACATCCACATAGCGTATCTGCTCCCCATTCGCGACGTCGTACAAGCTTACAAATTTTTCCGTTCGACCGCCAAAGAATGCATCGCGTGGTTCGAGAGGTGCCTGCTTGACCATGGCGTGATTTTTCACGTATATCGACATTTTCTCGTTATTCTCGAGTAATCTGTCAAAATCGCATTCCCATATTTCGGTTAGAGTGTACCCTTTCGATCTGATTCGCCCGGAAATAAGAATCGTACGCTCGTATCGCTCATCCATTGTATCGCCGAATTTAGTTCGGGCATTTCTATTCACGCGATAACATCGCGGACATCCGTGCCAAAAGCAGCCATGAAATTGAAGAACGTGATGGACCCCCGCATCCACGTAGTAACCGTCCACGGCCGGTAGGCCGGCCGGAGGGCGATACTCTCTCGTGCGTCCAGCATAAGCGATAACGCAGTTGAGCTCACGCTCGAGCCATATGAGCCATACGACGGCCTTGCGCGATTGCTTATCGCCCCAGCGATATCCTCCTGGTGGTAAGACCGCAATGCGATCTTTCTGTAGAAAATTCTTTCGAAATACTCTCATACATGCTGATGCTATCGTGCATGCTTCTGTAAAGGGGCACACGCTCCCACAACGTATAAGTAACTCTCGAAAAGCTAAACACGCTCGTCTCAAAACCGTAACATCTGTACGACAATATTGCACAAATTGCGTCGCAAAATCAAATTTATAATCTACGCGACTCGATTCTTCCTCATACCATTTTAAAAAGCGCTCGCGATCCGCTGAGAACATGGTATCGGGTGAGTAAAAATGCAAAGCCGGCAGAGGACCTGAGTAATTCTGATATTCCGGTGTGTTGAGTAAATGGGGAAATGTACCTTTTGCCACCTCATCAGCGAAACCAAAGGCCTTAGGTAAAGCGCTAAGAGCCATGGGTAAATAGTTTCGACTATCGAGAAAAACGACATCGCCAATTTTCATCGAGACAATCTTCGTACCATTCATAATCAGAGAGGGCAGCTGTGTTTTTTGCACCTCGATTAAATACCGTAGAATAAATTGTGCGTCGAAACCTCTAGCATTATGGGCGATGCAGATAGTCTTTTTAAATTTTTGCGATAATGCCAATTTTACGAGATCCCCAACAGGATCATCGATAAACACGAATTCACGTTTACCACAGTTAGCACAATCGGTCTCTATATCTGTGATATCCAGACATGCCATACATACGCATTGTGCAACACATAAATTCGGCTCGTGAATTCGTGTCGATTTATCATCATTGCTCATGTTGCTGCGTCGCAAAATCATAAAATAAAAATCTCGTGGAAGACTTGTCTTTTTTCTTCTCCTTTTGCGCATCTGATTTCTTAAGAGGTGCTATAAAACATGCATGCGTAGTCGGCCGCGTTTGTTTGCATGTAGTACAAAACGATATACCACATACATGCATCTTTTTATCTGTGGTTTTAGTCATACGCGAGCAGCTTCTACAGATTTTCAATGCGTTACAGACGCTGTACCGTCTATATTTACGAGACGTGATACCCGCGGAGCCCTCACTCTTGTGATGAGCGAGGCAAAAAGCACCAAAGAACGAACGATTACAGTCTGCGCAATACTCAGGCTGAGAGTCTCTATTACCGTTGCAATAAGTGGATTTACATCGAGCACATTGATAGCTACATCCATGCTCGAGTACTCGAATATACTTGGAATTACATTGCGTGCAGAACCCCCGACTACCTAGCGCACCGGCGAGATTTAATATCGGTTGATAGTGATGAGAACGCTCGTAATAGAGAATAAAGAGTGTACGATTAATTTTACCTGTTGCAGTGAGTACGTATTTTCGCCCATCGTACAGAGCCGGAACGCGTTTTCCGAAGGTGAGAAATTCATAAACAACAATCGCTATACCCTCGTGAACCAAGTACTCCTGAAAGAGCTGAATTTCGCGCGCACCACACCCCCTAGACGGTGTCGTTACCCCTGCATTACGTGTGAGCTCTATCGCCGCTGTATATTGCGCACCTCGAAGCCCGTTCCGAATTTGACACCATCGTCTGTGTAGCACACCCGCACGTATTTGACCGCGTTCGGCATGCGCTCGGGCAGTGACAAGGGATCGTTGTAGACACAAATTATCGCGATTACTTATGCGTAAAATGGACTTTTTTGCTATAGACTCGTGTGTAAGCCTAGTGCCCACACCAGCTCCTTCGACGCCTCGTACTATACATGTCGTCATTCTACATGTACTGTAACGGTATTAAACGTTAACATTGCCCTTAATGGGCTTGTTCGGACTCGAGCAGGAAGGAAAGTAATTTTAGGCTTTTGTAATAGGTAGAAGTAGGGTTTATTCAATAAAACAGATAAGAATTATGCGATACATTATGGAAAATTCAATTCTTTCGCCCCTTTTTCTCGGTATTGTGGCTACCTCGGGCCTTACAATTTTATTATTCCCGGGCACTCGAGTGCAGTTACAATCGTGTCCGCAGGTGTATTTGAGGAATTCCTAAAGATAAAAATGTAACTTTTAACAATATGTACGCTGGCGTGAAAAGAGATAAATAATATAATTTTTAATGTGAAAATATTCGTTTAACTAGTACTGAAATTATATAAAGAAAATATAAATGTTGCTTTCTAATTTTTCTCTACCCGTCGCGTTCCCTGGGTCAGAGTTTTCGCATGTGTACCGTCGATAACTGACCGGCCGTCGCTTGATTCTACTGCTGAACAGTCTACTTTCCAACGCTACAGGTCTGTTGGTAGGAGTGGATATCTATATTTTTTATAGGTCGTCTTACGCGTCCACCCGACCGCTGCTACGATCCGGCGTCCGTGCGATGCATTCTGAGTGCATGCGCAGTGACTCGGTATTTCAGGGCCGTAGCTTGTATATTTCTCGATTCTTAATCTTTTGCCTCCAATCTATTTTTTAATTCATTTCCCTACTGAGATATCTATCATAATTCCTTGGTCTTGACTATGAAGATCTTATATCTTCGTTATTTAAAATATTTCGGAACGCATTTCTTGTCAGAGAGAGAAGACTGTTGAGTTTGCTTGATTAGATAGCTCCGTCCGTGGCTACTAGTGTGAGGAAGAGAGACAGAGATAGACCGCTCTGTTGATGTTTGGGTCTACGGTGCGTAGGCCTTGAACGCAGCACCAACTCAGCTGCTTCCCGTCAAATGTACGTCAGGTACCACAGCTGGGCTCTCTTGGTACCAGTGCGGCTGCACCTAGCGAGGGTTGGTTGCTCTTCCTTCCTGGTAGCTGGACTTCTGCGTTGGCGGGACCTGCGAACAAAACTGTTCCTCGAGTGCCGAAATTCTGGTCTTTTTATACCAGAATCCCCTCCAGCTGGCCCATGCTTTCGGTATCACTATAGTTGGTGGCGGTCCTGTAGCCCATGTCCTGTAGCCCACTGGTACGTCATTTTAAAAATCGTCGTTGGCCTTTTAATACTCCGTTGCCTGTATTTTTCAAACGGAATAACGGGACTTGGTCACCGATATATCGGCCTAATGGTGTGAGTGACGGCTCGATAGCGGTCCGTTGTTGTGTGCGTACCGAGCGTCGTGAGTAGCCAAGTATAGGCCGATCTTACTCGGTGTGCGTAACGCGCGGTAGCGATGCCTGAGTGTGTGCACCGCGCGTTATTAGGTAGTCTGTATGTTACATTGTCCCCCGATCCGAGGGGAACCTTTGAACCGGTGAACCGAGGATCTTGTTGTCTTCTCTCTCTCTCGCAGTGTTTTCCTATCCTGCTCTTCGGTGACTCTTTTCTTAGTTCTGTTTTATTGCTTTGTTTATTCCTACTGAATCTTACTATAGCTATTGAGAACTGTTCCTATTTTATTTGTATTTATTTCCTTTCCTGTTCTTGTCACTTCTCGATTTTATTATCTTATTATCCCTAAATCGTTATAAAAAATTTTTTTTTTATTGGTTACTTATTATTATTATATTGCTTTCTTTCTATCTCATTCTACTTAGAGTCTATTGTCGCAAAAAGGTTTCTAACTATAAATAATTGGGAACACATGTATCTTTGTTTTTCGGTTTATTCAACGTCGGAGAATTTCCGTCGTTGTCCTTCTCATTCTACATTCTCCTCAAAATCCTCCCAGTCGACGTCATGGTCGGTTCCCTCCGACATGATCTCCTCTTCGCCTTCATTGTTACCAGATTCGTATCCCGAGTCGGTTGATGGCTCTTCTACGTTCGGATCGATCCATCGGCCACCATCCGTTCCCCAGTCGAAAATTAGAGGATTGTCCGCCCGGACTGCCACCCCGCGGCGGATCAATTCCTCGCTGAGGATGGTAATCCCTCCGGTCTCGTTCGTCCTCCACATCTCGACCCATCTAGCTTCAGCTCCGGTGTAATGATCAAAAACGCACATGCTCCAACCCCCTCCTTGGAGCAGATGGTATAGCTGCTGGACGTCCTGTTCCGTCCAGTTACCGTGGAAAGGACCGATCTGGTGGAGGCCCACCGGTATGGCCTGTAATGCTATATCATACACATGTGGTGGTGGTATAAAACAATCACTGAGCGTGGCCGCCACGTCCACACCGATGTCCCCCAACCATATCAGCATCCGACCATCTTCCTGGGCTTCTGATGTTATAATCGCCCGATATAGTTTCCCGTTCTGGCGGCAAAGAATGGATGCTCCTGGATATGCGTTTTCGGGTTGCACCGGTTCCACCTCCTCCAGATTCTCGTACGATTCAATAAGGCGCTCTCGTACCCCTTCAGGATCCTCCCTGTAGACGTACATCCTTCTTGGATCCGCTAGGCTGAGTATTTCGATGTTCCCATACGTCCCCCTCAACCCGTCAACTGGATAATTCCGATACATTGTTCGCGTTCTCTTTCAATGCCGTTTGATTTTAAACTGGCGTTCGCCTATCGGATCGTGAGAGAAATCCGTTTGTCCCTTCCTCTAATGCTTTGAATTTTGGCCTGGACACCAACCTTTGATGTTGTCGTCGGTTAGCACTATACAGCCGTCTCGGTCGATTGGATAGATAACATCCCAGCGTAGAGTCTTAGATGTTCTTGCATGATAATCCTCCAAAACTGATTTCCAGCTTTTCACCTCTCTTTTTCTTAGGTTGATTTTTTTAGTCTCCACTTTTTTACAGTTTTTGTGGATGTTTCCATTTTCAGAAATCCTTCGAGTCTTGGTGCTCAGTTGCTGTCCAGTGGTTTACTGCTGTTGCCTCTCGACAGTCCAGGTCTTATTCTGAATTTCTTCGTTATAAAAAAAAAATTCTGTAATTTTTAAATTCTTTTGGTTATACGATTCCCTCGATGTACTGCCTGGGTCCTCTAGATCTTCCTTATCGGTCCTAGGTGTTAGATCGATGGTGTATTCCGATGTTGTTATCGTCCGTGAATATTGCCTTTGTTTACTTTTCGATGTTATGTCGAGTAGGTAATATTCCGGCTGATTGCTGCTCGAGTAATTCTTTTTCTTCACAGATGCCTCTTCAATGTTCGTTGTTGGGGATTTCGAGTAGTCTCTACCTTTTTCTTATATCTATCTGCCTTTAATTATTATTTTTGCTCAAACTAAGGAATCTTCTTAAAATCCTTGATGTTTGCCATTAATTTCTTCTTATTGCTATCCCTTTTATCTCTCTTTCTTCTTTTATTTTATTATACTTAATATCTGAAATACTATAATAATTGCTATCTCGTTTTTTTTTTTCCTTTCTTTTTTTTTTTTTATCATTACCCTGGAAACATCCTCAGCGTTTAAATTCTTTCTCTTATTCCTATTCTTTATTATTATTATTATTATTATTATTATTATTATTATTATTTTTACGGTTCGATTTATTTTCTACCCTTCTATTTTTCCTCGTCTTCCTCTTCAACGTGGTGCACTCGGTACTTCGTGAGCAAGCTCGCATGGAACTTTCCACGTACTTTCTTTGTGAGTGGATCCATGAGTTCGTACGTAGCCAGTCCCACGCATCGCTTGATGGTATATGGGCCTTCACGGAGCGGTAGAAATTTTGACGTGATTTGGTTTGCCGGATCTGAGACATTGAGCGCCTTCACTAGTACAACCTCTCCTTCCTCGAAAGTTGTTAATTTGTGTGTACTATTAAAACGTTCGGCCCTCATTGCTCCTTTTTTTATAATTCTTTCTCTGGCAATCCTTATCTTGGCATCGTAGGTGAGTGGATCATCCTCTTCGCTCGCCGGTATTCCTAACCATTTATTCCACAGCCGGATTGGTTTTTTTTTCCGTTGTAATTCTGTTGGAGTGAATTCCGTGGTGTCGTGATGGGATTCATTTATGCAGTCTTGAACCACCTGCACCCATTTGTACCAGACGGCATGATTGTCCCTCAGGAAGGTCCTAAAAAATCGTCCCAACTCTCGATTCACTCGTTCCACAATGTTACCCTGAGGATGGCGTATTGAAGAAAACACTGCCTTTATGTTTTCATCCTCTAATTTTTTTAACCAGTTTTTCGCAGTAAATTGTGTACCGTGATCGAATTGAATACGGTTTGGTTTTCCAAACTGCGGAATATAATCGTGGAATATTCGTTTGATCACTGTCGCTGTATTCGCTTTCCGCATCGGAAACAGAACTACGTATTTACTAAATGCATCGATTGTTACCAATATATGTTTCACTCCTCCAATGGATGTCGGCAGAGGCCCATAAAAATCGATTGAGACTAGGTCCCCCGGCCTCTCAGGGATAATCGTCTGCATTTCGGCATAATTCGTCTGTACTGCAACCTTGCTGCGTTGACAGATATCACAACATGCGATGAGCGACCTTGTGAGTTTTACCAGATGTGGGTGTGAAAAATCTTCATCGAGGATACGGAAGCATTTTCGGGCTCCGATATGCCCATATAGCTCGTGACATTCCACAATGATTTGTCGAACCAAACATTTCGGGAGTACGACTTTCCAGATACGAGCTTTCGTGTGTTTCTGTAGAATGCCCTCCCGTAATCGGAATTTCCTCTCTTCTTCGGTGTCGTTTTCTTTTTCTAGCATCTCCATAATTCTACACAAGTCCTCCTGGTCTCTTTGGTGCTTCGCGATCCTCTTCATTTCCTTTATTAAATCCTTTGATGCCTTCCGTGCCAGGGTTGCAGCAATTACTACTAATCCTTTCGATGTATCCTCGTTTCCTTCCATACGGCTCAGAGCGTCAGCCACCGTGTTTTTTCTTCCTTCGAGATGCTCTATATTTAGATCGTAATCTTGGATTGACAGAGCCCACCGCATTAGTCTCTCTGCCGTAAAGCGACATGTTTTAAGAGATATCAATGCCTTGTGGTCTGTCTTAATATTTATTTTCGCACCTCGAAGATAAGTTCTGAATTTTTCCAGAGCCCAGACAATAGCCAATAATTCCTTTTCAGTAGTCATATAGCCATGTTCTGCTCCTTTCAGAGTACGGCTCGCGAAAGATACTACCTCGCTTTCTCCTTGCTCATTTTCTTGTGATAAAATGGCCCCAAGCGCATACCCACTTGCATCTGTGGTTAGTGTGTATGGCTTCTGTACGTCAGGAAATCGAAGAATCACGGCTTCGCAGAATAAATCTTTGACTCTGCCAAAAGCTTCTTGGTGAATTATGTCCCATTTCCATCTCACCCCCTTCCTTAGTAACTCAAGAAGTGGAGTGGTCTCGTGGGCATGGCGGTTGGTAAACTTCGTGTAGAAATTTATTAAACCCAAAAATCCTCTCAGCTGTTTCAGATTTTTCGGTGCCGGATATTCTTTAATTGCCTTTATCTTCTCAGGATCGGGTTTAAGTCCTCCTGTCGTGAGAATGTGGCCGAGAAAGGATACTTCTTGTCGGAAAAAGTGTGACTTCTTGAATTTGAGTGTCATCCCATGCTCTTTAAATCGCAAAAATAGAATCTCGAGATGAGTGAGATGTTCCTTATGACTCTTCGATAACACCAGGAGATCGTCGACAAAATTAATGACGAAATCTAACTCGTCCAATACTATGTCTAATGCTCGAATTAAACTTGCCGTACTTGTCTTCAGTCCGAAAGGCGTAACCGTAAACTCATAGCATTTTCCATTGTGCTGGAAAGCAGTATATTTCCTGGAATCCGGGTGTAACGGAATTTGCCAGAAACTGCTCGTGAGATCTAACGTTGAGATTACCGATTTTCCTCCACATCTCTGGAAAATTTCTTCGATTGGAGGTGCATTATTATGATCGTTTACCAGGTAATTATTGAGTTCCCTGGCATCCAAACACAATCGAACACTTTCGTCATCCTTTGTGACTGGCATTAAGGGGTTAATAAAAATACTTTCCGATTTTTGTATTACCCCGTACTCGAGCATCCGTTCGATTTCTCGTTGGACTCTCTCTCGCTGTGCCAGTGCCACTGGATACGACCGATGAAAATATGGTTTCGGATCCTTGAGCGTTAAATGATGGATATATTTTGACATTCTTCCCGGTCTTTTATCGAATACCACCAGATTTTGTTCGACGATGGCCTTGAACTTGTTTTTAATATTTATTTCGAGACCTTTGCACTCTTCCATCTTCTCCTCGAATTCCCTCTCCGATAATTGAAATTCCTGAGGCATTGCTGTTAATTCTTCTTGGATGGTACAGATCTTTTTACCATTCTCTTTCGGTACCGAGCTCGGATCAGCTAGTCTCCATAATCCGTTGATCAATTCTGCGACTACCAGATCTTTGACCGCAACACATTTATTTCGAGCATCGACGGAAATCTGAAGATTCATCATTCCGTCAATACCGATCAGGATCGGTCGCAGCAGTTTTGGAACAATTAATAATTGGATCTCTCCTCTCGATCCATACGTATTTGCTCCTACCAGAATCTGTTTCTTCACTTTTTCCGCCTCTCCGCCAAATGCTCCTACGACCTTTGTCGAAGTGACGGGCAGTGTGGGGCATTTCTCCAGTTTCTCTTTATTTTGATAAAAAAAATCTTCCGAAATACAGCTTACCTCACTGCCACTGTCGATCAGACTCTTCACAGTCACCCCCTCGACCTCCACAGGAATCTCAGGACACCGAGGATGTACATCGTTGTACCATTTTTCCTCCTTCCTTGGTTCCTCTCTTAAAAATTCCCGTGGATCTTCGGTGACGGTGAAAAGCGGGTAGTCTCTCGCATATGGGTCATTGCCGCTCCATTTTTTCGCCGCTCCTTCAGACTTATTCCGCCGATCATCGGC
Organism: Cylloceria caligata; assembly: GCA_963942595.1. NCBI lineage: Eukaryota > Metazoa > Arthropoda > Insecta > Hymenoptera > Ichneumonidae > Cylloceria > Cylloceria caligata. Next base: position 27,125,066 of record OZ012710.1, read on the forward strand.
CTTACTGAGGGTTGTAATGCCCTGTTCTTGGCTCGAAAGTTTTGGCTTTTCAGTCTTCCTCGGAATGGCTTGATTTTTAGATGGCTCTCCTGCAAATTTCCCCTCGTCTGCCTTCGACTTTCCTTCTCCTTCTTTTTTCTTTATTACTCTTCGTTCCTTCCTTTTCTTATTCTTCTTCTCCACGACCTCGCTTCGCTCCTCTTCTTCCTGTTTCTGTCCTTCATTTGTTTTCGTTGCGCCTCGTCTTCTGCTTTCTACCTTCTTAATTTTTTCCACGGGCGCAACGTCTAGGCGTTTCCCGGATTATTTACCTGGGAACCGCTCTGTTGGGCTCGTACTGCCGGTGTTATTGTGTGCTCAATAAATGGTCCAGGAGGATGCCCCTGGATCACATTCATCTGTCTGGCTGGTTCCTGCTCCCTCCTAGGAGTTGGTGGTGGTGTTTGCTGCCATGTCGCCGGTTGAGAACTCCCCTGAGCACGTGGTGGAGGCGGAGGCGTTTGGTACCGCGGCGGTTGTTCTGGCGGCGTCGGCTGCCATGCCTGCGGTCGCGCAGTTCCATTATATGGATGGTTCTGCCACCGTGGCCGGTTCTCCATGTCCCGTGGCGCCTGCCACTCATTCCGAGGTGGTCCACGCCATCCCTGATCTCTGGTTCCTCCACGTCCTTGAAACTCTCTCCTTTGGCCGCCTCTTTTGCTGTTCAGAGGTCCTGCCATGTCGATGCTTTCTAGTAACTCGAGGAATTCCGGTACTGCGCTGATCTGACGTATCCTGACAGCACATCGAACCTCTTCATCGAAATGCCGGGCCAGGCGACGGATAATGGCCTCATCAGACATTTTTTCCTCGAGGTCACGAGCATTTCCGAAAATGAGAGTGGCATACTCGGCTCTCGTACGGTTCTGGCCTTCGGTATCATATGTTCCGAACTCGAGATTGCTTCGGACCTTGTCCTGCATTTCTCGTGTCCAATACCGCGCCGTAAATGCCTCCGAAAATTCCGAGAAACTATGGATCGTACTTTCCACTAGATGCCACCAATTTTTCGCTTGGCCCTCTAGTGCGTCCTTAATAACAAAACGCACGTCCGATCCTTCAGTGCCGGCTGCTTCGCAGTACTCCTGTAGTTCCTTGAGGAATTTCATCGGTCGTTGTTTGCCATCAGCTGCAAATTTCGGTGGTTTCTGTGATACGGCCTGGAAACGTGTGAGGTTTCCTGTCTGTAACATTGAAAACCCACAGGCCGAGCCATTCATGCTGGTGGTAACACGTTGTTCCAATTCTTTTATTCTTGCGGCGTGATTTTCGTTGACCGCCTGATTTTTTTTTATTCGCTCCTTGGCCTCCTTCATTTCCCTCTCAAGCCTTTCCCGAATCATTTGCTCGTTAACAATGATATCCCGCTGGTAATCGTTAACTATTTCTTGGCCCTTAAGGATCTCTTGCCGGACTGCCTCAATTTTAGTATCCGTCCTTTCCTCTGCTTTGGTGATACTGGTTTCGACGTGTTCTCGCATATTTTCCTGGAGTGCTAATGTCCTCGTGGTACATGAATTATTGGTCTGTTTTAATTCATTCCGGATTTCCTCGAATTTTCCATCCTGTCCTTCTTTCATGTTTTGTAAGAAGGCCATGATCTGACTCATGCCGACCGGATCAGGAACAATAGGGAGAGTATTTCCTAATACTGGAGTCGATTGACCCTCCCCTTGTATGCTTGACTCGTTTAAATCCATTGTTTGCGTTATACTATGGATCTCAGATAAACGCGCAATTTCTTCACGGTCCTGTCTACGCTGGTGTCTTAGTAGACCGTCTGCTGTGGTAGATTCCCACGCGAGAGACCGATCTAACAGAGATGTACTGAGTTCTTGACTCGCGTCTAATAATGCCTGCTGGACTAAACGATTGGCGAACGTCGATTCGAAACGCATACTTCCACTACTTGGCACCCACTACCAGCCTTTTTTTCCTATGCTCGAGTCCCTGTTCGGGCGCCAAATGTAACGGTATTAAACGTTAACATTGCCCTTAATGGGCTTGTTCGGACTCGAGCAGGAAGGAAAGTAATTTTAGGCTTTTGTAATAGGTAGAAGTAGGGTTTATTCAATAAAACAGATAAGAATTATGCGATACATTATGGAAAATTCAATTCTTTCGCCCCTTTTTCTCGGTATTGTGGCTACCTCGGGCCTTACAATTTTATTATTCCCGGGCACTCGAGTGCAGTTACAATCGTGTCCGCAGGTGTATTTGAGGAATTCCTAAAGATAAAAATGTAACTTTTAACAATATGTACGCTGGCGTGAAAAGAGATAAATAATATAATTTTTAATGTGAAAATATTCGTTTAACTAGTACTGAAATTATATAAAGAAAATATAAATGTTGCTTTCTAATTTTTCTCTACCCGTCGCGTTCCCTGGGTCAGAGTTTTCGCATGTGTACCGTCGATAACTGACCGGCCGTCGCTTGATTCTACTGCTGAACAGTCTACTTTCCAACGCTACAGGTCTGTTGGTAGGAGTGGATATCTATATTTTTTATAGGTCGTCTTACGCGTCCACCCGACCGCTGCTACGATCCGGCGTCCGTGCGATGCATTCTGAGTGCATGCGCAGTGACTCGGTATTTCAGGGCCGTAGCTTGTATATTTCTCGATTCTTAATCTTTTGCCTCCAATCTATTTTTTAATTCATTTCCCTACTGAGATATCTATCATAATTCCTTGGTCTTGACTATGAAGATCTTATATCTTCGTTATTTAAAATATTTCGGAACGCATTTCTTGTCAGAGAGAGAAGACTGTTGAGTTTGCTTGATTAGATAGCTCCGTCCGTGGCTACTAGTGTGAGGAAGAGAGACAGAGATAGACCGCTCTGTTGATGTTTGGGTCTACGGTGCGTAGGCCTTGAACGCAGCACCAACTCAGCTGCTTCCCGTCAAATGTACGTCAGGTACCACAGCTGGGCTCTCTTGGTACCAGTGCGGCTGCACCTAGCGAGGGTTGGTTGCTCTTCCTTCCTGGTAGCTGGACTTCTGCGTTGGCGGGACCTGCGAACAAAACTGTTCCTCGAGTGCCGAAATTCTGGTCTTTTTATACCAGAATCCCCTCCAGCTGGCCCATGCTTTCGGTATCACTATAGTTGGTGGCGGTCCTGTAGCCCATGTCCTGTAGCCCACTGGTACGTCATTTTAAAAATCGTCGTTGGCCTTTTAATACTCCGTTGCCTGTATTTTTCAAACGGAATAACGGGACTTGGTCACCGATATATCGGCCTAATGGTGTGAGTGACGGCTCGATAGCGGTCCGTTGTTGTGTGCGTACCGAGCGTCGTGAGTAGCCAAGTATAGGCCGATCTTACTCGGTGTGCGTAACGCGCGGTAGCGATGCCTGAGTGTGTGCACCGCGCGTTATTAGGTAGTCTGTATGTTACAGTACCAGCGTCTATTCGAAATTCGCGCGCGCTCTGAGCTACACTATTAATTAGTCGCCATATATCGTCGGGAACGATGTCACGAGCTGGTCGAAATGATAACCATACAGGTCCTTGCGCAAAAGACGGTACGCTCAGAGTCATACCCACATAATCATGTCCTTCGCACGATTCTGTAAGACGTGTGAGAACATCTCGTACACCTCCCTCGAACCATGTCAGATGATCGATACCGACCGGTGGCTGACGAAAATAAAAATCTGTCTCTCGACCCTGCATCCTAAAGCGTGAAAAATAACGTCTCTGCTCGTTGTCGATACCGAAACGTTCACCAGGAGGCAAAATATCACTACCCCGTGCAGCAGTCCTTCCATCGCCAGTCTGTCCACCTGCAGGCATAATTAAACCATTTATTAGAATTTTTATTTAATTTACTTTAAATTTTTGTTTGTCGCTGGCTATATACTATGCATATAATTCGTGTAACGTAAGAATTACAAACTTATATTTGCTTCTAGTCCTCGAATCCGTCGACTGCGCCCGGGAACCGCCGACGCATTTCATAAACCAACTCGATTGTCGGCGGTCTCGGCACAGTGAATCGTGCAAAGCGAAAAACGTTCGGGTCCGTCTCGTACCCTGCTTTTTCATTTTACTATTATTATCCGCGTAATTTTTTTATTTTTGTCAGCATAGTTGTATTATTAAAAGCTTACCTGAATCTACAGGGTCCTCCTCCTCTTCCTCCTCCTCCTCCTCGTCGTCATCGTCTACGTCTTGCTCCTCCTCCTCCTCCTTTTCTTCTTCTTCTTCTTCTTCTTCTTCTTCTTTTTCTTCTTCCTCGCTGTCTGTATTGCTGTTGGCATCATCGTTTGAACTGTATTGTCGCGATGGGCCTGCGACGGATTTATCTGGTTCTCTCGAGGGGCCTGCCATGAAAAGACCGTTTGTAGGTTTATAACCGCAGAATGGCTGGGTAAAATTTATCCAGCGATTCCCTACGGTGCTGTCGCCATCGTTGTCCCTGCTATGATCATCTGAATCGGTTCTACCCTCCTCATCGAAATCATAGGTGTCGGATCCCATTTCTGCGTCCTCATACCGTCGAACTATATAAAAATCTTATGAAATAAAAGAAATAAAATAAAAGTAATTAGCGCTGTATATTACTTACGTCTTTCATTGAGTATGGGTTGCAGAGCAGTCTCATTCAGCCAACCTCGTCGACGAATAACACGCACCACCGAATCAATAATTATTTGATTATCAAACAATCCTCTATTATACGCGTCAACTAAATCGCGTTGATGACACTCGCACAGCATACCGCGAATTTTACGAACAACCGCCTGTGTCGGAAGTTCCCATAGGGTGATCTGTAAATTTCTTCTACCCCAGCGCGAACACAACGACGGTCTACGCTTCAATATAAACTCTATCAATTTTCTTATCAATGAGCGCTTTACCAGTTTGACCATGATTGTGCTGTTAGAGTAGTAGTAGTAGTAGTAGTAGTAGTAACCACAGTAAATCAGACAATTAACTAGAGAATTTTCAAAGCGGCTCACTTTTATATATATTCCTTTAACAAGCTCTCTCTCTCTCTCTCTCTCTCTCTCTCTCTCTCTCTGCATATACTGCAACGACGTAATGAATACGACTAACCAAGAAGATGGCCGCACGCGATCGCTTTACAAAAGCAAGACCTAGGGAAATATTTAGCGATGGTGATGTACTTAGTTATCGAGTTTCGCTGATGAAAGTCATATTGTTTTCATCTAATTTCAAGGCACTCGGCCATGAGGAAAATCATCAAATTTCACCGACGAATATTATTTAGTTTTCATGGTACATATTATCTGTATGTCAATGTGTGCGTGTGCGCATAAGTGTGCGCGAGTATGCAAGAGTTTTGGGATATATCTGCTGCTGTTACTAGGCTGTTGAGGAGAATGCGACAAATATCAAAGGATATTGGCAAGCAATTTTCAGGCGTATGATTTGCAGTATCAAAAGAAGAGGCAATGCAGTTAGGTGGTGGGGGAAATCTGTATAAAACGGAGTATGAACACCACCGACGATTCATTCGAAAAGTTACAGTCTACAGGAAAGCAATAAAAATGGCAAATAACGGTGCTAAGCCTCATGCGATATCGCTGTATATAGCGAACTCCGTTATGTACGGTTTAAATAAATCATTTGGTAAAATAATCGTAGCCGGGTTCGAGTTGAACTCTACGTGTACGCTTACACCGGTGGTGAAAATATTGTCGAATACTTTTACCGGAATTACACTCGGCGCGGACGAGTGGCGAGTGTTTAAAAGTGATTTTTCTCGCGTACAACAATATTTCGAAGCTCATGGGACTGATGCCGAGAAAATGTGTAATACCCGCATAGAGCACACAACGCATTACACACTTTTAACCTCGTGTTACCAGCACAGAGCTGTGTCATTTGGTAAAATAAGCGGTAGCGCTGATGAGGAATACGAGATACAAGAGGAATCTGGAGAATCGAAACGGAAACGCTTCCGAAAATACTCTCCAAACATTGTTCTTCAGCGGTCTACATTTGATATGCTCGTCGAAATAAGTAGAAGAATTGATATTCATATGCGGGCTCTAGAGAGCAAAAGTGAAACGATTCAGAGGTGTATGAACGAGGTGGTATCATATGTCCGTGAAAAGATAGTTGCCAGTGAAATGCCTCGTGCAGTAGCGTATGAGATCATCGGTTCCAAGGACTTCTTTGAAGAAGCGCTCGAACACATCGCGATCTTGCTAACGCCAGAGGATACGGAGTTTATGAAAATTATTTTGTCCGAAATAATTGTGCTGTTTCGTGGTCATATCGCTGATCATGCATCGGGTGTTGCGTTGCGAACGCAATAATTCTACGTATGTGCAGCTATTTGTGATAAAGAAACTGTTGTAAATAATTGTATATAGTGTACATTTCGCTCGAAATATTATAAAGTATACACCGATGTCAGTCACAGTGAGAGAGAGAGAGAGAATGAGAGAGAGAGACAGTCGTAAAACCAAAGCATCAGCAAAGGTCTGCGCTAGAAAGAAGACGGATCGCTCGTCTCTGTTTTATTAACACAGCAGATCATGGAATACGTGCCAATGTCGATTAGCAGCAAAGCAGCGGAGCTTGGTAAGTAAAAAATATAAAATAATTTTAAATCATGTGATATTTATTCTTAATTAAAAAAATAATGTTTTGCAGAGCGAGCAGCCCCTGCATATGAGCCGACACCGAGGGTTCGTTATTCGTGTCATGGAGAGCGAGAGGAAGATACATATACTGTACAGATAGAGCTAACTTCGGGAAAGAAAAGTGCCACCCGACATCCTCATCCGCAGTTGTCGTCGGTGGCAGAAGATTCTCAACGTTGCCAACTTTGTATAATGAGTCGTGGCATATCAGGTAAGACAATATCGATTATTCTGTACACGATGTTTTTTATTGATCAGTGCGCTCAATTAAATAGTTGTTTCTTTCTTTTTTCAGAAGTACACTATGATGACAACGTCCACAGCGAAAAATAATTTAAAAGCAATATTACGAGTGATAATACAAATTAATTCCTCATAGCGATGAAAATAAAATTAACGGTGAAGGAATCTCCGATCGTGGATGACCGTGTTTGCAGGGCTGTTGCATACGACGGTAAATGTATAAAGTGCTTTCCATAAAATATTGGTTAATTTAAAAATATCTGATCTTACTGTGTCTCTTATTTTTATAGCATAATAATTGAAGTCTTTCTCTCTCTCTCTCTCTCTCTCTCTCTCTCTCTCTCTCTCTCTCTCTCTCTCTCTCTCTCTCTCTCTCTCTCTCTCTCTCTCTCTCTCTCTCTCTCTCTCTCTCTCTCTCTCTCTCTCTCTCTCTCTCTCTCTCTCTCTCTCTCTCTCTCTCTCTCTCTCTCTCTCTCTCTCTCTCTCTCTCTCTCTCTCTCTCTCTCTCTCTCTCTCTCTCTGTGAGGAATCATATTCTATATCTTTTACTGCAGAGCAAGCACTTTGCGAGGAGCATAGCGCAGGGCTATGCATGCTCGAAAACCTCTTTCGTTGCATTCAAAGTGATGGATACCTAGTTATGATTCATAGGAGGCTGTTATCTTTATGCCCGTGATACTCTCTAGTAGCGTCTCGAGCATTTAGTCTGTCTTTGGCATCCTGCTTGGAAACAATAAAAAGCAATATGTATCCACGATACGGCAAGGAGATTTTAAGCGACGCGTTTTGGTGCCGATTAATGTTTGTCGAGAGTGTAATGAGTGTGTTTCTGCGTACGCAAGAAATGTGCGATGCATACGACGAGCTGGAAGAACTCCTACGTAGTGTGTATTTAGTGGAACGTCGTGGAAGACCCATTGAACTTGGGGAGTTGCATATCGGCATGTCCTGTATTGTGCCTCGTTTCAATAACGTTGTCCGCGGGGAAGTGGTTTACCCGGACTTTGATGGGTACTGCGAGGTGTTGCTAGTCGATTTCGGCGAAACTATTTACATTGACTGGTCTCACCTATTTCATCCGGATCCTCTAGCAAGTATGCTGCCGGTTCTTGTCATGGAGTTTTCCATATACGGACTCGAACGCGTGGATGTTGCAGGTATCGAGCAGCTCGTCGAAGAAGCGTGCGGTGGAGATGACTTGATCGCTGTCATGATGCGACCTCTTGCCGGCGATAGTGTTCCGCGGGTTCGCTTATCGAACGGTGAACGCGTGGATGTGGCGGCGTTTATTATAGAAGCCCTCGGTGATGAGATAGATATCGGCTACGATATCGATGCCGTGGACGAGGGCTTTGACGAGGACCTAGTAATGAATTAAAGACGCTGTGCATGTGTATGTGTGTGTGTGTGCGTGTGTGAGAGAGTACATTCGAGAGACAGGAGTTTAAAATCGCTTTGGCAGGAGGGTAGTAGCCTACAACAGCTGCGGTGGTGGTGAGTACATAATTTTATTCATTTTTCCAAGTATGTGTACACCTTTGCTCCATCCTACTCTTATCTCTACTCTTCCTTGTTCACCAAGGTACCCACACCATCTCACTTTACCATCTCCACGTTACCGACACTGGTCAAGCAGAGTGGGTAGCGCGCGGTGGAAATGTGAGGTGGTGGGGGTAGCCACGTGGTGGGGGAAGGAGTGGGGATAGGAGTGGGATGGAGCAAAGGTGTACACATACTACTGTTTAATACCGTTACATTTGGCGCCCGAACAGGGACTCGAGCATAGGAAAAAAAGGCTGGCAGTGGGTGCCAAGTAAAAGACATATGCGTTTCGAGTCGACATTTGCGAATCGTTTAGTCCAACAGGCATTATTAGATGCGAGTCAGGAATTGAGCACATCTCTGTTAGATCGGTCTCTCGCGTGGGAATCTACCATAGCAGATGGTCTACTACGACAGCAGCGTAGACAGGACCGTGAGGAAATTGCTCGATTATCCAAGATTCCTGATTTAACACAAACGATGGAATTGAACGAGTCAGCGGTACAAGGGGAGGGGCAATCAACTCCTGTGTTAGGGAATACTCTTCCTGTTGTTTCTGATCCGGTCGGCATGAGTCAGATCATGGCCTTCTTACAAAACATGAAAGAAGGACAAGATGAGAAACTCGAGAGGATCCAGGCGAAATTAAACGACGCAAATGATTCTTGTATTTCAAGGACAGCGACTTTGCGAGAAAATATGCGGGAACACGTAGAGACCAGTGTCTTCAAAGCAGAAGAAAGGACTGATAATAAAATCAAAACAATCCGGCAGGAAATTGTCCAGGAGCAAGAGACAATAAACAACTATCATCGGGAGTTAATCGTCAACGAGCAAATGGTTAAAGCGAGGATCGACAAAGAGATGAAGGAGACCATGGAGCGGTTAAAAAATAATCAGAAAATCACCGAGAGCCATGCAGTAAAAATCAGGGAGTTGGAACAACGGACCACTACAGGCATAAACCATTCGGCCTGTGGATTTTCGATGTTGCAGGCTGGAAACCTCACTCGTTTCCAGGCAGTGTCGCAGAAGCCCCCGAAGTTTGCAGCGGATGGGAAGCAGCGGCCGATGAAATTCCTAAAAGAGTTACAAGAATACTGCGAGGCCGCAGGAACGGAAGGATCGGACGTGCGTTTCGTCATCAAGGACGCACTAGAAGGCCAGGCGAAAAATTGGTGGCATCTGGTGGAAAGTACGATCCATAGTTTTTCTGAATTTTCGGAGGCATTCACGGCACGGTATTGGACACGAGAGATGCAGGACAAGGTCCGAAGCAATCTCGAGTTCGGAACATATGATACCGAAGGCCGGAATCGTACGAGGGCCGAGTATGCCACATTAATTTTTGGGAATGCTCGTGCCCTCGAGGAGAAAATGTCTGATGAGGCTATCATCCGTCGCCTCGCCAGGCATTTCGATGAAGAAATTCGGTGTGCTGTCAGGATCCGCCAGATCAGTTCGGTGAAAGAATTCTTGGAATTACTGGAGAGCATCGACATAGCAGGGCCTCTAAACAACAAGAGAGGCAGTCAAAGGAGAGATTTCCAAGGACGTGGGGGAACAAGAGATCAAGGGTGGCGGGGACAACCGCGGAACGAGTGGCAGGCGCCACGAGATACGGAGAACCGGCCACGTTGGCAGAGCCATCCATACAATGGAAATATGCGACCACTAGCATGGCAGCAGGCGCCGCCAGAACAACCGCCGCGGTACCAAACACCTCCACCTCCACCACGAGACCAGGGGAATGCTCGACCTACGGCATGGCAGCAAACACCTCCACCAACTCCGAGGAGAGAGCAGGAGCTATCAAGACAAACGAATATGATCCAGGGGCATCCTCCTGGACCATTTATCGGGCACACGATGACTCCGGCGGCACGAGTACAACAAAGCGGTTCCCAGGCAAATAATCCGGGAAACGCTTAAACGTTGCGCCCGTAGTAAAAATTAAGAAGGAGGAAAGCAAAAGACGAGGCGCAACGAAAATAAATGAAGGACGAAAACACAAAAAGGAGGAGCAAAGCGAGGTAGTGGAGAAGAAGAATAAGAAAAGGAAGGAACGAAGAGTAATAAAAGAGACGGAAATGGAAGAAGAGTCGAAGACGGACAAGGGGAAATTTGCATGTGAGCCATCCAAGAACCAAGCCATTCCGAGGAAAACTTAAAAACCGAAATTTTCGAGCCAAGAACAGGGAATTGCAACCCTCAGTAAGGCCGATAATCGGCGGAATAAGTCTGAAGAAGCGGCGGAAAAATGGAGCGGCAATGACCGAGATGCGAGAGACTACCCGGTCTTTACGGTCACCGAAGATCGACGAGAATCCTTACGAGAGGAACCGAGGAAGGAGGAAAAATGGTACGACGATGTACATCCTCGGTGTCCTGAGATTCCCCAGGAGGTCGAGGGGGTGACGGTAAAAAGTCTGATTGACAGTGGCAGTGAGGTAAGCTGCATTTCGGAAGATTTTTTTTATCAATATAAAGAAAAATTTAAGAAATGCCCCACACTGCCTGTCACTTCGACGTAGGTCGTAGGAGCATTTGGCGGAGAGGCGGAAAGAGTAAAGAGACAGATTATGGTTGGAGCAAATACATATGGATCGAGAGGAGAGATCCAATTATTAATTGTTCCGAAACTGCTGCGACCAATCCTGATCGGTATTGACCAAATGATGAATCTTCAGATTTCCGTCGATGCTCGCAATAAATGTGTTGCGGTCAGAGATCTGGTAGTCGCAGAATTAATCAACGGATTATGGGAATTAGCTGACCCGAGCTCGGTACCGAAAGAGGATGGTAAAAAGATCTGCACCATCCAAGAAGAATCAACAGCAATGCCTCAAGAATTTCAATTATCGGAGAGGGAATTCGAGGAGAAGATGGAAGAGTGCAAAGATCTCGAATTTAATATCAAAAACAATTTCAAGGCCATCGTCGAACGAAATCTGGTGGTATTCGATAAAAGACCAGGAAGGATGTCGAAATATATCCATCATTTGACACTCAAGGATCCAAAACCGTATTTTCATCGGTCGTATCCAGTAGCACTAGCACAGCGAGATAGGGTCCAACGAGAAATTGAGCGGATGCTCGATTACGGGGTGATACAAAAATCCGAAAGTATTTTTATTAACCCCTTAATGCCCGTCACAAAGGATGACGAGAGTGTTCGATTGTGTCTGGATGCCAGGGAACTTAATAACTACCTGGTAAACGATCATAACAATGCACCCCCTATCGAAGAAATTTTCCAAAGATGTGGATGAAAATCAGTAATCTCGACGTTAGATCTCACGAGCAGTTTCTGGCAGATTCCGTTACAGCCGGATTCCAGGAAATATACAGCGTTCCAGCATAATGGAAAATGTTATGAGTTTACTGTGACGCCTTTTCGACTGAAGACAAGTACGGCGAGTTTGATTCGAGCACTAGACATAGTACTAGACGAATTAGACTTCGTCAGAAATTTCGTTGACGACCTACTGGTACTATCGAAAAACCATGAGGAACATCTCACTCATCTCGAGATTTTATTTCTGCGATTCAAAGAGCACGGAATGACTCTAAAATTTAAGAAGTCACATTTTTTCCGACAAGAAGTGTCCTTTCTTGGCCACATTCTCACGACGGGGGGACTTAAACCCGATCCTGAGAAAATAAAGGCAATTAAAGAATATCCGGCACCGAAAAATCTGAAACAATTAAGAGGATTTTTGGGGTTGATAAATTTCTATACAAAGTTTACCAACCGCCATGCCCACGAGACCACTCCACTTCTAGAATTGCTAAGGAAGGGGGTGAGGTGGAAATGGGACATAATTCACCAAGAGGCTTTTGACAGAGTCAAGGATTTATTCTGCGAAGCCGTGATTTTTCGATTTCCTGATGTACAGAAGCCATACACACTAACACGAATGCAAGTGGGTATGCGCTTGGAGCCATCTTATCACAAGAAAATGACAAAGGAGAAAACGAGGTGATCTCTTTTGCGAGTCGGACACTGAAAGGAGCAGAACATTGCTATATGACTACCGAAAAGGAATTATTAGCTATTGTATGGGCTCTGAAAAAATTCAGAACTTATCTTCGAGGTGCTAAAATAAATATTAAGACTGACCACAAGGCATTAATATTTCTTAAAACATGTCGCTTCACGGCAGAAAGATTAATGCGGTGGGTCCTGTCAATCCAAGATTACGATCTAGATATAGAGCATCTCGAAGGAAAAAAGAACGCGGTTGCCGACGCTCTGAGCCGTATGGAAGGAAACGAGGATACATCGAAAGGATTGGTGGTAATTGCTGCAACTCTGGCACGGAAGGCATCAAAGGATTTAATAAACGAAATGAAGAAGATCGCAAAGCATCAAAGGGACCAGGAGGATTTGTGTAGAATTATGGAAATGCTAGAAAAAGAAAACGACACCGAAGAAGAGAAGAAATTTCGCTTACGTGAGGGCATTCTACAGAAACACACGAAAGCTCGTATCTGGAAAGTCGTGCTTCCGAAATGTTTGGTTCGACAGATAATTTTGGAATGTCACGAGCTTTATGGACATATTGGAGCCCGGAAGTGTTTCCGTATTCTCGATGAGGATTTCTCACATCCACACCTGGTAAAACTTACAAGGTCGCTCATCGCATACTGTGATATTTGTCAACGTAGCAAGGTTGCAGTACAGACAAATTACGCCAAAATGCAGACGATTATTTCCGAGAGACCGGGGGACTTAATATCAATCGATTTTTATAGGCCTCTGCCAACATCTATTGGAGGAGTAAAACACATCCTAGTCACGATCGATGCATTCAGTAAATATGTAGTGCTGTTTCCGATGCGAAAAGCGAATACAGCAACAGTGATAAAACGGATATTCCAAGATTACATTCCGCAGTTTGGGAAACCAAATCGTATTCAATTCGATCATGGAACACAATTTACTGCGAAAAATTGGTTTAAAAAATTGGAGGACGAGAACATAAAGTATTCTCTTCGATACGCCATCCTCAGGGTAATATTGTGGAACGGTTGAATAGAGAATTGGGACGATTTTTTAGGACTTTCCTTAAGGATAATCACGCCGGTTGGTACAAATGGGTGCAGGTGGTGCAAGACTGCATAAATGAATCCCATCACAAGACCACAGAATTCACTCCAACGGAATTACAGCGAAAGAAAAAACCAATCCGGCTGTGGAATAAATGGTTAGGAATACCAGCGAGTGAAGATGATGATCCACTCACCTACGATGCCAAGATAAGAATTGCCAGAGAAAGAATTATAAAGAAAGGAGCAATCAGGGCCGAACGTTTTAACAGTACACATAAATTAACAACTTTTGATGAAGGAGATGTGGTACTGGTAAAGGCACTCAATGTCTCTGATCCGGCAAACCAGATAACATCCAAATTTCTGCTACTCCGAGAAGGCCCATACGAGATAAAAAATGCGTAGGATTAGCCACCTACGAACTCATGGACCCACTCACGAAGAGGATACGCGGAAAATTCCATGCCAGCTTGCTCACCAAGTACCAAGTATACCACGGCGAAGAGGAAGACGAGGGACAATAGAAAGGGTTCATCGGAGAATAACGGAATAAATAAATAGATAAAGAAATGGGGAGATCGGAATAGGAAATAGGATTTAAATACTAAGAATATTTTTTTTTAGATAATGAAAAAGATAAAAATAATGATAATAATAATAATGATATTAAAAAAAATCGAGGAATAAAAAAAGAGAAGGATATAAGGATAGGGATATAAAGGATTTATCGGCAAATCTGAAAAAAAAAAAAAAATAAATAAATAAATAAATAAGAACATTTTAAAATAGTCAGAGGAAAAATAATAATTATAGGCATATAGTGATAAGGAAAAGAAGAGAACACTCGAAACCTCGAGCAATCACCATCGAAGAACCATCTATGAAGAAAAGGAATCACTCAAGCAGTAATCAGCCGCAGTATTACCTACCGGACACAACGTCGAAAAGTAAACAAAGGCGAGATTTACAAATGATAACAACACCGGAATACACCATCGATGTAACACCTAGGACCGATAATGAAGATACAGAGGGGTCAGGCAGAGTGAGAACATAGAAGGAATTTTATAACGAAGAGAATTTAAAAATCATGATTTAAAAAAAAAAACTAAGGATAATACCGGTATCATCGAGAGGTCGAGACAGTAGACCACTGGGCAGTAACAAGGCACCAAGAACCTCGAAGGATTTCTGAAAATGGAAACATCCACGAAGACCGTAAAAAATTGGAGACTAAAAAAAATCAGCTTGAGGAAGAGAGAAGTGAAAAGCTGGAGATTAATTTTGGAGTATTATAATACAAGAGCATCTAAGACTAAACGCTGGGATATCATCTATCCAATAGATCGAGACGGCTGCGTAGTCCTCACCAACGACAACATCAAAGGTTGGTGTCCGGGCCAAAATTTGAAGCAATAGAGGTCGGGACAAACGAATCTCTCTCACAGTTTGACAGGCGTCCGACAGTTAAGAATTAGAAACCATACTGTGAACACCGTGCGAAATAAGATGTATAGGAACTATCCAGTGCAGGACATGGCAGGAGGCTATGAGAATATCGAGATTTTAAGCGTCGCCGATCCACGAAGGATATATGTGTATCGGGAGGACCTCGAAGGCGTCAGAGAGCGCCTTATCGAACACTTCGAGACATGGGAGGGACCTGAGCCTCTTCTAATGGAAGACGCTTGGCCTGGAGCATCCATACTCTGCCTCCAGCAGGGAAAATATTATCGGGGCCTGATCACCACCGAGGCCCAGGAAGATGGGAACATGCTAGTGTGGTTGGGTGATCTCGGGGTGAACGTGGCCGCCACCATCAACGAATGTTTCCCGCCACCGAACCACGCCCACAACCTGGCATTTCAGGCCATCCCAGTGGGCCTACACCAAACTGGCCCACCTCAGGGTGGCTGGACGGATGATCACCTTCAAATTGTACAAGAACTACTCCAAGGAGGAGGGTGGAACATGGTGGTTCTACCACACCATACTGGAGCCGAGGCCCGATGGGTAGAGATGTGGCGGCGCAACGACGGTGGAGAAATCACCCTTCTAAGTGGAGAGTTAATCCGCCTCGGAGTAGCAGTCCGGGCGGATAATCCGCCAAATTTTGACTGGGGGACGGACGGCGGACGCCTCCTGGATCCACATTTCGAGGAGCCCTCGACGGACTCCGGATACGAATCCGACTACCGAGTGGACTATGAGGACAGGATGTCTGTCGATACAGATAACGACATCGGATGGGAGAGCTTCGATGAAGAATAAAATATAAAATATGGAATCAAAACACCTGCGATTTCTCTAAAATAAATAGAAAAATACATATGTACGAGTCTCCAAATCATTTATAGTCATAAACCTTCACGCGACCATAGATTTAAGAAAAATAGGTATAAAATATATAGATACACTAAGTAATAGAAGGAAATTTAGGTATAATAGAAAAAAAAAAGAATTTTAACAGAAATGAGAAATAGAACTGAAACATAAAACCTACGTAAAAATAGTCATAGGACAAATGAAAAATAGAAAGAAAGGAATATAATAATCGAATAGGAGAAATCATACTGATAAATGAAGTAATGATAGATAGGCAGATACAATAGTAGAAGAGACAGAGACAGAAAAACAACAGCGAGAGGACAAGAGAGAACAACATCACAGGGATCCTCGGTTCACCGGTACGCAGGTTCCCCTCAGATCGGGGGACAATGAGACATACAAACTATCTGAGAACGCGCGGTGCACACACTAAGGCATCGCTACCGCGCGTTACGCACACAGGGTAAGACCGGCCTCTACTCAACAGCTCACGACGCTCGGTACGCACACAACAAAGCACCGCTACCGAGCGTCGCGCACACAAGCTAGGCCGGCATATCGGTGACCAAGTCCCGTTATTCCACCGGAAAAATACGAATAAAGAAATATTAAAAACCAACGACGATGTTTAAAAATGAAGTACCAGTGGGCTACAGGACATGGGCTACAGGACCGCCACCAACTACAGTTATACACTGAGATCACCTTGTTATTAACGTGCCGTTCCCGCCTCTTGGCCTACGACACGGCTCCCGCGAGCGTAGGGCCGAGATACGCTCGGCCAACGCGCACCCCCGACTTGCATCGGGGCGGGCTACCAATCCCCGCTCGGTTTTACCCGAGTGTTACCTCTTGGTCTGAGGGGGAGCACTATCCATAAACTCCCTATTTACGCGTTGGCGTTTTTAAAAACCGTATGCCCGACAGAGTCCAACCCATTTAAAGGTTGTAGACGGCAAAGCCGTGAGGCTGCAACAACCTCCCCATCTCCCAATTAGTCCGAAGACTTAACGTCTCGCTTGGTGAGCACCCGAGCCTACACCACGGCGGGGTTGCTAACTCCCGTACAGATAAGACGTTCACCCAGGGCAAGCAACCGAAGTTGCAATCTGGGTGGGCACAGTCCATCCGCGTGCGCCGGGACTACAGTTATACAGAAAGCATGGGCCAGCTGGAGGGGACTCTAGTATAAAAAGACCAGAATTTCGGCACTCGAGGAACAGTTTTGTTCGCAGGTCCCGCCGACGCAGACGTCAATCTCCAAGGAAGGAAGCCAACATAAGCCATAACTAGGTGCAGGCGCACGGATACCAGAGAGCCCAGCTGTGGTACCTGACGGGCATTTAAACGAGAAGCAGCTGACTCGGTGCTGCGCTCGAGACCAAAGCCCCGCAGCCCCAAACAACAACAAAGCGGCCTAGCTCGGTGTCTATATCTGTACATATACTGTACAGATAGAGCTAACTTCGGGAAAGAAAAGTGTCACTCGACATCCTCATCCACAGTTGTCGTCGGTGGCAGAAGATCATCAACGCTGCCAACTTTGTATAATGAGGCGTGGCATATCAGGTAAGACAATATCGATTATTCTGTACACGATGTTTTTTATTGATCAGTGCGTTCAATTAAATAGTTGTTCCATTCTTTTTTCAGAAGTACACTATGATGACAACACCCACAGCGAAAAATAATTTAAAAGCGATATTACGAGTGATAATACAAATTAATTCCGTATAGCGATAAAAATAAAATGAACGGTGAAGGAATCTCCGAGCCTGGATTACTGTGTTTGCAGGGCTGTTGCATACGATGGTAAATGTGTAAAGTGGTTTCCATAAAATATTGATTAATTTAAAAAATACCTGATCTTACTGTGTCTCTTATTTTTATAGCATAATAATTAGAGAATTATAATTGAAGTCTTTCTCTCTCTCTCTCTCTCTCTCTCTCTCTCTCTCTCTCTCTCTCTCTCTCTCTCTCTCTCTTTCTCTCTCTCTCTGTGAGGGATCATATTCTATATCTTTTACTGCAGAGCAAGCGCTTTGCGAGGAGCACAGCGCAGGGCTATGCATGCTCGAAAACCGCTTTCGTTGCATTCAAAGTGATGGATACCTAGTTATGATTCATAGGAGGCTGTTATCTTTATGCCCGTAATACTCTCTAGCAGCATCTCGAGCATTTAGTCTGTCTTTGGCATCCTACTTGCAAACAATAAAAAGCAATATGTATCCGCGATACGGCAAGGAGATTTTAAGTGACGCGTTTTGGTGCCGAGTAATGTTTGTCGAGAGTGTGATGAGCATGTTCCTGCGTACACAGGAAATGTGCGATGCATACGACGATCTGGAAGAGCTCCTACGTAGCGTGTATTTAGTGGAACGTCGTGGAAGACCCATTGAACTTGGGGAGCTGTATATCGGAATGTCCTGTATCGTGCCTCGTTTCAATAGCTTTGTCCGCGGCGAAGTGATTTACCCGGACTTTAATGGGTACTGCGAGGTGTTGTCAGTCGATTTCGGCGAAATTATTTACATCGACTGGTCTCACCTATTTCATCCGGAGCCTCTTGCAAGTATGCTGCTGGTTCTTGTCATCGAGTTTTCCATACACGGACTTAAACGCGTGGATGTTTCAGGTATTGAGCAGCTCGTCGGAGAAGCGTGCGGTAGAGATAACTTGATCGCTGTCATGATGCGTCCTCTTACCGGCGATAGCGTTCCGCGGGTTCGATTATCGAACGGTGAACGCGCGGACGTGTTGGCGGTTATTATAGAAGCCCTCGGTGATGAGATAGATATCGGCTACGATATCGATGCCGTGGACGAGGGTTTTGACGAGGACATAGTAATGAATTAAAGATACGACGCTGTGCGTGTGTATGTGTGTGTGTGTGTGTGAGAGAGAGAGTACATTCGAGAGACAGGAGTTTAAAATCGCTTTGGCAGGAGAGTAACTAGATGCCTACAACAGATGCAGTGGTGAGTACATAATTTCATTCATTTTTCCAAGTATGTGTACACCTTTGCTCCATCCTGCTCTTATCTCTACTCTTCCTTGTTCACCAAGGTACCCACACCACCTCACTTTACCACCCCGACGTTACCGACATTGGTTAAGTAGAGTGGGTAGCGCGGCGGTGGAAAAGTGAGGTGGTGGGGGTAGCCGCGTGGTGGGGGAAGGAGTGGGGATAGGAGTGGGATGGAGCAAAGGTGTACACATACCACTCATGGGGGTATCGAATGCCGCTAAGCGTTAGCGAGGCCTCGGAGATCCCTCGGTACGTTAACGACGCTTTTCGTTAAGTAACAACGCTCTCTAGCGACAAACCTCGCTACCTCGGGCTTACAGAATCGATCGTAGCGATACCTGTCGTTTAAGACAGTTAACAATATCGTTAGCTAACAATAGTTGTGTACAGAACCCCGCTGCAGCCCCGGAGAGCTACAGACCCGTAATCTCCAGTTAACACTGGCTAAAATAACCGAGAAAGTCATACTAGCCCGATTGACCGACTACTGTCGAACTCTCAACATTATACCACCTTAATAATTCGGTTTCAAATCTAAGCATGCAACGACGCACGAGCTCACCCAAGTTATCGAACACATAAAAGTCAAATCACGTGAAAACCAATCTACTGTCTTTATCATTTTCGATAGTGAGAAGGCTTTCGATTCTGTTTGGTCTCATAGACTCGTTTACAAACTTCTAAAATTCATATTCCCACCAACTTTTGCAAACTAATACTATCCTTTTTAACAGACAGAATAATCGCTGTAAAAGTCGGCCAACCATATCGGCTAGCTCAGACATCGTGGCAGGAATACCGCAACGATATGTGCTCTCTTCCCTCCTTTTCAACGTCTACATTGCTTCAGTCTACTCAGTGGCCGACCCGCGCTCCCTCGTGCATATCGCGAGTTTGGCTGACAATCTGGCCCTACCTCCTCCAGTTCCTCACCAAAACTTGCAATCAATCGCGTTCAAAATGTCGTGTACCACATCATACATGAGCTAGACAAATGGCTCATCAAGGTTAACTCTGAGAAGACTGAGGCGCTCCCCTTCACTTCGCTTAAACATCCTCCACCTCAGATCACTACACGAAAAAAACAAATCCCCCTCGCACCGCATATCAAATACCTTGGTCTGACCATTGACAAAAACTCCTTTAGCACACCCACCTAACGGTATCAAACTACAAACGCTAGCGTCGGGCGCGCAACCGAGCCACGACGGCGTGCAGCTAAGTTACGCGAACACCGGGCGAAGGTACGGGCCCGCGTAGCTTGAGGCAGCCCGGGACAAAGGCAGTGAGCAACAGGCAGTCGCCAATGACGGACACGATACAACGCAAAATAAATAAGTAACGCGACGCGTGTGTTAACGCGACGACTTATTGAGCTTTACGATAACATTAATCCCTTACGTTATAACGTTTTCGATATGTATTTTGTTAATAAAACAATTATATTCATTATCCTAAATATTGCGTAACCTTCTCATCTCCACAAGCATCGACGCCACGAGTGCCATGAGTTTACCGGTTGAGCTACGCATACCTGACAAACGAGTAATTCTCTATTAACCAGTACGGACGAATGCCGATCGCAAGTACACACGAGACGGTAAAGAGAATAACGACGAGGCAGTATAGTAAGTCCATAACAGGTAGGATCGGCGATTTTGAAAATGGATCAGAGGATTTGTATTGTCTTGCTATAAGAATGGAATAAAGTACAGCAAAGTGTTAGAAACTAATAAATATTGCTTAATTATTTATATTTATTAAATATTGCTTTTGGTGAGTCTGCTATAAGTAAAATAAGGGTTTACGAGTGGTATAAGCATTTCCAAGATAGCCGTGAAGGCTTTGAAGATGACTTTGAAGATGGCTTTGAAGATACGTGGAAAAAGTGAAAGAAATGATTATAAATGATCGCCGATTCACAATCAGAGAAGTAGCTGATGACGTTCGCATATTAATTGACTCATGCCATGCAATTTTTTCGGAGGTTTTGGGTATGAGCAAAATTTGTTCCAAATTGTTGAATTTCAAACAAAAACAGAGGCGAATGGAAGTTGCTCAGGAGTCGTTAAATGAAGTCAACAACAATTTAGAACTACTGAAACGTGTCATAACAGGTGATGAAACATGGGTTTACGGATATGACCTCGAAACTAAGACTCAATCGTCACAGAGGAGGCCATCTGGATCGCCAAGATCGAAAAAAGCTCGACAAGTGCGGTTGAGTGTGAAGGTTATGCCCACTGCGTTATTCCATTTTAACGGTATAGTGCACCATGAGTTCTTGCCACAAGGTCAAACGGTCAATAAGGAATACTACTTACAAGTTCAACGCCGTTTGCGTGAAGCAATCCGAAAAAAACGCCCGGATTTGTGGTGAAACCATTCATGGCTTTCGCACCACGATAATCCACCTGCTCACACTTTATTGTTCGTGATTGTTTGACCAAAAACAACACTGTAATGATGTCCCAGCCTCCATATTCGCCAGACATGGCTCCGTGTAACTTTTTTCTGTTCCCAAAAATACAGAGAACCTTAAACGGTCGTCATTTTGCAAGCATATATGAGATTTAAAACGCGTCAATGAATGAGCTAAAAGTTATCCCAAAGAACGAATTCCCGAAGTGTTTCGGGGATTGGAAAAAGCGCTGGCATAAGTGTATAATATCTAATGGTGACTATTTTGAAGCGGATTACATTGTTGTAGACGAATTAATAAAATTCTTTCCAAAAACAAAAATTCCCGTTACTTTTTCAACACATCTCGTATTATTGGAGAATGCTCGAGCATTCTGCTACGCGTAGCTAGACTGCGCACTGCAGGCTAGCATTGGCAACTGCTTGCTGCTGTCACTCGGCGGCAGCACCACGCAGAAGCTGTAAATCTCACACTAGGTCTGCGTGCCGAGCAACAGGTCGCTGCGCGCAAGCGCTCTACGACTGTTTGGTTTGACAACGGCTGCTTCGTATAACGCAGCCATCTTGCGTTTTGCTCTCGCACGGTTCTATTTGCCTCCGTGTTCGTGCGTGTTAATAAAAGTTCTGTGCATCCAAATTCGTCTCAAAGTGCAGCTCTGCCGAACTACAGTCTCAACAAACGCTTCGATCATATCAGCATTGGTATATAGACGTCGGCTCACCAGTACATCACCATTTGGCTCATCTTGTCGTGCACTCAGCGTCAGCTTCACAGCGAGGCCCGGTCGTGACAGATCTTCACAGCAATTACACACGATTAATATAATCGTGTGTGGTAAAAGCTCACCACATTTCATTCCTACATTTTTCTATAATATCTTTTTTTGTGCTCATTTTAATCTATTATTTTCCATATTCTACTTGTTTTATGTGTATTCTTATCCACAGCATTTGACATGTGGAGCAATAAATGCTATTGTAATTAACATCAGTGTACTGCTTATTAATTCACCTTGCAAACATTTACAGTCCACTTCTTTCCATTGACTGAATTCTCGAACACGTATATATGTAATTAGTTGATTTTATGCTGTTCTAAACTGTACTGCACCGTATCATGTGCTGTAATTCTGTGTAGTACATGGGTGCTCTATAATGAACTGTAAAAATGTAAATATCCTAACTTGGCCACACGATACTTAACTTACGGTTCCATTGCGCGAGTAATTTTAGTTACTCTTGATTAGTTTCAACGAAGGTTAAGTACTTTAATGCGCGTGGTGCCAGGTTCAAATCCCGGTTCGTGAATTTTTTTTTTAAATAAAAATGATTTATTGGCAACTGCAATTATTTGTTGTCTTTTACTTGTAAATTAGTTTGCTTATTGATTACATCTATATTATAATATTCATAATGACCCGAACAAAAATAATATTAGGTGCGCAACTAAGTTCCCGCTGTTTTTCAAGAGATGGCTCCAATAGTAAGTACTGGTCGATAAGGACATAAAAAAAACGTCATGAACCAAGCTTAGACATATGGTAAACAGACCGCTTTGACACATTAGTGATTTTGTTTTTGCGTCATATACTTTTGGTTGTGTGAAAATGTCTGATTTTGTGCCAAATAATCGTCATTTGTGGGAAGTGTTGCTTTTCTTCTTTCATTCGAAGAAAACGGCGGTTGAAGCGCATCGAGAACTCCAAAAAGTTTACGGAGATGCCGCTCTAAGTGAAACAACATGCCGTGATTGGTTCCGTCGCTTCAAAGACGGTGATTTTGATGTTGACGACCGTTCGCGTGAAGGAAGGCCAAAAACCTTCGAAGACGCTGAATTGGAGGCATTGCTCGATGAGGATCTGTGCCAAACGCAAAAAAAGCTTGCTTCAGCATTGGGAGTTACCCGCTAAGCCATTTCCAAGCGATTGCATGCGTTGGGAATAATTAAAAAACAAGGAACTTGGGTTCCTTATGATTTGTAGCCAACAGACGTTGAGCGTCGTTTTTTCGCCTGTGAACAACTGCTCCAGCGGCAAAAAAAGGAGGGTTTTCTTCATCGCATCGTTACGGGTGATGAAAAATGGATTCATTACAGCAACCCAAAAAGAACAAAATCATGGGGACTGCCCGATCATGCTTCTACGTCGTCGGCTCGGCCGAATATTCACGCTGCGAAGATTTTGCTGTGTATTTGGGGGACCGGGGCGGTGTTATTTATTATGAGCTGTTGAAACCGAACGAAACCATCACTGGGGAACGGTATCGAACTCAATTGATGCGATTGAGCCGAGCACTGCGCGAAAAGCGGCCACAATACGAGCAGAGGCACGAAAAAGTGATTCTACAGCATGACAACGCTCTTACTCAGAAACGCTCAAATGAGAAGCCCTACCCCACTTGCCATATTCCCCAGATATTGCGCCATCCGATTATTACTTGTTCCGTTCGATGGCGCACGGTCTGGCTAATCAGCAGTTCAGCTCATATGAAGACATCTCAAAAACCTTGATTCGTGGATAGCCTCAAAAGACGAACACTTCTACCGTGACGGTATTCGAGCTCTGCCAGAAATATGGGAAAAAATTGTTGCTAGCGATGGGCAATATTTTGAATGACTCATTTGTAAACATTTTTTCACAATAAAGTTGCATTTTCATAAAAAAAAAAAACAGCGGGAACTTACAAGGAAAGGTACTTTGGTGTCCCCCTCCGATTTTAATGCAACTTACGTATGTTGTAGAGCATCGAAAACTAAAAGACACGTATTTTTTTTTATCGGCGGAAAAACATTTTTAAGGGGTGAAATCGCCCTTCAAAAATAGGGGTGATTATGCAGTTTCACCCCTAAAAATGAATTTTTTTCTTCAACTCCACGTGGAATTTTTATTGTCTTCAATGAGGAGTATTTTGGTTTTTGTTTTATTAAAATCGGTTGACGCCTTCTGGGTGAAACTGCAAAATCACCCCTCGACATGCTATTTTTGAAGAGCGATTTCACCCCTTAAAAATGTTTTTCCGCCGATAAAAAAAAATACGTGTGTTTTAGTTTTCGATGCTCTACAACATACGTGAGTTGCATTAAAATCGGAGGGGGACACCAAAGTACCTTTCCTTGTTAGTTGCGCACCTAATAATTATTATTAAAACCAATTGACGTTAATGTATATATTGTGTAACGTGGCAGAATATCCAAGCGCTGCGTCCTCCTCGCACGACGGCTCACACGATGCCAACACGATCTCACAGAGCTATAGGAAATAACCGCCGCACCTTATTTAATTATTTCTTTTTTTTTGGTATTTTTTTTTCTTAAATTGTACGATCGAGGAACGGAGAGAAAGAGAGAGAAAGAGTACCACACACACCTTTGATCGGCTTCGGGATTCTATCACCCTTTTGTAGGAGAGAGAGAGGATATAGACATTTTCCATTTCTCGTAGTCGGTAACTACAGCCGTCGCGCTCGACGTTCGTCTACGGCCAATATGTTACTATCTATCCTCGGTCATCTGATCTACTAGCAATAACCAGTCTATCTCACGGGGCTCACCTGCCGGACTGGACTACACATCTTTATTATCTGCTATTAATGTTTGCGTCGTCCAGCCGAGGCGCTAGACGCGGTCATCGAGCGACACCGATTCCCTCAATTAACCGAGTTCGGCTCGTTAGGAGGGGATCATAGTTCACGGGCACACGTGTCGGCAGGACCTCAGGGCTTTTTCCCGGTTACCGTTGAGAGAGCAGGACGTAGCGCTAAGCGTAATGTGGTTGTCCCGCCGAAATGTTGGTCTTGTTTAAATCTATTGCAACATCGTGGGTACCGGAGGACCTCTCTTGGAAAATCGTATCGAGAACCGAGTCGAGGGAACAAACTAAGTCAGGAGAGAATCGTGTCGATCTTGGAATTATCGAGGATTTACGAAGAACATCACGGCCGCATCGTCCCGGTGAGCTCTCTTTCCTTCCCCGGTCTTTTGTCATTACTTGATTTCATTGTTTATCGACTGATAAGTCGATTTGAGCTGGAGTATACGTGTGGCTTCTGTATCCCACGCATAGAGTGTAAATTTGTATCGGGACCGACGGCGTCCGTTCACGTGTAATATCGAGATTGTTTGGCGGTTAGAGCCGGGAAGAAGTCATTTCGTTTGTTAGTCGTTTTTTTTTTTGTATTTACTGACGGTTAAGCCGTGCGCGCGTTAGGCCGTTATCCCGTTGTACGCTTGATTGTGAGGGATTTGAACAGGATAGACCGCGTCGCGGATTTTACCGAACAACCGACTTTATATTGACTTATATTACTTTATTTATTTTTCCTTTGTTTAATTTATTATTTTGGTCTACGTGTCGTTAACTCCGCTTATATAGTTATATTGACGCTTATTGATTTACCTTATTTTATTTATTTTCGTTTATTTATTTATTCTTCTTATGTTGGAAATTATTTTATTTTATTTCTGTGAGCTTATGCAGTGCGTGCTCGGCCGTCGTCTCGTATTTTGTACTTGATTGCGAGGGATTAGTACGGTCCGAAGCGTGTCTCGCTTGTCAAATTGTTCGTGACTTTTATTATCTTTATTAATTATTATTATTATTGTTTTTATTATTTCGGACGTCAACTATTTAATTAGGGTTTCTTTGTTTTATTTTATATCATTTTGGGGTTCGTTTATCGTTGTTTAGTTTCCGACTTATTCTCGGTCTTGCTTGCCTGCGAATTTCGAGCTAGGAGGCTCGAACTAGTAGATGCCTCGTCTACGTGACCTTCCGTCGTCCCATGGGTATAGCGTTATTATGTGTATGTGGGATTAGTCCAGTATAGGCCGTATCGCGAGCAGAATTTCGAGGCGACATATTGTTTTATCCTATCCAGGCGTTTGGCCGTTTCTTACGAATATTCTAAATCTACGTCGGGTGTGTTTTGTCGGTTCCTGTGAATATTTGAACTCTGAGTTAAACTGTATTGCAAATCGACCGTAGAGAACGGATAAGAGTGCGAGAGAGACAGTGTGATCGACGGGATAATTTGTACTTCCCAAAATAATTAAGTTTATGAAATGTTAAAATTCAGAGTTAATTTTACGGGATATTTTATTTATATTTTCCTTTGTTCTTTTTGTTGGCAGATCAGTAGTCAATTTAATTAAATAAACGATCTGCCGAGTGGCATTTGGGAATCCCGTAACTGCATTATTGTCCGAATTATTTATTTATTTTATCTCTTTACTTTATTTATTTGTTATTGATTTTATTCTATTGATCTTATTTGATTATTTTGTTCTGTTTTATTTTATTAATTTTATTTTTATTGACGGATTATATAGATTCATTTAATTTATGGATTTTATGGACTTATGACCACCTTGATAGTCCAAACCACCCACTCTGCCTCGAACAGCTGTAGCTAGTCTGGCTGAGTCTGGTCAAACACCTCGGTATTTTTCCTTCCGACGCATAAGCGCCTGGCGCCCAGCTCGAAAGAGTAAAATAAAAGCGAGGAAAAATAGCTTGGACCAGATATAGGTAACGTGGTGCGTTGAGGTCCAAATTTACGTTACAAATTTGGCGCTTAACGTGGGGCCTGATTGTCAAGCTTTTTATTTGATTGGAAAATTTTTAAAAATAATTAACTTTCTTTTAATTCAAGTTTATTTTATTCTTTAACAATTTCAATTTTTTTCAATTTTTCTAGTTTCTTTTATCTTGAATTATATTACTTAACAACAGTAGTTTTTTTATATCTGGATATTTTAACAATTTAAAACTATTTTTATTTTATATGTATTTTTCTTTAAAATTTTCATTATCCGTAAATATTGCTCTGGGTTTCTCGTCAATTGCGACGAGTAAGTATCAAACACTTGAGGAACTATTGGTATTGTAATATTCGGCAATAAAATTATCCCGCTACGCACTGTAGTAGGCCTTTGTGAGGCACACGATGTACCGAACTCGCTCTCGCTGTATAGTGCCGAGCTCAAGGCCGGCTGTGTTTACGTTTTGTTGTGTATCGTCGAGAGAGTAACAGTCTTCTGCATTGGAAACTGGTACTCCCAGCCAATGTGTTACGCATATGGCTCAGAAAATGACTCGAATCCAACTAGCGTTCGTTATTAACTGTCTTTCCTTGTGCAAAATACACATTACAAGGGAACCCGTCATAACAAAGAACCTAAGGTTTTCGAATTGCCAGGTTAAGTTTTTTGGTGAAGCCTTTCCAAGGCTGTATTACGTTGTCAGATGGTAATACGCACAACAATAGGTCTGTAGCCCAACGGTGTCTTTATTGACGGCGCAGTCTTCTTTCGATTGTCAGAATCAGGATCAATATGAGAAGCGAGTCGAACGGCATGCGTATGAATATACGTATCTAAATGTTGATCAAAGGTCTCGTTTCCTTGGACTTCCGTTATAGCAAACAGACGATGTCTTCAGAGAGCGAGTAACGAACCTTAATGATTACGACGCGAAGCAGGCGAAGAATCAGAGCTTTCTAGGAATCAGGAAGATGTCTTCGGACCTTACGCAAAGGAGAGGATCACGATTTATAAGCGAATGGTGATATTTATTCACGTCGATTATCACTTGCTATCGGATACAAATAAAAATTTCTCGGAATAAACGCTTTGTAGAACATTGTAGCACTTGCACCGCGTTATTAGTTAGAGTCTCTGTTATTCCGTTATTAATACGTAGCAATTAGCGCAGCAGCTAATTGCGGCAGAGAGGACCTCCGCACTCTATCGCATCACAACGACTTCTGTCGATCATTCCTCGCCTCGCGATGCATCTCGCTGCAGCATGCAGGGGGAGAGAGGCGGGGGTGGCATCTCACGAGACAAAGAATAAATCTCGGTTCTTTCTCCACGAGCTGGTCTCACCGCGAGCCGATAATTCGCAGCGTATGCAGACCGGACGCAGCGAGAAGTATTATATGTCCTATGAAATAAATCTGTGGCAGAGGAGCGCAACACCAGAGCACCGGCAGACAAAACTTCCCGAGTCGCGTTCGCCGAAGAAAATCTTATCCTATGATATTATTCTACGAATACGAAACCAAATTCTTCTCGTTTAAATGCGAGGTTTAACAAATGTAATATTATTTCACTTTTAACATAGAACCCTGAAATATTATTTGGAATTATTTATGGTATCGAAATAATTTCAACCGAGTCGATCGAATTGCGAGTCCCCGGCATATATCGTTATTTATTTCAGTCGAGGATACTTTTATCCATATATCTATTACGCATTAATTGATTAATTCATTAATGGATTATATTATATATTTATTTGTTGAGTTATTTTTTTCACCTATTAATTTAAAAAAATTTTATTTAGTCAATCTTAATTAAAAAATTTTTTTTTAGAAAATCCGATTTATCATTTGTTTTCCCTACCTTTATGATTGGTTACGGGTGTAGTCCCGTTGTAGTATTTCGCCATTACCCTTACTTTCTGGCTTTAACTTCAACAATTTATTTATTATTATTATTCATTCATTTGACGGCTGGTTTTAATCTTTGACAGCTATTTTTTTTTTCATTTTTTATTCAAGCTCCTTCATTTTAGTATCCGTCTTTTACCCGATTTATTTATTTTTTCTGTTATTCGACGAATACCTATCATTTATTTATTAACCTGTTTGGATTTTTTTCCATTTATTTGTATTATACCAGGTCTATAAATATGAAACCGGAATTTGCCCATAGATGGCCCTAGCTGTCACTGTAGTTACCGTCAAACCGCGTCATTGGCGCCATTTCCTTGTTGATATCTCTGACAAAGATTTCCAACTCACAACGATACAAGTTTCATACAACAGCATAGTTTGTAATAGCGTTGAAAATGTCGAATTTTGTGCCTGGAAACTACGATTTGCGGACAGCATTGATTTTCTGTTACCAATTGAAGAAAACTGCTGCAGAATCGCATCGAATGCTTGTCGAAGCTTACGGTGAGCATGCTCTTGGTAAATCACAGTGCTTTGAGTGGTTTAAAAAATTCAAAACTGGCGATTTTGACGTGAGAAACGAAGAACGTGGAAGACCACCGAAAAAGTTTGAAGACAGCGAATTGCAAGCACTGTTGGATGAGGATGACGCTCAAACGTAACAACAACTCGCGGATCAATTAAATGTGACACAAGAAGCCGTCTCCATACGTTTGAAAACCACGGGAAAGATCCAGAAGATGGGAAAATGGGTTCCACATGAACTGAATGAAAGACAGCAGGAAAACCGAAAAACCACTTGCGAAATACTGCTCGCCAGGTACAAAAGAAAGTCATTTCTCCATCGAATTGTGACTGGCGATGAAAAGTGAATATATTTCGAGAATCCTAAGCGTAAAAGATCATGGGTAACTCCAGGCAAACCATCGACATCGACTGCAAGGCCAAATCGCTATGGACGGAAGACAATGCTCTGTGTTTAGTGGGATCAGAAGGGTGTGATCTATTATGAGCTGCTAAAACTTGGCGAAACCGTTAATACTGAACGCTACCGACAACAAATGGTCTCGTCTTTCCGCTTGTGTAGGGGTTACCACTTGTAGGTTGACAACGATCTTTCAGCTGGTACTCCAGGGAGAGAGGAATTTAATTTTTTTTACTCCTTTAGCGGCCTTCTTGGAGTTATTTAAATATATTTTTTCTCTTCTGTTATGCCGGTACCGGGTAATTGGATTATTCGGTATTCGGTATAATATTAAAAAGTTATAATTTTTAGGATCGTTTGCCGATAAGGACATGAATCTCGAGTTATCGATGAAAACGCGAATTTATATAAAATGTCAATGTAAGAATGTACAATAATATGTTGTTTCGAGTATTTGACGAGGAACCAACCCGTTCTATCTTGAGTCTAATTTATAACTGATTTTCGTAAAGCAGTTGCTAACTGTGTTCACGAAAATCCCTTAATTCGCAATTTTAGCGTTAGCCTATCGTCGATCGCCAAGCGAGTCGCCGCATGCTGCGTCGGCGTTCTTGGTGTCGATCGTACGATCGGGCATTGGACTTCGTTTCCTGTCTTGAACGAATTCCAATGTTTTTTTGCTATGGAATATTCCCGAATATACGAAATACGAAGTGGAATATTCCGCGGTACAACACTTCTCGTCTTTATCATTATTGTTTTATTTGAGTTTTTTTAAAATGCATTATTGTTTTTATCCGCGAGCTAAAATGGTTTTATCGAGGACTCCCGGGCAAATAGCCTCATTTACTGAGGATGCGGTAAAGGTAGAATTGGCCTCATCACGAGGGTTGCCTATAGGGGGTATCTTCGCTGCTATGCTATAAGATTATATAATATTTTTCGGGAATGTTGGCGAACCCCAATGAATCGACTACCGGTCTGGTCACCGTACACGAAGATGTCAGCCCTCCTGCACCGAATGATGCTATCCTGTTGGCACAGGAGAAAAATGATCACGCAATGATGACAAATCCGTTTCACCATTCGTCCCCAGTCAGAACGGATCATATGCATTCCTGTCATTCGATGCCGTCGATCACCGCGTGCGATATTTTGAGAAAATGGAATGTTTCACTCTCTGGTAAACACGTGGACGAATTTCTCGCACGAATTGAGGATAGTCGAGGCCTCGTAACCATATCTGACCAAGACTTGATGAGTTGTACACCCCTGTTTGTAAAAGGGACAGCGTATCATTGGTTTAAATTAGAACGGTCCCGGTGGACCTCATGGATGAAATGTCAGGAGGCCTTCCAGCAATATTTTGGGAACTCTGATTTTCAATTTACGCTACGAGAGCAGATCCGAACGCGTACCCAGGGAGCTGAGGAACGGTTAGCAGATTATTTCACCTGTATGTGGAATTTATTTGTTAGAGCCGTACCGCCATTCCCGGTTGAAGAGCAAGTGAAGATTACATTCCGGAACATGCTGCTTAGACTCCAGGTAGCTATACCCCTTATTGATACCTTGGCCATGGATGGTTTGGAGAAGATGGCGATCCGAGTGGAGCGTAGCTACTTTGCCGCCAGCTCGTATCATGCACCTCCGGCTCCGGAGAGATCAATGCTCCCGGATTTCGGTTATCATCTACCAGAGTGACCAAGGAATCGGGTCACCTTTGGGATGTTGGATCAAAGTCCGGTACCGACACGCGAGAACCAAGGCTCGTCGCGCGGATTTACGAATCCTTTCATAGGTGGGAATTCAAGAAATTTTATTTCCACCCTGCCTCACGATTCTAGCTTTGGGGGTTGGCCTAGAGGAGGAACAGCAGGGGCTTCTCGTGGTGGGTATTCGCCTGTGCCGGTTCGACCAGCTATCCGACCGGAAACTACCTCGCAGCCAAGATTCACGGCAACTAGTCCCAACCCGTTCCTGCCGGAAGCCTCAGCGCTTAGGGAGGCTACGGGGACAACATCAGGTTTTCCACATACCGATAGGCAAGTCATCTGCCACAAGTGCGGAATCGCAGGCCATTTTTCGAGAGGATATGCGGTGCGTAAAACGGTTTGATGCTCGTACCGATGCGGTAAGGAGGGTGAGACGACCAGAACGACCCACAACTGCTCGGGAAACGAGAATAGGGGGCCCGCTAAGGGGAGAGGCGTCTTTTTCGATCCAGGAAAACTCCCCGCTAACGATCCCAGAATATTTGTGTAGCCCGGTAGAAGACAACAGCGGAGCTCGGCACGTCTCGGTCATCTGCCTCGAAAGTTTTGGTCCCACTGCCCGCGTTGGTGGACTGTCGGGCGACCAGCTCCTTTATCAGCACTGAGGCACTGTTGAAGATAGCCAGGCTGGGCTATTCCCAACAGCCAACACCGGAACATCATAGCACTATCGCAAATGGACATCAGATCACCTGTACTGAGGACGTTGAATCTAGCGCAACCTTGAGGGGTCGTTGGAGCAGACTCACAGCAAGAGTCCATCCTGACCTTCCTATTCCGTTGCTATTGGGCCTCGATTCTCTTTTCCTGTTACAGATCGGAGTGGATCTAAGGAGGCGCAAGTGGTTCTTCAGCGGGGAAACCACAGAATTCGACTTCGAGCCAGTACAGGGAATAGAGACCGTTAACACGTTGATGCCGATTATGGACCTGACAGAGGCCGAAACCGCCCGATTGGAAGAGTTCCTGTCCATACAGGTTCCAAAATTGAAAGCAGCTCCTGGGGTTACCAGTTTGGTGGTACACCATATCGACGTTGGCAATGCGCGACCCATCAAACAACGATGGTATCCATTCACCCCAGTCATGAGGGATGCTATGGATCAGGAGGTCGATCGCCTGCTAGAGGCTGACTTGATCGAGCCCTCCATCAGTGAATGGAGCACTCTGATCGTGATGACGGCGAAACCAACCGGCACCTTCCGGTTCTGTCTCGATTTCCGCAAGGTGAACGAGGTTTCCAAGAAGCACGCTTACCAAATGCCGTACATGAGTCACATCTTGGACTGCTTGAGGTCGGCCAACTATATCTCGACTCTGGATCTGAGTCAGGCCTTTCATCAAATCCTGCTAGATTTCGGCGTTGAACGCCATCTAGCAACTTTCTCGATTCGCTACGAGCGATGGTGCTATGTAATATCGGTTCATTAACTTAAAGAATATAAATACTACGAAACGAAGCAATTCCATTAGTCAAAGTTCCTGGGCACGTCAGAAGATATGTTTCTGTCACCTGCATTTTTTTTTATAATCTGTGTATTAATGGTAATAACCCTCTCGGGGACGTAAAGCTAGGAGTTGTACATAAAAAATAAAGGTACATAAAACATACTATTTGCCACCCTTCGTGGGTCTTCTTTATTATCTAGATATATCCGGCTGACAGAGCGATATATCGAGTAAAATTTATAACTATACAGTTATAGAGAGCATATTCAAATGGTATAAAAATCTGAATAAACAAGGTTGCAAAATAGAACCTTGCAATCGTCTTTACATCAAATATCATGTAATTATTGTATTAATAATCTAAAAAACAGTTTTTTTAGAGAACATATTCAACATTCGTTTAACTGTATGCATCCCATAATGTGTTGCTAAGAACTTATCATTTTTACATCATGTTAGCTTGGGCATCCTGTTCCAATAAAATATTAGATAAAATAACGATAGATTTTTGTTATTTATATAAAATAGATAGATGCCACATTTAATCGGGCATACATTACGTATGAAAAAAGGATGAAATTTACCATCAGCCCGACCATTTGCTATCTTTTTTGTTTTTACAAAAGAAAAGAAAGAAAGAAAAGAAAACAAAAGAAAACTTAATTGTATTTTTTCACAACCAACTTCACACTTAAGCCGCATAATCATATGTATTTTGACAGCTGATATAGCAAGGCTAGCTTGTGAAAAAATTCAATTGATTCTGCACAGTAGTTTTCGGTTGATACCCTTTTAAATGTGGAAAATGAAAAACAGTATTTTCGGCATATTTCACTTTTTTACTAAAGAAAAGGTAAAAATTCTGTTCAAGCAAGAAAAAAATTATCCGATGTGTATGGGGAAGATGTATTAAGTGAGCGCCAGTGCCAAAACTGGTTTGCAAAATTTTGATCCGGCAATTTTGATTTCGAAGATGCACCACGTTCTGGAAGGCCAGTTGAAGCTGATGAAGACACAATAAAGACATTAATTGATGCAAACCGGTGAATAACAACTCGTGAAATCGCTGAGAGATTAAATTTATCGAATTCGACCGTTCATGATCATTTGAAATGGCTAGGTTTAACCTCAAAGCTCTACATATGGGTCCCTCATCTTCTTACGGAAAAAAATTTGTGCCGTCGCATTGACGTTTGTGATTTGCTTCTCAAGCGCCAAGAAAATGATCCATTTTTGAAGCGTATCATCACTGGGGACGAGAAATGGGTTGTCTACAACAATGTTAAGCGCAAAAGATCCTGGAGTAGAAAAGATGAACCGGCTCAAAGCACTTCGAAAGCCAATATTCATCAAAAAAAGGTTATGCTATCTGTTTGGTGGGATTTCAAAGGAATCGTTTATTTTGAGCTTCTACCGAGCAACAGAACAATCAATTCTGAAGTGTACTGTCATCAGTTGGACAAACTGAATGATTCACTGAAAGAAAAAAGGCCAGAATTGGTCAATAGGAAGGGTATAGTGTTCCAACAATATAATGCGAGACCACATACAAGTTTGACCACTCGGAAAAAACTTTTAGAGCTTGGATGGGATATACTGCCACACCCACCCTACTCTGCAGACCTGGCACCTTAAGATTATCATCTGTTCCAGTCTCTACAAAAAATTTTAGACGGTAAAACGTTTAATTCAAATGAGGAGGTCTGTTACGTCCTGGGTCTCCAACCCCCTTTGTGAATTTTTGAATTTTTGATAATTTGTGTTCAATCTGTTATTCATTCTTTTGCTAACGTCAGCGTTCACACGCTGGCCAGCGAGACGCAGCGCATCGATGAGACGCGCTGCGCCCCGCAAATCCCTCGTTTGTACATGTCGCACTGCTTTCAACACAGCGCTAATTAGTCAGTTCATCTCCGGGGGCCGACCACGACGGTCGGTCCTCGTAACAGCACGGGCCCGTGTCTACCTATAACCACCCATTTCTTTTATAATATATATAACGGTGCTAAAAGACTCTTACTATATATACAATTGTGTTAACTATATAATGTTGTGTGATTTAACCGTTTTAATATCAAATAACTTTATTCAGACATTTTTGGTGTTTATCCTGTGTTCATTCATTATTTATTTCAACCCGCCCCTCACCGACCGTCCTCCAATCCCGAGGCAGCACAATCTGTCTCAAAATGGAGAAAAGAACAACGTCCTTAAAATCCAGGACGTAACAAATAGTGGCAGCGGTGGGATTGTACGGTGGTGATCGGCGGAAACGGAAAATTTTTCGTGGAAGAAAAAATATCGGAAGTGGGGATCTTCAAGAAGATCAAAATCTTCAGGAGCTTCGCGATTGCGGTATTCACTCGTATCTTGTTTCCTTCGAGAAGAAAAATTAAAACTCAAGATAGCCGAAGGAATTTTCACGGCGAAACGGTAGTCATCACGGGGTGGCGAAAATAAAATAATATTTAGCACCACCGAAGAAGGCGGGAACTCACCATTAGAAGAGTTCCACGACCAGGTTGGTGAATCCTCCAAAGGTGACTGCGAACCCATAAAGGCGCAGAAAATTCCTCGTGGGGAGTGCTGTGCTCACACCCATAATAATAATGGGGTGGCGCATTTAAAATATCCTCCAAAGGTGACTGCGAACCCATAAAGGCGCAGAAGATTCCTCGTGGGGAGTGTTGCGTTACACCCGTGGTGCAGAAACCGTCGCCGCAACCTCGGTCAATATCAAGACAACCGTCATCATCATGAAGGAACTACGCTCGAGGCCAATCAACGAGGCCTCCGAATTCAATCAACAATCGAAGACTTCCCATCCAATCGTCAAGAAAGAAGATCCATGAACAGTCGTAGACCCAGTCCGTAGTGCTCGCCCGCGGCTTCATGGATGCAGAGCCCAAGCACAGCATCCAACTAAACGGGGGAGGTGTTACGTCCTGAGTCTGCGATAATTTTTTAATTTTTATTTCATTTATTCCTGGCGCAACTCAGTAGCGCTTATCGCTGCTGGGTACACGCCTTTTGCTTAGGTCAGCGTTCACACGCTGGCCAGCGGGACGCGGCGCACCGACAAG
This sequence comes from Cylloceria caligata, assembly GCA_963942595.1. NCBI lineage: Eukaryota > Metazoa > Arthropoda > Insecta > Hymenoptera > Ichneumonidae > Cylloceria > Cylloceria caligata. The sequence continues at coordinate 27,161,034 of OZ012710.1, forward strand.
ACGCGCTGCGCCCTGCAAATAATTATTACGCGTGCCTTCTGCACTGCTTTATTCATTTTCAATTAGTCAGTTCACCTCCGGGGGCCGACCACGACGGTCGGTCCTCGTAACAGCACGGGCCCGTACTTACCTCCTATTTACAATGACATTTACCATTCAAAATTGTGTTATCGTGCCGCGCGCCATTTATTTTAACATATATATATAATGTTGTGCCGCGCGCCGTTCATTGATTGTTTTACTGGTTTAGTGTGTTAAAATACATCTACATATAAAGACTATTGTGTCAAAAGACTGTTTATTGTGCAAATTCAGATCATTACTCTTTTACTCATCTATTTGTGTTCCAATAAACTTTACTTATCTATTCATTTAAATCCGCCCCTCACCAAAAACCGTCCTCCAATCCCGAGCCAGCGCATTCTGGCTCAAAATGGAGAATAAAGTGCGTTCCTTAAAATCCAGGACGTAACAAGGTCAAAAGTCACTTGGTCAGTTTTTTTACCAGCAAAGAACAAACATTTTATGAGCGTGGAATCATGCTACTGCCACAAAGATGACAAAAGGTATTGGATCAGTGTTGGATAATCAGCTGGCGCACGGCGATCGATATTCGCCGTGCGTTGACCTGTTGCTGCTGTCGAGCACGCAGTGTTCGGCTATGCCGGAGATAGCCGAGACAGGGTCTCGCAGAGCTGAGGCTGTGCCTCGCGGGCGTGCCGCGTTAAGCGAGAGGTTATCTCTCTCGCTTCACTTCGGCTTCACTCACCGGCTATCTCACTCATGTGACTCCAGCGCTCAATGACGCTTTTGTATCACGCAGCCATATTGTAAAATCTGACACTTCTGTGAAAACCCGCTGGGACAGCGCATACATCCTCTGGACATCTCAGACTTTTCACCGCTTTTCATCGAATCTACTCAGCTTTTCGTGCTCACCAGAACTCAAAACTCAGGTAAGAGTACACCGTTATAATTTATCGTAATTCCATGACGGAGAGGAGTAAAATACACATCGGTGCATCCTCATAAAGGTCTCACACTGTGGCGTGCTCTGCAGCGCGGGCTGCACCATGTTTTCACATCACTTGTTGCACACTCGATTAATATAATTGCGTGTGTTCTTATTAATTCACTGTACTTTCCCCCAACTAAGCGTGCTGGTAAAGTACTGTGAATTCATTCCACTCATTTGTGCATCCTCATCATTTTAGTTGTCATGTTTTGCAGCGCTGACTGTGTCACGCTGTCTCATAGCACATTCCAGCACTCAAGCAGTACAACTGCAAGTGCTCTTACTTATACCCTGTATTTTCTCATATAACTTTATCGAGAATTTACTGGGAATAAGTCAGATCTTTTACACACTCACATTTCTCACTCCGTGGCATGCTCCGAAGCACTGCCTGCGTCATGCTCATTCTCAAGCTCACATAGCACACAATTAATATAATTGCGTGCTGGTCCTTATGTAATAAAAGACAGCACAATTAGCATAATTGTGTGCTGGTCTCTCAAGCCACATTCAATTCAATTTATTTATTTATATATTATACATTCTTTAATTCTCTGATTTTTTGGTGTATTTATTTTTATATCATTTTTATTTTTCTAAATTTAATCTATATTTGTAATTTAAGTGCGGAAGGTGCAAATAAACCACTTTTTCTACTGAACATCCTGCAGTCTTGTTTTATTTTTCCCTGTCGTGAGTGAAGCTTCATAATTTTCAATATTATACATTCACAGATTCACCCAACATCTGGACGGATTCTCAAACAATCAGAATGGCCAATATTGGATTGAATAAAATATTAATTCACTATAAGAAAATCGTGTTTCATTTTTATAAAAAAAAAACGAAATTATTTTCCGAACAACGCAATACCATCAAAGGATGTATTTCCATTTAAAGTTCCGCTTGCTTTGTGGAGTAGTTCCATGAATACGTGCGAGAAATACCGTCATTCCAAGCATCCAATGGCGCGTGGGTACGACCGAGAGCGTAACATCACCCCAAGCATTGGAACCGCGTTAGTACAAGAGAGACACACCATCACCCCAAGTGCACACTACTCGTTGCATTGAAGAGGGCGGAGCTAACATGCGGCAGTGACTTGTGCACACCGATACAGGCAGCGCTCGTGGTGGCTGTGGTGATCATTACCCGATCACCTCAAAACTTCTGCCAAATGCTCCCGGAAGGCCTGTGGTTCTATGTACATCTATGTTCTCTGGCTGTAAGACGACGATCTATTTTCTTTGCCAGTGATAAGAGTAAAATTTTGTTAGGATTGTGGTAAATATCTTTAGAATCTTATGATTTTATAGAGAATCAGAAATAATTGATTAGCCAGTCTGCCCTATATCTGTAATTAAGGTAAGATTCATTAATATAAGGTAATAGAATTAATGTATCATAGGTTACATTTGACATAAGCGCAGGCATTACAGATTTGGTCATATATATCCAAGGTTATATTGCTGAATTTCGGTAAATTTGCAGTATGTCCTGGTTTACAAGAGTCGTCCGCACTATGGGGCAAGTTTGGATACCTCAAGTATCATCGGTGCGATATCGTTTTCATGCGAAGAAAATAGCGAGGGGTCCACTGAAGAGACGTTATGGCTATGAGGATTTTGTTGATTTCAAAGGTCTTTTACCACGCAAGGAACCAACAAGGATTAAGCAATTGCCATTGTATCAGCCGAAAGACAGTTGGGCAGAACCAAGAGCGATCTTTGGACAAAATGACTACATAGATATACTGGGAAGTCATCAGCTACATCCGACAAAAGTATTGTATTGTGTACCATCCTGGTTACGTGGAGTAGCTGGTAACGAGTTCCAAGTTCTTATAAGAAAGAAAAAAATGTGGGCTAAAGGTATATTTCCGATTGCCAGGCCCACTAAATGGAAAGAATTGGACAAGAGAATTAATTATCTATACAAATTCCTTAATCAGAAGACCAAAACAGGTTTCACCAATAAACAATAGTGTATTTCTATATTTGATTGAATAAATGCAAGAAGAAAATTAATTTTATTATGGACTTGGTATTGTTCTCAAATAGATAAACTGAAATATGATTCAGCATTGATGATAAATAAGACTCACGACATCATAAATTTAAAGGCGCATTGGTAGTTTGACTTCATTTTACTTCATAGAAGCAACTGTTTTCATGAATACTTATTTTCTTCAAAATTTCCATATAAAGATGCTGAAAGTAGTTGATGAAGTCCAGAGAAGTGGTGTAGAACAAATGTCGTAATGGGTGTGTGTGAGTATGAAGAGCTACTGAATTTTAAAAATTTTAATCTCCATCAGAGATTACATACATAGCAACAACTGCGATGGCAGTATGACCTCAACATCTGGCGACAGTTGTAAAATTAAAAAATAAATCCCATCTATGGTCATTTTCCTGTCTTAATGTTCTATGGAAGCAACCAATGCTTGATCATTGTCGCTAATTTTATGACAACTATTGTCCAAAGTTGTGGTCATACTCTGTTAGCCCAACATTGCCAATAAATGTGAACGGACCTTTGTGCAATATTTACATAATGGCTTGCAGAAATTTGTTGCACTTTGTAGTATTATGTTGTTTTATTTTTGAGTATGTGATTTCCCTATGCGAATTACAGAAACAACACAAGTATTTAATTAATTAATAACGATTATTTAGTAATACAATATTATTTCCTTAGTTGAAATCAAATGACCATGAAAAGCAGCATCAATCAAAACGCAATGATGCAGATATTTAAAAGAAAACAAGATAAAAAAAGATTACTGCAAACCCCGAAATATTAATAATTAGGGTTGAGGCATTTCGAGATAAGATTTTAGGATGAATAAACAACATAATATAAATATAACTAGTACTTTACTTTAATCAAGCATTACAGATGTTACAATATATATATAAGTAAATCAAAGACCTGTCATTCTCAAGGTTGTCAAGAAATCTTTATACGATTAGAATATAGGTCAATGTGTAAAGAGCCATTGATTTTAACAATCTGATAATTATAGGTTAATCTCATGAACCAAGTCCACTCTTTCATTCAAATTCAAGAACGGTATCTATAGCTTATATTTTCTGTACAAACATATCGCTTTGCTTTTGAAACCATCCAGTCGATTACAAAGAAACTAGCGCGAGTCGTGAATTACAAATATAAATATTACTCATCTTTTTCTTTTTTATTATATAAGAGATGATCGTGAAGTCCTTTTGTAGGTATGTCCCTGGTTCTTGGCCTCGTAGGATTCGTGTATAAAAGTTGAGATGTCGAAGAAAGTACGAACGCACAAGATGCCACGATAGGTACTTTATTATATAAATGATGTGTATACACAGAAGACTGGACGAAGAGTGTTATCAAACTCCTTGCTCATACAAGAGTGTCTTTACTCATTAGAAGGTGGGAGACAATCGAGACTGACCAGGGACTTCGGCCCTTCTCGTCAATTGTCGGAAATATCATATCTCGACGTTACACCGCTCTTTCATCACAACTTTTGCCAACAAAATGTTAGGATAGTAGAGAAATTTCCAGTGGGTGAGTTTTAGGACCTACGTAAAATTAGGTGCACAAATCTAAGGTTTAAACTTTTAATAAATTCTGAATTTATGCGACAATTCCCGACCACTTGTTAAGATGGAAATTTCGGTAAATCGCAACTCGGGGTGTGAGTCAGCGTTACCTAGATTCCTACGTTATCGATGTTTCTTGGTCGAACGATCTCAAACAATCGAATCCCTAATTTTTGTCAACTCTGATTGCCTCACTCATTCGTTAAGAATTAATGAAGCAACCACAATTGACGGTTTTTAATTTCTAAAGAAATCGTTAAAAAATATCACCACAGCCCGGGATCGAACCGGGAACTCCAGAATTCTAGCCTGGTACGTTACCAATTACGCCACCGTGGCTCTGGTGACATCAATTCACGATCTCTATTTTAATGTCAGTAATCAAGCAACTTATTAATCAATCGGTCGTGTATATGTTAATATTAAATTCTAAATTTATGCGACAATTCCCGACCACTTGTTAAGATGGAAATTTCGGTAAATCGCAACTCGGGGTGTGAGTCAGCGTTACCTAGATTTCTGCGTTATCGATGTTTCTTGGTCGAAAGATCTCAAACAATCGAATCCCTAATATCACCCTGGTTGTGGTGGTATTTTTTCACGATTTCTTTAGAAATTAAAAACCGTCAATTGTGGTTGCTTCATTAATTCTTAACGAATGAGTGAGGCAATCATAGTTGACAAAAATTAGAGATTCGATTGTTTGAGATCTTTCGATCAAGAAACATCGATAACGCAGGAATCTAGGTAACGCTGACTCACACCCCGAGTAGCGATTTACCGAAATTTCCATCTTAACAAGTGGTCGGGAATTGTCGCATAAATTCAGAATTTAATTGTAACATATACACGACCGATTGGTTAATAAGTTGTTAAACTTTTAATTATAACTAATCGATTGGCGGTCAACCGTTCTTTTATAATTAATTCATCAATTATGTACGTAAAGTTACCCAAACAATTTTTTTGTACGAATTTTGTTTTTAAGGATCTCAATCGATGCGTAATCGTTTAGTGGTCACGAATATCGTAATGAAAACGTTTGGTGGTTATCGAATTGCGCAAAAAAAAAAACCGACGTTGCAGTTCAACCAAAGTGGAGGATACAGGACTAAGGGCACACGTTTTGCTTTATAAACCTTTTAACTCTAAACCGACTTTGCTCTACGACGTCAATGATTAGTAGGCATAATGGAAAATTCTCGCCGTTCGTCTCCAGTCGCCTCATTCCGTGGCGACTCGGCGCCCTCACGAAGCGCGTAGGTTTTTACCGTTAACATTCGGCTATCCTATCTATCCTCGTCCTCGAGGATGTAGTTACCGAGTCGCATTAGCCGGCGACGGTGCCGTTGGGGCCGCCCCTGGGCGGGTATCCCCGCAGCTGGCGTCGCTTGAGTGGTTTTCTCGGCTAACGCCGTCGGTGGTGGCTCGCCCATAGGTTTTGGTATGCCGCTCTTGTCGTCGTCGTCTTCTCCTTCACTTTCTTCGTCTTTTCTTTCGTTTTCTTCTTCGTCTCCTTCCTCGTTACTCGTACTTGGTTTGTTTTCAACAACGGTTTCGTCTTCGCGTCTGTCGACATGCGGGCGCCATGGTCGTAGTTGCGTATAGGCGACGGCCCTGGTCCTCACATACAGCGGTCACCTGGTATGTGTCTGGTTTTATCTGCCGAACTATGGTTAACGGTTATTTCCAGCTTTGAGCCAACTTGGTGGACTGGCCAGTTACTGCCGCGGTAGTGCTCATGAACACAATGTCGCCTTTTGTGTATGTTACCGCGTGTCGATTACGATCATAGTAGATTTTCCGTTTCCGATGCTGACGTTCGATGTCGTTCCTTGCGTCCTCCTGGAGTTGGCTCGGTTGATGATAGGCGTTCGACCCTTCTGTGAGGTGTCGACCTTCTCCTTCCCCCTCTCCTCGGTTCGTAGCCGTAGAGCAGCTGAAAGGGTGACCTGTGCGTGGTGGCGTTCCACGCCTCGTTTAGGTTTCGTTCGATGATGTGGAGTTCTCTGTCCCAAGTTCTTTCGTCCTCGTCTCGAAGGTTTTGCTTGAGCATTGGTGAGAGGGTGGCGTTAACCCTTTCTACCTGTCCATTTGTTTGCGGATGCCTCGGTGAGTTTAGGGTGTGCTTAGCCTCCGCCGCCTTAATAACCGATTCTACGCTCGTATTGTTAACTGCGTATAAGTGTACATATTTTGTTAAGCTTGTCAATAGCCACCAAAATATATTTCCGTCCATGGGTTGTGGTGATAAATAGACCCATGTGATCCAGATGGACACCGCGAACGGTCTCTCTCCTGGGGGTATGGGCTGCAACTCCCCAACTTGCCGTCCTGATTGTCCTTTCGTTAGAACGCACTGTAGGCAACCTCGTATGTCTTGTCTAATGTATCTTCGCTTGCCCGGGAAATAATATTGAGTCAACAATCGTTCACACGTCCTTTCGACTCCAGGGTGCCCCTGAAAGTCGTGATGTCTGATGGCGAGTCTTGCGCATCGCAAACAACTGTTTTCCGGTGCGTTTTTTGTATAAGATGCCATCGTGGAGTTCATAAACCTTTATCTCACTCCCGTCGTTTGGTGTATGTGTTTCCCGCGCTACCTGCAGTAGCCTTTCCTTTTACCTTAACCTCTCGTCGGTGGAATGGAACAGTTCCACTTCGTCTTCTATCGAGGCAATCTGATATACTTGTGCCTCGTACGGTTCGGGGAGTTTTCTCTCGTCGGACCCTCCTGGTGATCTACTTAGCGCGTCTACGTGTTGCATTTTGTCGCCCGCTCGGTGTGTGATGTCGAACGAGTACTCGATCAGGAAGTCCGTCCACCATATGAGTTGTGGGTTTACCAGGTCTATAAATATGAAACCGGAATTTTTGTATGGAAAATCACGTTTATTGTATGAAAATGATAAAAAATATTTTATTCGAAGTATTGCCCATCGCTAGCTATACATTTTTCCCACCTGTTTGACAATTTCGAGTCATCGAGTCATTTTCGTACATTTTCGTAAGAAGTAAAGCGCTGCTCAGCAAGTGCGTGTCCCATCGATGTAAATAAGTAGTAATCGGATGGAGCCAAGTCTGGTGAGTAAGCCGCATGCGAAAGTATTTCCCAACTAAACGCCTCAATTGTTTCCTTGACCAGTTTTGCTGTGTGTGATGGTGCATTATCATGAAGCACAATCACTTTGTGTTGCCTTTTTTGACATTCTGGTCGTTTTTCACGCAAAGCTTGATTCAAATCGATCATTTGTTGTCGGTAGCGTTCAGTATTAACGGTTTCGCCCGGTTTTAGCAGCTCATAATAGATCACACCCTTCTGATCCCACCAAACACAGAGCATTGTCTTCCGTCCATAGCGATTTGGCCTTGCAGTCGATGTCGATGGTTCGCCTGGAGTTACCCATGATCTTTTACGCTTAGGATTCTCAAAATATATCCACTTTTCATTGCCAGTCACAATTCGATGGAGAAATGACTTTCTTTTGTACCTGGCGAGCAGTATTTCGCAAGTGGTTTTTCGGTTTTCCTGCTGTCTTTCATTCAGTTCATGTGGAACCCATTTTCCCATCTTCTGGATCTTTCCCATGGCTTTCAAACGTATGGAGACGGCTTCTTGTGTCACATTTAGTTGATCCACGAGTTGTTGCGTTTGAACGTCATCCTCATCCAACAATGCTTGCAATTCGCTGTCTTCAAACTTTTTCGGTGGTCTTCCACGTTCTTCGTTTCTCACGTCAAAATCGCCACTTTTGAACTTTTTAAACCACTCAAAGCACTGTGATTTACCAAGAGCATGCTCACCGTAAGCTTTACAAGCATTCGATGCGATTCTGCAGCAGTTTTCTTCAATTGGTAACAGAAAATCAATGTTGTCCGCAAATCGTAGTTTCCAGGCACAAAATTCGACACGTTCAACACTATTACAAACTATGTTGTTGTATGAAACTTGTATTGTTGTGAGTTGAAAATCTTTGTCAGAGATGTCAACAAGGAAATGGCGCCAATGACGCGGTTTGACGGTAACTACATTGACAGCTAGGGCCATCTATGGGCAAATTCCGGTTTCATATTTATAGACCTGGTAGAGTTCTCTGAGTGCATATGTGCATGAGTGCACTGCAATCGGTGACGATTTTAAAGTACACATTTGCCAGCTGCAGTCGCAACCGCGTCACTGCCCATAGAACTTCGAGAAGCTCCAACTTCGACGAGTGTCAATTCCTTTCTACTTGGCTTGTGCGTTTACTTAGTCCGAATATCGTGTGGGTGAATTCGACCGTCGCATCAGGCGTGATGATGGCGGTTTTTCGTCGTGCTTCGGCTGCCAATGGGATCTGTTAATATCCTTGAGCCAAATCCAGTGTGGTAAATACCTTCGCGTCATCTAATTGCGACAGGTGGTCATCTAGGTTGGGTAACGGGAAGTGAACCAAATCCGTCTGTAGATTCAACGGTCTGAAATCCACTACTAGTCTAGACCGTCCGTTCTTCTTCCTCACCATCAGTACCGGGCTGGCGTAGGGTGAGTCGGTATTGGTGACTATGCCTGCTGTGCGCCATTCGTCGATTCTGTTTCTCATCGTTTGCCGTTCAGCGGGTGTTGCCCGCTATGCCTTCGCACACACGGATCGACTCCTCGTTTTTTCCACAAAATTCATCTCTATATTGTTCGCTTTGCCGATTTCAGTGATATCGAGGGCCACGCACTCTTGGTATCGGTTTATCAGCTTCATTAGCTTGTCCGTGACTTTGTGGGAGGAGCCTGCCACCGCCCGCCTCCTGTCATGCCTGGATGTAGTTATGGGGCCTGCCACGGCCTGTACGTTCCTGGTGGTCCGTTATTTGCGTCGGCGTGTCCCACCACCATGGGTCACACCCACTACGAATTTCGGTACTTGATCCCCGTTCGAGATTAGCTTGCTGGTTACTTACGGTTCTAGCGCCGTCAACCGACGGTCGATTTCTCGTAACATCCTTCGTACCGTGGGGCTGTGCGTCGTCTGCGAGGCTTGTCTCCGTCGCTTGAGAGATTTCCTCTCGTAGTTGTGGTGCGGCTGGCAGGGTCGACGATGTTTGGGCCCTCTCCCCCGAGCTGGCCAGTTCCGTCCGGAAATCATCGAAGTCGCGCTCCGTCATTTTTCACCACCGCATGTTATGTGGAAAGTTTGCTGATCGTTTTCCACCGTGCATGCCGCTCGAATTATCGTAGCATACTTATTTGTCTGTATCGTACGTCACGTGCAAAACATAAATGTTCGATATAAACATTTTTTTGCACCACCGCACGTCTAGCGGATGTCCGAAAAATTTAATTTACGTTGTCGCGCGTCTCTCGATAAAAAAATATAATGTTCGATGAGCATTTTTCGCACTACCACACGTCTCGCGGATTGTTTGTGGGAATTATTCCGGTACGCACTGCTGTACACGTTTTGCACTGCTAATGGTGTCCATCGTTTTCACTGTTCTGTCTTTCTTTCTTTTCCACTCCTGTGGCCCAGACGGATCGCACTTCTGAATGTTAATGTGCCTAAATTTTGTAGTCCGCCTCGTTGTCGTCCTCCCGATGAAGCGGAGTATCCCTGCTGCACATTCTCGCGATAATCCTGGGGAAAGGACGGGTTCCGAAAGAAAGATGCCAACAACGCCGACAAGTTAAAGTATCAAAATATCGGAATGTTCAATATATTCGTCGTAACTCTCAGAACGTAATGATAACATGTTTAATAATGTAACTTCGTTTCGCGTATCCATTAGCAGTCTTCTGTAGTCGCGACCGGGCCGGTCGCAATAGCCGCTGAACGTAGGCAGGCGGCGCGTCTTGCCCATAGACTTATACTCATAAACCGAGCGTCCTGCGAGAGGCGCTGAAGACTACAATAAAACGAGAGAGCAATAGTGAGAGTGAGGGTATCTCTGTCTAACAGGCGCGTTGGTGGGGGAATAAGGGGAAAGGAGAAGAGGAGAAGAGTATACGTTTACGGTGCGGTATTTGTAACGTCTTGTGAACCCTAACCTAAATCGCATTAACGTGATATAAACTGTAAGGAAATTAATTTATATTTAAATAGAGCGCGTATTTCCCACATGTTTCGACGAACGATGCTGGCGCCCCTTCGGCTATTTTCGTGGTCTAACTAAAATCTCCGAGTTGCCGCGTGCACGACGAGGTGCTAGAGGCGCTCGCCCCAGTCGTTCGTCGACCACAAGTGTATTTAAACCTAAATAGTACTTGTACAAGTATATTATATCGCCTTGTGGGGAAAGTGTTCCTCGATAATTACAGGTATGTGTCAGCGCTCTTTTATATTTTTTCGTATCAGTGTACTGATAATAGTCTCGATTAACAGAATAATCGGACGACTGGGCGCTTGGTTTGCGGTTTGCATTTTGTGACTGCGCGCCGCGAATGCGCGTTTCTCCGGCACTGGACTTTATGGCGTTATCTAACTTGGCGCTGGAAATATTGCGTGCTACGGTGCAATAGACTGCGGGTGCGACATTCGAACTACAATCGCAACTTTCTGAAGACTCGTATAATGGTCTAGGCGACCGCTGCGGGATTGCATCAACGTTATGGAACGACCTAAGCCGTTGGCTCCGAAATCGTTATTCCAGGAAGTCGCTGACTCGGGAATTTTCCAGAAGCACTGGAGAAAGCCTATCATCGTAACGAACATTTTCGAAGTCTCAGTGAAGCCAGGTAACGAGTCTTACGTATTATTGGGAACCGGTGCCTGAAATCAAGCCACGACCGTGACATATGAAGGTGACCATTCGCGCTTCAAGCCTCGCGAACTGTAAACAGTGTTTTCCTATGTGGGCCTATTGTTATCTGCCCTAACGCACCGTGCAAGTTGGAAACGTTATATACGTCAAATTTATATTACCGTGATATTCGCGAACAAAATAAAGTTGTCAATGTGAGAGAATGGGTTCGGTTTGACCCTATATATATGAGTTCTTAGTCCAGCGGGGACGATTGTTATTGAAATAATATGTCGTGATATTGTATTATCCTGTATGGCATACAAGAATGTATATTACCGTAAATATTCGCGATCAGAATAGAACTGCTAATGATAGCGTGTGGGTTCGGTTTAACCCGAAATATGAGAGTTATTAGTTTCAGCGGGGACGATTGTTATTGAAATATTGTGTATCGTGATTCTGTACGATGTGGTATTGCTTACATGGCATCTTGGGGGATACATTTATTTATGAATGTCCTGCATTATTGTATAGAATGGTGTGTGAGGAAAGGTCGGCGTGGGTTTATTTAATGCCTAGTTGAGTATCATATTCAATCGGTCGATGCGAAGAGAATCTCTCGGTTGCGTTATCGAATACACCGCCACAGTGGTATTAATCACAGTAAAGCGCCGCTATACTGCCGAAGCTAATTGATATTGTCCAACATACGTTACTACGACCAATGAATAACCATGGTCGACTGTTATGGTTAATAAGAAATAAACAGACTCCTTTCCTACCATCGGAGGTCGTCTAAGGAGATTCCTATAATATATTGAAGTTATCTATTTTCCGAGAAAATGAAAGAAAATTGTGTTACAAAACAAATATTAATAATTGTAATAGAATTTTAAAAATGGTGAGAAATTGTTGCATATGTAAGGTGGAAAATGGCAGAAATCAGGATGTTTCTATTCATAAGTCAGTTATATGAAATGTGTAATATAAACTTAAACATTTTAGATTAAACCAATTTAAGTTGATATATTTTTAGTCTCCCCAAAAGCAAAGATGTGAAAGAAAAATGGTTTTTAAATATCGGCAGAAAAATTAATAAATGCTATGTAGTTTGTAGCAAACATATTGAAGAAAAAGATTTCCGCTATAAAGTAGTTGGAAATACTGTTAACCCTAAGAGCGCATATATGCGTTTGTCGATTTTTTCAATCAATATGCAGTCATTTTCGTGTAAAATTAATACAGGCGCACTCGTTAGTAATTTGCCTTCCCTAGGTAGCGGTTGGGCAGTATTAGGGTCATAAAAATCCTCAGGAATTTCTAAAACGGAAATCCTATTTACCCAACTCTTTAACCAATTAGATTTTAAAATAATTTCCTGCAATGTCACCTTTTCACGACTCAAAGCACTCAAAACGACTCAGTCAGCAGTATCGTCTTGTGAATGTAAGAACCTCACGGTCTCGCTCACGTCAACAACGATAGTGACATATATAACTTGTTCGATAATTTTTTTATTCATGACACCCTACAAAATGTCAAATCTTGAAGAGTATTTCACAAGGGACGACAGTGAAGTAGAATATAGTGGATCATTATCATCAGAAATTGAATCAGAAGAATCAATTGATGAAAGAAGAACAAATAGAAAACGGCCCAGGAAGTTAAGCACATCATAGGAAGAGGAAAATTCAGAAGGGGGCGAAAATATCGAGACTTCTCACCAAAATGAAACTTTATTCTGGTCAAAAAGGAACTTAACTCCTGTAATACATCTCTTTGACGACCAAAATTCAGGAGTAAAGGGAAATTAAAATCCAGATTCAACACCCTTAGACGCCTTTATGATGATGTTCCCGGAAGAATTAGTGTGTGAAATCACCGAGGAAACAAACAATTATTACAAATGCGTACAACAGTGTTCGGACTATAACAAGAGTTCCCGTTTGAAGAATTGGAAAGATACTTCAGTCTGCGAAATGTACGGGTTTTTATGCATTTCAATGCTTATGCCGCGTTTGAAGAAACTTTCGTTGAAGGAGTACTGGTCGACGGACGAACTGCTGAAAAGCGGTATTTTCCGCAAAATTATGTCACGGGATCGGTACATGATGTTGTTACAAATGTTGCACTTCAACGACAATAGTACAACCACGGACGATCCGTTAGTCAAAATACGGCCAGTCATCAATAAGATACTAACTTCCTTTTCGCAGACATTTGTACCGTACGAAAATCTGTGCATCGACGAAAGTCTGTTACTTTACAAAGGCAGATGTTATTTTAAGCAGTTCATACCATCCAAAAGAAGCAGGTTTGGCATTAAATCGTTTGTCCTTTGTGACTGCAAAACTAATTATGTTCTGGACTTTATAATTTATACCGGCCAAAAAACAAACATCCAGAGAAGTGACCCAGCTATTAGAATCTCTGGAGCTGTTGTAATGACGCTACTTCAGCCGTATCTCGGAAAAGGCCATACAGTAATTACAGACAATTGGTACACAAGCCCATTATTGTATATTTTGTTACACGACAAGAAAACGAACGCATTTGGGACAGTTCGGAGAAATAGAAGACAAATGCCCCGCATGGACGATAAATTGAAGAGAGGAGAAACTTGCTACCGGTCGACTGACATTTTATTGGCAATGAAATGGCATGACAAGAAAGAGGTTTGGATGTTATCTTCTGCACATGAATCTACATTGACTGAAACAGGGAAGAAAGATTATCGTACAGGAGAAACCATCGTGAAACCATCGTGTATTACGAATTATAATTCCAAGATGGGTGTTGTAGACAGAGTGGATATGACGTTAAGTTCACTTAATTCAGTAAGGAAAACGCTAAAATGGTATAAGAAATTGTTTTTCCATCTGTTAGATTTAGCCGTACATAATGCATATATTTTGCATCAAAATTGTACTGGTACGAAACAAAAATTTAGTGAATTTCATTTAGCGCTAATGAAAGACATTTTAAGAAAATATCCGCAAAGTAGAAGCGTGGCAGGAGGAGGAAAAAGAAAATCTGAGGATTTACCGTTTAGGTTAACTGAAAGGCATTTTCTGTCGAAATGTGAGAATCGTGCGGGCGCAAAACAGTTGACCAGAAGAAAGTGTGTTGTTTGCGTAAAAAGTAACAGAAGGAGCGATATGCGATACGAATGCAAAAAATGCGATGTCGGTCTATGTATTGATAATTGTTTTGAAATTTTTTACGCACAATTAAATTATTAATTCCTGTTGTAAATATCAAATTAAGTTTTTTAGTTGATTGTAAAATTTAATGTTATAAATTTTTAATGTTTATAATACATCATTTTAATACTCAATAATAACAGTCTTTAATTATTTAACCTTCTGCAAAAGAATCACTATAATTTATTACTGTTTGCGCCTTGAATAGTCACTTCAGTGTGGCGAAAAAGTATTCCGCCCCCAGCGATGGCCAGTGCTAGCCGCGCTCCGTCCCTACGGACCGTTTCGGCAAGGTGTATTCAGAGCTCAAAAGGTTAAAAGATTTTTAATATCTGGAGCTGTTACAACTTTATTATTACCTTCATCTAATCGGTGCAATTTTATTTAATAGAAATATTTTCTGCTTATTATTGTGTCTTTTTATTTATTAAAATATGTATTAGGTGCGCAACTAAGTTCCCACTGTTTTTTTTTTCGATGAAAATGCAACTTTATTGTGAAAAAATGTTTACAAATGAATCGTTCAAAATATTGCCCATCGCTATCGACAACTTTTTCCCATCTTTCTGGCAGAGCTCGAATACCGTCACGGTAGAAGTGTTCGTCTTTTGAGGCTATCCACGAATCAAGCCATTGTGAGATGTCTTCATATGAGCTGAACTGCTGATTAGCCAGACCATGTGCCATCGAACGGAACAAGTAATAATCGGACGGCGCAATATCTGGGGAATATGGCGGGTGGGGTAGGACTTCCCATTTCAGCGTTTCTAAGTAGGTTTTAAGGGGTTTGGCAACGTGAGGCCGAGCGTTGTCATGCTGTAGAATCACTTTTTCGTGCCTCTGCTCGTATTGTGGCCGCTTTTCGCGCAGTGCTCGGCTCAATCGTATCAATTGAGTTTGATACCGTTCCCCAGTGATGGTTTCATTCGGTTTCAACAGCTCATAATAAATAACACCGCCCTGGTCCCACCAAATACACAGCAAAATCTTCGCAGCGTGAATATTCGGCCGAGCCGACGACGTATGCCGGGTAGTCCCCATGATTTTGTTCTCTTTGGGTTGCTGTAATGAATCCATTTTTCATCACCCGTAACGATGCGATGAAGAAAACCCTTCTTTTTTTGCCGCTGGAGCAGTTGTTCACAGACGAAAAAACGACGCTCAACGTCTCTTGGCTTCAAATCATAAGCAACCTGTAAGAAGCGAATCTTTGTACAGCTCCCGTTTATATGTTTCGCGCCGAATTGCGATGAGTCCAAGAGCGATCATCGATATATCGCTCTTGGTCTCATCGAGATATTATATCCGCGAACGCGCATGATCTAGCATAGAAAGTAGGAGTATTGGGTCGTAAGCGTCTTGCGCTCACCCTCTTTCTCTCTGGGGACGTCTGGGGACGTCGTTTTTGCGTCATATACTTTTGGTTGTGTGAAAATGTCTGATTTTGTGCCAAATAATCGTCATTTGCGGGAAGTGTTGCTTTTCTTCTTTCATTCGAAGAAAACGGCGGCTGAAGCGCATCGAGAACTCCAAAAAGTTTACGGAGATGCTGCTCTAACAATTGTAAGTGAAACAACATGCCGTGATTGGTTCCGTCGCTTCAAAGACGGTGATTTTAATGTTGACGACCGTTCGCGTGAAGGAAGGCCAAAAACCTTCGCAGACGCTGAATTGGAGGCATTGCTCGATGAGGATCCGTGCCAAACGCAAAAAGAGCTTGCTTCAGCATTAGGAGTTACCCGCTAAGCCATTTACAAGCGATTGCATGCGTTGGGAATGATTCAAAAACAAGGAACTTGGGTTCCTTATCTTAAAGAAGAAGGGTTTTCTTCATCGCATCGTTATGAAAAATGGCTTCATTCATTACAGCAACCCAAAGAGAACAAAATCATGGGGACTGCCCGGTCATGCTTCTACGTCGTCGGCTCGGCCGAATATTCACGCTGCGAAGATTTGGCTGTGTATTTGGTAGGACCAGGGCGGTGATATTTATTATGAGCTGTTGAAACCGAACGAAACCATCACTGGGGAACGGTATCGAACTCAATTGATGCGATTGAGCAGAGCACTGCGCGAAAAGCGGCCACAATACAAGCAGAGACACGAAAAAGTGATTCTACAGCATGACAACGCTCCGCCTCAAGTTGCCAAGCCCGTTAAAACCTACTTAGAAACGCTCAAATGGGAAGTCCTACCCCACCCGCCATATTCCCCAGATATTGCGCCGTCCGATTATTACTTGTTCCGTTTGATGGCACATGGTCTGGCTAATCAGCAGTTCAGCTCATATGAAGACATCTTAAAATGGCTTGATTCGTGGATAACCTCAAAAGACGAACACTTCTACCGTGGCGGTATTCGAGCTCTGCCAGAAAGATGGGAAAAAGTTGTCGCTAGCGATGGGCAATATTTTGAATAATTTATTTGTAAACATTTTTTCACAATAAAGTTGCATTTTCATAAAAAAAAAACAGCGGGAACTTAGTTGCGCACCTAATAAATCGTCAACGAAGTTGATGACGTATCCTAGACCTTGTAGTACCTTTTCTAGGCCTCTGACGAGGCTTGCCGTGCTAGTCCGTAATCCGAACGGCGTTACTCGGAATTCGTAGCAGCGTCTTCGTTGCATAAATGCAGTGTATTTTCGAGAGTCGGGGGTAAGTGGCACTTGCCAGAAACTTGATTTGAGATCTAGCGTGGTTATATACCTGGCACTTTTGCATTCCTGGAATAATTCATCCGGTGTTTGCATTCGTTCATTATCTGGTTCAATGACTTCGTTTATCCTCCTAGCATCGAGACAGAGCCGGATTTCTCCGTTTTTCTTGGCTACTACCACGAGTGGGCTTGTGTAAGGGCTCGTAGATTTTTGAATGATTCCTTGATTCGTTAGATTTTCTATTTCTATGTCTACCTTATCGCGATATGCAATGGGTACCGGATAGTTCATTGCTTTAAAGGGTTCATGTGGCTTGACTTCTATTTTGTGTTTGTATGAGTTGAGTAGCCCAGGTCGTTTGAGGAATACGTTCCTATGTTTTTCTAGCAGTTCTCTGAATGTTCGTTTTTCGCTATGGTTTATTCCTACTATGTTTGTGATTTTGAGGTCAATTTCTTGGTTCGTGACTGCATATTTTCGTTTGTCTTCCACGGTGACTCTATGTATTTCTGGTGAGTTTGTTTGGTTTGAGAAATATGGATTTTCGAATTTTATTTTTATTCTTTGAAGGAGTTTGGCCGGTAAGATGAACGATATTTCATATTTTTCGAGATCGATTTTAGTCCTGATTTTTACCAGAAAGTCTATTCCCAGAATACAATCGGTGGTTAACCTGGGGACTACGATGAGTGTATTATTCGTGCCGGTTTTTTCTAGGATGATTTCGGCGAATATCTGTCGAGTCACTTTGACCGCTCGTCCGGAGGTTGCACCTCTTACGGATACTCCTATCAGTGGTAGCATGGGGCATTTGTTGATGAGTTTTTCATGGTCCACCGTGAACTGCTCGGATATTGCACTAATTTCGCTACCCGTGTCGATTAATGCTCGAATGGTTATGCTTTGTATATGTATCATGAGTATTGGGCATTTTGGCCTTGATTTTGCCAGTGGATTTTTGTCTTCTTTTGTTAAGAATTCTCTGGTATTTTCCCCGTATCCTAACGTCACCTCTGCAGTGTTTAGTTTTCGAGAGATGACGGCTCCTCGTTTTCCGAGATTTCGTTATCGTTTATTATTTCGAGTGGTTCGCTGCATTCTTCCTCGATGGTGGTATTACGTACGTTTTTTTGTATCTTCACGGGGTTTGTCTCGAGGTCGTCATGGGTATTTATTTTCTTCCCTATTTTTGAAACGATTGTCTGTCTTGCCTCTGCGGTTATAAAAAGGTGTTTGTTGCCCTTCGCGAGTGTTTACGAGGCCTCTATAATTTGTTCTATGAGGGGTGTTATGTTGGCTGGTGTTTGGTAGGTGGTATATTTCGCGATTCGGTGGTTTGGTGCGATCTCTGTTGCCTGGTCCTTTCTCGTCGTATGATGATAGTAGGTCCAATAAGCGAGCGATTGTTTTATTCCGAGAGTTTTTATGGTTGCTCGGACGTCGTCAGGAAAATGTCTTTTTATTTTCTGTACGATTTCCTCTTCTGTGAGTTTGGGCCTTAGATCGCGGGCGAGGCTTATGTAGTGGAGTGCGTATCCAATACGAGTTCGTTTTTTCGTTTCGTCGTACCACTCATAGTCGAGTTTTACTTTTATGGCGTTTTATATCTCCTCGTTCCAAAACCGTCGCTTGAATTCTTCCTCGAATTCTCCCCAGTGTCTAATCTCTTGTGATGTTCTACCAACTTCTCGCGATGCCAGTCATGCATTGGTTTATTATTATTTTGAAATGGTAGCGAGGGACGTTTACGTCTCGGTATGCTCGTAGATCGCATAGAAACTGCATTGGTTGTTCTTGAGTTTTTCCGTTGAACGTTGGTGCCTCGAGTTTTAAGTTGTCACGATACCGTGGTGTTTGTGGGTCCCTGTGGTCTTGTATTTTCGTATGAATTCCCCCTCGCTGCTCATGCCCTTCCAGTCGTTAGTATGGGTGATGGTGGGCATGGTGGGTCTAGGTTTTCTTGACTCACTTCCATGGTTGGTTCATGTTGGTTTCTGTTTGCGTTTATGAAGGTGGAATTCATTCGTGGAGGAGCCTCTCGGTTGTTTGATATTTCGTTGACCTCGTCCTGTAGCATCTCTATTGACTGGGTTACATAATTTTGTATGGATTTTTCTCGAGAGGTTTTGGTCCAATGCGCGGAAGCGTTGTTCTTGTTTCGCGCTTTCTGATGCTTGTTTTTGCTGCATTTCTTCGAGGATCGCCAGGAGCGACTATATAGCTAGTTGTTGGACTGCCTCATGGGGTGCTAGGCTTATTGTCGGTGGAACCGGATATCCCGTGGAATTTGTTGTTACGTTGCGTATACTATAATTTTGTGCTGCCAGAGGGTGTAATTGCTGTCTTATTCCTTCATCGGAGGCGCGTGCTCGCATGCTCGTAGTGTTTGGAAATGCCTCAGAGATGGGAGGTATATGTACAGACGTACTCCCTCGCAACGCTTGGGACATTGCCAGTGACTGTGCCATGGTTGGGATTATGGAATCGTCCATGCCTACTCGACCTGTTGTTGGATTATTGGTGGTGGGCGTTGGTGTGTCCCCCAACGTGGTTTCCTTGCTTGGATCCATGTTTATTAGTTAGAGGTTGCGTAAATGTTTTTTTGTTTGAGAGTTCTTCTTTCTTCCCTCTTCTTTCTTCTCTCTTCGCTTTTCTCTCTTCTCTCTTGCTATATAGCCCCATGTTGGGCGCCAATGAATTGTTTCGCGATCTTGATCTCTTTATTTTATCCCTTTTTTGCGCGTCTGCTAAGCGGCTTCGTGAAATCGCGTAGTTTTTATTTTATTTCGAGCAAGGTTTTTCCTAGATCGTAGGGAGAGGATTGGTCGCTCGAAACAGGTTCGCGCTCTGGGCTGGATGGGACGAGAAGTTGTATCTATTGTGTTATAAGTTTTATAAGTGATTGATTTTATTGTTATTTCCCTTTTTGTTGTTTTTGTTGTGGGACCTCAGTTTGGGTTTGTTGATTCGCATATATCCGTGGTGGACATGCGGTTGGTTACCCTTTCATCATTGGGCTTTGTATTGGTAGGGTAATTCTCTTATTTTTGTTGTGCTGAAGGCACTGATTGTTGGTTAATTTTTGTGAAGAGGATGGAGGGAAGTTCGTGGTCGCGTAGGACGATCTGGTCATTCGTACGGGTTCTTAACCTTCGTTTGCGTTCGATTGTGTATATGATACTGTTCCTTAAAATTACGTATGCGGAATCGCTTCCGGTATTCTAGGTTATTGACTCGATTGTCCGTATGACGATGAGATATCGCCTATACGGAGCTTAACACTCAATTTATCTATTTGGGTTATCGCGTTTGCTTGTACGCGATTTTTATAATTACAGATGCGCATTTATTAAATTTGTGTGTTTATTATGATAATAGTTGGATATTTATTATAGACAACGGCAACTTTCCGTTATCTATTTATGACGATAAAAAGAGTGTTACAATAATTAACTGTTTTTCGAGTAATTGACGAGGACCCAACCCCTTCTATTTGAATCTACTTTATAGACTGATTTTCGTAAAGCAGTTGCTAACTGTGTTCACGAAAATCCCTTTGTTAGCAATTTTAGCGTTAGCCTATAGTCGATCGTCAAGCAATCATGCTGTGTCGGCATTCTTGGCGTCGATCGTACGATCGGGCATTGGACTTCGTTTCCTGTCTTGAACGAATTCCAATGTTTCGTTAGTTGTGTCAGCTATGTATATTCCAGAAAATACCATGAAATGGAATATTCTACAGCACAACATCCCTCCCCCCTTAAAAAAAAAATGTTAGCCCAAAAAAAATTTTTCCGTCGGTTTCTCGTGTTCATTTGAATCTACAATTGACAATGACATTTGATAAATTTTCTTTTCATTTTGTTGACGATGATACATTAAATTTTTCCATTTGCCTCTTATCGTTGTTCGAAGTGGGCGAGTCGCTCTCGGTTGGGGGGACGAGTATATACCCTGGCCAGCTCGGATCGCAGTCGCTCCTCAGGCTGTTGACGTCCGAGTGACTTGCGGTTGATGTTTACCTTGGCGGCTGCCGGGGTCGTTGCCTCGCGTGTCCTTGTCGGTGTTCGGTTTTGTTGATACTTGTAACATTGAAACAGAACGTAGCCGACCAAGGCTATTGGTGCTATTGCACCCAGTGAGCAGAAACTCCGGTTGCGGATGTGCTGTATCCCGTCTCCGGTGGTGTCGATAGTTTCCATGATTCGGTGTGCTCGAGCTCCAAGCTTTCGAAGCTCTTCTGGGTTTCGCAACACGCTCAGTAGTGGAATGTTCCTCTCGGTCTGTGTCGGGGGCGCCTGAGCCTCTATCTCCGTTAATTTTAAGTTAAATGACGGAAGGTAATTTTCCCGGATGACCTGCGATGTTCGCCCGATGGTTTTGATGCTGAAATTTCGGGCGGTTAGTAAACATACGCCTACTAATGCTAGTATTGCCATATTGTTTAAAGTTTCATGCTGAGTGGGGTTTTTTCCACAGTTTATTCCTATAGGTTCTGGGGTTGGCGCGACGTATAGCCATCGCCCTTGTTGCTGCATTGAAACGATGAGGGGATGAGATAGTTGGATAACTCTTTACGCACATTTTTCGCCGTTATTTGTGTCTATTTTTGCGTATATTAGCACTTCGCAGGGTGCGTCGTTTGTAACCGAAATCGTAGGATGCTTCGGAGGGTAAATGTACGTTTTGGTCAGTACCTTGCAATTTTTTAGCTCATCGGTTGTCATCCTCAGGTATTTATGATTTTCGGTGTCAATGGCTACGTGACTTCCAGTCGTGCCCACGTAGTACTACCTGCCGTTGCTTGCTCGCATGGGTATAGGTTATACTTTTTGTATAATATACTGCTGATGCCCGATCAGCGGTATATCCAGCATGAGCACTACTGCGTTGCCTTCGCTGTAGGCCTTGGTGTGGTGGTGCGTCGACGAGATATCTTATGAGCGTTCTTGGCGGCAGGGATATTGTTCCGGCCGTACCACTAGGTATGCCATTTACCAGCCACACTAACTCCTGTACGTCGCTGAGTAATGCCTCAACTGCGACAATTATCGCGTTTAGACTTTCGTCTAAGTGTTCGCCTGTCCACCCAGCGGACGTTGCTGTTTTTCAAAGCGGCGATGGTCTTTTCTCAAAACCATTGTTGTAATTCTAAGCCCGTGATTTGCTTTCTATTCAGCTTTGGGGCTAGATTGTTTACGCGTCCCTTCTTCCTCATTCTGAGGCTTCGTATATTATCGCATCGGTAACCAATGTAATATTATATTTTTTCATAAATATTAAGATTATCTTGAAATATGGAAATATTTTGGCATATTTCACTGTCGTTTGCGGAAATCGAATTACCAATAAACATGTGTATATCAACCGAGTGTGCAATGTGCACACTTATTTTTTCCAAAATTAAGTATGCTCGTAGAGGCTTCATTTCTTCAATTTACTCTATATATTCTTTTTTGCACTCTACGCTGAACACCATCCAGCGTCAGCATTAATATTCTATAAATTTTTCGAGGTGATTTTGAAGCATGGTCGCAGTATTTCGTCCCCTCTGGATTGCGCAATTAATGTGCAATTACTTTTCAATTATTTCGTTTAATATATTTTTTCCATATGTATATTTACCATGTATCTTCATCTCTGAATGACCCTCTTTCTTCTATTGATAAAATTAGGTCTCCTAAAACCTCTTCTACTTTATTGACGCTCCCTACGCTGCGTCCCAAGGGGCTCCTTCCCACATTTATTTTCTAGCTAATATTTAGTTTCAACTAGCTATAAGTTTTCAAATTCCTCAATTCCTGAGCTATTAGTGCTCGATAAAGAGCTTCCGGCGGTTCGCGTGCACCGCATCGGTTTTCCGTTCCTTCCGGACGACATAGTTGACGGGGGGCCTCTTCTCTATTATCTCGTGAGGTCCCGTCCACTTCGGGGTCAGCTTGGCTAACCGTCCTCTGCGCACCGTCTCTTCACGCGGAAGTACGCGTTCACCGACGCGGTACTCCTGTACCTTTTTTGCACCGTCTAGATTGTCACGTGCTACAGTTCATGCGGCGCGTAATCGCTCGCGTAGCTCGTGGACATAATCGTGGTAAGCATAGGTGATGCGGGGCTCCTGCTTTACGGCAGTCTGCAGCAAAGCCTCGCGTCCATACACCAGCACGTGGGGAGACAGTCCGGTCCCCGTATGTGGAGTGGTATTGTATATGAACATCGCATACGGCGACCACTCGTTTCAATTTCTTTGATCCTCGTCTATGAATTTTTTCAGATATTCGGCGAGGGTGCCATGCGATCTTTCCAGGGCGCCGTTCGACTCCGGATGGTAGGCTGTCGTCTGTATCTTTTTGATTCTCAACAGTCGACACATCTCCTTGGAGGTCGAGCTGAGGAAGTTCGTGCACTGGTCTGACAATATCGTTTCCGGCGTTCCGTGCCGGCAAATCTATTCTTCGACGAGTGCTCTAGCGACTGTCGAAGCCTCTTGGTTGGGCAGTGGTTTCGCCGCACTCTATTTCGTAAGCGCGTCCTGGTAGGTGAGTATGTATTTTTTCCCAGAAGCGCTTCAGGTAGCAGTCCTACGATGTCGACCGCAAGTTTTTCGAATAACTTTGATGGGGTGTCCGTTACCACCATCGACACTCGTTCCTTTTTCCCGATTTTGTTCTTTTGGCAGGACTCGCAAGATAAAATGTATTCCTCCAGATCCCTTCTTATGCCGGGCCAGTCGTATTTGGTCCGGATCCAATGTAATGTACGCCGTATACCCTGGTGCCCTCCTATGGAAGTGTCGTGGTCACTTATTATTTTCAGACGATCATCGGCAGAAGGGCAGGCTACGCCACTGCGGCAATCGCTATACTCTTTTGTAGAGCTGCCATCGTTCGCGCTGCTGGTGGATTGCGGGCTACGGTCCCCGCCGTGCCTCGCTTCTTCAGCAGGTCTGTGCGGTGCTTTGTCCGTAGTTTCTATGCTTGGTGTGCCCCCTGTATCTGCACCGTTGCGTCGCTCTCTTTCTTGGGCGGCCTTGCAACGTTTACTTTTCGGGGCCTTCCTCTCCTCGCGGGTCAGCCATGCTATGCTGCGCTCACTCTGTCCTTTTCAGTAATGCTCGAAATCTTACTTGTGCCTTGCGCTACTCGTGTGCAAGTTCTACCCCTTCCTCGACTGTACGACTTCGCGGCAGGGCTGTGGGGATCAGTAGAGCGACCTGTATGCATGCTGCGAATCTATCAGTCCTTTTCCGAAGCATTGGCAGACGCTGCCTATCGCTCTGCCACGTTGCTAAGCTGGCTCGGGGTATTCTCGGCTCTCCGCTTTGTGCAGCTGTCCGTACCCGGGTGTATGATATTCTTTTAGGTCTCGTGGGCGAGCTCGGCCTCTCGCTCCGCCGAGCTACCACGGCTGTAAGGGGTATCTTCGGCTCTTCGCTTTGTACGGTTATTCGCCGTGCCTATTTGCTCCGTCGTGCTGTCCTCTTCAGACCCACAGACTTCGATCTTGGCTCTCTCTTGGGCCCCCGTAGTAGCGAATATACGGCTTAGCGCATCTAAATTTGTGTTACGCTTTTCTGCCTTATATTCGACGTCAAACCTCCAATTTTATTTTCCAGCGCATCAATCTCGAATCTGGGTTCGTTACCCCGAATAGCCATACGAGTGGTTGCTTGTCTGTCATGACCGTGAAACGAGTACCATTAATTTATGGTCGGAACTGCGCAAGGACCCAAACTATCGTGAGTAGTTCTTTCTCCGTGTGTTACTATGTCGTGGAGGTACACATAGCATTTGACGCCCTGTAGTCCTGTTAACGCGGAGTTTATTAGCCGCTGGAAAGTCGGTGGCGCGTTCTTGAGTGCCTATGGGATGCGGTTATTCTCAAAATGATCCTGCGGAGTGGAAAATTCCGTTTTTCGTATAATATCGGGCTCGTCCCAACTGGTCCAATATTTCGGTTATATTGGGCACTGGGTACGAGTCTCCGATGGTGGCTTCGTTTAATTTCCGTAAATTCACTACTACTCGCATTTTCCTTACTCCGGCGGCGTCAGGTTTCTTAGCCACGACTAACAGCAGCGCGTATCATTGAGTCCTGCTAGGCTGGATTATTCCTTCAGTTAGCATTTCGTCTGTCGGCCTCTCTACTTCTCTTTCTCGTGGGCGAGTTTAGCCTCTCGCTTCGACAAGTTATCGTGGTTGCCTTGGGTATCTTCAATTCTCCGCTCTGTGCAGCTGTTCGTATACCCGATTGCGCTACCTTTCTCTTTCTTGAGGGACTTTCTTTCCTGTCCCACTTGGGCTCGTGTGGTCACGTACATGCGTCTCAGAGCGTCTGCATTAGTATTTCTTTTTTCCATTCCGGCTTTATGCATTTTGCCGAATTCATGCCGCGATATTACGTTCTTCCCAGGCAATGGTTGCCAACCTTGATCCTTCAATCCGACCTTAAAGGGTGTGCGGTACTGCACCTCGTGCGTGCGCCGTCGCTTGTTCTCTCGTAGACGGAATATACCCTTGTATTTACACATTATTTCTGCGTGAGCTGCTTGCTTTTCACTGTTGGGGGGCATCAAATCACCGTCGGTAGTTGCACTGCCTCGTCGTGTTTAGAAACTTCTAGACTCACTCTATTGGTTTTTGACGGTGTGACACGGGATCTTCCCACTTTGCCTCAGCTGATTCCGCTCCTTATAGGTAGTCCGATAAATTTATTCTCCTTGACGGCATCCATGTTAGACCCGTTTCCGGAAGGAAGCTTTATCTTTGTAAGCAGGCCTCTGTATTTGCATGTGGCGGCAGTTCTACTGCGTGGTGACGAATATGTTCTCGTCGCGCCGTCCCGCAGCGGCATGCAGTGCCCATACAACTTTAGCATCTCGCCATGCAGGATGTCCGCTTTATGCTGCTTGATAGAGTCCATGCCAAGTAGTCCGTTGACCTTCAACGGCACATTGTTCGCAACGATGTGGAATCAATGCTCTACATTTAAAGCCGGTGTCTCGAGCATAATTTTAGCTATTCCGAGGGGGGTGAATTTTTCGCCCGCCACCCCCGCAGTTCTACGGTGCAATCTTTCACAATGGTCTCCGGTTTGAGACAGCCTTCCTTGGTTATGCTGCACTGCGCCCCGGTGTCGGCCTTGAGGGTGAGTACCCCGGTCAAGGCCAACGATGCGACGATACCGAAGTCACTGGCAGTGGTGCTGGTCGCCGGCAGCGTTACTTGTAGTAGCTGCAGCGTTGTTCTCTTATGCCTCCACACAGGTCTCTGCAGAGTCGTGAGCGTGTTCAATCTTATTGTTCCCAGTGGGCGGGCATCCGTATTATCTCGACCCGTTCCTGCAGTTACTGTGGTTTTTTGCTTCGTGCTCCCTGAGTCACTTGGACGTCGGGGCTTCTGATATGACTGAGCTAGCTCGCTCTTGTTGTGCGACAACCTCATCCTGCAGTCCTTCCAAACGTGGCGCTTCTTTTGACAGTAGTTGCATACGATGTCGACGTTGTGTATCGACTTATTTTCGGTGGACATCGGTAAGCTCACTCTCCCCGATCTCCGGGTGCAGTGCCGTGCCACGTGCCCTGGCCGGGGTGATGCGCCTTGGGATCTCCTGGGGTGGCTTGGCACTCCACCTACCCTTTCTTTTGGCTGCACCATGTTGGTGATTTCTATAGCTTTCGTTACGGACTCGTGCAGGGTGCTGTGATTGCGCGATCTTACCAGAATTTGGACCTGCCCATGCAGTCGATCCTCGAAGTTGGCCTGGGCGCTCTTCTGCGTTATGAGGAGCAAAGATTACAACAGAAGAATAAGAGCGAGGGATCATCGTAGAGCGTGTTCCACAAAATAATAATTGCACTGGAAAACGGCGCCAGAAAGCCGAAAAAACGAAGAATCCTCACAGATTTGTTAAATAAACACTACTTTAACCTCCTTTAGAAATCTGAACTAATTATTCTTGTGTTCGAGCCTAAATTCTTCCCCAAAGAAAATAAAAAATTAATGTTAACAGGAAAATCTCGTAACAACTTGTACTATATTTGTTATAATGGAGTATTTTTTAGCAAACACATTGAAGAAAGCATTTGTTGTGCGATTTACCAAATACTTATACTTACTGACTTAGCACTTAAATTTACGATATCAACAGTTTGTGGAAAAATTCAATCACTTTGACCCTATTTTTGAACTTTTTCTCTAAGTCCTAACTGTTCTAAACCTAAACAGCGTAAGAATCGAAACTTCGCGTACAATACGTTCTAAGTGCAACCTGGTGGCGATTTTCGGATACAAACTGCGTTCCAACAAGCTGCGTTCCATTCCGCAGGGTCGCACCGTGCCGCACGGTGCGACACGGTGTCGTTCAATTGGAAAACGATGTCAAGTAATACCAATTTTGTCGTCGTATAATCCAGATCGTACCTAAGCCGCAGAAACGACTATAGCTTCTCATGATTTTTGATTTTGCACAAGGTCAGTCGACACTTCATGTCGAGGTTGTGCTATATTCCCACAAAGAGCCGATGCGGTCACTATCATAAAGACACTCTTTGATTCCTTTCATCTTATCCAAATAGTATCTGTACGGTCGTTTATTATGCAGCATGCCATAATATACGCAATATATGGATGATGATGAGGAGGAAGAGGAATTACAATATGATGAGGAATAGCAGCAGTGAGAAGAAAAAAAAGAAAATTATACTTCCACAACTTGTCCCAGGGTACACGACAACACAGACCGGTTGAATTACAGTCGTCCGTAAACATTGGAACTATAATTGTGTTACGTCAAAATCGCGGCCTATCTTACGAACCCACGAATTTAACATAGATTTCACGTTTCGGTGTATCTTTTCCGTGCTCTGGTCAAGGAGAATAAATTCTCCCTTTACCACACCCGACGAGAAAATACCGAAGACGCAAGCCCGTTTTTGAGTCTAACCTCGCGGAAAATTACTCGGGATAGGGCTGGAGTGCGTTTTGTTCTTGGTTGGGGATAATCACTTCACGAATAATGGGGAGGGACTTGAATGACAATTTCACGCGGAGCAAGATTTCACTTTAATTGGTAATTGAAAATTATACCTACGGTTGTTTGTTGCTGTGGTTCTTACTGTTGAACGTTGGTTGGGCGTAGATTAGTGTAGTCAGACAGACTAAAAATCGAACGTAGGCGTTGGTGCGTATTAATAATTATTTATTGAAATAAACTACATGAGTAGTTGAACGTTGCACGTTCAATATTCCCGATTTTACAAGGGTTAATAATTATAAGTACTGTACTCTTACTCTGTACTACTTGAAACTATACTTTGTGAAAATTAAGCCGTGGTGAAAAATTATCGTTCTGTACTACTTTATTTCCCGGCAAACAGTACTACTTGTTGCCTTGGAAAAATTCTAATTCACTGCCGGCGACTTATTGACTGCCAGGGTAGTGATTAGTCCTCTACTTAACCCCCCGTGAAACTGTGTGTTACTTGACTCCCCGTGAAAAAGTGTCGACGGCTGATTTTCGCGGCCTTTTATAGGGCTCCTGAGCGTCGAAAATTCTTGTCGTCAAGCGCGTAAAAAAAGAGAAGGGATAAAACCCTATCCTGATTATAAGCATTTCCCCGTGGTCTATCTCGACCATACACGTATTTATTCCCCTTACTCCGCAGAGTAGCTTCTCGACATGCAGACCCATAGATCTATGCAAGTGCATCGGTATGGCGCGCTCTGATTTGTCCGCGCGATGTGCTACACAGAGGACCACGCGATTAGGTGAGGGAACGCGTTCGAAGCGTTTTTCCCCTGAAAAGGAGGCGATTTTTACCACCCCGCTTCTTGGCCTACTTTCAATAGAATTTCCTAGTTTAGGTAATATCCTTATGCTTGCTTCTCTGTAGATGTGTCTATGGTAATGGCTTAGTTTTTCAGCGTTTTTACGGAACCTAAATAAATCCTTCACATGAAACCACTAATAATAATTTTGTTACAGCTTCTGTAGTTAACTTTGACGTATGCAACCTGATTTCTGCGTTAATCTCTTATTAGTATAAATGGTTTCGTTGAGTTATGGCTTATTCCAAACATCATTGGTTATTCGTTAAATTAGTGATTACTCTAGTTATTGCTAATGAGTTTTCTTAAATAATTTGTTAGTTAGACGTTAGATTTCTTATAGTTAATAAGTTTTCTTAAATGATTTGCTAGTTAGACGATTATTCTCGTACTATAGGGACGAGAGCGAGAGAGAGAGATAGAGATTTTACTTGAGAACGACTCGTCTAACTTGGTTACTCGTACATTTTGTTCGTACGCAAGTCGGCTAGATCGCCGTTCAGCCCTAGCGATAAGGCGTTCGTCGTGGCGCAGAGAGTCGCCCCAGCCTCGCTTTCCTGCAGAGGAAGCTTTATTGAAACGCGTGACCGTTTTCTCTCCTTCTCGATTCGTTTTACTTTCAGTATTTAGCTGTAAAACAATCTTAACATTTCATTTTATCCTGTCCGTTGTAACGGTAACTTTGTGCCTCAACGCACCACGTTACCTATGACTGGTCCAAGTTATTCTTCCTTCCTTTTTATTTTCTCTTTCGAGATGGGCGCCAGGCGCTTTCGCGCCGGAAGGAAAAAATACCGAGTTGGATGACCAGTCTCGACCCAGGCCAGCTACAGCTGTTCAAGGCAGAGTGGGTGGTTCGGGCTGTCAAGCTACTTATTAGTCAAAATAAATAAATAAATAAAATACGGATAAAATCAATTAAGTAAAATAATTCCTTAAAATCCACGAACCAAGTCGAATAATAAAATATTGTCAATAACTACGACCAAACGAGAACAATCCATGGAGTCAGCTAAATAAATAATAGATAAATAAATAAAATAATGACAGTAAATAATTTAGACAACCACAGCAAGTATGGGACTTACAAACTTCTTTATTTCTGGCGATCGGATGATAATTTCCAATAAACAACAACTTAGAATTCAAATAAAATGTCCCGTAAAATCAGTCTCTCGGGTTAACAATTTTCTAAATTTAGTTAACTATCTTAGTTTTAATCTTTAATTCAACGGCAGCAGTTATCCCGTTCTCTCTCTCTCTCTTTCTCATACACGGCAGACGTTATATAGCCTATCTCGCTCGCCTCGAATTTCGACCAATATTCACCGACAAAGCCAAACATTCGGTTGTCTCAACGCTCAGTTCGCGGTACGGCCTATCCCGAGCTAATCCCAAATACATTCAAGAACCATAACAACGGGACGGCGGGAGGTCACGTACGCGAGCTTCGACTAGTTCAACTCTCCTATCTTGAAAATCGAAAGCAAGTAACGGCTAATAAGTCGAGAACGAGTAACGATTAATAAAACCCCAACTTATTTAAAAAGAACCTGAGAAGACCCTAATTAAAGGACTGACGTCCGAAATAATAATAATAATAACGATAAACAATACTAACGATAATAACCGTATTAATAAGAAAAACGAACAATTAATTCAATTAAGTCAGATACGGTACCGGCCATACAAGTCCCTCAAGACCAAATACCACAGACGGGACGACGGCCGAACTCGCACTACTTCCAAATTTTAAACGCGAAAGAAAAATAATGAAGTACGGTTCGATATAATAAGAAAAGAACCAATTAATAGAAGAAATAAAGTATGGTAAATGACGGTACGTCCGTCAAAGTAAAACCAAGGCAATAAAATACAATAAAAGAAATAAACTAAGTCATATAAATCGAAGTGAATTATTCGGTAAAATCCGCGACACGGTCTATTCCGTTTCAATCCCACACACACAGGCTAACAAATACAAAGTACACCGGGATAACGGCCTAACGCGCGCACGGTTTACTCGTCAACAGAAACAATTAATTAATATAATGACTTTTCCCCGGCTTCTATACGTTACACGATCTCGAGGTTATTCTTATTAAACGCCGCGATTCCCAATACAAATTGACACTCTGCACGCAGTGTACTCGAGTCGCAGGGGTGACCAGGCTCAGATAAATTTCAAATACACAAGTTAAATGATAAAATAATAAAATATTAGCGAAAGACCGTAGAAGGGAGAAGAGCTCACCGGGACGATGACGAAGCGATGTTCTCGTGATCCGGGAATTCTCGAGAGGACGTAGCGATAATGTTTCCTCAGTTTCTTCCCTCCGGTAAGACAGTGGACAGTAATACGCCAATATGTGTGGTAACTTAGGATAGCGCGGGACACAGGTATAAGTAACGCCACGTCTGCCTCGCTCAACGGTCACCGGGAAAAAGCCCTGAGGTCCTGCCGGCACGCGTGCCCGTGAACTATGATCCCCACTTAACCCGCTAGACTCGGTTAATTGGGGGAACCTGTGTCGCACGATGACCGCGACTAGCGCCTTAGCTTGACGACGCATAAATTAGCCACAGATAATACAGAGAGTAGCTTTGTCCGGCAGATGAATCCCATGAGCTGGATGGACTGCTGCAAGTAGATGATAGCTGAAGATAGATAGCAGCGTATCGTTTGTAAATGAACGTCGAGCGGGACGGCTGTATCTCCCAACAGAGAAAGACGTAAAATATCGGCTTATGTAAAATATCGAATCCTGAAGCCAGCAATCGATGGATACGGCGTGATCATCCTCCTCTTCTCTCCCCGATCATCCCTCGGTCGTGTCGATCGCATTATACGTATATAAAAAAAAATAAAACAACAAAAAAAAATAAAAATAAAGAATAAAGAAGTCCTGAAAATCCACCCTACAACCCTGCGTGATCGTGTAGGCTTCCGTTGAGCGAGGAGGACGCAGCTCGAATTTTCTGCCACGTTACACCGTATATGTGTAATGTATTCCATATATATAATTTACTAGTAAAACAAGTAATTTTATACATGAAAACGAGAGAGAGCGAGAGAGTTCTTCTCTTGAGAATGACTCGCCTAGCTTGGTTACTCGTACATTTCGTTCGTACGCAAGTCAGCTAGATCGCTGTTCAGACCTCGCGCAAGGCGTTTTCGTTGCGCGGAGAGTCGGCCAGCCTCGCTTTCCTGCAGCAGAAGCTTCATTGCAACTCAATTTTAGTCTCATCTCTTTCTCATTTTTCTGTCTATTTTTCGCTATTTTACCATAAATTAATCCTAATATTTCCTTTATCCTTTCTATATAAGCATAACATGTTCTATATATTTATGATGGTATTTTTACTATAAATTCCAATATTTTACGACAGACATGTTAATATATAGACGTAAAATGTTTTATATATTTATGATGGTATTTTTACTATAAATTCCAATATTTCACGAGAGACATATTAATGTAATCCCAAGAGAAAAGGGGAATTAATCCTGATGTACTGATCTTTCTTCTATTACCCGACTATACTTGGTAAGCTCATTAATTCGATGTGGGTTGTACTCGTCTTCGAATGACAGCCATGGGTAGTTTCCATATGGAAACATAATTGTTCTTTTTGCTGCTGATATTTTATCTACAGTATTCGTGTGAACATTTTAAAAGTCATAACTCTTTCGTTTAAATCAACAGTTCCTCTGCTTTTGTTAATTGTTTCGCTTAGTTAATAATTGTTCGTGATTTCATCATCTTTGTAAAGAGAGAGAGAGAGAGAGAGAGAGAAGATTTCAGGCAAGAGCGAGAAGAAAGGGTGCGGTCGCTTGGTCACGTGATAGCGTTCCCTCCAACCGCTCCCTTATGACCAACAACGCCCCGACGGCGACTAGCCGAACCCCTGGTCTAGGATTTAGGGTAAGGCCGCGCTGAATCATAGATCCATAAATGGCAGTCGATAACCGGGTCTACGCAGTAGATCCTATGGTTTGAAAGTTTGCCTTTTGACCGGGAGCGCCGAAAAATTCCATCTTTACAAGATTAATTCTTCCCGGGAGACGGTCGGTAGGGCCGCATCTTCACCCTGTTCCGGTCTCCGTCGCTAAAATCGCTCTCCTCTCCTCTCAAGAAGTTCGAGAATAAAAGAAAAATGTGAGAGGTTACTTTTACTGTAGCGAAACTAAAACAGAAGAACTTTAACGTAATCGAAATAAGAAAAAATAAATGCGACGTTACGTCAGGACGGAAAAATTGCAAAGCGAAGAAGCGCTTCATGATTAGAAAAAGGGCTGGCGCACTTTTACCACTTCTACTGGCTCCATTCATCACAACTTTATTTAATAAATTGCTTGGATGAAGTTCAAACGTTACGAATAAAATTATTAATCCTTATCGTGGAGCATGCGAACGAAATGTTTTTAGTACTAATGACTGAGGAAACCGATGGGTATAATAATAGCGATACACCGTGTAGCGAATCGATCTAATGAGCCGTGGATCGGTCTCATTCCCTCTCCGAATAATAGCGAGCGGTGTGTTTATCGCGTCGTTTGTATGTTTCATTATAATTACCATAGTAATGGGTTTTGTGTTGACCGTTGCTAGGAGAGTCGCAAAATAGCAGCCGAGCGAAAAGCCTGCTCACTCTGTTCGTAACCACAGTCGTAGATACACTGAACTAAAATAATCACCTACCAATGTTTGATTTTCCATATCCATCTCAAATATATGTATATCTATAAATATATATATCTATTATTCGCGATATCCAATCCATATTGTAAAAGAAATACACCATTTCTGGATCATATCGAATACAACGTAACATACTGATGCCACGGGATTTCAACCATCAAACGTACAAGGATTTGAAATCATCGTAGGAGAAACCGACCGTCCAGCCCCAACGCTATAGAGCTACGAATCATCATTGGAGATTTCGCCGTCAAGCCCCAACACTATGGAGCTACGGTGCTTACGTATCTAACATCTGGAAATTAAGAAGATAAGTTTTGACGTTCTACTATTGTTTGAGGAATCCATCCGGTGTAACTTAACAGATCTTGAACCTGCGAATATATTGGAAAAATATGAGACTTCACTCACAACAGGGTGGAAATAAAACCAGACTAGTAGATGGAATTTGGAGAAAGTGGTTTATTACTTTCCGCACACACAATGTGTTAATACATTTTAAAAGAGTTATTTTTAATATGAAAGGAAACACAAAATATACTAAATTTAGAAAAATATAAAATAATGAAAATAAATGCACCAAAAATTTGAGAATTAGAAAACTGAATGTAATTACATAGGCTAAATTTGATGATATGGACTGAGAACCAGCACACAATTATCTTAATTGTGTGCTGTAGGTAATGAGAGTGATGTGCGCACCGCAGCCAGTGCTGCGGAGCATGCAACGCAGTGAGATATATGAGTGCGTAAGGTGGTATTACAATTCACAGCAAGCTCTCAGCAGCTTAATGCAGAGAGGTTGCAGTGAACAAATAAGAGCACTTGCAATTGAAATTGCTTGAGGGCACTACATGTATGAGACAAGCTACGCAGGCAGCACTGCGTAGCACAATACAACACATAATGAGGATGCACAAAATGAGCAGTGTATAGCCGCTGTACTCTCCCAGCAGATATCTTGGGGAAAAGTACAGTGAATATAGTACACCTGCATAATTATATTAATTATACCGGCAAATTATGGTGAGAAAAACGTGGCTTGACATGTGCTGCAATGCCGCCAAAAAGTGAGGCCAAAAATGTTGATGTACCGATGAGCATGCAACTCCTCGTTACCATTGAATTTGCGGTAAATTATAGCAACGTACTCGTACCTGATTTTGAGTCCTGTTGAGCAAACGAAGGTGAGATAATCTGGTTGAGAAGAGTGAAATTGTCCGAGCCTTGAAAAGTGCGTGCGCTGTTCCGTGCGGATTTTCACGTAAGTGTCAAAATATCCAGCATGGATGCGGGATATGAAAGCGTCGTTGGGCGCTGAAGTCAGTTGAGCGAGATACCCGGTGAGCAAAACCGAAGTCAAGCGAGAGAGACATCCTCTGGCTCGACGCGGCCTGCCAACGAGGCACAGCCTCGGCTTTGCGAAGCCCCGCCTCGGCTATCTTCGGCTCAACCGAACTCCGTGTGCTCGAGCACAGCAACAGGTCCACGCACGCTGAATATTGATCGCCGTGCGCCAGCTGATTATCCAACAACTATAATACATGTATACTTGTTGCCATAAATAGCTTTCGTGTACTGCGAGTCCAAGATTTTTGTGCAATTCGATCGATCATATTGTTGATTTACTAATGAATGATTTATAATATAAATTGAATATCATTTGAAGATAAATTCAACCGACGATATCGTTGCACTACTAATTAATGGTATGTAATAATGACTGAATACTGTTTTTGATGTTGAATTGATCGATAATATTGTTGTTATACTAATGAATGATGTGTAATATTGATGTAACATTGTGTGAAATTGAATTCGATCGATAATATTGTTGATATACTAATGAAAGATTTATAAACTTGATAGAATATTCTTTGACACTGAAGAAGATAACAATTGGATCATTAATAATCATCGTTAATTAATTAAATATAAAGCCCATTCAATTTTCTATCCTGTTCCTATTGAATCTTTTTCCCCTCGAGTTCCATATAAAATAAACAACTACATAAGAAATAAAAATTATTTCAATACAACCGTCTGTCGTTACAACAAAACATCGATGATCCGTTCTGACGATGCTCAAGTGCCGGCAGCTAAGGAGAAAATAGTACAAACACAGGGAGATCCTGTTTGAAGACTATACACTGAATTATACAAAAATGTTTAATAAAAGTAATAAACAAATATAATAAAGACGGCGCTACTAAATGGGAAGAGTATTTACTATCACTACCGCCACTACTGTAGGTAACGTTGTCTGAGACTGATATTGCACAAATACAAGTGATGTCGATAACTCGTCTAGCATTTCAAATATGTATACACGCCAAGCATCCGGCCTCTTAAAGTTTCTACGCAAATCCACGAATGATGAATAAAAAAGCAAAAGACGGTATGCTCGTTCCAAATTTTAATAATGTTGATCTTCTTAACGATACGGCTCGAGCTAGAAAAGAATTTAGAGCAGCAAGCAGTCTATCGTTAGTCCGCGCACAAAGGGCGTTCCACGTGAATTTATAGGAAACACTGTATTTTGGCATTTAGAGAAATCTAGAGGTACTAAATGACTAAGATAGGTAATCAGCTGCTATAGCATCCCAATACGAGCTCTATGGACATAAATACGATTGGTGATATTTCTAATGACGACGATGAAATTCCCAGTGCAAATGTTCCTTCAAAACTTCAAAAAACAATAAAAACATTTGAAAAGTGGATAAGAATTTAAAACAAGATGTACCACGAGCAGTGAAAGATGACTTTCGACAAAGTGTACTATGTACCCCTCGCATCCAGCTAAATACGCACGTGCGTGGCGTTTGATTAGCGGAAAAAAATAAAAGAAACGCCGTGTACGACTGGCTGACTCAGCGGAATAGCTATACCAATCTTAGGCCCGTGCGACGTATCTTTCTACGACTGTATAACAATATTACAAATATTGAAATCTGGGAGGCCGATCTCGTAGATCTACGTTCATTCAAGAGCTATAATGACAACGTCTCCTACCACTTTATGGTAATTGTCATCCTCATCAAATACATAAACTATGCGCGAGGTAACAAAAGCATCTAAACGAATTTTCAAGCGCAACAAGGTGCACACTGCGTACTTACTATGGAAATTCGTAGGTAGCGAGCTGCAAATATTTTTTCGAAAACACCAATGATTTACCAGCGCTGCGAGAAAGTAGTATTAAAATGCTAAATGTTGAATATGCCAATGGCAATGTTGCCCTTGATGCTAAGCTAAGCGCATCGTGCCCTGCGGCCGTAAAAGTATTACGACTGAGCACTCAGGTAGCGCGTGTACTGGGCTTTGAGAAACGAGAGGAACCGCTGTTCGACGGGAAAGCATCAGGGGGTCTTTACCTACAATTGATACGAGTTGTTCCACAAGATAGTCGAGTATGTAAGTAGGCGGCCGTTCACGAATACGGAGACAGCAACTTCGGCTGCAAATCGGCCAGTTCCAAGGTGTTCAAGAGTAGTAGGATAATCAATTATAGCTTTCAGAGATTTTGTTGAATGTTTCGGTCCTAAAGTGCGGACCCTCTTCAGAATAAACATTTCATTTCACTCCTGTAAATAACCTACAATATGCGGTTTTCTTTTTTCCATCACAACTCCAACCCGTCCAGTGCAACAAACCCATGAAATCTATCTGACTAATGCAAGTGATAACAATCGTATGCATCAGTTCTGAGAAATACGTTGAAAAAGGAAGCAACATGATAAATTTCGCAATTATTTGCCGGCAGCTGTTCAAATTCACTTCATATTAGATAAATTCCTTTCTAAGCTGTACTCGATGTCTTGTCACTCACGGATTGGGAGGTAAAGATAAGAAATCACATGATTATAAAGGGTGACCCAGCAAGAGCGCCGGATTTTAATTTGCCGCCATTTTGTTAATACGAGTTACAGTGATTTTTTTACATTTGTCACGTACAGACCTCGCGATTTAAGAATATAGAGAAGTATTCAAACCAACAACGTTGTATTATTGTAAAAACACATTACAAAAATGGTGAAAGTTTTGCGAAAACAGTTCGCCAATTACGTAAAGTTTTTGGTCGCAATAATGCGCCAAATAAATCGACAGTGAGGCGCTTAATTACAAAATTTGAGACCAAATTTACGCTGATGGGTCAGAAGATCATTGTTCATCGTCGTCCTTGTCGGTCACTCGAAAATATAGCCACAGTAACGGAATCTGTGGCCGAGAATCCAGGAACTTCCATTCGGCATCGTGGTCAGCAATTAAACATTTCCATTAGTACTATGCAACGAATTTTGGTGAAAGATCTGCATTTGCACGCGTGCAAGGTTCAATTGGTGCAAGAAATCAAGCCAAGGGACCATGCGCAGCGCCGTGAATTTGCTGATTGGGTGTTGGAACATCATCAAATTAATGCGGATTTTTCGAAGAAAATCATTTTTTCAGATGACTCACATTTTCAACTCGACGGATACGTAAATAAGCAAAACTGTCGGATTTGGGGTGCTGAAAATCTTCTTGTGATACTCAAACAACCAATGCATCCACCGCGAGTAACTGTTTGGTGTGCATTTTGGGCCAGCGGAGTAATTGGGCCGTATTTCTTTGAAAATGGGGCTGGAAATGCGCTAACTGTTAATGGAGTGCGGTATCGCGAAATGTTAACGGAGTTTTTGTGGCCCGAATTGGATGTAATTACTGTGGAGGACATGTTTTTCCAACAAGACGGTGCGACCTGCCACACAGCACGTGAAACAATGGTGTTACTGCAGACTAAGTTTCCAGGCCGTGTCATTTCTCGATTTGGCGATCAACATTGGCCACCAACATCGTGCGATCTAACACCGATGGACTTTTTTCTTTGGGGCTATGTGAAGTAAAAGGTGCATGCGAATAAGCCTGAAACAGTTGAACATCTTAAAGAGGAAATACGGCGCGTTATTGATGAAATACAGCCACATTTATGCGAAAACGTTATTCAAAATTTCAACAAAAGAATAACCCTGTGCCAGAGGTTTCGTGGTGGCCATTTGCCTGATGTTGTATTTCACGGTTAATCGGAACTATTTTTCTTTATGTTGAAATAAAAATGTTTGCTTAATTAAAAAATAAATGTGTTTTTTCTTTAAAATTAAATCCGGCGCTCCTGTTGGGACACCCTTTAGAAGCAAATCAGACATAACAAGGCGAAAATGGATGAACGACTCGTTCAATCATTCAGGGAGTCTTTGCGTGGACATGCAGTCGAATCTAGAGATGATTTACAATAGAATGCCAATGAGAAAATTTTGCTTCTCATAAATCGTTTGGGATATAACACAGTACGTATGGTGCAGTTGTTATAGGGACAGCCAGCTATACGTACACGAACGAGAAAAAGCGTATTATTATAAAGGGGAGGCGAAACATCGAAAAAACATAGCGTGGGCTGCCTCTGCGGCGGTAGGGTAGAGCACCCAATGGGTTCTGGCTCCTACAGCTAGAGGCCACCCGACGGATCTTCTACTAATAATAACGTACGCCTGAAGGCGCCATGCCCTGACGCGTAACTTGCGCCAGTCAATCATGCTTCGATGCTCGTCTTCCGATATACCGAAAACGTCGGATCGGAAATTCACTACGCAAGTTTTGCGACAAGGAGGATCTAGCCTCACAGACCGTGCGCGTGGTTGGAGTCGAGTTGACAGCAACTGTCGTGAGCTACTGTAAATCTCGGTTTTCTGCTACTGTAGAGTAGCAACCAGCTTCAACTAAATAAATAAATGGCATCTCAAATTACGAGAACTACTATTCAGAAAAATAGCTCGAAATAGTTTGCCG
The DNA here is from genome assembly GCA_963942595.1 of Cylloceria caligata. NCBI lineage: Eukaryota > Metazoa > Arthropoda > Insecta > Hymenoptera > Ichneumonidae > Cylloceria > Cylloceria caligata. Next base: position 27,200,572 of record OZ012710.1, read on the forward strand.
TTTGCGATATGTTGTGACTATAGTAACTATATGAATAAAACATTTATTTAGTTACTGAAAAAATGTTGTGTCATTGCAATTTACAGGTGTTGTGAGCTTATGTTACTTAACGTTCGTTTAGTCAGCTAGCTCGAGCTTTGATTATTTGTTAAATTAACAGTTAGAGCATACTTTGCTTGGTAAGCAAAGAGAATTTGTCAAATTTTGTAATGAAATGTAACGTACTGGTCGTCTAATAACGCGCGGTGCACACATCGAGGCACCACTACCGCGCGTTACTCACACCGAATAGACCGGCCTATACCTATCATCTGATGACGCGCGGTGCACACAACGAAGCACCGCGCGTCACTCACACCATGTAGGCCGGCACGTCGGAGGCAAAGTCCCGTTATTTGGTTAGAAAAGCACGACTGAGGAAGCGTCATCTGAGACCAGTGAGAATTAAAGACCAACGTTAAAAAGCAACGACGAATTTTAAAAAGGACCAAGGCTATCGATGGGCTACAGGAGATGGACCGAAGGACAGCCACGATATATGGTAATATCAAAAGCATGGGTAAACGGAGGGAATGCCGGTATAACACCACCGAAAATTTGGTATTCGATGAACACTTTTGTTCGCACATCTCACCGATGAAGAAGCCCAGCTACCGGGAAAGAGGACTAAATGAGCCATTGCTAGCTGCAGCTGCACTGGTATACACGAGGCCCAGCTGTGACGTCAGACCCACACTAGACGGATGACAACTGAGCCTATGCTGCGTCCAAGTCCAGCCGAACTGTAGAGCCGTCAAAACAACAACAATGTGGTTTCACTCTGCTAGCCGAGGATTGACGATCCGGCAAGTCATTATATCCAGCGAAACCCAGAGAAGACAGCAAATCGTACATTTAAAATGACCAACATAATATATACCACGATAGCGTAGGGTTAGAGGATAATAAGTAGGAGAGACAATTACGGTATCTAAAGGAAAATATAAAATTATATATACTCCGAGGGCATCCCGCTGACGCCGGATTGCAGCGGCGGTCAGGTGAGCGGGCGGGTAGGCCATCACGGGGATCACAGGCGGGAAATCTACTCCCACCAACGGTCTCGTGACGTAGGAAGCGAATATCGATTGACTAACAAGTAAAGATCCGAGGATAGTCAGAGCTTCACGAACAGGAATCGGCAACTTATCAACAGTACGCGTGCTCGGATAAATTATCTAGCGAACACGGCAGGTGAAAGGAATTATCAACCGACATTCATAATTTCACTCTAAAGCGAATCATATCATAAAATATTTTTTAATTCTCCATCTCAGCGTACACGATTATAGAGGCATACAAGAGCCCGTGAATAACCAATTGTAAGGCGCGTGGTAGCCGGAAATACCAGAAAAAGGGATCGAAGTAGTACAACTGAAGTTTATCTTTATTCTTTTTCGCTTATGTATCTCAACAATTAATGTCATGTTTTCTTGAATAAACCCTACTTTTACCTACTACTGAAGCCTATATTAATTTCCTCCCTGCTCCAGTCTGAACAAAACTCTTTCAGCGTAATGTTAACGTTAAATAGCGTTACAGAAAATACCCCGCTGTAGAAACAAATTCTACTCACATTGTCAATAAGCACAACTTTCATCAAACAAGTTTGCTCTTTTTAAATTTTCAAATCTCCTTCCAGAGAAACATGTTATTGAAAAAGAATATTTGACGCACTGTGTGAATTTAAGTCCTTCAAACCAGTTTGCGCTTTGATATTTGGCAATGTTTTCAAAGCAAGCAATGTCTTAAAGATGGCAAGACAGCTAATTCGACTTTAATTAAAGCAGTTTGCTCCTTTGACAGTAGTGAAATTTCTCAAAGGACGCAATACCTAATCTAAGCACTGAGGCTGATGATGAGGCTTCTTTTATTTTCAAAGTATGCAGTGCCTAATCTAGACGCCGAGGCAACTGAGTTGACATTAGTCAAATCAACTTGTTCCTTTGACAATAGTGAAAATTCTCAAAGGATAGCCTAATTCAGACGCCGAGACTGATAATAAACATTTTTTAAATTATATATACCGGGTCTATAAATATGAAACCGAAATTTTTGTATAGAAAATACACGTTTATTGTATGAAAATGATAAAATATTTTATTCGAAGTATTGCCCATCGCTAGCTATACATTTTTCCCACCTGTCTGACAATTTGTGGATGCCACGCCAAGAAAACTGTTGCTCTTTTGAGGCAAACCAGTCATCGAACCATTTTCGTACATTTTCGTAAGAAGTAAAGCGCTGCTCAGCAAGTGCGTGTCCCATTGATACAAATAAGTAGTAATCGGACGGAGCCAAGTCTGGTGAGTAAGCCGCATGCGAAAGTATTTCCCAACTAAACGCCTCAACCGTTTCCTTGACCAGTTTTGCTGTGTGTGATGGTGCATTATCATGAAGCACAATCACTTTGTGTTGCCTTTTTTGATATTCTGGTCGTTTTTCACGCAAAGCTTGATTCAAATCGATCATTTGTTGTCGTTAGCGTTCAGTATTAACGGTTTCGCCAGGTTTTAGAAGCTCATAATAGATCACACCCTTCTGATTCCACCAAACACAGAGCATTGTCTTCCGTCCATAGCGATTTGGCCTTACAGTCGATGTCGATGGTTCGCCTGGAGTTACCCATGATCTTTTACGCTTAGGATTCTCAAAATATATCCACTTTTCATCGCCAGTCACAATCCGATGGAGAAATTACTTTCTTTTGTACCTGACGAGCAGAATTTCGCAAGTGGTTTTTCGGTTTTCCTGCTGTCTTTCATTCAGTTCATGTGGAACTCATTTTCCCATCTTCTGGATCTTTCCCATGGCTTTCAAACGTATGGAGACGGCTTCTTGTGTCATATTTAATTGATCCGCGAGTTGTTGTTGCGTTTGAGCGTCATCCTCATCCAACAATGCTTGCAATTCGCTGTCTTCAAACTTTTTCGGTGGTCTTCCACGTTCTTCGTTTCTCACGTCAAATCGCCACTTTTTAATTTTTGAAACTACTCACAGCACTGTGATTTACTAAGAGCATGGTCACCGTAAGCTTCGACAAGCATTCGATGCGATTCTGCAGCAGTTTCCTTCAAATGGTAACAGAAAAGCAATGCTGTCCGCAAATCGTAGTTTCCAGGCACAAAATTAGACATGTTCAACGCTATTACAAACTATGCTGTTGCATGAAACTTGTATTGTTGTGAGTTGAAAATCTTTGTCAGAGATGTCAACAAGGAAATGGCGCCAATGACGCGGTTTGAAGGTAACTACATTGACAGCTTGGGCCATCTATGGGCAAATTCCGGTTTTATATTTATAGTACTGCAAAATCCGAAGGAGCTGCAAAAGCTCGAAGATCAAGCAGAGAAGACGTTAGAAACCCTCGACATCACCGGAGGCAGGGCTCCACATCCCCACATCATAAGCCTCTACTCGCTGAGTACAATAGCACCAATAGCCTTGGTCGGCTTCCTTCCGTTTAAATGTTACAGGTACACACGGAACCGGATACCGACAAGGACAACCGAGGTAATGACCCCGGAGCAGCCGAGTTGAATAACAACCTCGAGCCACTCGGACGATAACTGCGTCCCGAGCGGGCCAGGGCCTGGGAAACTCGCCCCCGCAACCGAGTGCGATTGCCAGATCGACAAAGAAGAAAAGATAGCAAAAAATCGGCAAAACCATGATAAAAATTGTATTGTCTGCTATATTATCCGATATATAAAATATCAAATTGTAAGAGGAAATACGGGAAACCAATCGAAGAAAAAATTTTGTAGAGAAAAAATTTTTCCTTTTAAGGAGGGAGAGATGTTGTACCGCGAATTAATTAATTGTACATTATTTCGCCATTGTTCCTTCTTCTCATCAGACCACTCACCGAAGTAGAAAAAATGTGCGAACCTAAGCAACGAGCTACGAGCAATGACCGCTACGAGCTCGAGCTACGACTTGCTGGAATTTGCAAACGATGTTCATCGTGAAATTCATTGCGACATTCGATTTCGGTCAAACGAGTGAGTAACTGCTTTGCCGAAATCAATTAGTAGAAATCAGTCTAAAGTTTAACATCAACCCGAACGATGATCGCCGGCCGGACTCGCCCGACATATTAAATTCTATTAGTAGATTCAAACGCGAGAGGTTGGTTCCTCGTACGGGCTCGAAATAACAATTTATTATAATATACTTTTATTGACTTTTGTTGAAAAATCAGCTGGCGCACGGCGATCAATAATCGTCGTGCGCCTACCTGTTGCGCTGCTCTAGCACGCGTTGTTCGGTTGAGTCGAAGATAGCCGAGGCATGGGCTTCGCGAAGCCGAGGATGTGCCTCGTTGGCACGCCGCGTCGAGCGAGAGGATGTCTCTCTCGATTGACTTCGGTTTCGCTCACCGGCTATCTCGCTCAACTGACTCCAGTGCTCAACGTAAAGTTTATACTCGCAGCCATCTTGAGAATTTGGCACTTTTGCGACACACATCCATTGAACAGCACACACAACAGGACTCTCGGACTCTCGGACCTTTTTCTCTGTCGCAATTCACTGGATTCGCTCAACTTTCAAGCTCAACAGGACTCAAATACACGGTAAGAGTACACCGTCACAATTCAGTGCAATTCAATGTCGGTGAGGAGTAGAAAATAGCGGTACATCCACATTTTTGTCTCACTCTGTGGTGTGCGCTGCAGCACATGCTGCACCACGTTCTCCTTACTGTATGTTGTCAGCTTAATTAATATAATCAAGCATGTGCTTTATATTCGCTGTATTTTCCCCCAGTGAATCTGCTGGGAAAGTACAGCGAATACTTTCTGCTCAATCGTGCATCCTCATTCTATGTTGTATTGTGCTACGCAGTGCTGACTGCGTAGCTGGTTTCACACACAGGCTTAGCACTCAATGTTCATTGCAAGTGCTCTCATTGAGCCACTGCAATCTCTCTTCAACAATTTGCTGAGGGCTTGCAGTGAATACATAAAATTTGCTGAGGACTTGCAGTGCACACATAAAATCTTTTGCACTCGTTATTCACAGCGTGTCGTGCTACGCAGTACTGACTGCGGTGCACGCATTGCTCTCAATCTCAAGCTCAATCGCACTCAGCACACAATAAATAATTGTGTGCTGTTCAAATAATATTCAAAATTCAATTTGTTTATTTATTATTATAATTTGTACCTTTTTTCTAAATTGATATTTTTAACTGATTTTCTAAATTAAATTATTTTGGCATTAATTTTCAATTGTAGTATCCACGCATTTTGTATTAAAATTGTACTTTGTACCACGTTTTTTGGAAGGTAGAATAAACTGCTTCCTCACGATAACATCTACTTGGTCTGGTTTATTTTCCTCTTGCCTCGAGTGAGTTCTCACATTTTTTCGATATATCCACAGATCAGTCAAGCTTCATCCGGACGGATTCTCAACAACTTTTGAATAGACAACGGAAAGTTACCATTGCCTATAATAAATACTTCCATTTTTTACATAAATTCACGTTTACGTGAATTACTCGAGATCTATCTTCTAATCGGCAAACGATCCCAAAATAATAACTTTTTAATATTATACCGATCACCGAGTTATCCAATTACGCGGTACCGGCATACTCCGCGCAAGCGAATACTTTACTTTGTCATTAGAAATAACGTACCTGGAAAATCCCCAGACAATGAGAAAAATCATCGTTTCTCTTCGCCTCATCTAACTTTCGAACACAGCAATTCCTTTATGAATTTTCCTACATTTCTCGAAACTCGGGATAAGTGTTTGACTTTCGCTTCAATCTCACGATGGAAATCGTACACCGAAACTAAATACTTCATCTTTTCACAGTTTCACGAAGTCTAGGCCAAGTTAACTATCACTGAGTCCCAGCATGGTCCACGCACATGAATAGTTCTATAGTACACTTTGGTTCGATCCTTATGCTTGCCCCAACGTTGGTGACGAGGCATTATTTCATTTAGAAAGGCACCAGAAACACGTGCGAATATTTTTTTATCGGGTAGAGAGATAGTGAGCTGTGGGTTCACTTGGAACTCCAAAGAGAGAAACACCTTTAAAAAAAGTACTCAAGAGGTCGAGCTTCATCGATTCGGAATGTCTTGAAACGGATATTTAACTCGGCCTGTACTTATACTGAGGTTCCATCCAGGAGTAAAGTTATAATTCATTTAATAAAAGATTTAATTATCTGGTCATTTAATGTAAGCATCAACATAGTTCACGGCGTGTCAATGAGCTAGTAATTTTTCACATCTCTTTGCATATCCAAAAGATGATAACGATCAGTAAACTACCATCGGCTAAGTTTTAATCTATTTAATGAAACATTTAATCATTTGGTTATCTTTGTCGATTGTCAGTATGGTTCACGGAGTGTACATTATCTGGTCATTTTTTTGGCAGAAGAGATAACCGATCTCATAGTCTTCCTTACCACGTTGGAGGAATGACGGGCATTGGGGTCCCATTGCATCCTAAAATCACACTCCATTTTAACTTGTATCACCTTAGCCTTGCCTTACCTTGCCTTGTTCTCACCTTCCTCTTGATAGGCAATTTTGCATACATCTAAACAGATAGATTTGCCAAGTTACAAGCACTGTGTACACTTATAGAAAATTGGATGAAATAGTGCGTAACATGCTTTTCGATATCATCGGGACTAGGGTATTGTAAGTCATAACGAGGGATCAAATACCATCGTGTGTATGAAAGGCAATCAATTATAAAAAATTCATTTTTTAAAAATCTAGAGTCTCGTGCAGCATGCTGTGCCTCCAGTCATGAAAATCGTGTATACGACATGAGAAAAAATACGTAACTATTTTCCGAGCTTACCAGGACTGTTGTAATGTCCAGTACGGACATTTTGACAATCAGGTCAGTCACGTGAGATGGCAACGGCGATTCGCCCCGAAGTCTTGCAACATATAACGATTGCAAAGAAGTTACTAATTTTCCTTACGTCTCGAAATATTCGTCTAGCATCTGGGGCTTTCGACCACTGCATCGACTGTTTGAGATGGTAGAAAAATTCGTTCCATTTTTATTATTATTTCACCATGTTCTCACCTTGCACTGAACTTGCTCTCACCATACTTTACCTTGTACTTAAGTAGGTCCTCGACTTGCTGTCACCTTGCTCTCGTTAATAATACACTCGTATACACACAAAACTACAGAGTATCGAATAAATATTTATGTGAAGGCAATAAAATATACTCATCGTGGTTCAAATGCATCACATCATTGGAATCAAATAAATATTATTACTGACTCAAATAAATATTTAATTGATTCAATAAAAGATATTTCAATGTTCCCATTTATCTAAATAAATAAATAAAATTTTCGATGTACTTGCAGTTACATTGTAACCCTGTTACGTTATGACGTGATGGTTCATTGGTCGCGTGAATGGTAAATTAAAAGAAGCTTCGGTAATTAACAATCCGTTACGTTATACCTTATCGCCTATTAAAGATTGTCTTAGGAACTCATTATATACGAAAATTCTTCAGATCGTGGCAGTTCTCTCGAGACTACACTCTCGAGATTTAATTATGCAGGAATGCATTTTCCGAAAATAATTCATAAATAAACGTCAACATGGTCACATCACCATGTGTTACACGTGTCGTGGTACTTTCTTAAATCGATTTATTTGATGTTTTCAGGATTTCCCGATTCTAATTTTCAATTTTAATAAATGATCTCAAACAACGAATTCTCTATGGGGTTGTCATTCGTTTTACGCTGTCTCGGACCCGATCGAGAGCCAAGCGCAGCAGCGATTGTTTTTTATTCGCGTGCTAATATACCGGGCGTCTCGACGCGGTCGCTGTGACTTCATTATCTATTCTGTGATTGTTCCACCTTAAGACGCTAATAACTAACTGTTTGAGAATATGCGAGCATTCTGCTGCGTGTGACTGGACTCCTCACTGCAGGCAAGCGTTGGCAAGCGCACGCCGCTCTTTCGTGGAGGTAGTGTCTCACAGGAGCGTGAAAACCACACGAAGCAAGCAGGCCATGCGATAGCTCACCGCGCGCATGCGCTCTACAACGACGTTGGAGACAACGGCTGTTTTTAAATAGCAGCCTTCTTACTTGTTACTCTTGAGCAGCTCAGTCCCACCTCGTGAAGCGCGCATCTCCGCTTAATTAGTGTTTTTGGTGCTCAATAGTTTGATTACTCTCACAAAACAGCGAATATCTGGTGATCATCTGACTTTAAACTCGCTGTGGATAACTACGGTCTACTCATTGGTGCATCAATGTTAATCGGTCTCACGTATGCCGTGCTCGCGTCATTAGCGTCACCGCGTGGCGTTAGCACTCAGGAGCTGCTAAAATCGTTCTCACTGATTAAGACAATCGCATGTAGTCCCAGTACCGCACTTTTTGAATTTGTTCTATTTTTGTGTTTAAAGCCGTTATCATTTTGTATATTTTATTTCATATTTTATGTTATAAAACGTCTATCTAACTTGACAGGTGGACCAATAAACGCTATTTACCCATCATCTGTGTACCACTTTTAATCTCATTTTCAATAATTACATTCCACTACCTCGACCGACTGCCTTCTCGAACATGTCCAGATTATTAAAATTCGCAATACATAAATTATAACTTCACTCCTAGAAGCGCAGAATGCTTGTAACTTGAATAACATCTTTTGTTAGATGTGTAAAGAGACATGAAAAATTCCGAGTCAATGTACATGCCATGAACCACATGAACACTTGCAAAAGATGACCAGGTGATTAAATGTTTCATTACATAAATTATGACTTTGCTCCTGGCATTTTACTGTGTTTGTTACTTTGCTGATATATTTTCGGAATGTTTAGAAGGATAATAAGAATTACCAGCCGAATTACATGCCATGAATCATGTTTACACTTGCATAATGACCAGATGGTTGAATCTTTTATTATATAAATTATAACTTTACTTCTGGATCGGACCAAAGTATAAGTACAGACTGAGTTAAAAATCAGTTTCATCACATTATCAGTCGATCAAGCTAATCCCCTCGAAAACTTTTTTTTATATGTGCTTCCTGTCTGGAGCCCCGACTGAACCAGCCATTCGCCATCTCCGTATCGAACTCACCCACCATTCTCACGTTCTTTCGGAGCTTTTTAACACGGTAATATATCTCATGTCGACCTAAATAAACGATTCGTCTTAATTTTCAGCGACAAAGCAACGATCTCCCGTCACCACCTTTGTGAACACACTTAAGGATAGTACCAAAGTATAACCATAGACCGAGCTTCAAATCCATTCAATCGGATTTTGTGTCCATCTAGCGAATCCAGTCGAGAACTTTTTTGTTTAACCCCTTGCACTACGCTGAAATTCGGAACAAGCCGTGCCTAACTTCAGACGTTCTTGTTTAGCCCGAGATTAAGACCACATGTACGGCTCGTGATATTCATGTTTGGACCGAAATATCAATTACGAGCCATACTCGTGATATTCACGTTTGACATGAAATTAAACAAATAGCCTGACTCGTGATATTCAAGTTTGGCCTAAATTTTTTATCAAGAGTCAGACTCGTGAAAATAGTGCAAGGGGTTAGTGTTCTATCCTTCGGAGTTCCAAATGAACTCGCAGATCTCCCTGCCGCATACAAACACTACTCGTACGTGATTTTAGCGCTTTTAAAAATGCAGCTATTTCGTAAGCGACGCAGGATGGTCTAAAAGAACATCTCGATTGAATTTCAAAAATGAATGAAACGAACCCCCGGCGCCCCTTTTTGGAACACGCTTAAAGGTTGGACCAATGTGTAACTACAGAGGTTAAAATTCATTTTATTACATTCTGATTCGATCAAGCTAGTCCTCTAGACTACTTTTCTTGACCCTTAGCAGCCACACCTCAGCCATGCCACATAGCGGCCACATGGGGTAACTCATTACCCCACGCTGAAGAACTTAGTTGTACAAGACATATGGGTGTTTTAAGACTTCTAACCGATTGTTTCATGTTTGTTGAAGAGTTTTTTAACATTTCAAATGATTTTTATCCGTCAATTTATAGATGGCGCTCTAAAAACTGGTCATATATGTGAAAATTCAGGAAGAATGGCTTTTTTCAAACAAAAATTTATTACTCCGCCATTTTGCAATATTAAGGGCTAACATTTTAGGATTGTACGCACAACATATACCACTACCATAAAAAAAATAACAGTATCCGCCGATCATTCAAAAAGTATATTTATTTTGCAAAATTACTGAAGGGAAAAATGAAAAAAATTACAAATCATAAAATTTGATCAGATGACGTTACTTGTATCAATTTCAAAGGTTTTAGACCTTTAATTTCACTTTTCCTGAGCCTGGGGTAACTAGTTACCCCGTGTGGCCGCTAAGGGTTAAGGTGCTTTTTCCTTTGGAGTTTCAAGTGAACCCACAACTCGCTATGTCTCCATCCGATAACAAAAACTACTCACACGTGATTTAGGTGCCTTTCAAAACGTAGATGTTTCGCTAACGACGTAAAATGGTCTAAATGGACACCTCGATATAATTTTAACGATAAATGAAACGATCCCACGTCACCACCATTGAGAACACGCTCAATGATCGGACCAAAATGTTACTACAAAACTAATTACGGACGAGAATCATGCTGGGACTGGGCGAGAATTAACTTCGCCAGAACCTCGTGAAACTGTGAAAATATGAATTGAGACGACAAGTACGTCTCATGCACGCACGGTGCATACACCGAAGCACCACTACCGCACGTCACTCACACCAAGTAGGACGAGGCGTCAAGAACCCACTACCGTTATTCAGGCGAAGGAAGCGCGGCCGTAAAAGCACCATGTGAAACAAGTAGAGAATTTAAAAACTGGTCGTTAGAGAAACGGCAGTAATTTTTAAAAAGATCAAGGCTATCGATGGGATACAGGAAATGGGCTAAAGGACCATCACTAAATACAGTGATACTAAAAATACAGGAAGAACAGAGAAGATGCCACTATAAAACGGCACGAAATAAAGCAGTCGGGGAGTACTTTGTTCATACATACCCGCGGATGCCGAAGCTCAGATACCAGGAAGGGAGACCGGATGAGCCACCGATACTATGCATCTACTCTGTTATAGATGGGACCTAGCTGTGACGTCAGACGCCACACGGAACGTCTAGCGGATGAGCCCTCGCTGCGGCTAGTCAGACAGCGCGTCAGTCAAAACAACAAAAAAGGCGACTCACAACAGTAGTCGAGGAAAGACGATCTAATAGCGGTTATACCAGACGAGATCAAGGAAATACAGAAACCCGAGTATTTAGAAAGGAATCAAGCATACTCCTATAGAACGTAGGGAAAGAGAATGATGAGAGATCAAATTAATTCATAGCAGCGGGTCACTAGGAAAAATATCTAGCATATTACGTTATTAGGTATGGCCCTATTACGATGAGCTTATGTAAACGTATCAAAAGTGCATCCTACTGATGCCGAACCGCAGCGGCGGTCGTGTGAGCGAGCGACGAGGCCGTCATAATAAGCCCATGCGGGAGCTCCATTCCCACCACAGGTTCTCGTGCCATAGGTAGAGAACACTATTTATCAGCGGTAAAATGATCGGGGAATCGTAATAGACCCACGGTAGCGCATCGGATAGTTATTAACGAGTGATATAGGCGACTGAGGGTGCATACAAGCATACTAGGATAAGTTATGCCAAGAACAGAGCCGGTAAAACGATACTAATTGTTGCCACCGATAATAATCACAGATAAATCAACTCAAAACTTTTTTAGCAATTGTATTAGGTGTGCAACTAAGTTCCGGCTGTTTTTTTTTTATGAAAATGCAACTTTATTGTGAAAAAATGTTAACAAATGAATCATTCAAAATATTGCCCATCGCCAGCGACAACTTTTTTCCATCTTTCTGCCAGAGCTCGAATACCGTCACGGTAGAAGTGTTCGTCTTTTGAGGCTATCCACGAATCAAGCCATTTTGAGATGTTTTCATATGAGCTGAACTGCTGATTAGCCAGACCATGTGCCATCGAACGGAACAAGTAATAATGGGACGGCGCAATATCTGGGGAATATGGCGGGTGGGGTAGAACTTCCCATTTGAGCGTTTCTAAGCAGGTTTTAACGGGTTTGGCAACGTGAGGCCGAGCGTCGTCATGCTGTAGAATCACTTTTTCGTGCCTCTGCTCGTATTGTGGCCGCTTTTCGCGCAGTGCTTGGCTCAATCGCATCAATTGAGTTTGATACCGTTCCCCAGTGATGGTTTCGTTCGGTTTAAACAGCTCATATTAAATAACACCGCCTTGGTCCCACCAAATACACAGCAAAATCTTCGCAGCGTGAATATTCTTCCGAGCCGACGACATAGAAGTATGACCGGGCAGTCCCTATGATTTTGTTCTCTTTGGGTTGCTGTAATGAATCCATTTTTCATCACCCGTAACGATGCGATGAAGAAAACCCTAATTTTTTTGCCGCTGAAGCAGTTGTTCACAGGCGAAAAAACGACGCTCAACGTCTCTTGGCTTCAAATCATAAGGAACCCAAGTTCCTTGTTTTTGAATCATTCCCAACGCATGCAATCGCTTGGAAATGGCTTGGCAGGTAACTCCTATTGCTGAAGCAAGCTCTTTTTGCGTTTGGCACGGATCCTCATCGAGCAATGCCTCCAATTCAGCGTCTTCGAAGGTTTTTGGCATTCCTTCACGCGAACGGTCGTCAACATCAAAATCACCGCCTTTAAAGCAACGGAACCAATCGCGGCATGTTGTTTCACTTAGAGCAGCATCTCCGTAAACTTTTTGGAGTTCTCGATGCGCTTCAACCGCCGTTTTCTTCGAATGAAAGAAGAAAAGCAACACTTCCCGCAAATGACGATTATTTGGCACAAAATCAGACATTTTCACACAACCAAAAGTATATGACGCAACAACAAAGTCACTAATGTGTCAAAGCGGTTTGTTTACCATATGTCTAAGCTTGGTTCATGACGTTTTGGTTATGTCCCAATCGACCAGCACTTACTACTGAAGCCATCTCATGAAAAACAGCGGGAACTTAGTTGCGTACCTAATATTGTATCTCGTATCTGAGTCTCATATCATTGCAGAAAAGATTGTATATGCGTGCGTGCGCCTGGGAATTACATCTGGAAGGCGTGTGGTTGCCAAAAACCGAAAAAAACTGTTCAGGATCATGTATAGAAATAATATCCAATCATCTTTGTTCTATACTCGCTACTCGTATATTTTCTATTACGTTTTTCTAAATAAACCCTACTTTTACCTACTATTGAAGCCTAAATTCCTTTCCACCCTGCTCCAGTCCGCACTTAACCCCTTCAGGATAATGAGAAATTAATGGTAACATTAAATCCCGTTATTCATAATAAATAGAATTATTATGTTTCGATGCACGATTTTAATTCGTGAGATTGAAACTAAAGTCAGATACTTATATCTCATTGATTTGATTTCGCGCACAACGACGCTTTCGTAAAGCGCAGGCATATTGCTATTTTGGACATTTCTGTGAAAACCCGCTTCGACAGCGCATACAACCTCGGTACACTCGCTCGGACTTTTCACCATCTCACCGGCTCTTCTCAACATTTTCGTGCTTACCAGGACTCAAATACACGGTAAGAGTACATCGTTACAGTTTCTCCAAATTCAATGACGGTGAGGCGAGTAAATCTCATCGGTATATCAACATAAAGTTCTCATTCTGTGTTGCTCCGCAGCACGGGGTGTACCACGTTTTTACCTCATGCTTTGCTCACTTAATTAATATAATTGCGTGTGTCTATTTGTTCACTGCAGTTTTCCCCAACTAAGCTTGCTGGGAAAGTACTGTGAATATACTGAACTCATTTGTGCATCCTCAATTTCTCACTCTGCCGTGCTCTGCAGCGTTGACTGCACCATAAGTTTTTAACGTATCATTTAGCACACAAATAATACATGAGTAAGTGCTGTTAATTATTCACAGTACTTTCCCCCAACTAAACTTGCTGGGAAGGTACTGTGAATATTTTCTTCTCATCGGCATATCCTCAAATTCTCGTTGTCGAACCTCATCGAATCTCAATCATTTTGATCCTTAACTACCTTCCACTCGCATCTCTCGGCTCATCTCGACGTGGCATTCTGCGGATATTCCTCGCAGTCTCACTTCATCGACTCATCCTGGTACTCTCCAGCCAAGCAGATTTGGTAAAGTTGAACTCTGCGGAGCAGCTTCGTTGGTTTTTATTCGTTCAAGGAGATTGTCAGGACAACAATGTCTGAACGCAACTCATCGGACACTGGGGTGGCACCCGGTGATCCTGATGAGAAAAAGGCATTGTTGGTCCCCGATGGCACCACCACTGCGGAAAGGACCCGATCACCAGCTCGTCTGACAACCGAGCTGGTGCTGAAAGTCCAGTCTCGGCACAACCGGATTGAAGCGCTCCGCCACATCTGCACTACTCTAGCTGACGAAGCTCAACCGACCACACTGGCGTTGCTCGATATGCTGATCACGCAGATAGACGAGGTCCATGGGGATTTTCGTGAGGAGCACGATTTTTTGAAAAGTTCGGGGCCCCCATCACACCACGACCATGAGTACTTTGCGAGCAGCTTGCGAATAACCGAGGTAACGCTTGCACGCAATAGCAAGATTGCAGTAAGGCAAGCAATGGAAAGACTATCACAGACCACACGCTGCCGCATCAGTCGTTCTCTCATCGGTTCAACTCACAAACACATGCTCAACCTTATGCAGCAACTGCACTCGCACACATTCATACATCGGCATTGACTCATCAATTTCAATCACAGGGATCGTTGGAAGGCACGCAACGCAGACACGTGACTCGGTTCAACTCACCATGTCTCACATAGTAAAGCTGAAGCTGGCGGATCCTGACTTTCTCACACCACGATCAATCGACATCATAATTGGGGCGGATATTTATGGACAGGTTATTAAACCTAACATTCTCAAGGGCACACCATCATCGCCTATCGCACGATTATCGATTTTTTGATGGCTCATCATTGGACCAGTCAACTCATGCCAATCTGACGCAGTCACTGTTCATCATGCTGCCGTGCAACACGATGATCAGGAATTATAGAACGTGCTCACAAAATGCTGGATTCAAGAAGAGCCACCAAAGGACACAGTCGCTTATCTTACACCAGAGGAGCAGGCATGCGAGGAACATTTTCGTGACATGCATCAGCGTGATTCTACAGGCCGATACATTGTTCAGCTTCCTCTCACATCGTCGCCTGCCAATCTGGGAAACTCATACTCAAAAGCACATCGGTGTCTGCAACACACTATTCGGAAAATCTCAAAAAATTCTGAGTACAGTCAGCTCTACCCACAATTCATGGACGAATATGAACAACTTGGTCATATGGTGAAGGCTTCCAAATCATCTTCAAGTGAAATACATTATTATTTGCCTCATCACGGTGTTCTCAGACCAGACAGCACCACCACAAAACTCCGGGTGGTATTTAATGGCTCTAGCTCAACATCTTCTGGGAAGTCTCTCAATGACATCATGCACACTGGACCTAATTTGTTGCTCAATATTTCGGACGTACGCATTTGGATCCGTCACCATAGACACATCTTTGCCACTGACGTTGCAAAAATGTATCGTCAAATTCGCGTTCCTCAAGAGGATTCGAATCTTTAAAGAATTTTATGGAAAGATGATCAACTCAACCCTGTGCCGTATCAATTAACAACAGTGACATATGGTTCAAAGCTGCGCCATTTTTGGCAGTTAGAACTCTCATGCAGCTCTCCGAAGATGAAGGCGATTTGTTTTTTCTTGCTGTGCCAGCTATCAAGTTTGGCAGGTACGTGGATGACATCTTCGGAGGGGCGGATTCAACTCATCAACTCATTGAGATACCTCAACAACTCAAGGACTTGTGCATGGCGGGTGGTTTTCCACTCGGCAAGTGGCATTCGTCGGACCTGAAGGTCCTTGCTAGTATCTCATCATCACCGTCAAGCTCAGTTATCACAATGGACGACTGCGAGACAAAAATTCTTGGTTTGACTTGGCTTCCTCATGAGGAAAAGTTCACATTTTCATGTTGGTTCAACTAAGCTCAGGAAATTTTCACAAAACGCCTCGTTCTTTCCGAGGTGGCTCAACTCTTTGATCCGCTTGGTTTCGATTCACCAGTTGTGTTCAGAGCCAAAATACTTTTACAAGAGCTCTGGCTTCACAAGCTCAACTGCGATGATCCACTGCCTTCCCAGGTCTCATCACAATGGATTGCAATCAGAGAAGATCTCACTTATCTGGCCAGAATCTCAATTTTTCTGTGGTTTGACACATAGAGCAACTCAACAGTGGAATTGCATGGCTTTTCTGATGCATCTCAATTATCCATGGCTGCAGTAATTTATATCACTGATAACTCATCATCCACAGGAAAGGTGACTTCACTTGTCTGCTCAAAAACCTGGGTAGCACCGCTCAAGAAGTTCACCATACCACGGCGTGAACTGATAGCTGCACTGTTACTTGCACAATTAGTTGTATACGTTCAAGCCACACTCAAGGTCGAAATCTCATCTACTCACCTGTGGACATACTAGTCGGTAACTCTCACTTGGATCAAAGCTCATCCAGCTCGGTGGAAAGACTATGTCCGAAACAGAGTAGCTCAAATTCAAGAACTCACACCCAATGCTCAATGGCGTCACGTGTCAGGCACAAGCAATACAGCAGGTTGTGCCTCACGGGGTATCTCAATATCTCAATTGGCTTTTTATCACCTGTCGTGGTCAGGTCCATCATGGATGGTTAAACCTGTTGAATTTTGGCCAACAACATCCACTGAACATGAAGATTTGGGCATTATGGAAGCTCAACCGGGGGTAGCTCTCTTCGCTGTAACTCTGACGCCTGAGTATCATTGGAATCTCATTCATCGGTGCTCATCACTCACAAAGCTGTGTCGTCTTACCTCATTTTGTATCTGGATAGTGGCCAGAATGAGGAGGTGGTTAGAATCGGCAGGAGCAGCTCCACTCACAGCAAAAGAGATGGCTGCAGCCATCGTCTTCTGGACGAAAGCAACACAAGCCGTGTTTTTTAAACACGAATTATAACAGCCGCAGCCAGGCTCTTTTCTTTCATCCTCTCATCGCTTCAGTCGACTAACAGCTTTCATCGACCAGGAGGGTGTACTCAGAGTAGGAGGTCGTCTTGGTCAATCAGCACTCACATACGAAGGAAGGCATCCTGCCACTCTACCTCGTCACTCTCGGCTCTCAACTCTCATTATTGGTCAAGCTCATCTGCTGGCTTTTCACGGAGGCACTCAGCTCACATTAGCTCAAATACGGCTAACTCATTGGATCGTTGGCGGAAGAGCTCCTGTGAAAATTCATATTTTACATTGCGTTGTGTGCTCGGTAAAGAAGAATTTGGGCTCAACGATTGATGGGTCAGCTACCTCTGTCACAAGTCACACCAACGCGTGCATTTACTCACGCGGGAGTTGACTACGCCGGCCCTCTTACACTCAAAACTTGGAAGGGGCGAGGTAACAAAATACACAAAGGCTGGATGTGTGTCTTTGTGTGTCTCGCCACTTCAGCTCTTTATCTCGAGGTAGTCAATGACTACTCAGCTGATGGCTTTTTCTTAATGTTTAGGCGTTTCTCATCTCGGCGCGGCATTCCTCATATCCTGTACTCTGACTGAGGCACCAATTTTGTTGGCGCTCACAAAGCCATACGTCAGTTGTTCAGGAAAGCCTCTCAAGAGCATCACGTTATCGCATCTTCACCCGCTGATCACCAAATTGTGTGAAAGTTCAATCCTCCTGCTGCTCCACACATGGGTGGCAAATGGAAAGCCGCAGTAAAATCTGTGAATTTTAATCTACGACGAACAGTGGGCGATACAGCACTCATATTTGAGGAGCTCACCACACTGCTGGCTCAAATCCAGGCGATACCCAACTTACAGCCTCTGGAACCACTCAGCGATGATCCTTATGACTCATCAGCTTTAACACCTGGACATTTTCTCATCGGTGAAGCACTCACAACAGTTCCAGAGCCAACTCTAGTGTATTGGGCGATCTCACGACTCTCAAGATGGCAATTGTTGCAGCAAAAGGTGTAACAATGTTGGCGTTAATGGTCTGGTCATTACTTACAACGGCAACAGTCAATCTCAAAGTGGCATCACCCTAACAACATTATCAAAATCGGCTCTTTGGTTCTGCTCACGGATGAGCGCTTTCCCCCGTGCAAGTGGCCACTTGCTCCCAGGCAAAGATGGGCTCACCAGAGTGGTGACACTCCGGACTGTTACCACTACTCTCACCAGGCGGATCTCAAAATTAGTGGTCTTACCCAGCATACAACATCATGAAAATTAATCAGCAACCTGGTTGCTGATTGCGGGCGGAAATGTTCGAAAATCAGCTGACGCACGGCGACTATCGATCGCCGTGCGTTGACCTGTTGCTGCTGGGTGGTGTGCTGCGTTCGGCTATCGCGAAGCTAGCCGAGGCAGCGCTCAGTGGGGCCGATTCCCGAAAAGCTGGACAAAAGTCGAAAAATGAAGTTTCATTTTATAGGATTTAGAGTACATAGATGGATAGAGTAATGTTTAAAGAATATAATGGAACATTTTATAAGCGCTAGTGAAGTATACCTGGCAAGTATAAGCCAGTACAAAAGAGACCTCGATCGTTCGAGCTCATATTCAAGCGTCATATTAAAAAATTCGTAGAAAATCATAAAATTGGTGTTTCTTAATTCTGCAAAATGGAGGTTTCAGGTTGAAGAAAGTAGTTTATTATCATATGCGTCGAAAATTATAACAGATACATATAAATTAATAGCTAAACAATGTCTAAAGTAGAAAAAAATGAAAAATTAAGTGCAATCATTTTAGAAAAACAGGGAAAAAGTTAAAAGTTCCGCAGTGTTCCGCAACGAAACAAGTTTTAAGTTAAAGTTTGTACTGTTATGTAACAATCTAGTAAAAATCAGCTGCAGCTAGCTGCAACTTTGTTTTTAGTGCACATTTGAATATAAAAAATTACAAATTCACATTAACCACTTGTTGCACGTTTTTTTCAAATGAATATAATTTTGTGAAACTTGTTACTCGGGGGTTTTTGGGGTCGCTGAATACGAATCCGGTGTCAAAAAGCCAAAATTCAAAATGGCGGATCCAATATTGCGGGCGCAATTTTCGAAATCGGTCGGATTCGCTTGAAACTTGTTACTCGGGGGTTTTTGGGGTCGCTGAATACGAATCCGGTGTCAAAAAAACAAAATTCAAAATGGCGGATCCAATACGGCGAACATGATGTTCAAAATAAAACCACCATTTTTTATTTTGTTTTTTCTTGGCTATGCAACGTGAATAGTTCCGTAGCGTACTGGCTTACACGCTGGACTCGTACATTATTGTTCTCGGTTCAAATCTCGTGTAGGTGATTTTTTTTATTTTGCATAATAATTATTTAATAACATTGGAGTTAAATTAATTCAGCAATTTTCATAACTTTAATAATTATTTTAATGTTATAAATAACTTATTTCGTATTAGAGTATATATTGTTGGATTCTAACATTTATAGAGGATAACGGAACATTTGAAAAGAGGCGACTGTATACATAGACCTACCTGCAATATATAGGTCTACCTATACATAGTGGAACAGATAGACTTTTTGCGAGGGTAATGGAATATTTGAAAAGGGTCGATCACGTCACAAAGGGTCGATAGGCCTACCTGTGGGCCTGTGGCAGTTACGAGCAGAGTTGCCTGATACGTATCTTTTTCGCGCATGCCCATTCAGTTTGGCATCCACGTGTTCATCAGTGAAGTAGTTAGTTCAACTATTTAAAGGTATATACCAGGTGTATGCATAAGTTTTTTCCGGTTTTTTGGTAAAAAAACACGTAATTTTCAAGGGAAATTAATTTTTGTTTTATTCAAAATATTAGCCATCGGCTTCTACACATTTCGCCCATCTTTCAGTTAACTTATGAATACCATGCCAGAAAAACTGCTTGTCTTTTGCGGCAAACCATCTGTCGAGCCATTTTCGGACTTCCTCGAAATTGCTGAAGTGCTGCTCTGGGAGCGCGTGTCCCATTGATGCGAAGAGGTGATAGTCAGATGGCGCCAAGTCTGGCGAATACGGCGGGTGCGGAAGGATGTTCCATCCAAGCGATTTCAAGGTGTCTTTCACTGCTTTTGCTGTATGAGACGGCGCATTGTCGTGTAACAAAATCACTTTGCCATGTCTTCTGGCCCATTCCGGTCGTCTTTCGATTAATGCGTGGTTTAAATTAATAATTTGTTGGCGATAGCGTTGTGTATTAACGGTTTCGCCGGGCTTCAAGAGTTCATAATACACAATACCGCTCTGGTCCCACCAGACACAGAGCATGGTCTTCTTGCCGAAGCGATTTGGCCTTGGTGTTGAAGGACCGGCTTCGCCAGGTGAAAGCCACGATTTTTTCCGCTTCGGGTTTTCAAAATAAATCCATTTTTCGTCATCCGTCACAATTCGATGCAAAAATGATTTCCTTTCGTGGCGTTGAAGCAGCACTTTACAAGTGACTTTGCGATTTTGTATTTGACGTTCATTCAAATCGTGTGGGACCCATTTACCGAGTTTATTGATCTTCCCCATTACTCGTAAACGTCTGCTGATTGTTTCTTGTGACACATGTAATGCTTCTGCTAATTGCCGTTGAGTTTGAGTTGGGTCATCATCCAATAACTCCTGCAATTGCTCGTCTTCGCATTTTTGTGGTCTACCAGAGCGCTCACTGTCTTTCACATTGAAATCACCACTTTTAAATTGTCGAAACCATGTCTCACATGTTCTAATCGTCGGAGCGGGTTAACCATATGTTTCTACCAGCAAACGTTGACTTTCAGCAGCCTTTTTCTTTTGATTAAATAAGAAAAGCAATGCGTGCCGCAAATGATCTTTTTCAGGCACAAAACTCGACATGATCACTGAACGATAAAACAAAGACGCTAGTTTTTGGCGGACTCAACTTGTGTGTGTTTGTAGGTTAATGTCAGACGAACAAAATGACGTATGTGTCAAATTAATACGCTGCGTACTTTTCGCTGGCGCCATCGCTTAGTTAAACCGGAAAAAACTTATGCATACACCTGGTATAGCCCTTATTTTGAAAGAGAGATGTTATTTGGATATAAATTTAATACCGGCTATGATAAATCAACTAATAATAAATTACTGTCACTCAATAATTTATTACTGCTTAATTTATCACAAGTTGCGTTAAATTTTTATAAGGGTAGTTATTTGTTGGGAAATATATGGGTTCCTTATGTTTACTTAAACTAAAATAATTATAAATTAACTGTTTGAACATGTTAATTTTATTTCACAAAATCTATTTTGTTTCAGAAAATGATTATAAGAAATATGTGCGTCAAAGAAAAAATTACTTGCATGTAACTGAAGTACATTCACTTGAATAAAAAAAGGAAATGTAACTTGTAAATAGTATAAAATAAGTCTTTCAAAAGTGATTTTAATCAATATAATTATAGATGTAAAAGTGGATGTTTTATTATTTTTTATCAAATATATAATTTACTTACAGATTTATAAAAAGTTAATAAATTTTTATAATCGCTATTTTGGATCTGCCATTTTGAATTTTATCTTTTTCACATCGGATTGATGTTCAGCGACCTCAAAAACCCCCGAGTAACAAGTTTCAAGCATATCCGGTTGATTTCGAAAATTGTGTCCGCCATATTGGATCCGCCATTTTAAATTTTGTTTTTTTCACACCGGATTCGTATTCAGCGACCTCGAAAACCCCCAAATAACAAGTTTCAAGTGAATCCGGCCGATTACGAAAATTGCGTCTGCCATTTTGGATCCGCCATTTTGAATTTTGTTTTTTTTCACACCGGATTCGTATTCAGCGACCTCGAAAACCCCCAAATAACAAGTTTCAAGCGAATCCGGTCGATTACAAAAATTGCGTCCGCCATATTGGATCCGCCATTTTTTATTTTGTTTTTTTCACACCGGATTCGTATTCAGCGACCTCGAAAACTTACAGAAACCAAGTTTCATACAAATTCGATAAACATTCCGTTTTATAACTGAGTATTTTCGGTTTACTATCGCCATTTTGAACCCTCCATTCTGTTTTTTTACAATTTTGACTCCAGATTCGTAATCAGCGACCCCAAAAACCCTTATATACTATATCTCAAACAGAATGAACTACGTTTTCGACTTTTGACCAGCTTTTCGGGAATCGGCCCCACTGTGCAGCGCCTCGCAGACATGCTACTTAAGCGAGAGGCTGCCTCTCTTGTTTGACTTCAGCGTCTCACAACAACGTTTTTGTACTACGCAGCCATCTTGCGAATTTTAGACACTTTTTCGGGAAAACCGCTGTAACAGCTACTTCAACTACGCTCACCTTGGACTTTTTCACCGCCTCATACAGGATCTACTCATCGTATACGTGCTGAACTGAACTCAGAAAACTCGGTAAGCATGCACCTTCATAATTTATATAAATTCAATGTGGGTGAGGTGGAGAAATCTTATTTGTGCATCCTCATAATCTCATGTTGTGGCGTACTCTGCAGCGCAGGCTGTACCACGTTTCACATCACAAATTTCAGCACTCAATTATTATAATTGAACGTTCATCTCGTTAAAATTCACTCTACATTTTTTTGTGCTATTTTTTATATCATATATATTTTTGTAGTTATGTAGTCGATGGTAGAATAAAAAACCACTTTCTGTACCTACATCTATGCTCTGGTTATTTTACTGAAAACTAAAAACTTAAAAATAAAAAAAACGATAGCGCAACATTTTTTTCGGATCAACCGACTCTTCTTTACTAATTATTTCAATGGGTTATTCGCGTATTGAAAAAAAAAATTAACGAGACAGCACAATAATCTGTAACCACTTGAAAATCTCGTGACCCGTGATCCACATTACATTTTTTGCGTTTAAAAATACACGTCTAATCCTTTTTGATCGCAGTATCTGCTCGATATCTAGCACTATTGCCAGTAGTGTCTCTACATGCAGACGAATTATATATTGGTATGGGAATGAGTTCCCGCTGTTTTTACTTAGATGTCGTTAGTAGCTTTGCCTTCATTTTATTTAATCGGGCAATACATGTTCTTTGAAAGTTAGATGTCAAGCTTCAATAATCACTAGTGACATTTGTTCAGAACATAAACAACAATTTTTTGCGTCTCATTGAAAATGTCGAATTTTGTGCCAAAAAAACAGCATTTGCGGGAAGTTTTACTACATTATTTTTTGTTAAAGAAAAGTGCAGCGGAAACGCATCGGTTGCTCGTAGAAGCTTATGGTAAGCATACTCAATCGAATACAACCTGTAGAGACTGGTTCCGACGATTCAAAGATGGTGATTTCGAAGTAGGAGACAAGAAACGTGAAGGCGGACCAAAAAAGTTTGAAGATGCAGAATTGGAAGCATTGCTGGATGAAGATCCATGTCAGACCGAAAAATTATTGGCAGAACAGTTGAATGTGGACCGCTCTACTATTGGCAAGCGTTTACATGCATTGGGATTCGTTCGCAAGTTCGGAAATTAGGTCCCACACGAATTGAAAGAACGGGACATCGAGCGCCGAAAAACCATCTGCGAACTCTTGCTTCAACGCCAGCAAAGAAAGGGTTTTTTACATCGGATCATCACTGGAGATAAAAAGTGGATTCGATACGACAATCCGAAGCGCAAACCAGCATGGGTCAAGCCAGGGAAACCGGGACCATCGACGCCAAAAGCAAATATTCATGGAAGTAAGGTTATGTTGTGCATATGGTGGGATCAGAGCGGCGTCGTGTACTACGAGCTGCTGAAACAGAACGAAACCATCACTGGGGATCGTTACCGGCGACAACTGATCTGTTTGAAGCAAGCTCTGGGTCGAGAACGGCCGGAATGGGACAATCGGCATGACAAGCTGATTTTGCAGCACGACAACGCTCGGCCACACGTTGCTTTAGTTGTCAAGAACTACTTGGAGGGGCAGAACTGGGAGATTCTACCCCACCCGCCGTAATCACCAGACATTGCTCCTTCAGACTACCACTTGTTCCGGTCGATGCAGTCAACCCTGGCAGAGCAGCACTTCACATCATACGAAGATGTCAAAAAATGGGTCGATAACTGGATTGCTTCCAAGGAACCGGAGTTCTTCTGTCGCGGAATTCGTTTATTGCCCGAAAGATGGGCGAAGGTTGCAGCTGCCGATGGAGCATACTTTGAATAAACCAGTCATTCGTTTTCGATTCAAACAAACGTCTTTTATTTCACCAAAAAACAGCGGGAACTCATTCCCATACCCAATAACATAATAAGACTGGAGAATAATGAAGAATTATCGATATTTATCAAGAAACCTGTCCTTCGTCGTCTTGAAAAAGCGATATGTTATGTAACGGTATTTTTTTTTATTGTTAACAATTATTTTTATTTTTCGTGGGAATTCGGGCTCAAACACAGGACTAATTAATGTTAGACTTCGGGGTGGGTGAGAGTAAGGTTTATTAACAAAAAGAAAAATTTCGTAAAAATGTCAATATTCGGTTTCTGCCTACTGATACCCCGTACAATGCATTTAAATTCGGAAATTTCAGCGATTATTCTTACATTGTTTTCGTATATTGCGTGTACATAGATTCTCGGTATACCCGGCTTGAAGTTCTGTTATTATTTCGTACGCTGGTATGGAGCTGTACGCTCAATGCACACACACACCAGACCCGCGTGCCTCGCTCTTCGAGCCGATGTCTCGCTGGTATCTCTATCCTTTTCTATCT
The DNA here is from genome assembly GCA_963942595.1 of Cylloceria caligata. Taxonomy (NCBI): domain Eukaryota; kingdom Metazoa; phylum Arthropoda; class Insecta; order Hymenoptera; family Ichneumonidae; genus Cylloceria; species Cylloceria caligata. The sequence continues at coordinate 27,225,529 of OZ012710.1, forward strand.
CTCATATAATTCACTTTCTTTGGATCTCTTTCACTCTCACTTGCTTATACGCTTGTCGTTTCTCCAACCGGTTAAAATGCTACGTGACCGAGTTTTATTTTCTTCAATATTGCTGACCTAACTCTATTTGATTTATTTTCTACACTTAGCTCTATTTGCTTAAATCTATTTTCTTAAAACTATTCACTTGATCCTATTTAATTAATTCTACGCAACTCAGTTTATTCACTTAAGTCCTATCTAAATCTCGATTATTATCAAATTCCATGATATCTCACTAATCATTGTTCATTTTATTTAGATAATTCGCCTGTCCTTCCTCTTTGGCTAGTCTTTGTTTTCCTCTCACTTGTTATTACTTTTCTCGTGTAATCACGGACTTTGCAATATGTGAACGAGAAAATGACTCTTGAATTTTTACTGGTAATCTGCACGTTTCGATTTTTCTGTCCTTTTGCACTAGTGTCAAAAACGCTAAGAGACCCTCTCTCCCCACGCAGGCTCTTTTATAGTCTTCCTCTTGCTCCGTTCTGCCCTACGTCATCATCCGTTCTTGTTTCGAAATCTAACGCATTTCTTAATTTTGTAGCTTGCCGTCGCCGCGCTACGCGTCTTCCCTTCGCCGCGAAGCGAGGCCAGGTGGTCGCTGACCTGCTGTTTACGGCAGCGAGGGAATTCCGGAGGTGTCACGTAGCAAGTTTTTGTCACATCTCCGGGTTCGGTAGCCTAGTGCCCGCTGTACTCGTACTTCCGAATATAATTCCGGCTCTTATAGCCGTTCGACATAATAAAGTGGGCTAGAGAGTGTAGCTATGCTACATTATCCCCCGCAAATGTGAGTAAGGGGTCTTGTGTTTCGAAGGAGTGTTTCCGAAAATATGAGGAAATTTTGAAAAGTTGCCCAATGCTACCAGTGACATCAACACCGGTGGTTGGAGCGTTTGGCGGGGAGACAGAACGCTTAAAGAAACAAATCATGGTCGAGGTGGCGCGTACGGATCGACAGGAGCATTACAGATGTTAGTGGTGCCAAAATTGGTAAGGCCAGAGCTAATCGGAATCAGTGGGATGTGGACATTAATAAATTCGAGAGACACTGAACAGCGAATCTTAGCAGTAAGAAATAAGATAATCGCGAAATTGAGTCATGGAGTATGGCGACATAAGAAAATCTACGTTTACTTTAAGAAAAAAAAAAAAAAATAGATGAAATACAATGTGAGAGATCTTTGGACGAGTTGCGAATGCAACTCTTTCAAAGATCTCGGGGGATAATGTAACATAGTTACACTCTCCAGCCCACTTTATTATGTCGAACGGCTATAAGAGCCGGAATTATATTCGGAAGTACCAAGTACAGCGGGCACTAGGCTACCGAACCCGGAGATGTGACAAAAACTTGCTACGTCACACCTCCGGAATTCCCTCGATACCGTAAACAGCAGGTCAGCGACCAGCTGGCCTCGCTCGGTGGCGAGGGGAAGACGGGTAGCGCGGCGACGGCAAGCTACATAATAAAGAAATGCGTTAGATTTTGAAACCAAAGCGGATGGTGATGTATAGCAGAACGGGGCGAGGGGAAGGCTATAAAAGAGCCTGCGTGGAAGGAGGAGCTCTCTATGCGCTGATAGCCCAAGTGTCGAAGTACAAGGAAATTAAAAAACGAAAGATTGAGATTACGGATTAATAATCAAAAGTTACTTTCGATTTCATAGTGTAAAATCCGTGTTTACATGAGAAAAGAGACAACAAGTGAGTGGTAAATGAAGACCAGCCAAAGAGGAAAGACAGGCGAGAAATTTCCATAAAATAAACAATAATTAGACGAACATTATAGGAAGTGTCATTAACCAAGATTTAGCTAGGTTGTAAGTGAATAGAATTAGGTGCTGTTTGAGAAATACGTCCGATGGTGTAGTTTGACAGATCTTGAACCTGTGAATGTATTGGAAATAATGAGTCTTCACTCAAGACAGGGTGAAATAAAACCAGACTTGTAGATGGATAACAGAGAAAGTAGTTTATTTTGTACCATCCGCTTGCAATTTACAAAGTATATAAAAAAGGAACAAATAATATAAAAAATGAACAAATTGAATTTTGAATCTAAATGTGAGCAGCACACAATTATATTAATTGCGTGCTGAATTTAAACTTGAGACAGCGGTGCGTGCAACGTAGCGAGAGCTACGCAGCACGACACGCTGATACCATTGAGTGCGAAAATGTTTGTGCGTAATTCACTGCAACCACTCAGCAGTGTATTGCAAAGTGGTTGCAGTGAATTAATGAGAGCATTTGCAATAACCTTTGCTTGAGTGCTATTGCGGTGTGAACTCAGCTACGCAGTCAGGACTGCGCAGCACAATACAACATATATTGAGGATGCACAAGTGAGCAGTGTATAGTCACTGTGCTTTCCCAGCAGATTTTCGGGAGGAAAGCACAGTGAATATAAACACCAGCATAATTGTATTAATTATCTGGCAAAAGAATTGATGCAAAACGTGGTGCAGCATGTGCTGCAGCGCACGCCAAGAGTGAGGCCAAGTGCTGATGTACCATATTTTCTCCGCACTGGTAATGAATTACGCATAATTGTGCCAGAGCACTCTTACCTTGAGCAATGAGTCCTGGTGAGTGTTGTTGAGCGATGCCGATGTAGAAGGTTGGTGAAAAGGTCCGAGAAGTTCAAAGATGCGCGTGCTGTCCGAAGGGATGTGTGTCGCCAAAAATGCCAAATTCTCAAGATGGCTGCGAGTATGAAAGTTTCGTTGGGCGCTGGAGTCAGTTGAGCGAGATAGCCGGTGAGCGAAACCGAAGTCAAGCGAGAGAGACATCCTCTCGCTCGACGCGGCGTGCCAACGAGGCGCATCCTCGGCTTCGCGAAGCCCATGCCTCGGCTATCTTCGACTCAACCGAACAACGCGTGGTAGAGCAGCGCAACAGGTAGGCGCACGACGATTATCGATCGCCGTGCGCCAGCTGATTTTCCAACAGGTGCATAGAATTAGTTGGATAGAATTAATGGGTTAGAGTTAAGAAAATAGAATTAAGCCGATAGAGTTAAGTGTAGAGGATTGCTTCAATAGAAGTAGGTCAGCAGTGTTTAAGAAAATAAAATTAGGTCGTGTGGCTTTTAAACCGACATTACAAGCAAGAATTGAGCAGGTGTGCGAGTGGAAAAGAGACAGTAAGGAGGTGAAACGGGTGTGAGAGAGAGAGCGTCATAAATATAAGCGAGATATCGTCTTGAAGAGTGAGTCCGACGTGTTCAGCGGTGTGTGTGTACATCGAACACACATCTCAATACCAGCGTCCGAAATAATAACAGATCTTTAAGCCGTGCATACCAAGAATCTATGTAAAAGGAATATAAGATAAGAATTGTGAAAATAATCGTCGGAATTACCGAGTCAATGAATTGTACGGGCTATCAGTGGCCAGAAACCAAATATTAACATTTTTATGAAATTGTTCTTTTTGTTAATAAACCTTACTCTCACCCACTTCGAAGTCTAACATTAATTAGTCCTGTGTTTGAGCCTGAATTCCCACGAAAAATAAAAATAATTGTTAACGATAAAAGAAAAATACCATTACAGTTAATAAATAAACTACTCTCGTACTAAACCACTAATGTGTTTTCATCCAGGGCAGGAATGGCTTGACGGTTATACACCATTAATAAAGATTACACGAATGTGCGCTCCACGTGTCATTATGCCTTACGTACCTATACAAGAGACTTGCAGAAAGCCGAGCTTTTACGCGATGTCCTGGGCCGTGAAGTCATCAATTAGGAAGAATATGACGATTTAACGTCGAAAATTATGCCAGTCACCAATGTTTACTGTATTCGTCATGGTTTCGAAAGAAGACGATGTAAAGTGTGTTTTATTGGGCCCCGTTTATTTACAACTTCTCGATAAATCCACGCCAATTAATAATCCGCAAATGCCGCCAAGCTACGAAACAACGAATAAAGAAAATACACTGAATAAATCTGTAAGCATGGAGTATATTGTGACGTAGTCACGACCTGGAAAGGATAAAGAAAAAAAAGAATAAAATAAAACAAAAATCAATACAAATAAAATCATTTATTTGTAGCACATACAGAAAATAAAAGAGATAAGAAAGGATAAATTCGCAGTAAAGTCCATGCGAGACCGCGAAACAGGCTGAATCCTGTTGAATTCCCTCACTGCCGAAAAACAGAGGGTCAGCGACCGGCTGGCCTCGCTCGAGCAGTGAGGGGAACGAAGGGGCACGGTGGCGGGGCAATCTGAAACAAAAGAAATCACATAGGATATTAGGATAAGAGTAGTTAAAACAAGAGAGTGGGAAAGGAGAGAAAGATATATAAGCCAGCTTCAAACAGAGAGACTCTCTTATTCGTTTTCAACTGTCTACAGAGTCATAGCTCGTTGGTGCGCAACCATAAAGTCTTTTAAAATATCCAGAAATCCAGTAAAAATCTAAGAACTTTAAACAGAAAAGGGTGTGAGTCAGCCCTACAAAATTACTAGAACTTTGACAAATAAAAGATACAGTGCAAATTAGTGGAGGAACAAATATAAAGATGAGTAGTAAACATTATCGGACCGGATAAAAACAGAAAATATTCCAAAAGGAACAATTTAAGAAGAGGAAGTTAGTGGCATTAAAATAAATAATTAGGGTTTAGCTTAGGAAAATTAAGAAAATAGTGTAAGAAAATTTAGATAGAATAATTAGCAATAAGTCAGGATAGTTTATAAGAAGAATTATGAACGCAGCACAGCGATAAGTTTGAAAGGTTTGGTTGCGGTACCAAGAGGTTGCCAAATTAAAAACTTGGAGTAAGGTAAAGGTGGGACAACACTGAAAAAGAAAACAGAATGACAAACAACAGTTAGAAAAATTATAACATAAAGACTTGATACAGTAGATTTGAAATTCGTGATAAATCACCGCTTCAAGAAAGGAGAGACTCTTGGAGTAAGATTTTGAAACAGAGCTAGGAAAATTAATTAATAAATAGGATTAGGAGGGCACTAGTGAGCCCGACCCATAGAAACTCGATTTAGAATTTTAAGGTAATTAGGAAAATAATTAGGCGAGAACCAATTTCGGTAGTTTCGTCAAGCGCGACGGAGGAGAACGACACCACTCAACAGACATAAAGAATAAGAGAAAGATATATTAAAAGACCAAACTCACCAAGAGAGAAGAACAACTGGAACGTCCACGTCCAGCACTGAAGATTTCTTGAGAGATCCGATAACTAATTGCTAAATAATTAAGGGTCACTGGAAAATTGCGAGACGGAAACTGTCATCATTCGACACACAAAGTATATTATTCGCAAACCGGGATCACTATCACTACTATAAAACACACTGGAAATCTCACGGGGACGGCACGACCATAAAAATCAAGGAGCCCGAACGCGAAACAGCACGAAAAACAAACTATTTTAATTAATTCGCAATACAACGCGGACTCGGACATAGACCCGGCGTCCATACCATAGACTTATATAATAGACTGCGCATTCTTATGAGCCGGCTGTCCGAGGGACCGAAGGACAGAGATAGTATAAAAGTACCACTCTCTCTCTCGCACATCGCAGAGAGTGGGGAGGAAGTTTGAGGGGAGTTGTCGAGGAGAAGTGTAGCAGGCGGTGAGGGGAAAAAGTGAAAACGTCAACATATCAGTATTATATTTAAATATTTCAATAATATTACATGCTATGTATGAAATCTTTTCAAGTCATTGATTTTGAAATAAAACTAATTTAGTATGAAAATGTCTTATTCTCTTAGTCTCATGTTGTGAACGTTTAGTATAATATTGAACTGCGCTTTATATTTATCAATAAGTATAGTATTTGTCAAGATACTTGCTTGTGGAAAGAAACATCCGCAATAGCACCAGCTTGTAATTTGCAAATGCAGCACAAGTGAACCATTTTTTTAAATAAATGTATTTCACGAGCTGTCTACCCAGGGTTAGAGGTTAGAACTGTTTCCCAGTCCCTCTTCTGCTCTCTTCCATGCACTCTCCTGTTCTTCTTTCACATCCGCACCAACTGGCGTGTTAGAATGAGACACAGGTACTTTTCATATTGCTGTCTCTTTCGGGTCTTGCGGACAGCGTCTCTTACAGAACCGCGCAGTCTATTATATAAGTCTATGGTCCATACCAGCTGACCGACGCGCCAGCAACAGCAAATCAAGCCAAGCAGACCGTGCATCAGCAGCCAGGCGAGCGAGAGATCAAGACGGCCGAGCTCGATTCTCCCTAGTTGGGACATCCACCGCTGAGCGCAGAAGTTGGAATCCGATAACACCACGGGTAAAGACGAGCGCGGAACCTTCAGAGCGATTACACGGCACAAATCAATTGTACGGCTAAAGGCGCCAAAAAGCCTAACACCGCAGAATTCTATAATAATTATTGAATAAATCCTCCTATAGAAGTCTACAATTAATTATCTAAGTGTTCGAGCCCGAATTCTTCCCCTCAGAAGACTAAAATTTAATGCTAACGTAGAAATACCGTTACAATATATTGAACGACATTACACCATCCTGCAGTAGTGACATAGTCACTATCGAATGGAGGAACTGTGCCGGCTAACGGTGAAATAGTCGCGCTTTTCCGAGACAAAAACAGACACGTAATCTCGCCATCAACTAAATAACCAGCGCCTCCACCGCGCAACAACCACCAACAACGACATCCAACGCAATCATAATTCGCAACCAAGCATCGACAGCAGCTATCGAACTAGTATGAACAGTCTGCAGTTATGAAATGCTCTACAACGAGTAACTGCTTAGATCATACAAGTATTCCCAGCCGATCGCATACCGAGTCGCTTGTCTAGACCTGCCGAACTAGTGCGAAACCTGGACGAATCTGGATGGCTGCGTATGTTGAGAAAAATGAACATGGCATCTTTTTCCATAGTTATAGATTGCTCCCACTCGTCAACCAACCTCGTAAGCATCTTCGTTGATACTATCAAAGCTACGAGTTGAACATACAATCCCTCTAATGTCTTAAGTCTTATATATGCGGCTATGTTTCTTGATTTTATGGCTCTTGATTATACTCTGTATGCTTTCACATAGTTTTATGACAAACAGGGTAAAAAATTATCACATAGCTGTAGGATACTACAAGCGACTAAAATATTCAATAATATAAAGGGCTACGGATATAATAGAAACTCGTGTATATAAACTTGTACAGAACGATTTTGGATTTTATCTATGAATTATTGGCCAGTCAAATTAGGATAAATAAAAATATTAATTACAAAAGTTTTGAAATTTAGCATGGATGTTCGCATTGGTATACTCATGAACGTTGTAACGGTATTTTACGTTATCATTACCCTTAAAGGGTTTTAGTTCGAACTCGAGCAGGGAGGAAATTAATATAGGCTTCTGTATTAGGTAAAAGTATGGTTTATTAGACACATTAAATAAATTATACAGGTAAAAGTTAAATAATTTGTGTGAGAATTAAATGTGCTCCTTTTTCCTTAATTTTGGTGATTATGCACCTGACAAAAAGAGCTTGTCCCGGGCTTACGCATGCCTATGTAATCGCGTCCGCATTAAGTAGGAGATTTTATATTGAATTACTGAAGTATTATCTGTAGTTATATGGTAGTATAGTTTCTACACATAGAAAGAGTCTGTAGAGATTGCTATTGTTTGTATATCTATATCGGCTCTGTTATTATTCCTCGGTGTTCGGAGGTAGCCTATTCTATAGCTATAGTGCGTGGACTGTAGTGGGGACAGAGCTCTCACTCGAGCTCTCCTGGCTGAGCGATCTACTCGCTGGTCCCGCCGCTGTTCCGGTGGAGGCTTCAGCGCGGTGCAGCCCCGGTGCATTGGCGCATCGGAAATGCTACAGGAGCGTCCCTAGCTACTTTTTAGGGGTTTTTTGAGTCTCTGAGGGATATAGTATACATTTCTCCATACCACACTGGTGTCTTTCAGAGGTAAGATCTCGTTGGCTTGTATACTCTGCTACGTGGATGACTGGTGGCTCAGTAGTTGACCTTGGAAGATGTTCGTTTTCCCTAGGCCATAGGTTTCAGGCCTGATCTTTGGAGTGGTGCGGTTGGAGATGCTTCTCCTTGGGTTGACTAGGTGGTCCTTCTTTAGTTGGATGGCTGGTCCTCCTTTGGTCGATTAGCTGGTCTTTCTTTGGTTGATTAGGTGGTCCTCCTTTGGTAGATTCCGGATGTTGGCGAAAGTCTGTGAACAGAATGCTCTCAGACTGTGGTTTGCCGTGCCCTTTTATACCGGCTTCCCCGCTCTTCTTTCGTTTCCGTCGGTATAGCAGGGTATTACTATATCTTCTAGTCGTCCTGTAGCCCATCTCCTGTAGCCCATTTGTCCCGTTAATTTCCTCTTCTTGGTTATCGTGAGTTAGCGCGTTCCTTTTAGATGGTTCATCATACGTTACTTGAGACTATAGCATTACTGCTTGGTAGTATAACTATAGCTCGAGTAACGGTAGTTGGTTTATAGGTGTGCGTGCTGTGTGGCATGGTTCTCTATGTGTGTGGGTCTCGTTTAAGCTCGTCATTTAGGCGGTATATTTAAGTATAAGACGAATATGTCGTCTTAACGTGTCAAAAGTCATCAAACATTGAACTCGAGTTCAAGCAGCCATCTTTTAAAAGCTGCGCACTTTTATGGTTTTTTGCATTTATCACGGGAATACTCACTTTTATTTAAAAAAAATAGATATAAAAATAAAAGACTATTAAATTCTCTATAAAAAACGTTAAATACATTTTTTAGTCAGGGTAATAGTTTGATTATGAATGATTTGAATGAATTGACTCACGTGATTAATGACGAAACCTTTTCGTAACTCTGCTGGTGCTGGGGACATCTTTGAGGATGAAATTACCAGACGATGTCGTATTTGCTGACTCGCTCAGTACTGCCATCTGGATATCATCCACACAGCATATAAACGAGCGTGGCCTTATTGCCGAGACGATAGCGTGACCTATGGAAATCAATTTTCTTGACATATAAGCTGCTGCCATGTTATATTTTTTGACATGATATTTGAGAATGCTTGGGCATTCTGCTACGCGTAGCTAGACTGCGCACTGTAGGCTAGCATGGAGACTTGCTGCTGCCACTCAGCGGCAGCACCATGCAGAAGCTATAAATCTTGCACTAGGTCTGCGTGCCGAGCAACAGGTCGCTGCGCGCAAGCGCTCTACGACGGCTTGGCTTGACAACGGCTGCTTTGGATAACGCAGCCATCTTGCGTTTTTTGCTCTCGCACGGTTTTCATCGTCACCGTGTTCGTGCGTGCTCAGTTCTGTGCATCTTAATAAGACTCAACGATCAACTCGGCCGACCTATAGTCTCCACAACCCAGTCATCATATCTGCAGTGATATATCGACGTCGGCACACCTGTACATCATCATTTGGCTCATCTTGTCGTGCACCCAGCGTCAGCTTCACCGCGAGGCCTGGTCGTGACAGACCTTCTCATCGATTACACACGATTAATATAATCGTGTGTGGTAATTAGCTCACCGACATTTACTCTCTCCTCTATACGCTTATTTTAATGTCCGTATAATATGTCGTCCATCACTTCAAATTAATTATACATTTCTTCCATAGCCGTTTAAACTTCTTCTACCTGCGGACGTTCTCTCTTTTTACTTCTTGGAACTTGCGAAAAAAATGCAACAAAGTAGGATTGATAATACATTGCATCTGCTGCAACTAGAACAATTGTGTCCTTCTTGCCATTTTTTACCTCGTCGCCCCACTTATCGGTCCTATTCTCCGATGCATGCAATATTTTGTCTCGTAAGGGTATACTTCGAACATTACACACTTTTCGTTGTTTGTCGACGGGCATCGTTTTTCTCTTCTGCATAATTCATTATTGATTTCCTCTATGCAATATAAACATTGTTCACAGAAATCGAAACGGGACAATGACAGTCGCAAACTCTCACCGCGCTTTTCAGTGTCAGGCTATTCAACGCTGAGATTTTTACGCAATGCAGCTTTGATACCGTCCGATCGAGAATAGTTCTTTTGATACGAAATGTGAACTGACACAATCTTAACACCTAACTGTACATGCTTATTGTCTTTTTTTTCGATGCCAGCTTTAACGAGAGTTTCGATTCCTTTTTGTTTTACTACGACTACATCGTGGCTCAAGATACTGTCTTCACAAATAAAACACTCTCCTCTGTGGCCATGATGCTGGCCGTATAAGCTGAAATTCACCAATTTTTCTCGCCAAAATAAAAAATTACGTGTGAACCAACACGCGATACTCCGAACCGCAGTGCAGACTGAGGCAGGCGATGAACTAGCACGGCCGTGCCCCTCGTCGGCCCTGCTTCCAACCTCTTATTTCACACTAGACGAATTCAAACAAAATAGTGGATCTGGGAAAAAGTTCGTGGCATTTTTGCCGATAGATAGCATCAATTGCAGGACACCACTAAACGCCCGTTGGAAAGGTGACACTTCAAGCGTTACATTGAGTGTGTTAGAAAATCAGCTGGCGCACGGCGATCGATTTTCGCCGTGCGTCGACCTGTTGCTGCTGGGTAGCGTGCTGCGCTCGGCTATGCCGGAGATAGCCGAGGCAGTGCCTCGCGAACATGCTGCTTGAAGCAAGGGGCTTGGGCTCTTTCGTTTGACTTTGGCATAGCTCTCTGTATCTCACCCATTTGACTTCAGCGCTCAACGACGCTTTCATAAAGTGCAGCCATATTGAAAAATTAGAGACTTCTGTGAAAACGCGCTTGGCCAGCGCACACATCCTCGGTACACTCGCTCGGACTATTCACCATCTCACCGGATCTTCTCAACATTTTCGTGCTTACCAAGACTTAAGTGCACGGTAAGAGTACATCGTTACAATTTCTCTAAATTCAATAACGGTGAGGCGAGTAAATCTCATCGGTACATCAACAGAAAGGTCTTATTCTTTGGCGTGCTCTGCAGCACGGGCTGTACCACGTTTTCCTCATCACATTTTGCCTGCTCGATTAATATAATTGCGCGTGTGCCTATTATTCACTGTACTTTCCCCCAACTAAACTTGCTGGGAAGGTACTGCAAATATATTCTAATCACTTGTGTATCATCAACCTCTCACTTTGACGTGCTCTGCAGCATTGGCTGCATCACGTTCTTTCACATCACATTTCAGCACTCAATTCAAGTGCTAGTACTCTCACTCACTCTCTGTATTTTCTCTTATATAAATCTACAGGGTGCGCCATCTCAATCTGGTCGATGGAAGTATTGAATAACTCTGACAGATTTTAACCGACCAGCGTCGTACAACACGTTTCGTATAGGTTATTTCAGTACAATTTCAACCATGTATCGCTATACGCCGAAAAACGCGCTTGGCTTACGCTAATAACGTTAGTCGAATGAAGGAAGCTGAGCCGGATTTTTGGGAGCGAATTCTGATGACCGACGAGGCTCATTTCACCCTCTCTGGCGCTGTCAACAAACAAAACTGTCGCATGTGGGGCACTGATAATCCTCATATTATGCACGAAACTCCATTGCACGATGAGAAAGTGACAGTTTGGGCCGGTGCTTGCTCAAAAACCACCATTGGACCATTTTTCTTCAGAGCTGGTGAAACTGTCAATGGGGATCGATATCGGTGGATGTTGGCACACTTTGTTTTACCACAAATACGTGAAAAAGGTCTTAAGGAATTTTGGTTCCAACAAGATGGTGCGACATGTCACACTGCGCGCTCAACAATGGACTATTTGCGTCGGAAGTTCCCAGGACGTGTGATATCAAAGAAAGGTAATATTGACTGGCCACCAAGATCGCCGGATTTGACTGCACCGGACTTCTTCTTGTGGGGATTTTTGAAAAGTAAAGTCTATGCCAACAAGCCGAAGACCATAGAGGAGCTAAAAAACAACATTCGAGCCGAAATCGCAGCGATATCGCCCGAGACGCTGGCAAATACAATGGAAAATGCCGAAAAAAGAGCTCATTTTTGTCTCAGTAATAAAGGCGGACATTTGATCGATGTGGTTTTTGGAAACTAATCAAAATAAATTGTAATGAATCAAATTTAATAAAAAAATACGACTTTGTGAAATCTGTTGAAAATTCTCTGAGTTATTCAATACTTCCATCGACCAGATTGAGATGGCGCACCCTGTACCTTCATAGAACCTTGTCCACTTTCACTGGCGAATCCGCGTTTTTGCCATCTGAAATCGTAGGAGACCGTTAGATAGATGATCCCTGCTTTGCCATTAACAGAAAGGTAAGGACGCTTACGCCGAGACGATCTACGAAACATAAATGAAATTGAATGAAAATCTATCTTCGATCTTAACCATAAATTGTTTGTTAGTAAGTGATAAGCACATCTTAGAGATTGAAAGTAAGGAAACAGTGATTTAAAAAAAAATGCATACGAAAAAGTCTTGCAAATTAAAATAAAACCAAGTAATAAATCCCAGTGCATAAATATTATAACTTTCTGCATTATAAATGCAAATTTTAAAAAATGTGGAATTTGTAGCTTAGTAAGAGATAAAATTGCTTCTGTTAATTAAGCGACATAGCTGCATACCAAAACAGAGTTAATTTGTTGGAATGTAATTAATTTGCCATCTCCAAAAACACACAACCATGTTCACAACCGTGCGAAAATGTGCAGTATAAATTAAATGTACTACTATTCTATTTTGATCGCATTACGCTGAGAAAACTTCTGTACTTCCTGAGGATCTAATGATAAATCCCATATTATTTTATTGAAATTATTCGCGATAAAAATCGAATTTATAAAAGAATACTTACACGTTTTTATTCAATAAAGCTATTGTAAGATTCTTCTCTAACTGTATCGCTTCTTTGACCGATGCTTTAGCTGTGGTAACAAATGCCTTTCCGACTCGTTTCTCTGTACGTTTTAGAATATTATGCGTTGGCGGAGGGACATCCATATCGGCGAAAAAATTTTTTATTTGGTCATGGCCACTGCCAGTTTCAATTGAGCCTAAAGGGACAGGTCCATTAAATACTTGTATAAATAAATATCTAAGTTGCAAAACGAAAAGACTTGTCAAATCCTATACAAAAAATAGAATTACAAATACCCAATGCAGCTTTACCAGTTGACATCATACAAGGGATAACCTTCAAGTCCCGAAATTTTTTTTTTATGTACGAGGTGTGTTAAAAAAATAACGGGAAATTTCGTTTTTTGGACAGAATTTTATTTATTTGTCTACAACAATGTCCCCTTCAAAATAGCCCCCATTAGATATTATACACTTATGCCAGCGCTTTATCCAATCCCCGAAATACTTCTGGAACTCTTTCTTTGGGATAGCTTTTATCTCATTCAGCGATGCGTTTTTAATCTCATCTCTGGTTGCAAGACGACGGCCCTTTGATGTTCTCTTTATTTTTGGTGATGTGCCGCGGAATATTTCACTCCGTATTTAATATATTCGGGAATATTCCATAGCAAAGAAACATTGGAATTCGTTCAAGACAGGAAACGAAGTCCAATGCCCGATCGTACAAATGACTCCAAGAACGCCGACGCAGCATGCGCGACTCGCTTGGCGTTCGACGATAGGCTAACGCTAAAATTGCGAATTAAGGGATTTTCGTGAACACAGTTAGCAACTGCTTTACGAATAACAGTTATAAATTAGACTCAAGATAGAATGGGTTGGTTCCTCGTCAAATACTCGAAACAACATATTATTGTACATTCTTACATTGACTTTCAAATAGACAACGGAAAGTTACCGTTGCCTATAATAAATACTTCCTTTTATATAAATTCGCGTTTTCATCGATAACTCGAGATTCATCTCCTTATCGGCAAACGATCCCAAAAATAATAACTTTTTGATATTATACCAAATACCGAATAAACCAATTACGCGGTACCGACATAACATTTGGTGGCAGCGGTGGGATCTGCTGAAATTAAGTGATACGTGATTTCTTTGGACAAAAGTTTTTTGGACAAAGTTTAGAGTGACTCTGAAGTGACGACTACGACTCGTGCAAAAGACGCCAGTGTAGTTCATGAAAACCCAACTAAGCTAACGCGAAAGCGCGAAGTGTACGTCGGTGCGGTGTGACATCGGTCAACCGTTTAAAATCCCGATTGACGGTGTTACGTCAAGTCGTGGAAAAATGCACAAAGTGTGCAACCGAGTACCCAAAGCGGTAACTTGAGACGAAGCCGTCGTGCAGTCATTGCCGACGCACAGAAGACGAGCCCAGGAACCACCAAGAGACGGGTCAACGGTACCAGGGAAGACAACTGGACCGACCTTCGATTGAAGCTACAAGACAACAGGTCTACAGCACCGAAGGAACTGCACCCGAGAACAACGCCATGGAGAGGACAATCTTCCAGATCATCTTCCTGTAAGGGGCAGTTACGTTATATTTACATTTGGCCATAAAGTCAAAGCCAGTAGAGTCAAAGCCGAAAATCAGTAAAATATTCCATCGAATACACATATCTCGTGAGATTATTTTTGTTTGGAAAACATTAAAATCAAGCCTGTCGCGAAATAAACATGTCGGAGTCTAGAGGAGCCCGATCAAGACGTAGGGGCAACTCGCTAGAGACGACGTTGTCTGGCGCAGGGGTAGACCCCACAGCCGGATTAGCTGCGGCCGTAGGGGACATCGTTTATGAAGCGCGCAGGGTGCTATTCGAACTTTCGCCGTCGGGACGAATCCCCTCGACCAGACAAGAGGCCCTTGCAGACCGTCTGACGGCCCAGTTTGGCGTAAACCCACGTAGGATTACGTCGTTCGGGGATTTCGACAGCGACATTAGTGACGACGTTTTTACTATAGCTACTGGCGAGCAAACGCCCGGGCGCGTCACCGAAAACATGGTTGACCAGGAAATAGAGAACATGCGAACTATAGATCGAGTAGGTTTCTCTGCAGCTACCGGTACGACTGCCTGGTCGGTACCAGCAAGAGTACGCGATCGGTTCGAGGCGGTCGACCGAAGCCAACGCGAAATGGAAAGAGCGCGATGCCAGTACGAAAGGCTGCAGCGCGGGCACGATCGAGGCCAACGCGAACTCGATCGCGAACTGAGGGAGGCTGAAACACCGTCGGCAAGACGGAATTTGGCAGATACGCTAAACGAGGTTGGTGCGGACGAGTACGAGCTCATCCACTCCTTAAGAGAGCAAATTGCCGAGCTCCAGCGACGGTTAGGAGGAGCAGGGATAGAGGACATTCCGCTCCCCGCACTGCCCCTCGAGACGCACGTGGTTCGAGGAGTCGCAGAGGCCCTCAAACATGCTCAGCCTCAGTCTCGGTATAAAAATGGTAAAAACGTTCGACGGCAAGGATTCGAAGGCGTTGCCGCTCTTCTTAAAATCCTGCGAGACGATATTCCGCAGGGTAGCAGAGGGGGAGCATGACACGCTCCTGGAGTTAATAGTCATGAGTCAGCTAAAGGGTGCGACAGCAAGTCAACCGCAGCACAAAACTATCAGTACCATGGCGCAACTCAGGAGCGAGTTGGAAGCGTTGTACGAAATACTCTGCGAACCGTTGGAAACAGAGGATCAAAAGATCACCGTCGAGAGTGTAACCCGACAAAGCGCACAGGCCAACTTCGAAAACGGCCTGCACGGCCAGGTGTAAGTACTGATGCGTGCGAGAAATTACCAATCGCTGCATGACTCTGTGGCAGGAGCCATAGAGATAACCAACATGGTGCAGCTAAAGGGAGGGGTAGTTGGAGCACTAAGACACCTCAGAAGGTCCCTAGGCGCACCATCCCGGCAGGGAGACAATTGTTTCACCTGCGGAAAAGCTGGACACATGGTTCGAGACTGCACCCGGGATTTGGGACGAGTAAACCTACCAGTACCCAGTGAAAACAAGTCAATGCACAACATAGAAATAACCTGCAATTACTGCCAGAAGAAAGGCCATATGTGGAAGGACTGCCGGAAGAGACTGTCGCAGAATAAAAGCGAGCCAACGCAGCCGCCCCGACAGCCAAGAAACGCAGGCTACAAGGATGCAAGAAATATGGTAACCGCGGGATCAGATCTAGCCACGGCAGGCGTGAACACTCTGGGCGAACTGAGACTGAATACGCTAACTGTCCAGCAGAGACCTGCGTGCAAGCAGAAAAAAACAACGCTGCAGCTCCTACAAGTAACGCTGCCGGCGTCGAGTGCCACGGCCAGCGACTTCGATATCCATGCACCATTGGCCACGACCGGGGTACTCACCCTCAAGGCGGACACCAGAGCGCAGTGAAACATAATCGAGGAAGGCTGTCTCAAACCAGAGATCATGGTAAACGACTGCACCGTAGAGCTGCAGGGGGTGGCGGGCAAAAAATTCACCCCCCTCGTGATAGCTAAAATTGTGCTCGAGACACCGCCTTTAAATGTAGAGCATTGGTTCTACATCGTTCCGAACAATGTGCCGTTGAAGGTCAACGGACTACTGGGCATGGACTTTATCAAGTAGCATAAAGCGGATATCCTGCATGGCGAGATGCTCAAGTTTTATGGGCACTGCATGCCGTTATGGGACGGCACGAAGAGGATATATTCGTCACCACGCAGTAGAACTGCCGCCACATGCAAGTACATAGGCCTGCTTACAAAGATAAATCTTCCTTCCGGAAACGGGTCTAACATGGATACCGCCAAGGAGAATAAGTTTGTCGGACTACCTATAAGGAGCGGAATCAGTCAAGTAGCGAGATTCCGTGCCACACAGTCAAAAACCAATAGAGTGAGTTTAAATGTTGCTTAACACGACGGGGAAGTGCAACAGCCGACGGCGACACTCGAGCCGTCGGAGATAGCGAAGACCGTACGTAGCCGACAGGTCAAGACACTACGCGAAAGCTCAGAGAGCACGGAGAAGAAGGTCAAACGCTTTGCGCAGCAACAACGGAAGCCCGACTTGGTGCCCCCCAGCAGTGAAAAGTAAGCAGCTCACGCAGGAATAATGTGCGAATACAAGCGTGTATTCTATCTACGAGGGAACAAGCGACAGCGCACGCACGAGGTGCAGTATCGCGCACCCTTTAAGGTCGGATCGAAGGACCTAGGATCGCAACCCTTGCCTGGGAAGACCGTAAAATCGGGGCATGGGTCCGGTAAAATGCAGAAAGCCGGAAAAAGAAATATAGATGCAGACGCTCTGAGTCGCATATACGCGACCACACGAGCTCAAGTGGGACAGGAAAGGAATTCCCATAAGAAAGAGAAAGCTAGCGCAATCGGGTATACGAACAGCCGCACAAAGCGGAGAGTCAAAGATACCCAAGGCAACCACTATAACTCGTCGAAACGAGAGACTAAACTCGCCCACGAGAAAGAGAAGTGGAGATGCCGACAGACAAAATGCTAGCGGAAGGAATAGTCCAGTCCAGCAGGAGTCAATGGAACGCGCCGCTTATGGTCGTGGCTAAGAAACCCGATGCCGCCGGAGTGAAGAAAATGCGCGTAGTGGTGGACTGTCGGAAGTCGAACGAAGCCACCATCGGAGACTCGTACCCACTGTCCAATATCACCGAAATATTGGACCAGTCGGGACGGGTCCGATATTATACGACTTTGGATCTCGTCTCTGGATTTAACCAAATCCCGATGGCGCAGCAAGTACGGACAGCCGCATAAAGCGGAGAGCCGATACAGCGGGCCAACACAGCAACGCGGCAGAGAGAGAGAGGCCGCGTCGGCCAATGCGCCAGAAGAAGATAGAGAGATCCGTAGCGTGCATGCAGATCACTCTACTGAACCCCACAGCCCCGCCGAAAAGCCGTGCGGCCGGGGAAGGGGCAGACCACGTAAGCTACTAGTACATACGCAAGCCACTGGTAAGACTGCGAGCACCGCTAACAAGGACGGAGCGGGCCCAGCTCAGCATGGTGGACCCACGAAGCGCGGAAGGCCGTGAAAAGCAAACGTTGCAAGGCCGCTCGAGACAGAGAGCGACCCAACGGCGGAGCTAACGGAGGGCACACCGAGCGACGAAACTGCGGACAGAGCACCGCAAAGGCCTGGGAAGCGAGGCACGGCGGGGTCTGTAGCCCACGAACTTCCAGCAGCACGGACGAAGACAGCGTTATAAAAAAGTATAGCGACTGCCGCAGTGGCGTAGCCATCCTTTCTGCCGATGACCGCCTGAAAATAATTAAATAATACCACGACACCGCCATAGGAGAGCACCAGGGTATACGGCGTACATTGCATCAGATCCGGACTAAGTACGACTGGCCCGGCCTGAGAAAGGAATATGAAAATTACATATCGTCCTGCGAATCCTGCCAGTAGAATAACATCAGGAAAAGGGAACGAGTGCCGATGGTGGTAACCGACACCCCATCGAGGTCCTTTGAGAAAGAAGGGGTCGACATCGTAGGACCGCTACTGGAAAGCGCATCTGGAAAAAAATATATCCTTACTATCGAGGATGCGCTCACAAAATACAGCGCAGCTATACCACTGCCGAACCAAGAGGCTTCGACAGTCGCTAGAGCACTCGTAGAAGAATTGTTCTGCCGGCACGGAACGCCGTAATTATATTATCGGATCAGGGTACGAACTTCCTCAGCTCGACCTTCAAAGAAATGTATCGACTGCTGCGAATCAAGAAGATACAGACGACGGCCTACCATCCGGAAGCAAATAGCGCAGTAGAAAGATCGCATCGCACCCTCGCTGAGTACCTAAAAAATTTCATACATGAGGATCAAGGAAATTGGGACGAGTGGCTGCCGTATGCGATGTTCACGTACAACACCACTCCACATACGGGGACCGGACTGTCGCCCCACGTGCGAAGGTGTAATAAATATGGACCTTGGTCTCCTCTCAGAACGCTGAGACGTTCCACCCTGACTTTGGAACAACTCTAGAATATAGGCTGGTGCTTTTTTACCGATAACATTGTACATAGAAATACCGAGAAAATAGATCTGTCGTGATTTAACAGTAAGCCAGCCAAGTCTACGCCTATAAGATGTAATGTGCGTGTCAAGTCGGTGATCAAAAATGAAGCGAATGCCAGTATTTATGAGCTGTTCGAGTGTCGTGTTCAGTTCTTCAGTTAGGCCATGATAGACTAGACAACAATCATCTAAAAGAGGGAAAATAAGAGAAGTAATCAGCAATGTTCTCAATTCATGCGAAAGCGCAGTTCGATGGAACTTTAATCTGTAGATGGTAAGGTGACCTTTTTGTGGGATATTCTTGACTTGAGTTCGCCACGATAGGTTGCTATGAAGCATCACTCCTAAGTTTCGCACCTCATTAACAAAAGGGATAGTCGTATTATTTAAAGAGATGGGCGATACTGCGCTGAAGTCGAATTGTCGATAATAGGAATTGCTGCACAGTACAATAACTTTCGATTTGGCTATATTAAGTTTCAAACCATTACTAGCTGCGAAGTCAGCAATGGCATATATATGGGGTGGTTAAATTGTAAGGGCCGATGTTGAATGTGAACCACACCTAAACGTCAAGTTTTTTTCTGCATTTCATTTGACATTTCTCAATTTCAGACTAACTCAATTTGAACCATGGAAAGATACACAATCGAACAACGCGTTAAAGTTATTCAGGCTTATTATGAAAATGGGCGTTCAAATCAAAATGCATATCGTGCACTTCGTGATTTTTTCGGTCAATTTAATCGTCCAAATGTGCGTACAATCGGAAAAATCGTGCAAAAATTTGAGCAAACCGGGTCTGTAGGAGATATTAGAACACCAGTGCATGCTCGTACAGTTCGTACTGCAGAAAATATTGCTGCTGTTCGCGATAGTGTGGCTGAAGAGCCGTCCACCTCAACTCGTCGTCGTGCCCAACAATTGCACCTCTCACGCTCGTCGTTGATGAACATTATGCATAAAGACTTGCATTTACACGCTTATAAGGTGGAATTGACTCAAGAACTAAAGCCTCTTGACCATTCCAAACGTCGTCAATGGTCAGAATGGTGCCAAGAAATGGCAACAGTGAATGATCAATTTTCGAAGAAAATCATCTTCAGTGATGAGGCACATTTTTACCTCAGTGGATTCGTCAATAAGCAGAATTGCCGCATTTGGGCGAATCATAATCCAAGAGTGATTGTCGAAAAACCAAGAGTGACTGTTTGGTGCGGTTTATGGGCTGGCGGCATCATCGGGCCGTATTTTTTCCAAAATGAGGCCGGTCAGACAGTTACTGTGAATGGTGTTTGCTATCGTGAGATGATAACGAACTTTTTATGGCCCGAATTGGAAGATATGGATGTGGGCGATATGTGGTTTCAACAGGACGGTGCCACTTGCCACACAGCTAACGAAACAATGGCTCTTTTGCACGACAAATTCAATGGTCGTGTTATCTCACGTGGTGGCGATGTCAATTGGCCGCCAAGATCATGTGATTTGACACCGTTGGACTTCTTTCTTTGGGGTTATTTGAAAGAAAAGGTGTACGTCGATAAGCCAGCAACAATTCAAGAGCTAAAGGATGAGATAATTCGGCACATTAACGGCATAGAACCTCAATTATGCCTAAGCGTCATCGAAAATTTGGACCATCGGACGGAGGTGTGCCGCCGAGGTCGCGGCGGCCATTTGGCCGATATTTTGTTCCATACATAATTGAACCATACCATATTATCATAATAAAAAGAATTGACAATAATTTCCTAAATAATTTGTGTTTTATTCAAAATCAACATCGGCCCTTAATATTTAACCACCCTTTACATCTTCGGATATTAATTTCAGGCCTTTGGCTAGTTGAGATGGTAGGCAGCTGAGGTAAATCTGTGTATCATCAGCGAAAATTATGTGTTGAGAATGATGAAGAACACAACCTATATCGTTCATGAAAAGCGCGAAAAGTAGCGGACCAAGGACCGAACCTTGTGGCACTCCCGAGGTAGTAGATAGCTAGGAAGAGCAGCTACCATGCTCATCTATCACCGCTTGTGTCCTCCCTGTTAAATAAGAAAAAATCCAGTTGGGTACTGGTCCCGCAAACCCTATTTTCTTGAGTTTCAAAAGAAGTGCCAGATGGGGGACAGTGTCAAACGCCTTACTAAAATCAAATAGGATTAGGATGGTAATATGCCTTTTATCTATATTTCGCCTGACATCTTCACATATGCGCAGTAGTGCAGATTGTGTACTATGACCGCTTCGATACCCTGTTTGACGTGGGTCGAATATTTTATTCTCCTCAATCCAATCTGTAATCTGCCTGTGCACTAGTCGCTCAAGTACTTTCGACAGCTCACTAAGATTCGCTATCGGTCGCGTATCAGACGAAGAGAGGGCTGTTTTAATCTTGGATAATGACCGAAGATAAGCTTTCTTCCAGCACTTCGGAAACTCGGACAATTGTAGTGACATATTAAAGATATTCATCAGTAATGGGCATGAAGCCTGGATTGATTTGATTACTGAGAATAGCGAAATTTTATCAGGACCAAACGTAAAAGACTTAGAACTAGAGCAAGATGTAATAACGGAGCAAACTTGGTCTGTAGTAATTTCAGCAAAATGGAATACATTTTGTGGTGACTGAACAACTGAACACAGAGTACTAAACTCACTATAAGAACATGGCGGTAGTTGACTGGACGCAGTTGAATAAAAGGCATTAAGTTCATCGGGTTCAAAGAAGTTGAGCGGAGATGGACGTGAAGACTTAGCTAGACCCAGTGTTGCTAGCGTCTTCCATAACTTATTCAGTTCAGTAATATCAGTAAATTTCAGAATATAATAGTGATTTTTAGCTTGTTTTAGATCATTTTTAAGTTGGTCTCTATGTTCTCTGACAATAGATAGATCTAGAAGTTTGTTTGATCTTCGTGCTCTAGTATTTAATCTATTTTTTAAAGATATGCGGTCTCTCAAGTTTTGTGAGAGCCAAGACGGAGGCGGTCGACATACACGAAGAGTTTGTAACGGTGCATAATTATCTAAAGATCTTAAAAATATCTCTGAGAACGTACCAACAATCATATCAATCATATCAAAGAATGGTAATATTAAAACTATTTGACAATGAGTCGCAAAAACCTATGACATCTAGATTTTTATAAGCTCCGTGAGTGATAGTGCGATCGATTATAGGTTTAGTATCAAACTTGTAATGCAGTTCTAACGGGTCGTGACTCGCAATGTACGGTGATTTTGACTTCACAAACGATTGTATCTTTTCTTCGCTATCGATAATGAACACATCAATCCACGAGTCTGAGGTCGCAGCATGATGAGTCGGTAGTGAATCAACAATGTGAAGCGACTGTGAGAAAGCTAAATGACGTAGATATTTCGACTCATAGTTATTACTAGTTTGATCACAGTTGAGATCGCCCGCAATAATAATATTGTTATAAGCATGAGAAAAACAAGATAACGATTGCATCAAATCTCCAAGCATTCGACCTTTCGGTCGTCTATACACAGATGCGAACAACAGTTTCTTTGAATTTGACCCTATAATTTCAATAATTAAATATTCTGGCCCTCGAAAACTCTATCGGCGAAGATGTCAAAACTTTAGCTTTTAGGGACGAATGAACATAGCATGCGACACCACCTCCTTCTCTGCCTTCACGATCGTTGCGTATAAGAAAGTAATCATTTATTAGTATTAAGTCATCTGAAAGATACAAATGAAGCCACGTTTTACACACAGAAGTAATGTGGAAAGCGCGCTCAGCAATAGTCGATTCAATGAGTTCCATATGTCCTCAAAATGAATTAGCATTGAATTGAGCGATCTTTAAACATGGGACGACAATAAAGGAGATGCAACCGATCGACATGTACGTAGTCAAATTAGTTTTTCTAAATCTGCAGGCGTAACAATGCTGATCGATGGTTGACCCTCGCTCTTTCAAACATAAATTACTCCCGAGCGTGTCCACACAAATTTGTATTTTCTTTCAGCCGCTCATGTTTTTGTAAGGCGTAATAGATTATAGAGCCCTGGAGGAAGATGCTCATTTACACCTATTGGACCACGTTGGTCTGCATCGAAAACTTCATTAAGCGGTAAGTTTTTTTGGCTGACTTTTTGCCGATGATATATTCTCTAACTTGTTGCGATTTTAAGGTCACTAAATAAATGTTAGGAATATTGTGATTCGCATTAAATGTCATCGGTGCTGAATTGTTCTGTCCTGCAATCGTACGATTTTTATTTTTGTCGAAGCTGCGAATTTCTAAGACGTCACTTAGGAGATTTGTGACACCAAGAGCATAAAAAACCTTCTCGACAATAACTTGAGGTGTGTCTTGTGACGTAGTCACGACCCTAGAGGAATAGAGAAATAAAAATCATATATTTGCAATATAGAAATTAGATAGAAAGCAATACAAACAAAATCATTTATTTCAAAAAGAATTATGAACGAAATAAAAAGAAAACCATTTTACTAAAAACTCAATTTATTTCGTCAAATAAATCTCGATATAGAGAAATAGTACAAGAAGGCACAGTAAATTCTCGGAAGCACAGCTGTGGTGAGTCACAGCGAAACGTCACATATCCGGAATGTTCCCTCGCTGCCGAAAAAGAGCGGGTCAGCGACCAGCTGACCTCGCTTGAGCGGTGAGGGGAACGACAGGGCACGGTGGCGGGGCAACTGAAACAGACAAAATCATATGAGATATTGTAATAAGAGGAGTTAAAATAAGAGAGTGGGAAAGAATGGAAGAAGGTATATAAAGCAGCCTCGAACAGAGAGAACTCTCTTATTCATTTCAGCCGTCGACCCAGTCAGAACTCGCTTGTGCGCTAAAATAAAAATATTGCAATATCCAGAAATTCATATTAAATCCAAGAATTTTAATAGAAAAGGGTGTGAGTTAGCCCAGCAAACTTGTAAGAACATTGACAAATCAAAGTGTTTGGACTTTATGATCATGAAGAAAGTATACAGTCGGTCTCTCCTGTACCGTTCGATCGATTGTTTACCTTCGGCGTCCGGACATTGTTGATCGACCCGTGATACGGAAATCTCACTCGATCCTTTATCTTTTGTGTGTGTTTGGACTGTGGGGTCATGAGGTGGCAGCACCTCATGGACTAATTGGTCAATTTGACCTCGGAATCTTTTATAATCATTAGTGAGATGGTCAGTAAATCCACGTAGTGAATTGACCATCTAATCATCTATCAGCTGGACACCTTTATGTCTTTCTGATCATACGCTCGCGCATACACCACGTGCTCGACCAATCATCAATCAACACGTGGCAAATAAGTGTTGCAGTGATTTCCGCCGACAACGTGATCACCACGACGCTATCTCTCCATCCATCTTAGATCTCTCTAGACTGGACATTCATACCAAGCACTCATGCTCTCGATCCGCATCGCAAAGTGTAGTATTCTGTAACGGTAATTTTTAACGTTATCATATATTTTATTTTTCGTGGGAATTCGGGCTCGATCACAGGACTAATTAATTGAGACTTATTAGTGGTTGACAGTAGGACTTTATTCCAAGACAAACAATTTCGTAAAAACGTCACTTTTAATTTCGGTCACTCGAATTTTACCTAATGTCCATCTAATTCCGTAATTTCCGCAATTATTTCAACGATTATAATTTATTTTATGTTTACGTCTCTCGGTACTCTCGTAGGCTTATTATTGTTCTTGCACCGTCGTGTTGTTGTACCCTCGGTGCACAGATATTCCACACTTGTTGCCATTACGTTCCGCATTCGCTCTTTAGATAGAGTGTATTAACTCTACTTACAATTCTTTACCTTTCACTCATTCCACCTTCGCTCAGACACCCTTTATTATTACTTATTTATCCTATCCATTTAATGCTACCAATTATCATTCGATTACAACTATTCTATCTTCTACATTCCTAATTCTATTTTCTTAATTTCAAAAATCAGGGAGTTCCCTCGATTTTAGTTATTATGATTTCCAATTATTTGCACATAAATTCGCGGAATTTCGGTACTCGGGCTATGGTTGCGTCGCTACGCTTCGGTGTTTCACTTCTCACACACACATGCCTCAGATTCTCAGTGTACAGAGTGTATGAACTCTGTTTACAATTCTTTCTTTTTCTCTCTTATTCTGCTCTCGCTCTTTCTCACTTCTACTCACACAAGGAATTCGGTCCCTTGATTACCGCTCGTTTAAAAACCGCACTGTTTAATTTATTCTTATATAACCAGTTTTCTTATTCCTATGCACTATTCTAAATTAATACTACTTATCGACTACTGAATTCTATGTGTTAATTTATCTATAAATCCACTCGATTATCCCTATTCTTCCTAATGAGTGATCACGTAATGATCTTCACTGTTTCGCTGATATTTTAATGCTCTCATGAGCTTTTCACTAGACTAATATCTCTCACAATTTCCATACCTTGATAATTTTCGCTATTCTGCCCAAAAGACAAGAGAGCTTCCCTGTCCCCGCACCGGCCTTTTATAGGCCTCCCCTTGCCTCAGTCCCCTCTGTACATTTTTCATCATGATTTTTAAATCTAACGCCTTCCTCGGCTGACGCGGTACGCTGTTGCCCCGCTCTCCGCCTTCCCCTCACCTCCTAGCAAAATCAGTTGGTCGCTGCCCTGCTGTTATGTCAGCGAGGGAATTCCGATGGCGTGACGTAGCAAGTTTTTCACGTGAGTTCGATGGCCTATTGCCCGCGAACCTCGGTACTCTTGTACCGAGTCTGTCGCTCAGGTGTTCTTATGCCTCGAAATCTATACCGGCTCTTATAACCGTTCGACATAATAACATGGACTCGAGAGTATAATTCTATTATCTTGCACGATCATAATTGCTGCATCTATTCCTATGCTCATGTGTGTAACTATGTTACAATTCAGTAAACCAAAACACCCTAAATTCAGTGTAGCATTAATTGTATGCATTGAATGTATTGGACGATTCACATGTTTTGCTCTCAAAAGAAACAGACAATTACAAGAGACATTAAAATCATCAATTCGTGTGATCAAGCAATTAATTGCGTTCAATTAATTGCAGTGTGTAATTCACCACGTGGCGTCAGCCATTGTGAGTCTAAGATTCAGTATAATGCTGTATTCTACGTTGCTCTTTCAAGTTATTGTTTTGTTCAAATCATTGGTTATAATTTGTTAATCTCATACACTGTCGGTTAACGTAGTTAACATAATTCATGATTGATTCAAACGTATATTATAAGATACACTTGTAATATCTCAAATATTGCGTAACCATCACCACGTGGCAAAAATATTCATATACACCGTGATTATCATTCATTTGATGCTACAAATTAAATTCAGTTTAATTTATATTCTTCAATTCAATTGCGAGAATCATTTGCACTCAACTCACTATTCAGTGTCACATTCAACTCAGTCATTCAACATCACATTGGTAATTCAACTTCAATAGCGAAGAAGATGAAACAGATGTCGAAAGCTTTTGAGGTTGATCATCTATCTTCGATACATGATTCGACAATAATCCAGACGTGATGTCATCGAGTAGTTGTCCTTCTTAATGGCAGCTATCTCCTCACGGGTACTCTTTGACTGAGTCTCCAGGGTGGTAATGCGACTAATTAAGGTCTCATGGCTAATAGCAAGATCAGCAATTTTGCATTCGACACTAGTGAGTGACTCCTGGATTTTTTCTAATTTGTTGTCAGTAGAAGCGCTTGATGCATGTATTTGACGCATAACGTCGAGTGATGATTGCAATTGGCGCATAACGTCGTCAAGAGTGATACCTTTTGATTTCGGAGGCATGAGAGAGAGAGATATATTACAATTATTATTCTCTAATTATTACACTATAAAAATAAGAGATACAGAAAGATCAATATTTATTTTTAAATAATCAATATTTTATTGAAATAACCTTACAGATTTACCATCGCATGCAGCATCTCTACAAACACGTTCGCTCAGAGATTCCTCCACCGTTAGATTTATTTCTATCACTGTCCAAAATTAATTTGTATTATCACTCGTAATAATACTTTTAATTTTTTTTTTCGCTGGGAACATTGTCATCACAGCGTACTTCTGAAAAAAAGAATGAAACAAGTATTTAATTATTCGCATGGGTCAACATAAACAAGTGCTCAGAACAACCGGTACTGTCTTATCTGGTATGCCTCGACTCAATACGGCGTCGGTGTCAACTGCCGATGAGGATGTCGGATAACCCTTTTCTTTCCTGAAGCTCGATTTAGCTCAAAACCGCAGGTGCCCACGATTTAGTACTCCAAGGTAAGAATACGAACAAAAGCAAACTGAAAGCAGTTCCGATATTAGTCGAAGACAAGTTAAATGCGGGAGTGGAACTATTTGACCCTAAAAAAATCTTCGATCATGATTAAGATGATGCGCGAGATGAAGAGCACGATGGAGAGATCGGAGAAGGACATCGGAACGGAAATTTGATTTGGGATAACCAAAAACGAAAACAAAAATTATTGAAACGATAGTCAAAAACTGAGTTCGTAATATTATCACATAATCGTACAACCGTTACTGTATAATACAGATTTTCATGTTGTTAAATCTCATAAAATATATGCTTATTTTAAGAAAAATTCTGACAATCACAAAGTGAATAGTGTCTGAAAGCGTCAGGTGAGATTAAAAATACAATTATCTCTTTACGCATACATTTTTGTAATGGAACTTTGATAACGGTATCAATATTGTTACGTCCAGGCAACAAACACTTAATAATTTGCCCTGTTTTTGACCTTAGCTACGGCTAATTGGTCCGGGATCCGGTTGGATTTAAAGGAAGTGTGAGAGTCCGCGGTGGTCCGCGTTACTCCCCGAGTTTGTGGTTTGGGATGATGAGTCCGCAGTGGCCCGCGTTACTCGCCGAGGTTAGGGATTTGAGGGTAATCACTAACATAAGAATAACCAAGGATTTCTCCTTACTCACTATTGCTTTACACTGGCTAGAAGAGTTTTAATTGCTTTGAAGATCGGAGAGAACTGATTAAAAGGGCCACATTTCGGCCCTTTTATACTATGCCGATGCTCCTTCCAGTGCTATTCCCAGGAGCTGGAAAAAGTGAGTTCCTCTGGCCCAATTGGCTAGGAACTCCCCGTCTCCGACACTCCTGGTGTCTTACAAGGAGTCTGCCCTTACAATATTTCTTATCTTATGTGGTGATAGGGATTGGAGAAGGCAAGATTCTGGTGCTGGTTGGCTAGGTCTTGCCATCTCCCACGCACCCGATGTACAGAGGGAGTTTTACTCTTTATCTCAAATGAGCAAGGGGCCCATTTTCCCGCTACCTCATCCTGAGCTCCCACTGCAGCGGCTCCGCGGCTGAGCCATGCAGTGACGTCAAGAGGGTTGCATTTTTGGGGACGTAACACCTGCCCCACCCTGACAATTGATGAAAGGTTGAAATTATATAAAGCAAGTAGAATCTTCTAGATAATTTACGTTTGGTAATGAATTACGTATTTTGGATTAAATCTAAGAGGGTTACAAAAATATCTTGTTTTATTACAAGTGTATCTCGAACGTTTTTCGACGTAGCTGACCTTGTAGACTGTTTAGCTCCTTAATGAAAAGTTCCTGATGGTTTGCTCTGTTGTTGGCTGGTCCTCGTTTTGGGTGGTCGGTACACTGATTTCAGTGAGTTCTTGAGTTTCCGCAATGTCCTTTGCTCCAGTTGGAATTTTATTTGCGTCTCTCCTCAAGTGTAGAAGGAGATGCGTGACTGAATTCCAGATGGCCCCGAGTAGAAATAAAGACCATTCGTTTACGGTATGTAATGCATAACCATGAATGATTGAATCCACGATGAGTTAGATTGTCCTGATTAGAACTATTATCCCGATGATCCCAGCACTCGCAGTTCCGAAGAATACGAATCGGCCCCACATGTTGTTCCGTACGAAATCAACGAGGTCTTGTAGTCCATCTGTACCCAACATATTGGAAAATGCTAGGCCCTGAGACTGAATTGGTTGTCCAGAAACTCCTCGAGCGATCGTATTCAAAACAGCAGGTTTTTCGATAGAAAACATGATATGGTCCCGGAGTTTATCGAGATCCTCCTTTGTACATATTCCGCTTGTTGCCAAGGATGCTGGGTTGGTGTACTTCCAAGTAGGTTTGGTCATTGGCTTGATGATTGTTGGTGGCAAATAATATATTGGTCCAGGTAACGTTTTATACCAAGAGTCGGCCAGGACATACTGCATCGGAAGTAAAGCGTCACAGGTTATTTCCGCTCCTGTTTGTATGATAATATGCGTCTGTGGTGACAGAAACAAGCATTGATTCCCTCTGGACACTGGTAGTTAATGATAACAATTCCCCGTTCGTCGTAACGTAACGTCGACTGGGATACATTTGATAATGCGAACGACCATACCCGTGACTACTGCCATGTATCCAGGTCCCTTCATCAGGTGATAGGCGAATTCGTCAGGTGACTGAGTTGCGATGACGAGAGCATTCCTCAGTACTTGCTGTTCGAGGTTGCATCGTCGGGTCAAAACGTCGAGACACAATTGATTGATTTGATTTCGAATATGTTTTTCGACAAAATTAAATTTTGAATTCATGCAGATATAAACGGAAATATATCTAGATTCTCTACAGCTATTGGTCTGGGCTTTGCGAATGTTTCTCCTTTTCTAGTTTCGAATATAAGTAATTTCGGATGTTCTGTGCGTATTAACGTATAACCGCACAACAATTTTTCTGATTTCTTTGTTAATGCAAACGTTGCATCTTGAGCTGAAAGAGTATAGACTCTTTGGGAACAGGTGTGACCCACATCTTTTATTCTTTTTGTTATTCCTTTGTACAGTACATCGTACCTATTAAATTTGCAACTATCATCTGGTAATGAATCCCAAAAGTCTGCCCTCCTTCGAGATCCTTGCAGTTTTGTTCCGTAAATAGGCACGTCGTTCCAGATTTTAGATTAATTCTATTTCCATTCAAGTTTACGGTGGCTTCATACTCTACTAGAATGATTTTAACCGTGCCTTGCACTACTACATCGTCCCAGCTTCCGTATGGATCGGAATACTGTGACCCGTGACAAGATCCGTCGTTTTTTACTGATAGTGCTAAAGTTGTACCACGAGTCGCCGTTTGATTTTTACGTACATCAGTAATGAGAGCATTCCCAATTCTAAGTATTCCTGAGATGTGTAATTGTTGACAGGCATCCCGTTACAAATCTGATAAATATTCTAACTTCTTATGTGCCACAATTGACAGATGCGAACTCATTCCGCAATAATAAATAATTCGATTTATTTCTACTTTACATTGGATAACCTTATTGTGTGTAAATTCGCTTAAGGGGTCGCATCTAGTCAGCGGCCGAAAAAAAGGCGTGTTTTTGTGATTTTTTTTTTGGAAAATGGTTGCGGGTTTCAAACTTTTTTTTTCACAGTAAGGGGAATATCTTTGAGTATGTTTCATAATTTTTTTATTGGAAAACATTCCTAAATGTAAATGATATAGTGTATCCGTCCGGACAGCTGTTCAAAAAAGGCCTTCCGCGGTGACCACTGTAACTGCCCAACCAATCATCTGAAATAAAAAACCAAATACATTTAGTTTTTGTATAGTATTATCTAGTCTTTAATCGAAGGATTTTTTTTGATGCGTACTTTTTTTAATATCGAGGAAAAATGGAGTGATTTTTTTACCGAAATTTTGTTACCGCAAAATCACTCCATTTTTCCTCGATATTAAAAAAAGTACGCATCGAAAAAAAGAATCCTTCGATTAAAGACTAGATAATACTATACAAAAACTAAATTTATTTGGTTTTTTTATTTCAGATGATATCAGGAGTACAAATTGAAAATGCGGGATTTTTTTCTATTTTTGAACGTTTATTCTGAAAAAATGGTAACAAATGAATTATTCAAAGTATTGTCCATCGCTAGCCACAACTTTTTCCCATCTTTCTGGCAATTTACGGATACCGTCGCGAAAAAATTCGGCCGGCTTGGCTGCTATCCAGTCATCGACCCATTTTTGGGCTTCTTCGTAAGAATGGAAGCGCTGGTCAGCTAGGCCATGTGTCATCGATCGGAAAAGGTGGTAATCGGAAGGAGCAATATCTGGGCTATACGGCGGGTGGGGTAAGACTTCCCATTTCAGCGTTTGTAGGTATGTTTTGACCGGCGCTGCAACATGTGGCCGAGCGTTGTCATGTTGCAAAATTACTTTGTCGTGTCTTTGCTCGTATTGTGGCCGTTTTTCTTTGAGTGCGCGGCTCAAACGCATCAATTGAGTTCGGTATAGTGCTCCTGTGATGGTTTCGTTCGATTTCAATAGCTCATAATACACCACACCCAGCTGGTCCCACCAAATACAGAGCATGAGCTTGGCGCCGTGAATATTTGGTTTGGCCGTCGATGATGATGCATGGCCGGGGTAACCATATGATTTTTTGCGCTTCGGGTTATCGTAATGGATCCACTTTTCATCACCAGTGACAATGCGATGCAAAAAACCCTTCCGTTTTTGCCGTTCGAGCAGCAGTTCGCATGCAAAAAAACGGCGCTCGACGTCTCTCGGCTTCAGCTCATACGGCACCCAATGTCCTTGCTTTTGGATCATTCCGAGGGCTTTTATACGATGGGAAATGGCTTGTTGTGTCACTCCCAATGAATCTGCGAGCTCTTGTTGAGTTTGACACGAGTCTTCATTGAGTATTGCCTCAAATTCAGCATTCTCAAACTTTTTCACTTGGCCCGGCCGCTCTTTGTCCTCAACGTCAAAATCACCACTTCTAAACCGCACAAACCATCTCTCGCACGTTGAAACCGATGGAACATGACTCGGATAAGCCTCGGAGACCAATCGATGTGCTTCAGCAGCACTTTTCTTCAAATTAAAGAAGTAAATTAAAACTTCCCGCAAATGCTGTTTTGTTGGCACGAAACTCGACATATTGAGAGCTCAAAAAAACTATGAATTTGACACTGCGACAAATTGACACATACTGAAAATTAAAGCTATAAGACGTAACTTTGACATGAACATAGTCACAGTACTGCCTGATGCGTATAGCGTTAGTAACGCCATCTGTTATCAAACCCGCATTTTCAATTTGTACCCCTGATACAATATCCATAGCAACTTTGGCGAATGCCGATTTAGGCGTATCTGTAATTATCATTGGATTTTTGTTTTTTACTCGAACTAATTTTTTTAATTGACACGCTAAACAATTTCTTATGAATTGTTGTATATCTAACTTCATGTTTTCCCAACAATAACGCTACCTGATTCTACTATAAGTTTTTCTAACTCCTTTGTGTCCACCAATAGCATCTCCTTAATTACTTCGTTACGTTTTGATGGCTCTACATGTTGAATCGTTCCGGTACAAATAATTATTTTAGTCGTTGTCAACTCACTGTCCTCACATAAAATTCGTCGAATTATTTTCCAGTCTATCGTCTCTATTTCGTTTGTTTTGGCTATACTGATCGTCTTTATATCTTTTTCATTTAGGATTTCTACTAGACTCCGCAATGTTTTTTCTATATCAGCCATTACGATTGATAGTCCCTCTTTGAATCTTCGTATCGGCAAACCGATATGGATTTTATTTTTGTGCCCTTTGGTTTGAGCGACTCCTAATTTTACATTTTCGAATTGTGGAAAATCATTCCGTTCTTTTAACTGTGACGATCCTAGATCCCATGGTTCTCCCGTTTCTGAGATAAAATACGCATAATTATCCCTTCTCATGAATAATTGGTCCTTGGATTCTAATATATTACGCGGATATCGAATTTTTCCTACTGCATTATGCTCGTTGATTCCTATTGCCTCTGTTCCTCCTCCTCCTTCATCTTCTTCTTTCTGTCCCTGTTTTTCGTCATTGCTACTATCGTTCACGAATTCTGAATCACTCGATTCATTTCTTATTTCGTCGTAACTTGTCTGCACTGCTTGTTGAGTTTCTTTGAACGATCGTTTTTATCTGTGAGTTCTTTATTTTTATATTCAGCATTAGTTTCGATAGCTGCATCAACCTGATCGCCTAGCTCATCTCCCAACCTGCGGGGTTCCCTTCTATTTTGCGTACTTTTTCTTAACCGTAATTCGCTTTCTTTGGATTTTGGCTCTTCGTGGATGACAGCTTGAGTAACTACTTTGTTTGTTAGATTTTCGTTATTTTGAATAGCATAAACATTTAATTTTACTGGATTGCGAGATAAAGCGTCTGCATTTATGTTAATTTTTCCTGCTTTATAGGTTATATGATATCATACTCGTGATCCTTTAATTTCAATCTCCATTTCGTTACTCGAGAGGTTGGATCTTTAGAATTTTTTAACCAAACTAGTGGTTTATGGTCAGTGATTATTATGAATTTTCTCGCGTACATATATGGATGAAACTGTTTAACGGCGTAAATTACAGCTAGAGCTTCTTTTTCATAGACCTCATCATTTTTTTCTGCACCATTTAAAATTCTTGAAATGTAGGCAATTGGTAAATCTTTTCCTATTTCACCTTGGGATAATATGCTTTCGATCGCATATCCCGATGCATCTGTCGTAATTAGAAATGGTTTGGTAAAATCTGGATATTTCAGTATCGGTTCTTTACATCAAATTTCTTTTAGTTTTTCAAAAGCTGAGTGTTCCCTTTCTCCCCACAAGAATAAGGTATCCTTTTTAAACAGGTTCATTATCGGTTTGGCAATTTTAGAGTATCCTTTTACAAGTCTACGATAGTATCCGGTTGACCCTAAAAATTGTCGTACTCCCTTAACATTTCTGGGAGCTGGATAGCTTTTTACTGCCTCGATTTTCTTTGGGTCTGGTTTTATTCCTTTTTCTGCTATAAAATGCCCTAAATAAGTGACCTCTTTGCGCAAGAATTCGCATTTTTCTGGTTGTAATTTGAGATTAGCTTCTTTCAGACGGGTTATTAACTTTTTAAATTTAACTTAGTGTTCTCGCAACGACGATGCATAAATAACAATATCATCCAGATAAACGAACAGCTCTATCCCTTGTAGCCCACTTAAAACACGATCCATCAATCTTTGGAAAGTCGCTGGAGCATTTTTTAAACCGAAGGGCATTCGAGTAAACTCATAATGCCCAAAGGGTGTTGAAAAAGCTGTTTTGTGGGAATCTTCTGGTTTTACGTTAATTTGGTGGAACCCAGATGCAGGATCGAATACTGAGAAATATTTAGCTCTTTCAAGTTGATCCAAGATGTCTGTGATTTGGTAAAGGATATGAAACCCCGATTGTTTTTTCGTTGAGTTCGCGAAAATTGAGTACCATCCTCCAACGTTTATTACTTTTCGAGTTTGGTTTCTTTGGAACAATCCATACAGGGCTATTATTTGGCGACTGGGAGGTTTTAATTATGCCTCAGTCACACAATTCTTTTACTGGTCGCGTGATTTCATCCTTATGGATTTATGGATAGCGATATTGACGAGTATTTATTGGATGCTCGTCGACTGTAGTTATGGGGTGTTCTAATCGTGTAGTAGCCGCTAGTTTTTCTCCCGGAATATAAAATGGTTATGCACTTTCCTCTAATAATTCATCTATGCTCTCTATTTCCTCGGAATTTAAATGTTCTAAGCGTAATAGATTTTTAATTTTTTGTACACGGTTTGCCTGTTCTGCATTTTTTGCGATTGTCAGGCAGAGCGTGTTTGATTTAGAAGAGTCAGTAGAGTTCGATACACGATTTTCCTGTTCGGTATTTTCCGAAGTTTTCAGGCAGAGCGTGTTTGATTTAGAAAAGTTAGTAGAGTTTGATACACGGTTTTCCTGTTCAGTATTTTCCGAGTTTTTCAGCCAGAGCTTGCTTCATTTAGAAGAGTTAGTAGATTTTGTAGATTTTGTTGAGTTTGTTGATTTAGAGGATTTTGTAGAGTTAGTATTCTTATTCTCTTTAAATTCCTGAAGAGTTAGAGTGGGAACTTCGATTTCAATATCTTCCTCTCTCGTGTTTTAGACTTTGATATAGTCGATGCCTTATGTATTTGTGACGAGTGCTCTTCCAAAATAAATGTCCGATTTTTAACTTTGGTAGATAACCTTCCAAAATGTCTTTGTTCTTTACTCTTATATGAAATGTTGAAACAGATCGCGCTGGAATTGTTACTATTTCTGGACTTGAAAATCTAATTTTGTTATCCCTCCAATACAGTGTCCTTTATAACCAATCGTGGCCTTGTATCTTTGAAAGAAATCGTTACCCAATATCCCAGCTTGTTCAATCGGAAAATTATTTGCAACAATATGGAACACGACTGGACTTCCTAAGATGTATACCGAGAAAGACCCTAGGGTTTCTCCGAAGTTCGCCGTTATTCCATGCAACTCCGATATATCTAGCTGATCTATTTGAGACTCTGACCGGACATACGCATTTTTTACAAGATTTGATTCAGAACCAGAATCGACCATTAATTCCACTGGGGAAATTACGACTGATGACTCTGTCAGTATCGTTGGGGGTCGGCAACGCCGTCTTAAATTGACGTGTGCTATTCGGAGTCGTCTGTGTGTATGTTCTGAGCTACTATAAGTGTTTTGTGTAGGGCCTGTTTTTGTTGCATCTCCGAGGTTGCCCCGATTCTCTGGAGACTGCTTGAGTTACGCATTTTGTTATTGGATTCTCGTTTCCTACATTATTCTATACTGTGTCCCTCCTATTTACAGTATCGGCATGATTTATCATTATTATTTTTTTTAATAGAAAGGTTTATGTTCGGTGTTAGACTAAACTGTTTATGAGTATTTGTCGAGGGTCCGGCGCCCTGATGCCTATACCAACAAGTGGTGGCAGTATGTCCAGGCCGCTCGCATATCTGGCAAACCGTGGGCCCCCTTGACACTGACCCTACCGTTCCGTAGCGGGGTGCAGTCTTATCTTTGGGTTGCGTTTTACGCAGATCTTTGATTGCCGCCTGTTTTCTGTCAATATTTAATGCGTCTGTCCCGGCGTCTGTAAGGGTCTCGTACGTCCTTTTCATTCGTATTTGTATGTCTGGTTTAAAACCGTCTAGAAAACTTTCGACGCACTCGCTTTCTGTTGAAGCTGTGTCTGCGTCTGACGAAACTCCATCGTAATTGCTTTTATATGCCTCGAGGATATGGTTCCCTATTTCTCGAACCCGATTTATATATTTTACTAGCTGGCCCAGCAAACGTTGTTCTGCCATATAGATTATTTATCTCAATATTTTAGTTGCTAAATAAAAAATATCGAATGTACTGTAAGTGTGTGGGGATGGGATCTATGACAGTAAGAGAAATGGAGCGCTCTAGACGATAAAAACAAAAAAACACCAACCATTAATTTTTTCAATTCAATGTATTTCATTAACGTAACGGACATATTCATTGTTTGATCCCTTTAAAGTTAAATGTAAAGTGAAAAAAAGTAATATATTTTTTATCGTAAGTACGAAAATGAAATAAAGAAAATCAATATTAATTTCGAAGAGCAATTCAGTGTACGATATTTTTTGTCAGTCCGTCTTTAGCCAACACAAATAAGCTCGATGGTTTGCCCATGCGAGAACATGCTACGTGTAATTGTCCATGTGAAAAACATGGTGTGCCCAAATCTAAGCCGCAAACAGACATCGTTTGGCCTTGCGAATTATTGATTGTCATTGTGAATGCCAATCTAATAGGAAATTGAACGCGTTTGAATTCAATTGGCACGTCTGTGGGAATCATTGGAATTCGTGACAGCAAAACATGTTCGGCTCGGAATTTGCCGTTCAAAATGGTGACTTCGATAATGTTTTTCAACAATTTTTCAATGACCAATCGCGTGCCATTGCACAGCTGTGGTGCGTTGAAATTCCGAAGTAAAATAACGGGAGATCCGACTTTCAATCGTAGAATGTGTGGTGGCATGCCTGGCATATCCAGTGAGTTAAAAAACTCTGTTGGACAATTTACAGCTTCGTTGACATCGCAAACTGTATCGATCGATTTGTATGATACCAAGTCGCCTGGCAACGACTGCTGTATCTTGAAGTTGAAATCGTCGACGTCCACAGTTGTTGCTGCCAAAATGGCTCTTTCTGCCAGCCACGCATAATTTATGTATTGTGTGCGTACATCGGGAAATATGCGGTCAATGAGAGCATTTTGCGAATCAACGATAGTGCAGAAATTAATAGGCAATTTTATGCATCCAGTATTTTCACAGACAGCAACTTTTCCATCGCCGATATCTAACAATTGGTTCCAGAATGAGTCAGCGGATGGATCTTGTAGCATTTGGAAGCGCATGTTTATTTTTAGCTGGACTTTTTCAACATTACGCCACAGTGGCGATAATTTCAAGCAAGCGTTGATCTTATCAGCGTACGTTGAACGTGGAATGACGGGAAGTGTCTGTCTGAAATCACCTGAAAGGAGTAGTTTGTCGTTGTTTTTTATATCTTTGAGTGTTCTGTTCAACGCCTCAAGAGAATGTTTGTGTGCCATAGTGCATTCATCCCAGATGATAATTTTGCATTGTTTCAGCACTGTGGCCATGGACGATTGTTTTTTATGTTGCACACTGCATCTGGATTATTTTGAATATTCAGTGGCAGGTTAAATGCTGAATGAGCTGTTCTGCCTCTATCCAATAAAGTTGCTGCAATGCCAGATGATGCAACGGCCAATGCGATGCCATTATTTGATCGTATTTTGGTAGGAATTAGCGAAATGAGAAATGTTTTGTCAGTTCCACCTGGTGCATCCAAAAAAAATAATCCACCTTGTCCCGCCAAAACTGCCAGCATAATGCGGTCGTAAATGATTTTTTGTTCATGAGTCAGTAGTGGGACATTGCGAGTAACAATCGCTGCCATTTCTGCAGTATCGTACTGCAGTTCACGATTCATTTCGGTATCCATTAAATCAGATGCAATTCGACTTGGTGAACTCATACCGAAATGACTGAGTGGTAAATTGACAACGCAAAGATCCTCGATAGCAATCAATGCTTCATTGTACATAGGGTCGCTGAATGTAATCGTTTGATCGTTACACCGCGTACGAATTCGATGCAATATATCGTCAGTCATTGAATGTTTGTGCTTATCCCACAACGTGTCTGCTCGTCCCGGGAAACATGTAGTCAACACTATAGCGAATAGTAGACGCATTTGTGTTGCTGTACAACCCAATGCTGCTTCAGCAAGCATATGGTCCCAGTGATTGTCGTCTTCGAGTAAGCCGAGTGCAAGGCATGCAACTTTATATGTCGGATACTGTTGTCCATTCACTTTGCGTATATCTTGAAAAGACAATAGGCCGGTGACGTTAACCAACAACAGTCGCAGATAGAAGCACTCAATCTGCCTTGGAGTGACTGTGGTATATACTCGGCCCAAAATGTTTGATTTGAATAGGCCGGGGCACGCATCAATTGGTTTTCCTTATTTGCAGGGCATTTTTTTTGTTTGATTCCATGTGAAATAGCGTGGTACTTCGGAATAGAGTAGTATTCGTGAAAAGGCACCGAAAGTATCCGCACGATTACACAATTCGCAAAATTCGGTGAGTGTAGTTTTTGGTGGATTTATGGCACGCTCAATTGCTGTCTCGTTGGTGAAAAATACGCTCTGGTCGTTTTTAAGATGAACGACTAAATGTATAACTGCTGGGTCCCGTTCATGAATTGGAAAACCAAAGATAAGCCAGACAGCTTCATTGGAACTGATGTACCGGCCAATTTGGTAGCGCATTATTTCGTCGTTGTCATTCAATCGAGGAGCATTCACATCGGTATTTTGAATTTGAAACACAACCATATCGCTGCCTTTATTCACATACTTGCAAATGGATTTGATGCTCTTCACCGAACTGCAGAACTCAACATTAATATGAGCATTAAATATTTTGCTCAGCAGAGGCGAATATGGTACCACCCAACGATTGTCAATGTCTGCGTTGTTGATATTTAGCGTAAATGATTGTCCGCCATTATCAGTATTTCTTCGACGATATATTGGATATCCGTCGACATTTATGATCGTGTCGTTGGTGAAATCTTTAGGAAAACGTTTTGTACATTTTCCATCTGCCATGCAAGGCGATAAACGATTCAAATCACCGCATGGGCCATGAATCATGTTTGTGGTAACAATATCGAACAGTAGTTGATCAGTAGACGGATCTGGAATTTCCGCGGAAATTACACTATCGATTTCCTCAGGGCGTATTTTGTCGACTAACCAAATCAAAATGTGTGCATGAGGTAATCCTCGATTTTGCCATTCAACCGAATACATCCAGCAACGTGTGGGACCGAATACGTGTAATTTTGTAATGAAGCTCATTAAAGACTTCAATTTTTGTTTGAACACACGTGCTGTAATGTCATGACGATGTATTGCATTTTGGCTTGGCAATAGCAAAGATGTAATCTCCTGCCACTTTGGATTACATGTAAACATGATAAATAAACACGGTCGTCCGTACTCGCGCACGAAAGTCATAGCATCCTTTATATATTCTTGCATATGACGTGGACTGCCTACGTACGATGATGGTAGAATGATAGAGTTACCAATTTCGGCGGTGTCGGCGTCGCTCATGATAGCGTCTCGCAAGTGAATGTATTCTTCCGCACGCAGCTTCTATTGATTGTGTCGTAGGAATCGCATTCGTTCGCTCTCTACCTTCGCGTACATATCGACAATGAATTGTTGGCAAAGCTCACGACACCGCAGAATGACGTTGTCGTGACCGCGTCGAATCATCATACGACACGCATAAAAATCCATCGAGCTCACTTTTTTGTTTGTTTCGGCTCCTGTAACAACATATTCATAAATATTAATTCAAAATGAGTAATGATGTTCATAATGAATGAATTACCTGTGGCGGGATCTCGTTGTTTAATGTTTATGCAATATCCGTCTTGTCCCTTCCAGAAAATTAGCGGATATTGGAGAGCGTCGTATGAACGGTGTGTGTCGGCAATGAATTCCAGCTTATTGTTTCTTCTTCGAATCATGATTTCTCGCGTCGATGTGCGATCGCCAACCATGATTCCAGCAACGTCGTCAACAACAGGCGTATTGAATCTACGCACGTGCTCTCCAGCTGGTTTTTTATCAGGATTGATGACAATAGCGTTATTGTCACTTTGCAATTCGTGCATCTGTGCTTTGAAGAATTTCAATAATTCATTGTGCTCATTCAATAGGGCCTCCAGTTCGCCGACAATGCGCCTGGCATTAGGCGAATTGAGGTTATTGTAGCCGCTACGTGCATCCACACGAGTCATGTCCTCACCGCTTATGAAGTAGATTTGTAAAATCGTATGTGGTTCGTTTGGCATTGGCAGCAATGAGCCTACTTTGTGGTACACTTGGCCTTTGATTTTAAACGTTGAATTCAATTGTTGACCATTTCCCGCAGTATTGTGAACTATTTCTGTTGCTCCGAACGAAGTCGTTTGGAAGCATGAATTGAATGTGCGAATGGACTTCAGGAACAGGTTTGAATCTGGATCCGTGCCGATGAGCAAGCTGTTCAATGGTTCTGGTGGTGTCTCAATTTCTGGTAGTTGCACTTTTCCTGATGCGCAACACACCCCGGCTGACTCATGTTTGAATTTGAGCGCATGACAATGGGGACATTCTTTGTTCACAGCACCAATCAGCACTTTCGGATGAGTGGAATATTCAATATCTGGCTCGTACTCGAATGCGAGACGAAGGAACGAAGCGGATGTAAATGCTCGATGTACTTGTTGGCGTTGTCGGTCATTTGCTCTGCGTGTGTTAACTACGAACCGGCGCACTTATCTCCGTTCCAATTGTCGTTGTTGATTTCATCCAGCTCGTGCCTCTTGTGATTCAGATGCACGCAATTGCGAAATGCTCACACGCACATTTTCGTTATCTTGTTGGATTTGTTCGTCTGTTTTTTCTGCTCTACTATTTTGCATGTTTGTTGCTTTATTCGTTCGACGGCCCAAATGGGCCCCTTTGCGTCTTGCTGGCATTGTTCACTGTAATACACACACACAAATAGACAAAATTGTTGTACTTACTGATGAAAAACAGTATACCGATAATGTATTTGTTGTTTTAGTATTTTACCAACCTTTTTACAATCATAAAACACGTATAAATTTCTTATAAATTAAAATAAATCGTACAAAATTTTGCATGCATTGCGTTGTGATACATAACAAATGCAGAATGAAATGTCAAAATAACGCGACACTTCTCGTGAATGACTTGCGCATATGTGGATGAAAGTTCGATGAGGCGGACGTAGCGTCATCTGTCATTCAACAACATGAATAATTTCGTTCTGTTTGAAATACGAACGACGGTTAAATTATTTGGATATTGTTCATACAAAAATACTAAAATCGCGATTAAAAAATGGGAGGGTGGAGGTAGGAAGAAACAATTTTTCTGGATAGGGACACCCTAATCACCTAGGGGTATGAAATATACTTTACGAACTATTCTCATACCTACCAAATATACATAAAAAATTTCATAAAAATCGGTCGAGCCGTTTCGAAGGAGTGCGACCCCAAACACCGTGACATGAGATTTATATATATGTGGGGATCGATTCGTGGTTCGTCGAAGAATTATTACACCGGGTTAATTATAAAAGTAAACATAAAATTGTTTATTCAAGAACACAGATAATGATACAAAAATGTTGGAAAATAGAAATGAGTTGACTCGAAGAAAGAGTGTACATTAAGCGGAAGGCCGATCGAGTTGTAGACGCGTCGCTTGTTCGCTAGGAACTACTTTAGTATTCAGTAAAAATATCGACGCTCAGCTTGTCGACAAAAAGAAAATACTATGGAGTAAGCGAAGGAAAAGTGGGTGACAATAAACAGACTTGCCTCGGCGCTGACTCGACTTGGGCCCGCGCGGCTCTTGAGTTTTATTACGGGGAAAACCGTGAGGCGGTTGTTCCTTTCCGTACATAGCAAGTCTAAAGAATTTAAAAGAATGAATGCTTTGAAAGTATCGAACGTGTAGAAAGAAATGTATATAGAATGTTGAGACAGAAATGAATATTTGGAAATATTTAGAAAAATGAACGTAAAGAATTTATATGGGGCGAGAGCGTAGTGGTGACGTCGTCACCACATATATATAGATTACATTTTCGTTTTCAAACTGAATCGTTGCAGGTGAATATAGATTCTTTAAAAATTTTGTTAACGCGTTTAGTGCTTCAAATTTGTTACCTTGAATCGATCTCTTAGCCTCCCCTATAATTTTCGTCCTAATTAATTTAACTACATTTATTTCGGCGTTAGAGGGAAGCATTACCAGTGCTTCCTTGCAGCTTTCTATAAATCGATATACGGGAATGTTTTCTCTGTCGAATTCTAAAACCATTTCGACTGCATCTTTAAGAGATACAATTTGTGAATTTTCCAAAGGCATTTCATCGAGTAATTGTCAATCGGCTGGGTGTAAGGATTGGATATTCGTGGTTCCTGATTCGTTACTCGTTTGTGGGATTTTGGTATCTGTTTTTTATGTGGAGTATGTTCAATTGGAATTTTTTTTCTTCAAATCGTTATTACAATTCGACCGCTGTCACCAAAAATAGGTATGTTACGTCCAGGTAACAAACACTTATTAATTTGCCCTATTTTTGACCTTAGCTTCGGCTAATTGGTCAGGGATCCGGTCTAACGATTTGATGATTTATTTACTTTTCGGGTTGTTCCAATTTTCAATAAAAGTTAAATCGCGGATCTGTTATTGGGATAAATGTAGCCTTTAAACATTTAATTACGTAGTCTATTTT
This sequence comes from Cylloceria caligata, assembly GCA_963942595.1. Classification (NCBI taxonomy): domain Eukaryota; kingdom Metazoa; phylum Arthropoda; class Insecta; order Hymenoptera; family Ichneumonidae; genus Cylloceria; species Cylloceria caligata. The sequence goes on from OZ012710.1 coordinate 27,268,409, forward strand.
AATTAATTTACATTTATGGTTAGTGTTGCAAGTTAAATTGATTGATTATAAATATTCGTTGGTAAAATATGCTCCTTGACCGGGTTTAAAGTACCCCTGGTATTGGGCCTGGAGTTTTTTTAACGCAGCTCTGCACCCTCCACGGTTTTGCTTTACTATGAGACGGTCGGATGCCACGGTAAGGAATATAAACGTAGAGTCCGCGGTGGTCCGCGTTACTCCTTGTTCGGGATGGATTTAAAGGAAGTGTGAGAGTCCGCGGTGGTCCACGTTACTCCCCGAGTTAGTGGTTTGGGATGGTGAGTCCGCAGTGGTCCGCGTTACTCGCCGCTTAATCACTAAGAATAACCAAGGATTTCTCCTTACTCACTATTGCTTTTCACTGGCTAGAAGAGTTTTAATTGTCTTTGAAGATCGGAGAGAACTGACTAAAAGGGCCACATTTCGGCCCTTTTATACTATCTCGATGCTCCTTCCAGTGCTATTCCCAGGGGTTGGAGAGAGCGAGTTCCTCTGGCCTAATTGGCTAGGAATAACCCGTCTCCCACGCTCTTGGTGTCTTACAAGGAATCTGCCCTTACAATATTTTTTATCTTATGTGGTGATAGGGGTTGGAGAGGGTAAGATTCGGGTGCTGGTTGGCTAGGTCTTGCCATCTCCCACGCACCCGATGTACTAGAGGGAGTTTTACTCTTCATCTCAAACGAGCAAGCGGCCCGTTTCCCCGCTACCTTATTCTGAGCCACTATTGCAGCGGCTCCGAGGCTGAGCCATGCAGTGACGTCAAGAAGGTTGCTTTTTTGGGTTCGTAACAATATTAATAATCGGCTGTGAATGTTAAATTAGATTACTTTCTAGCCAAAAAACAAAAATTATCGTTATGGAAGGTGAAGAAAAATGACGCGCTACTTCTATCTAGTTGTAAATAACCGGTCATATTTTTTTGACCGTCAATTTACCATAAACAAAAGCGTGACCGATATTTTTTGCATCTAAATAGGTGGTGTTACCCTGTTTTTACCGTAAAATGGCAGAAAAAATATGTGACTGCAATTTAACCCAAGATTAGATGAAACAATGACGTCAATTTACCACAAAATTACGGTATTTTGGTCATTTTACCGAAAATCTTAATACCCGTCTTTTTACACCCCTATCCCTACCCACTGAGTGACCGCATGCTGCTATTTCATTGAAAATCTCCCTTTTAATCTCTGGTCTAGGCAAAACTATTTCCCTCATTTATTTGCAAACGCGACCGTACAATTTTTTCTTATAGTCTATATCAGGGGTCTCCAAACTACGGCCCGAGGGCCACATTCGGCCCGCGGACAGATTTTGGACTATTTCACTTTTTACCACCGGCAACAATGATAATATGGTTTTGGCCCTCGGAACTTACTGGAGTAATCAGTATGGCCCTAAGGCTGGAAAGTTTGGAGACCCCTGGTCTATATCACGGCCTTACATGTGACCATGGCCCACACTTAACACCCTTTTCTTACCCAAAACAGCTACGACTCGCGCCTTGTTCACGTTATAACAGTAGCAATACAAGTTCGATTCGCGTATGCAAATAACGTAGACGTAACACTAAATACATGGTTTAACTCCTCTAATAAAATAATGTGCGTGATGTTCGTACAGGCTTGTGATGCGTATCCGTTAATCCCAAAATGCCGTAACTACTGAAAATCTGCGATTCGCAGTGATGACAGTTTGAATAATAATGCCGTGAAGAATGTACGATAACATGAGTCGTCTGAGGGATCGTACTACGTTGTCGATCATTCTCATGATCGTCCTCGTGCTACTCGTAATAATATATCACTTACTGAACAGCGAAGTATACAACGCATACGATGTAAAAAGTATAACTCGTCTCAATATTGAAAATTTTCACCCTCCCTCCGACCTTAGGGAGAATCCAGTGATCACAGCCGGACACCAGCAGAACGAAGCACAGATGATGGGAGATCCGAAAAGCAGAGAAAAGAACAGAAACTTCAATGAGGTAGAGTACGAGAGATTCAACAACCACGATGCTTTGTTCAAAGGACACAAGATTGTTCATCTTGATTTGAAAGGTGCACCTCCTGTTATCCAACACTACAAAATACTGTTGAGTCTCTTGAAGAAGCTTGGAGCTACAGGTATTCTGTTGGAATACGAAGACATGTTTCCCTTCCAAGGTGAAATACAGCACATAAGTGCGACTAATTGTTACTCCAGAAGCGATATCACAGAGATACAGCGACTAGCTCAGGAAAACGATTTCATAGTCATACCTCTGATACAAACTTTTGGACATTTGGAGTTTGTACTCAAGTTAGAGAAGTACATGGACTTGAGAGAGGTTTTGAGATATCCACAAGTTGTATGTCCAACTTACAATGAAACACTACCACTGATTTATCAAATGATTGATCAAATTGTTGAGAATCATCCAAATATAAGACACTTACATATTGGGGCTGACGAAGTATACCATCTTGGGGAGTGTGCAAGGTGTTTGGAGACTATGGCCAAGAAGCAATGGGGAAAGCGTCAGCTGTTTCTCAATCACGTTACCAAAGTAGCCCGTTACATTAAGAAAAAATATCCCTTGCTAACTGTTTTAATGTGGGACGACGAATTTCGAGAAATTTCGCCACAGGTGATAACGGAAAGTGGTCTCAACAAACTGGTAGAGCCTGTGGTGTGGAAATACACTACAGATCCTGGGGCGTCGCTCACAGATCAACTTTGGGAAAGTTATGCAGCTGTGTGGCCTTCTATGTGGGTTGCGACTGCATTTAAAGGTGCCACAGAACCCGATCGTTACTACACAGATATCTCTTATCACATGGAAAATCATCAACGGTGGTTGGAAATGATCAGCAAATATTCTAGGATAATAAATTTCAAAGGAGTGATGTTAACAGGATGGCAAAGATACGATCATTTCAGTGTTCTTTGTGAGTTATATGCGTCATCAATTCCTTCTCTTGCTGTTAATCTTGCAGTTCTTCAGAGTTCAACGCTCAACAGCTTTTCTACTGAATTACCCATTCATATTTTCGAGGCTCTGGAATGCAAGGGTGATATCTCTTTGAGCATTCCTGAGCCACAGTATGGTTGGACCAAATGCAATTTTCAAGGAGTCAAGATATACGCTGCTACGTTGAGACTTTATACGCTTCACCAAGAATTAATCAGAATGGAACAGGATAATACTTTCAAGGGTTGGCTGAAGCCTTACAACATTAAACATGTATTTTCAAGTCCGAGTCACGTTGAACGTGCCGTTGCTGAACTGGATAGATATAAGATGGAGATATTGTATATTGAGAAAGAAATGCGTGAAGCTATGGATGGAATATATGACAGTTATACGGTTAATGAATGGTTGGAAACCTTCTTAGCACCATTGAATCAAAAAGTCACAAATTTGTGGGAGACCAAAGAAAAGATACTAGATAAGTATGAATGGCCACGTAGACCACTTGTACTCCAAGAATTGTAATCCAGTAATTTTCAACATACTTCCAACAGTCTTTCAGTATTTTTTTCAGCATCTGGTTCGATGCATTTGTTTGTTATAGTACTCCGAGATAATAAATTATTAAAAATTAATATTATATGAATGTTTTATGTATAATTGATAACTTGTGATTAATTTGATGTTTGTCCAAATGTTAGATCATACTGCACACATCAGTCGTATCAATTTTTCACACAATTTATAAATGCAAAATCTCTTATGGCTGATACAGTAATTTACATTAATAATTGAGAATGGCTATTGTTCAATGGCTAGTATGTATGCTTGAAATCATGGATAAAATGTGATTTTTTGGCGTCGATGACAACAAAATAAATATCTTCCAAATTTACTGGTTTTTGTAGATTAGTCGTGTTCGTCTACCCCATGAAAATTACATTATCTAGTAACTACCTAGTCAGACGCTCGCGATCAATCGTGGATTGCAAATGTATATTATTTTTCTTACTAGGAAAAGGAGAGAGGATTATATATTATATAATTAATAATCGTAATTATGGCTCAATGTAACCGTGCCAGAAAACGCAGAAAACAGATGTACACAGAAAAACATTTCTTATAGGAATGCTTGGCAGATTTTTTTGGGGTGACCGGTTAGTGATCACCCTAGCGATCGTCAGCTCTGCCTGTATTGGTCTGCAGTTCTGCACAAATTCACTGCGAATGGTTAGTTCCGGCTTCTTATGGTACAAGCAACGATGTAATAATAGACCCGGAGGTAGCACTTGTCAGTATGGCCAGCGAACGGAGATTTACATGAAAGCACAGGGCCCATGTTAAGATTTGGCAGAGAAAATGTAGTTCCGATTTCCGCCTAAAGACTGCGTGGCGATGTATCGATGTGACACACACAAAAAGAATATCCTGGCACGCCCTTTTTCTGTCGTCGCTCTTGTACACATGCCTAACAGGCTACCACGTATTCTCTCTCACACTACGGTGTAACGTTAGACTTTAGAGCAGGGGTCTCCAAACTTTCCAGCCTTAGGGCCATACTGATTACTCCAGTAAGTTCCGAGGGCCAAAACCATATTATCATTGTTGCCGGTGGTAAAAAGTGAAATAGTCCAAAATCTGTCCGCGGGCCGAATGTGGCCCTCGGGCCGTAGTTTGGAGACCCCTGCTTTAGAGCAATGCTTGAGCGGGCGACTGGTATGGTAGTCCACCGTTCTCCCTCACACTCATGCATCCGTAATGCTATTATTTACGGTGATTGTGTTTCACCACTGTAATAAATTATATATTAAATTTTATTTATTATTATAGATAGATATTTTGATTTTATTCAATTGATTATTATTATGATTATTTAAATTCATCGATTCTTCTTTTCATCTGGGACTCAGGAGTAGAATATAAAAGTGAATATCTCGTAAATCTGAACTGGCAATAAAACGCATGTATTTTACGAATTCCAATACCAACACATTGACGTTTGTAATTCTCGAATCAAGATAATTATATTCACATAAGTGTTCAATGTCGCGGCATCCTTTAGTATGCCGATTACAACGAATTATACAATACATAGATATCGATATATGGACGACATGAGAAATAAAATATGCAGTTTATACAGTCGCTATTTCTGGGTAGCACCCGGACAAATTAAATGTCGATAGTTAGATTATTCAAACGCCCCATAGGCCGAAATGTTAATGAAAATCAATATCCGCACGAGAGAATGACGCATATTCGCCACTATCCATGATTAATAAGAAAATACGCAAATATTCAATATAAATCTATGCCAATAATATCTATCGCTCACCGCGGGAAGTGACATACACGAAATATACAATTATTATATACAATACACAAAAACGGAGAGACTTATCTTATTCGTAATCTTTTGTTGATGTTGGTCGAGCTCTCTTTGATACGACGGTGTAGGCGGAGAACGGGGTGTAATCGAACAGAGTCCTTTTCGCTGTTGACGACTACCCGCTAACGGTACTTGTATGGCCAAGAAGGCTCTGGCGACCAATGTATAGCTGTTGGCCTGTTGAATATCTCCAACGGGACGGTGATTGACGTTCACCTCCAAGAGATTCGAATTCTCTCTGAGTTTGACGAATTGGGATAGCGATTCTTCTTCTTCAAATAGTGGCATTAAATCCAATATTCATTTATTAAACACTTCCGCCTCTTATTGTTTAATTTAACGTCGTCGTTCTGGGAATTTATCTTTTCGTGTGAGGCTGGAGTCACTAAGTGGAAACGTCGATTCTCGGAGGATGAATTTTTGATTGAGCGGAGCCGAGTATTTTTGTTAATTAGTTATTGGCTGAGTAGAACTAAATGTGGTTGTTGAATGACTAATTTTGGTGTTAAACACTCTATTAACGATTTTTTAGTGTTCACAGTATTCAAATCACAAATATCGTATTATCGAAGATTTGACTTCTTGGTGCACAGGTGCGATACAAATTTAACACACAAAAAATGGAACAATGGTTAATGCATTCAAATATATTAGATTTATATAACGATTCTATTCGCGATCGTATTGTAGCAACGATTCGATCGAGGTTCCTTGCCCGACGACACACGCCTATCAATCGACGACCAGTCGGTTCAAAAATCTTGGTAACAATGCCTTGCAAGGCAGTTCCTCGCTTCGCATACTATAATATTTTTCTTCATATCGCAATTGTACGCTTATAACGCTACCACTTCCCAAGCTTATTCCATCGGTTTTATTTGAACGTCGTACGGTAAACGCACGGGGTTTACACGAGTACCGGCAGGACGGAAGATAGTGACTCGATTCGAATTATACATTGAGCTAGCTACCATGTAGCTGACACGCTACACCACATAAGCGTGAATGATTTATAAATAGGACTGTTGTTTAATCGTATGATAGTATAATAAAAAATGAAATAACCGATAAGCTCGCGCGGTGTTCAAACCAAGAAGAGTCATAATTTTTCAGATAATTTGATATAATCTAGTGTAACGGTATTTTTACGTTAACATTAATTTTTGTCTTCCGAAGGGAAGGATTCGGGCTCGAACACGTAGATAATTAGTTGTACACTTCTGTAGGAGGTATAAGTAGGGTTTATTCAATAATTAACATAGAATTCTGCGGTGTTCGGCTTTTTCGGCGCCGTTAGTCGTACAATTTATTTGTGACGTGTAATCGCTCTAAAGGTTCCGCGCTCTTCTTTATCCGCGATGATATCGAATTTTTTACTTCTGCGCTCACCGATGAATGTCCCAACTAGGCGTAATCGAGCTCGTCCGTCTTGATCTTTTGTCCGCCTGGCTGCTGCTACGCGGTCTGCTGGGCTGGATGCAGTGATGCCAGAAAGCGGCCGCCACACCATGACGCACGCAAGCGCACGCCCGTGTACGTGTGACCGCCCGAGCTCGTGGAACATCGGACAATAGAAGGAGACAGACATATGACTGTCTGTCTCTTTCGCTCTCACTCGGCTCGGGCTGCACGCGCTGCTACTGCTGCTAGTGCTCGGGCTGTCGCGCGTTACATTTAATTCAGCTGACAAGGGGACCTACAGGTACGTGGAACACCAATTCGGACCAAATTTTTTTTACAGGTAGGTCGCACCCAAGGGTGCAATAGGTGCAAGTAATAGGATGCAATACTCAGCCGCTTTCGAGATATAAAATATTAAAAATTTACGAGCGTTCATATACTCTCTATATACTCTCTGCGTTGAATCACATTCAACAAGAGCGCGTAGCATAGTCAGCAACATCTCCGCTTCGTAACCGCTGGATCGCCGGATCGAATCCCGGCGCGGACTTTTTTTTTTATTAAAAATTATTATTCTTATTATTATTATTAAATCATTTCTACGGCAACTACTATGCGATTATATTAATATTTCCGTAAAGGAATGAATAAATATTTTTTATTGTGAATCATTTTGGTGTTATAAGGAAAAACGAGCAGTTTTATTTATTTATTAATTTTTTGGTTGAAAGGTAGGGAAAGAATTGTGGCAAATGAATACACGAGTTTGACGAGAACAATTCTGAAGTCTCTTGATAACATTTTTAACTTGGCGGTAGAAATATACATCGCACGGTTGCACTAATGGAGTGCACTTTGGTGGAATGATCTTTACAGTGCACGTTGGTAAACCTCCTCATCGGTAAAAAACTCGTCATATAATAATGGATTCGTTTGGCGCCCCAGGAATCAATAAGCAACAAGAATTTCTCCTTATTTACGTATGGCATCATAACATTAGTTAAAAAATCCCTGTACAGTGCTGTATTCAGTTTGCCGGACTTGGAAGATGTGAAATAACTATTGTTTTCCATGTTTTTATGATCAGTACCACCCTAGTTCTTGTAGTTGCGATAACCAATGAAAAGTTAATAAAAAGATTGGTTATTCTTTTAAACTCGTGTATCCATTTGTCACAATTCTTTCCCTACCTTTCAACCAAAAAATAAATAAATAAAAAAAGCTGCTTGTTTTTCCTTATAACACCAAAATGATCCACAATTAAAAATATTTATTCATTCCTTTACGGAAATATTAATATTATCGCATAGTAGTTGCCGTAGTTATGATTAAATAATAATAATAATTTTTTTTTTTAAAGTCCGCGCCGGGATTCGATCCGGCGATCCAGCGCTTACGAAGCGGAGACGTTGCTGACTACGCTACGCGCTCTGTTGAAAATTACTTAACGCAGAGAGTATATAGAGAGTATATGGTGTAACGATAAATTTGGTGCCTCAACGCACCACGTTACCTATGACTGGTCCAAGTTATTTTTTCCTTCCTTTTTATTTTCTCTTTCGAGATCGGCGCCAGGCGCTTTCGCGCCGGAAGGAAAAAATACAGAGTTGGATGACCAGTCTCAACCCAGGCCAGCTACGCTGTTCAAGGCAGAGTGGGTGATTCGGACTGTCAAGCCACTAATTAGTCAACTAAGATAAAAAAAATAAAGATAAGATACGACTAAAATCCATTAATTAAAATAAGTCAGTAAAATTAAGGAACGCGGACAAATAATAAAATAAGATCAATAAATACGTCAAACGAGAAACAGGAAGGTAGGCTACTAAATAAATAATCAATAAACAAATAAAATAGTAATCTAAAAATAGTAATCCCGATCAATACCTCTTGGTTAAATAAGATATAACAAATAAAATATAACAAAGGAGATATAATGAATAAAATATAACGACGACAATATAACGAATAAACTATAACCGATAAAATATAACCAATAGTAAAGAAGGAATATCAAATAAGAAACGAATAAATAATAAACAAATAAAGAAAGAATAATAAATAAGAAACAAATAAATAAGAAATCAAATTAGGAATCAAAAAGTAAAACCCGAGAAACGCCGATTGATTCGAAGGCGACGCGACGCGGTCAGTAACGTACCAGCCCCTTCAACCTCCAATTTACGACGGGACGACGTACGAACACGCGCACGACCCTCTAAATCTAAACGAAAGAAAAATCGAACAAAATCCTATACATCGAAGACCCACAATTCGTTAAAACACGTGACGCGGTCTATTCCGTTCAGATCCCACACGATCTAATTCACAAATTCCTAAGCACTCCGGGATAACGGCCTAACGCGCGCACGGTTTAACCGGCAACAGAAACAATTAATTAATACAATGACTTTTTCCCGGCTTTTATCTATTACACGATCTCGCGGTTACATGCTACGAACGCCGCAGTTCCCGATACAAAGTTACCCTCTGCGCGCAGTGTATTAGAGTCGCAGGGGTGACCAAGTACGAATAAATTTTGAATAAACGGATCAGATGAAAAACAAGAAAATATTAGCGAAAGACCGTGGATAGGAAGAAGAGCTCACCGGAACGATGCTGCAGTGACGTTCCTTGAAATCCGGGAAATCTCGAAAGACGTTTGATTATCCCGCCTGGTTGATCGTACAGTGTTCGGATGTTGGCTCGAAGGACCAACCTCTTTTCCTCGCCTCAATAATTATTAGCGGGATGCCGAAAGATAGAGCGGGACACCGATAGAGAGTACGCTACGTCTGGTTCGCTCAACGGTCACCGGGAAAAAGCCCCGAGGTCCTGCCGGCACGCGTGCCCGTGAACTATGATCCCCACTTAACCCGCTAGACGCGGTTAATTGGGGGAACCTGTGTCGCACGATGACCGCGACTAGTGCCTTAGCTGGACAACGCATAAATTAGCCACAGATAATACAGAGAGTAGCTTTGTCCGGCAGGTGAATCCCATGAGCTGGATGGACTGCTGCAAGTAGATGATAGCCGAAGATAGATAGCAGCGTATCGTTTGTAAATGAACGTCGAGCGGGACGGCTGTATCTCCCAACAGAGAAAGGCGTAAAATATCGGCTTATGTAAAATATCGAATCCCGAAGCCAGCAATTGATGGATACGGCGTGATCATCCTCCTCTTCTCTCCCCGATCATCCCTCGGTCGTGTCGATCGCATTATACGTATATATAAAAAAAATAAAAAAAAATAAAAATAAAGAATAAAGAAGCCCTGAAAATCCACCCTACAACCCTGCGTGATCGTGTAGGCTTCCGTTGAGCGAGGAGGACGCAGCTCGAATTTTCTGCCACGTTACAATGGATGCTCGGAAATTTTTAATATTTTATATCTCGAAAACGGCTGAGTATTGCATCCTATTACTTGCACCTATTGCACCCCTGGGTGCGACCTACCTGTAAAAAAAATTTGGTCCGAATCGGTGTTCCACGTACCTGTAGGTCCCCTTGTCAGCTGAATTAAATGTAACGCGCGACAGCCCGAGCACTAGCAGCAGTAGCAGCGCGTGCAGCCCGAGCCGAGCGAGAGCGAAAAAGACAGACAGTCATATGTCTGTCTCCTTCTATTGTCCGATGTTCCACGAGCTCGGGCGGTCACACGTACACGGGCGTGCGCTTGTGTGCGTCATGCTGTGGCGGGCGGTTTCTGGCATCACTGGCTGGATGATCTGTTGCTGGCGCGTCGGTCAGCTCGTATAGACACCTCGTTTATGTCCGTGTCTTCGGTGTTTTCCAATTATCCGGAATAATTTGATTTTTCAGTTGTTTCGCGTTCGGGCTCTTTGTTTGTTGTGTTCGTGCCGTTTCCGTGAATCTCAAATGTGTTTTTTCGTGGTAGTATCGTTCTTAGAAAGCGAGTGATGTGTTTTCTGTGGTGTAAGATGACAGTTCCAAGATCTCTGTTTTTCTGGATTTTTAATTATTGAGGATTTCTTCAACGGATCTCTAGACAATCTTCGGTGCTGGTCTTGGACGTTCCCGTAATGCTTCTGGCTTGGTGAGTTGATCTTTTATTCTATCTTTTTCTTATCCTTATGTCTTGCTGGGGTGATGTCGTTACCTTTCGACATGCTTGACGAAGCTACTAGATTTGTTTTCCTCCTAATTATTTTTCTATTGGTCCAAAAATTCTCAATCGATTTTCCCTGGGTCCGGTTTGGTGGTGGCCTCCTAATTCTACTTAAAAATTAATTTTCCTAGCTTTTTTCCAAAATTTCACTCAAAGTGTCTCTCTCTTCTTGATGCGGAGACTTATTTCAGTATTCTAAGTCTCCTGTACCCTGAATTTATGTTATAATGTTCTTAGATGTTAATTCTTTTCTATTCTCTCTTTTTCTGTTTTGCATAACTATATTATTTGACCGGATTTTGTCTAGAAACCTCTTGATGCCGAGGAAAAGTCTTCCGCTTTGACTGATGCGTCGCGTTAACAATTCCTCTTACAAACTATTATACTACTTATTTCTAATTATTCTACTTAATCTTTCTTATAATATTTTTCCTAACACACTTAAACTACACTCTACTCATAGAGTTTAATGCCTCCAACTTTCTGTTCCTAGTTTGTTTTTTTAGAATATTTTCTTATTTTGGCACGGTCCGATGCTGTTCGCTATTAATCTTTTTATTTGTTTCTCCACTAACTTTCACTGTATTTTTTATTCATCAATATTATAACAAGTTTGATGGGCTAACTCCCACCCTTTTCTATTAAAATCCTTGGATTCAATATGAAATTCCTGGATTTAGCAACATTTTTACTGCTGTGCACAAGTGAGTTCTTACTTGGTAGACAGTTTGAACGGAATAAGAGAGTTCTCTCTGTTTGAAGCTGTCTTATATACTTTTTCTCTCCTTTCCCACTCTCTTATTTTAACTCTTCTTATCCTAATATCTTATGTAATTTTGTCTGTTTCAGTTGCCCCGCCACCGTGCCCTGCCGTTCCCCTCACCGCTCGAGCAAGGCCAGCCGGTTGCTGACCCGATGTTGTTCGGCAGTGAAAGAACACTCAGGATCCAGCCTGTTCCGCTGTGTCTCATCATAGTTGTATTTCTGCGAATTTATCATCTTTTATTCTCTCTACTCTTTGTATTTTCTTTATCTTTAGAAAATAAATGATTTTATTTGTATTCATTTTTGTTTTATTTTCTCTATCCTTTAGGATATGTGACTACGTCATACTAGATAGAATTGTGTAATGGTCAAACGGGCTGAGGCGCTGTTTTTTTTACCGCGAACGAAGCAGTCCCAGTTCGATCCCTGGCCTGTTCTTTTTTTTCTTTCCACTTTTTTTCCCGCTCTCGCACGATCCCTATAGCGCTATCTCTCGCACTTGTACGATCGTCGTGCGTGTTTAGTCTCCTCGATCACCGCCACTACTCAATATTTAAAACTGGGATTTCTAACATAACATGTTGTAACGGTATTTTCACGTTAGCATTAAATTTTGTTCTTCTGAGGGGAAGAATTCGGGCTCGAACACTAAGATAATTAATTGTAGACTTCTATTGGAGGTATAAGTAAGGTTTATTTAATAAGTTTCATAGAATTTTTGTGTTGTGAGGCTTTTTGGCGCCTTTAACCGTACAATTTCTCAATGATGTTTAATTGCTCGGATGGTTCCACGTTCTTCTTTACCCGTGAGGTTATCAGATTCTCGACTCCTGCGCTGAGCGGTGGATATCTCAACTAGGCTGTATCGAGCTCAGCCGTCTTGATCTTTTTCCCGCCTGGCTGCTGACGTGCTGTCTGCTGGGCTTGCGTCGTTGTTGCTGGCGCGCCGGTCAGCCGTTATGGACGTCGGGTCTGTGTCCGCGTACGCGTCGTTTTAGTTAATAACCAGAAAACGTTGTTTTTCTGCGTTGTTCCGTGTTCGGCTGTTTGTTTGTTGTGTTCGTGCCGGTTCCGTGTGTTCCGAGCGTGCTTCTCCGTGATAATCGTGGTCCTGGTCCGCGAGTGATCTTTTCTCGATGTGGAATAATGACAGCTACTGGATCATGATTCCCCAGTGATTTTTAATTTTTAATTATTTATTCGATGGATTCCTCCAGAAATCTTTGGCCTTGGACCTGGATGTTCCGGTTCCTCTTCGCTCTTGGTGAGTTGATCTTTTAATTTCTCTTTCTCTTCTCTTTTCTGCCTGATGGGTTGTGTCGTTTTCATGCGACGCGCTTTACAGAATTCTTGAAATTGTTTCACTCCTAATTGTTCTTCTAATTGTCCGAAAATTCTAAATTAAGTTTCTATGAGTCGGGCTGGCTAATGCCCTCCTAATTCTATTGATTAAATATTTTTCCTAGCTTCCCTTCAACTTTTGACTCCAAAGCCCAGTTAGCTTTTTGATGCGGTAACTGATTTACCGAGAGTCTCAGGTTCACTATATCAAGTCTCTGTGTTATAATTGTTCTAAATATTATTTGTTTTTCTCCTTTCTTTTTCTGTATTATACTCCTTTCTACTTTTTCAAAGTCTCTGATTCGGAGACCTCTAAGTGCTACTACTAAGTCTTTTAAATGTATCGATACGCTTCGTTCACAATTCTTCTTATAACTATCTGTACTTACTCCTAATTATTCTACCCAAACCGTCTTAGCCTAGTTTCTTAATTCTCTTACAATAAACCCTAATTATTTATTTTAATGCCACTAACTTTTTCTTCTTAATCTGGCTTTTTAGAATATTTCTTATTTTATTTAACCGGTCCGATACTGTCCGCTCTTAATCTTGATAAGATTCTTTTCACTCACTTGTGTTGTGTTTTTCTATTTATTAATGTTCTTAATAAATTCGTTGACTAACCCACAACCTTGTCTTTTACTTTTTTTATTTAATATGAATCTTTTGGATTTATAAAAAAAAACTTTGATATCTGTGCACAAGCGAGTTCTGGCTTGGTTGGTGGTTTTAACTGATAAGAGAGCTCTCCTCGGTTTGAAGCTGCCTTTTATACTTTCTCTTCTTTCCCACTCTCTTATTTTAGCTCCTTTTGTCTATTGTCTCATATAATTTCTTTTGTTTCAGCTCGCCCCGCCATCCTGCCCCTACATCCCCTCACTGCCAGAGCGAGGCCAGCCGGTCGCTGACCCGCTATTTTTCGGCAGCGAAGGAATGTGGCAGGCTTCATCCTGTTTCGAGGGGTCTACTGTGTTCTGCTGAGACTATTATCTTTTCTCACGTATCGTCTAAATGATTTATGAATATTTATTTATGATTAAATTTATTTATGAATAAATGATTCTTTTTGTATAAATTTGTGTTTTTTAATTTTATTTTGTTTCCTTTTGACCCCTTTCCAGATGTTATCTATGATTTTGTTTATTGGTATTTGTGTTTTATTTATTCTTATCTTATTCTGTTTTTATTTTATGTCTTGGAGGATTGTGACTACGTCACAATGTTACATGGTATAATATGACAGTTGTAGTACCATATAAAATAAAATTCATTATTATTTATGCGGTATTAACAATAAATAAGAATCGTGCCTCACCGCGATATTTTACCGAAAGTTCGAATACATTGTTAATCGAGGGAAATTTGTAGTCATTATGATAAAAATGTTATGTATACTGTAACGTAGTTACAATCACGAGCCCACTCTTTTATTACTTCGAACGGCTATAAGAGCCTAAATATTATTTAGGAAGCACCGAGGACGCATAAGTAATACCATCGGTACAGGCGTACCGAGGTTTGCAGGCACTAGGCCACCGAATCCGGAGATATGACAAAAACTAGCAACGTTACACCTCCGGAATTCCCTCGCTGCCGTAAACAGCAGGTCAGCGACAAGCTGGCCTCGCTCGGCGGCGAGGGAAGACGGGTAGCACGGCGACGGCAAACCGCAAAATTAAGAAATCGCGTTAGATTTTAAAACAAAAGCGGATGATGACGTAGAGCAGAACGAGGCAAGGGGAAGGCTATAAAAGAGCCTGCGCGGTGGAAAAGGCTCTCATAGCTCGAGGCTCTAATCTTGAGAATACGTGCATCATAAAAGTGTTAAAATTATCAGTTTGGAACTTTTACCGAAAATATTCGATCTAGAAATGTGTTTATTGTAAAAAGTAGGAACCGGCAAATTATCGAAAGATTATCATTCCTGGTGATTGTGAAGATCCGTAACGAACAACCACAGAAAAAGGCAGCAGGACAGGCGAGTCGATAAAAATACAAAAATTATTAGTGAAATACTAAGAAAATAGACATTGATCTAGATTTAGATAGAATTAATGGAATAGAGTTAAGAGAATAGAGTTAAGTGTAGAGAATGAATTGAATAGAATTAGGTCAGCAGTGTTTAAGACAATAGAATTAGGTCATATAGCATTTTAATAGGTAGGATAATCGAGAAGTGTATAAGCATGTGAGAAGGAAAGAGATCGAAAGGAAGTAAACTGTATGAGAGATAGAGACGGATAGAGATGTAAACGAGATATCAGCTTGAAGAGCGAGACAGACGTGTCTAGCAGTGTGTGTGTGCATCGAGTGTATAGCTCAATACCAGCGTACAAAACAATAACAGATCTTCAAGCCGGGTGTACCGAGAATCTATGTAAACGAAATATACGATAAGAATTGTGAAAATAATCGTCGGAATTACCGAATTTCAATGCATTGTACGGGTTATCGGTGGCAAGAAAGCGAATACTGACATTTTTATTGAAATTGCTTTTGTTAATAAACCCTATTCTCACCTACCTCGAAATCTAATATTAATTATTCTTGTGATCGAGTTCGATTTCCCACGAAAAAAAACTATTGTTAACGGTAAGAAATTACCGTTACATTTCACGTCCAAACTTTTGCATGGCGCAAACAGAAGTTTGATCTGAATTGCAGTTTTTTGTTATGAATAAAAGAACGTATTATACGTATAATAGAATAGTGAAGGATGCGATGCAGAGGAATACACGTACAATTCATTTCAATCAAGTGACTTAATACCACAGCCATTAAAATTCTTTCATTATCCGCTTAATAATAAATGAATAATGGTTATAATTAGAATAACTCTCCAAATCGTTTTTGAATCGAACATGATGTAATTATTAATAATCTAAAAAATAGCATTTCAAGAAAACACATTCAATATTCATTTAACTGTACACATTCCATAATGTATTCTTAAGAACTAATTATCATTTTTACATCATTTTAGCTTAGGGATGCTTTTTCCATAAAAAATGAAATAAAATAAAGCTAGATGTAACACTACATTTAATCGGACATACATGACGTCTGAAAAAAGGATGAACGTTACTATCAGTCCGACCATTTGTTATCTTACCTATAACTAAAATTTAAAAAATGACAAGTGCAGAGATCGACCGAGGATCTTCCAGTTTTCGAGTCAGAAGAGAACGCTTTATACCGCTCGACCATAGATTCACCATGCGTATATACTATAAAAGTAGATGATTGTTCGAACGCCACTCATATGTTTCCAGAGGATTACAATGTCATTATTTTCACTATTATCGGTCAATATACTATCAATAGATGCATATTTATTTATAATTCCGCTTACTTTGCGGGATAATTGCACGAATACGAGCGAAAAATACCGCCATCTTAAGCATTTGAGGGGGCGTGAGTCTGAGCGAGAACGCAACATCACCCCAACCATTGGAAGCGTGCTGGCGCGAGAGAGACACCCCATCACCCCAAGCGCACATTGTTCGTAGCATAGTAGAGGGCGGAGCTAACACTGCGACGGTGCATTTGTGCGCACCGATACAGGCAGTGCTCGCGGTGGCTGGGGTGATCACTAACCAATCACCTCAAAAAAGTTTGCCAAATGCTCCCATGAGATCTGTGCTTCCATATAAATCTCTGTTCGTTGGTATAGCTGACACCCCACAGCAGGACACGTACGCAGTGCTGACAACTGCCGCCTAAGCGCTAGTATTCTATTAATTCTGAACCGTGCCAATGTTTAAACGGCGCTATGTACAAGTAAAAAGGACTTGTATAATTTATTATTATTATTATACTTATTCAAGATTTTTGAAAACTTGGTATAAATATAAAAAATTGAACATTTGTCTACTTCGAAGTTCCCAAATTTTGCAAAAAAAAAATAATAACAAACAGAGGGACCTCTTTGCAACTCTACACCTCCTTGAATTTATTGTTGTCTGCCAGCAGTTTATTTATACGAGCAGTCACGTAAACATATATACTACTGTAGTGCTATATTTCCCATAAAATATAATTGTTTAAAGATATTTTCAGAATTATAAAAAATATGCCTAATAAATGCTTCGTATCTCTCTGTACATGAGGGTGCACCAGCGAAATAAGCCGATTGCGGAAAGAAGGGAAAAAAATCCCTCCCCATTTAAACTTTACAGGTGAAAAAAAATAATTTTTTTTTGTGTGTAATTGAAGGTATATCGTCAGAAGGATCCAATCGGGATCCTCCAACATGTGCCAAGAAAAGGCTCATTGTTTCATTATAATATGTACCATAATCATAATAAGACCACAACAAAAACAATACAATAATATCGATACGATAGTTGATATAAATACATAAACATACATTGTCAAAGTTTGCATGGAGTCGTGGACTTCACGATTCTCGTAAGCAGAAATGAGTTATGCAATCAGAGCTGACTAAAATTAATGATTCGATTGTTAGAGATCTTTCTGAGATCAATAACACAGGAATCCAGGCGGCGCTGACTCACACACCGAGTTGCGATTTGCCAAAAAGTTCCATCTTAACAT
This sequence comes from Cylloceria caligata, assembly GCA_963942595.1. Classification (NCBI taxonomy): domain Eukaryota; kingdom Metazoa; phylum Arthropoda; class Insecta; order Hymenoptera; family Ichneumonidae; genus Cylloceria; species Cylloceria caligata. Next base: position 27,285,973 of record OZ012710.1, read on the forward strand.
CTGGTCAAAACAATGTTCCATAGATTCACCACTCTAAGGAAAGAGATAGCATAATAGCATATATGCTTATCTGCGCTAGCGCACGAAATTGCGATAAGGAGGTCGTATACCAAAAAAGCTAACGCGCGAAGGAGAACACCAGGTGTATGCATACGTTTTTTCCGGTTCAACTAAGAGACGGCGCCAGCGAAAAGTACGCAGCGTATTAATTTGACAAATACGTCATTTTGTTTGTCTGTCATTAACCTACAAACATACACAAGTTGAGTCCGCCAAAAACTAGCGTCTTTGTTTTATCGTTCAGTGATCATGTCGAGTTTTGTGCTTGAAAAAGAACATTTGCGGCACGCATTGCTTTTCTTATTTAACCTTTTCGCTACGGACGGGTTCTCCGCCGCGGTACATCTGCTGAACGGAGCGCCGCGACATCATTGCACGCTACGCGACGCCGATCGTCAGCGAGAGTACCGCGGCAGAGAACCCAAGCTGCTTGAATGTTTTCGGACGAAAAAATTTTTCTCCAAAGGATATTTATAAATAAAGAGTATTCCAGGGTATTTATAACGTCTTAGTATGCGCTCTTTAATTTATAGTATGAGAGGAAGTAACATTATGCAATATAATATAATATAATAAAACAATATAACATATTATAACACAATTCTACAAATAATACAAATAATATAACATAATATGATACAATTCTAATAATGTAACTGCGTATGATATTTTTTGAAGCATGGTGTTGTGTCGCGGAATATTCCTCTAACGTATTCTCAGGTATATTCTTTAGCGGACACAGTTAGAGATGGAATTCTGAAAGATAGCTGTCATACAGGACGGGATGCGAAGTAGACGCCGACGCAGCATGAAGCGACTCGCGAGGCGATCTACGATAGGCTAAAGCTAAAGCTGCCAACTAAGGGATTTTAGAAAACGCAGTTGCTAACTGCTTGAGTAAAGACAGTATTAAATTAGATTGAAAAGAGAACGGTTGGTTCCTCGTTTAATACTCGAAACAACGCATTATTGTACTTCTTACTTTGATATATAAATAGGCAACGGAAAGTTACCGTTGCTTATAATAAATACTTCCTTTTATATAAATTCGCGTTTCCATCTTTTACTCGAGATCCATCTCCTTATCGGCAAACGATCCCAAAAAATAATAACTTTTAATATTATACCGACTACCGAATAATCCAATTACTCGGTACCGGCATAACATTTGGTGGCAGCGGTGGGATCTGCCGAAGTTAAGTGATTCGCGATTTATTAGGACAAAAGTGTTTTGGACAAAGTTGAGAATACTCTGAAGTGACGACTACGACGCGTGCAAGGACACCAGTGTAGTTCGTGAAAACCCGACTAATCTAACGCGAAGCGTGAAGCGAACGTCGGTGCGGGGTGACGTATTGGTCAACCGTTTAAAGTCCCGATTGACGGTGTCACGTCAAGTCGCGGAAAACCGCACAAAGTGTGCAACCGAGTACGCATAGCAGCTACTCGAAAAGAAGCCGTCGCGCAATCGTTGGCGACGCACCAAGGACGAACCCAGGAACCAACGGAGATACGGGTCAACGGTACCAGGGAGGACAACTGGACCAACCTTCGAGGAAAGCTAAGAGACAACGGGTCTACAGCACCGAAGGAACAGCACCCGAGGACATCGCAATGAAAAGGACCGTCTACCAGATCATCTTTCTGTAAGTGGCGGTTACTTTATACTCATACATAGCCAATAAACTGAAGCCAGTCAGGAAAAATATTTTGGAAAATTTGGAGAAAATATCTCTAGAAATTTTGTGGGCATATTTTAGCGTTTTGTTCGCCGCGAAACTAGCAACATGCCGATATTTAGGGGAGCGAAACCGAAACGTAGAGTCAATTCATTAGGAACTGCGACTCCCGGCGAAGGGGCAGACTCCACAGCTGGATTAGCTGCCGCCGTAGGGGAAATAGTATACGAAGCGCGCAGGGCGTTAACAGAGCTCGCGCCGTCGGGACGAATCCCCACCGATAGGCAAGAGGCCGTCGCAGGCCGACTGGACGCCGAGTTCGGCGTAAACCCTCTCAGGGGCACGGCATTTCGCGATAACAGTAGTATAGGTAGCGACGACGTGTTCAATATGGCTACTGGCGAACGAACGCCTGAACGCCTTGAGGAGGACATGGATGATCGGGAACTCGGAAGCTTGCAAACGATAGATCGCGTAGGTTTCCCGTCAGCTACCGGTACGACGGCACGATCGGTGACTTCGAGAGTACAAGATCGGTTAGAGGCGATCGACCGGAGCCACCGCGATTTGGTAAGAGCTCGACGGCAGTGCGAAAGGCTGCAGCGCGAGCACGAGCAAAGTCAACGCGAACTCGATCGCGAACTTCAGGGGGTTGAAACACCGTCAGCAAGACGAAACTTGGCGGGCACGCTCAACGAGGTAGGTGCGGACGAGTTCAAACTCATCCGGTCCCTACGAGAGCAAAACGCCGAACTATTGCGGAGGCTGGAAAATACGGGGTTGGAAGAACGTCCGACACCACGTCCGCGATCGAGGCAAACCCGATTTGAGGAATCGAGTAAACCCCCTGCTGATCCCGTGTTTCAAAGGGAACAACAGAGGGGGTCGGCAACACCGAGTAGGACGCTCGATCTTGGACTTGCGCTAAAGAACATCAAGCGTTTCGACGGAAGCAACGCCGACAAACTCGACGCCTTCTTACGATCCTGCGAGACTGTTTTCAAGCGAGTAGCGCCCCAGGACCAAGACATCCTGTTAGAGCTAGTGCTCAGCAGCAAGCTCGAGGGTAGAGCGTCCAGAGAAATGAAGCACAAACTAATCCACTCGGTAGCACAGCTTAAAACCGAGCTGGAGGCCCTGTACGGGAAGCGGAAGTCGTTGCCTGCGTTACAAGTAGATTTCAACTCCCTCCGACAGGGCCAGGGAGAGGACATCGCGGTATACGCCGCCAGGACCGAGCGTATCACCGTCGATATAATAGAAAAGCTTTGCGAGGAAGCCACCACGATAACGGAAATGCGCATCATCGAGAAAATAACCCGGAAGAGCGCCCAAGCCAACTTTGAAAATGGACTGCATGGGCAGGTCCAAATTCTGGTGAGATCTCGTAACTACGCCACTCTCCACGAGTCGGTGACGGGAGCCATCGAGATCACCAACATGGTGCAGCCAAAGGGAGGGGCAGGTGGAGCGTCAAGCCACCCCAGAAGGTCCCAAGGCGCATCACCCCGGCAGGGAGAAAATTGTTTCACCTGCGGAAAACCTGGACACATGGCTCGAGACTGCACCCAGAATACGGGACGAGTAAGCCTACCAGTACCCAGCGAAAACAAGTCAATCCACAATGTGGAAATAACCTGCAATTACTGCCAGAAGAAAGGCCACATGTGGAAGGACTGCCGGAAGAGACTATCGCAGAATAAAAGCGAGCCAACGCAGCCGCCCCGACAGCCAAGAAACGCAGGCTACAAAGATGCAAAAAGGACGGTAACTGCGGGGCCAGATCCAGCCACTGCAGGTGTGAACACGCTGGGCGCACTGAGACTGAATACGCTAACTGTCCAGCAGAGACCTGCGTGCAAGCAGAAGAAAACAACGCTGCAGCTTCTACAAGTAACGCTGCCGGCGTCGAGTGCCACCGCCAGCGACTTCGATATCGATGCACCGTTGGCCACGACCGGGGTACTCACCCTCAAAGCGGACACCGGAGCGCAGTGCAGCATAATCAAGGAAGGCTGTCTCAAACCAAAGACCACGGTGAGCGACTGCACTGTAGAACTGCAGGGGGTAGCGGGCGAAAAATTCACCCCCCTCGGGATAGCTAAAATTGTACTCGAGACACCGGCTCTAAATGTAGAGCATTGGTTCTACATCGTTCCGAACAATGTGCCGTTGAAGGTCAACGGATTACTTGGCATGGACTTTATCAAGCAGCATAAAGCGGACATCCTGCATGGCAAGATGCTCAAGTTGTATGGGCACTGCATGCCGCTACGGGACGGCGCGACGAGGATATATTCGTCACCACGCAGTAGAACTGCCGCCACGTGCAAATACATAGGCCTGCTTACAAAGATAAATCTTCCTTCCGGAAACGGGTCTAACATGGATGCCGCCAAGGAAAATACACTTGTCAGACTACCTACAAGGAGCGGGATCGGCCGAGGCATCATAGAGAGACCCCGTGTCACACCGTCAAGAATCAAAAGAGTGAGTTTAGAAGTTTCTAAATGCGACGGGGAAGTGCAACAGCCGACGGTGACATGCGAGCCGTCGGAGATAGCGAAGACCGTACGTAGCCGCCAGGTCAAGGCACTGCGCGTTAGCTCAGAGAGCACGGGGAAGAAGGCCAAACGGTTTGCGCAGCGCCAACGGAAGCCCGACTTGGTGCCCCCCAGCAGTGAAAAGCAAGCAGCTCGCGCAGGAATAGTGTGCGAATACAACGGTGTATTCCAACTACGAGGGAACAAGCGACAGCGCACGCACGAGGTGCAATATCGCGCACCCTTTAAGGTCGGATCGAAGGACCTAGGATCGCAACCCTTGCCTGGGAAGACCGTAAAATCGGGGCATGGGTCCGGTAAAATGCATAAAGCCGGAAAAAGAAATACTGATGCAGATGCTCTTAGTCGCATATATGCGACCACACGAGCCCAAGTGGGACAGGACAGAAAGTCCCACAAAAAAGAGAATGATAGCGCAATCGGGTATACGAACAGCCGCACAAAGCGGAGAGTCGAGGATACCCAAGGCAACCACTATAACTCGTCGGAGCGAGAGGCTAAACTCGCCCACGAGAAAGAAAAGTGGAGATGCCGACAGACAAAATGCTAGCGGACTACAGGGCGTCAAATGCTATGTGTACCTCGACGACATAGTACGACTACGGAAAAGGAACTACTTGCGATAGTATGGGCCCTAGCTCAATTCCGGCCATATATTTACGGTACCCGTTTCACAGTAGTTACGGACCACCAACCGCTCACCTGGCTGTTCGGAGTAAAGAGCCCAGGTTCGAGATTGATGCGTTGGAAAATTAAATTGGCGGAACATGAGTTCAACGTAGAGTACAAGGCTGGAAAGCGCAATACGAATGCAGATGCGCTAAGTAGGATATACTTACTACGAGGGCCCAAACAAGAGCGAGGAGCGAAGTCCGTATGTCGAAAGAGGACAGCACGACGGGGCAAGTAGGCACAACGAAAGACCGCACAAAGCGGACAGCCGAAGATACCCCGTATAGCCATGGTAGCTCGCTGGAGCGAGAGGTCAAGCTCGCCCGTGAGCGAGACGAGGACAGCAAGCGCCCGGGTACGGACAGCCGCACAAAGCGGAGAGCCGAGAATACCCCGGGCCAGCCTAGCAACGCGGCAGAGAGAGAGGCCGCTCTGGCCAATGCGCCAGAAGAGGACAGAGAGATTTGTAGCGTGCCTGCAGAACACTCTACTGAACCCCACAGCCCCGCCGAAAAGCCGTGCGGACGGGGAAGGGGTAGACCACGCAAGCTACATACGCAGGCCACTGGTAAGACTGCGAGCACCGCTGACAAGGACAGAGCGGGCCCAGCACAGTATGGCGGACCCGCGAAGCGCGGAAGGCCGCGAAAGGCAAACGTTGCAAGGCCGCTCGAGAGAGAGAGCGACCCAACAGCGGAGCCACCGGTGGGCACACCGAGCGGAGAAATTGCGGACAGAGCACCGCAAAGGCCTGCTGAGGAAGCGAGGCACGGCGGGGCCCGTAGCCCACGAACTTCCAGCAGCGCGGACGGAGACAGCGTTATAAAAGAGTATAGCGACTGCCGCAGTGGCGTAGCCACTCCTTCTGCCGATGACCGCCAGAAAATAATGAGAGAATACCACAACACCCCCATAGGAGGACATCAGGGTATCAGGCGTACGCTGCATTGGATCCGGACCAAGTACGACTGGCCCGGCATAAGAAGGGACTTAGAAAACTACATAACATCCTGCGAATCCTGCCAGAAAAATAAAATCGGGAAAAGGGGACGAGTACCAATGGTGGTAACTGACACCCCATCGAGGTCGTTCGAAAAAGTTGCGGTCGACATCGTAGGACCGTTACCGGAAAGCGCTTCCGGGAAAAAATATATACTCACGTTCCAGGACTCGCTTACAAAATACAGCGCAGCGATTCCACTGCCGAACCAAGAGGTTTCGACAGTAGCAAAGGCGCTCGTAGAAGAATTGATTTGCCGACACGGAACTCCGGAAATAATATTACCAGATCAGGGTACGAACTTCCTCAGCTCGACCTCCAAAGGAATGTGTCGACTGCTGCGAATCAAGAAGATACAAACGACGGCCAACCATTCGGAATCAAACGGCGCGTTAGAAAGATCGCATCGCACCCTCGCTGAGTACCTAAAAAATTTCATAGATGAGGATCAAGGAAATAGGGACGAGTGGCTGCCGTATGCGATGTTCACGTACAACACCACTCCACATACGGGGACCGGACTGTTGCCCCACGTGTTGGTGTACGGACACGAGGCCGAATTGCCGACCGCCGTGAAACAAGAACCACGCAGCACTTATGCCTACGATGACTACGTCCACGAGTAACGCGAGCGATTACGCGCCGCATGGACTGTAGCACGAGACAACCTGGAAGGCGCGAAAAGACGGCCGAAGACTACATACGACCATGGCGTAAAGGTGCAGGAGTACCGCGCCGGCGAACGCGTACTCCTCCATGACGGGACGGTGCGAAGGGGGCGGTCAGCCAACCTGACTCCGAAGTGGACGGGTCCTCACTAAATAGTAGAGAAGAGGCCCCCCGTCAACTACGTGGTCCGGAAGGGACGTAAAATCCAGGCGGTGCACGCAAACCGCCTGAAGCTCTTTATCGAGCACTAATAGCTCAGGAATTAAGGAATTCGAATACTTATAGCTAGTTAAAACTAAATATTAGCTAGAACATAAATGTGGGAAGGAGCCCCTCAAGACGCAGGGTAGGGAGCTCCAATAAAGTAGAAGAGGTCTTAGGAGACCTAAGTTTATCAACAGGAAAAAGAGCGTATACATATCGGAAAAATATATTGAACGAAACAATTGAAAAGAAATTGCAATTTCATTACGCAATCCGGAGGGGACGGAATACTGTGACCGTGCCAGAAAAGCATCACGAAAAATGTATAGCGTATTAATGCTGACACAGGATAGTGTTCGGCGTAGAGTGTAAAAAGAATACCGCGCACACTCTATTCGGTTGATATACACATGTTAATGAGCCTCAGAGTGAGGAAGAAGGCACGCGTAGACAATCTAGTCCCAACGCTGAATAGAGCACAGAAAGGCCTACAGCGAAAATGGACACAGATAACGGCGAGAAATGCGCGAAAAGGGTTATCTAACTAACCCATCCCCTCATCGTCCTAATGCAAGAAATTGTGGGAAAAATCCCACTCGGCTTAAAATGTTAAATAATAAGGGAATACTGGCTTCGGTAGGCGTATGTATAGTAACCGCCCGAGATTTCAGCATCAAAACCATCGGGCGAACATCACAGATCATCCGAAAAAACTACCTCCCGTCGTTCAATTCAAAATTAACGGAAATTGAAGTTCAGGCACCCCCTACGCAGACCGAGAGGACAATTCCATTACAGAGCGTGCTGCGAGACCCGGAAGAGCTTCAAAAGCTCGGAGCTCGAGCCGACCAAATCATGGACAACCTCAATACTGCCGGAGACGGGATGCAACACATCCACAATCTGAGTTTTTACTCACTGGGTGCAGTAGCGCCAATAGCCTTGGTTGGCTATGTTCTGTTTAAATGTTATAGGCATCAACGAAACCGAACGCCAACAAGGACAAGCGAGGCAACGACCCCGGCAACAGCCGAGGTAAACATCAACCTCGAGCCGATCGGACGACATCAGCCAGAAGAGCAACCGCGATCCGAGCTGGCCAGGTTATGCACTCGTCCCCCCAACCGAGAACGACTCGCTCGGCACGAAAAACGATAAGAAGCAAAAGGAAAAACTTCATCGTTACAAATGAAAAAATGAAAAATTTTATTGTATTGTTATATAACTTCAAACGAGAAACCAATCGAAGAAAAAATTTTTTAAAGAAAAAATTTTTCCTTTTAAGGGGGGAGGGATGTTGTGTCGCGGAATATTCCTCTAACGTATTCTCAGGTATATTCCTTAGCGGACACAGTTAGAGATGGAATTCTGAAAGATAGCTGTCATACAAGACGGGATGCGAAGTAGACGCCGACGCAGCATGAAGCGACTCGCGAGGCGATCTACGATAGGCTAAAGCTAAAGCTGCCAACTAAGGGATTTTAGAAAACGCAGTTGCTAACTGCTTGAGTAAAGACAGTATTAAATTAGATTGAAAAGAGAACGGTTGGTTCCTCGTTTAATACTCGAAACAACGCATTATTGTACTTCTTACTTTGATATATAAATAGGCAACGGAAAGTTACCGTTGCTTATAATAAATACTTCCTTTTATATAAATTCGCGTTTCCATCTTTTACTCGAGATCCATCTCCTTATCGGCAAACGATCCCAAAAAATAATAACTTTTAATATTATACCGACTACCGAATAATCCAATTACTCGGTACCGGCATAACAATGGTGTTACACACAGGCCAACATTGCAAATTTCGCATTGGTATCGCGATCTCTTTTTCTTGTCATTTCTTGAACAAACTACACACTTTCGCAGCTGATTTTTCGGTTGTCAGCAACGAATGATGCAAAAAAACACTATCAGTGTGTTTGAGAAATCCGTCTGATGGTGTTGTTTGACAGATCTTGAACCTGTGAATATATTGGAAAGAAGATGAGTCTTCACTCACGACAGGGTGAAATAAAACCAGACTAGTAGATGGAATTTGGAGAAAGTGGTTTATTGCACCTTCCGCTTAACTACAAACAAATCATATAATTTTGAATAAAACACTGAAGTGAGAATAGATAAATGAAAGACCAAATTCAGAAAAAGTACAAAATAATATAAATAAATGCACCAAAATTCCAAGAATAATAAAAATTAATTTGATTAATTGAACTGCATTAGAGTGCATGAGCTGAGAACCAGCACACAATTATATTAATTGTGTGCTGTGAGTACTGAGAGTGATGTGCGCACCGCAGTCAGTGCTGCGGAGCATACAACGCAGTGAGATGTATGAGTGCGTAGACAAATTTACTGCCTGTCAGCAAATACTCAATGTGATGGTGAAATAGAATTTAAAGAGAGTGTGTGCTAGCACATGCAATTCTGACAATTACTTGGAATTCTATTATGACAGGCTGTGATGCGGTCTACGCTGCAGAGCACAGAAGTGTGAGCTTGAGGATGCACAAATGATTGGACTGAATTCACAACACTCTCCCAGCAAGTTTAATTGGGGGAAAGTGCAGTGAATTGGTAAAAACACACACAATTATATTAATCGAGCATGCTAATAATTGAGTGAAAACGTGGTGCAGCCCGCGCTGCAGAGCACGCCACAGTGTGAGACCTTTATGAGGATGTACCGATGTGTAGTTCACTCCTCACCGTCATTGAATTACGTTAAATTGTAACGGTGTACTCTTACCTGAGTTTTGAGTCCTGGTGAGCATGATGAGCGCGTCCTGAGCGAAAAGCCAACGAGAAAAGTCGAAGGTGATGGTGCGCCGTTCCTCGATGTCGTCGCAAAAGTCACTGAATTTTTCAATATGGCTGCGGAATATGAATTTAACGTTGAGCGCTGAAGTCAGTTGAGCGAGATAGCCGGTGAGCGAAACCGAAGTCAAGCGAGAGAGACATCCTCTTGCTCGACGCGGCGTACCAACGAGGCACATCCTCGGCTTCGCGAAGCCCTGCCTCGGCTATCTTCGGCTCAACCGAACGACGTGTGCTTGAGCACAGCAACAGGTCGACGCACGGCGAATATCGATCGCCGTGCGCCAGCTGATTATGCAACACAGTGCATGCCCAGAGTCAGAAACTTATGCAAAACGGTTGGCCGCAATAGCTTAGTGGCATCTTGCAGAGAGCCACTATAGTGGCCCGTAGTACTTCAGTGGCATCTTGTGAAAGGCCACTATAGTGGCCCGTAGTACCTCAGTGGCATCTTGTGAAAGGCCACTATAGTGGCCCGTAGTAGCGAAAGGGTTAATCAAAAGAAAAAGGCTGCTAAAAGTCAACGTTTGCTGGTAGAAACATATGGTGAACACGCTCCATCGATTAGAACATGTGAGACATGGTTTCGACAATTTTAAAGTGGTGATTTCAATGTGAAAGACAGTGAGCGCTCTGGTAGACCACAAAAATGCGAAGACGAGCAATTGCAGGAGTTATTGGATGATGACCCAACTCAAACTCAACGGTAATTATCAGAAGCATTACATGTGTCACAAGAAACAATCAGCAGACGTTTACGAGTAATGGGGAAGATCAATAAACTCGGTAAATGGGTCCCACACGATTTGAATGAACGTCAAATAGAAAATCGCAAAGTCACTTGTGAAGTGCTGCTTCAACGCCACGAAAGGAAATCATTTTTGCATCGAATTGTGACGGGTGACGAAAAATGGATTTATTTTGAAAACCCGGAGCGGAAAAAATGGTGGCTTTCACCTGGCGAAGCCGGTCCTTCAACACCAAGGCCAAATCGCTTTGGCAAGAAGACCATGCTCTGTGTCTGGTGGGACCAGAGCGGTATTATGTATTATGAACTCTTGAAGCCCGGCGAAACCGTTAATACACAACGCTGTCGCCAACAAATTATCAATTTAAACCACGTATTAATCGAAAGACGACCGGAATGGGCCAGAAGACATGGCAAAGTGATTTTGTTACACGACAATGCGCCGTCTCACACAGCAAAAGCAGTGAAAGACACCTTGAAATCGCTTGGATGGGACATCCTTCCGCACCCGCCGTATTCGCCAGACCTGGCGCCATCTGACTATCACCTCTTCGCATGAATGGGGCACGCGCTCCCAGAGCAGCACTTCAGCAATTTCGAGGAAGTTGGAAAATGGCTCGACGAATGGTTTGCCGCAAAAGACAAGCAGTTTTTCTGGCATGGTATTCATAAGTTACCTGAAAGATGGGCGAAATGTGTAGAAGCCGATGGCCAATATTTTTAATAAAACAAAAATTAATTTCTCTTGAAAATTACGTGTTTTTTTTTTTACCAAAAAACCGGAAAAAAATTATGCATACACCTGGTACAACAGTTCCCCAGTTGCTAAATGCGGTTCGTTCCAGCCAAGGCGGGAATGAAAGCGCATGAGTACCTCAGTTCTTGAATCCCGCATGAGCGCAAAGAATAGAGATAGTTGTGTCCATGAGCCATATATTCCCACCACGCCTACAGTGCGTAATGAACTACATTGGGGGCTCGGCTGGCGTAGGGCGTGCAAGCCGAACCATGACGGCTCGTGCAACATGGGGACACGACCACAGGGCGCATGCGTGGTCCCGCGTGGCCTGAGGCAGTCCGCCAAGAAGCCAGTTAGCGACAGGCAGTCAAGACATGACACGACTATTCTTAAGTTGTAACCAGACATCCGTGATATTACCAGTATTTCATTGAGTGATAACGTTTTGCTGTAACATTATAAATTCTATTTTCGTGTATTATAAAATCTATTGCGCATTCCTCTCTATCCATCCTGCGAGCATCGAATTTACGAGGCCGGTGATGCAACCTGTGGAGCTTAGCTCACTCCTGAAATACGCTATACGTACAGTGATAAAAACGAGGCTGACAAAACGAGACCAAGGTCACTGAAACGAGTAAAGTACTACGCAGTACGAGATACCTAGCAAATGGGTTTTGCAACTGGTATAACCTACTACGTGCACACACGCGCAGATATTATAGTTGGTTGGGGTACTCATGCGTTTTCACTCTTTTACATGCTGTCCGTTGTTTCCGTCACTTGTGGTACACGTGCAATCTCACTCTCTTATATCTCTGTCGGCTGGGTTAGACGTAGTCCCTTACTTTCCACCTTACTGTGTCTACTTCCCGGCGCTTGTGGTACACGTGCTATCTCACTCTCATGCGTTCCATTTCTCTCTGCTGGAGTACACGTGCTGTATCACTTTATCTTATAACTAGCTGATTTACCCGGCGTTGTCCGGGTACACAAACAAATGGATAAGACCTAAGCAAGGTCACTCGATATATCTCACACCTTAAAACCACCCTGACAAAATACCCTTTATTATACCACTAAAAATAATGTGGCTTTTAATAACATTTTTTAAATCCAGTTTAGCTGTTATTCCCCGTATGATGTGGCACTCGGGCAACGCCGGGTAAATCAGCTAGTACATTATACAGAAAGTAAAGTGCGGCGCTCATTTTGCAAATTATCAAATCGCTCAACGCTCTTTGTTACACTCGCTTCAATATAAACTCTCTTCATATGTATGAGAATTTTCGAATGTATTGAGCTGTTGGTTGAATGAGATTATCATCAGAAGATAATTGCGAGCTCTGATTATAATTTATAGCTGATTTCCCGGCGCTGCCCGAGTGTCACATCATATGAGGAATAACAGCTAAATCGGTGTTTAAAAAAGTTGAAAAAAACCACATCACTTTCAGTGGGGGATAAAGATTGTTTTCGTTGGGGGTGGTTTTATGGGGTGAGATTATATAGAGTGAGTGAGTTTCTATTTTGTTTGTGAAGTTTTGTTTAAATCGGTTGAGGCAGAAAAACTAACTATTTTTAGGGGATGAAAGCGCGATTTTAAGGGGTGAGCTATATTTATACAGTGACCTTCAATTGGAACTTATCAAAATTTGTGTAAAGTTTGGTCTAAATCAGTCAAGGGGTGTGGATTTTTATACTAAATCTTTTTTTAGGGGTTTAAGTAGGTGGATATGTATATAGTACAACCTTTGTCGTACCCGTCTTAGACCCGCTATAATATTTGTGTAACGTTTGGTTGAAATCAGTTGATTCGCGTGAATATTTTTGAAGAATCTTTTTTTAGGGGGTGAATAGGGTAGGGTTTAGGGGTGAGATATATCCAGTGACCTTCCGTAGGCTCTTAACAATATTTGTGCTTTGCTTGGTTGTAATCGGTGAAGGCGTGTGGATTTTATTAAGAATTTATTTTTAGGGTATAAAGGGGGTGGTTTTCAGGGGTGAGATATATACTGTCACGGAACGCCATCACGGCGCTCCGCTACCATAATGAAACCGTTATTACCACCCACACATCTAGCCTACGCAAGACAAAAGAACGCCAGTGGGACTAGAACAACATAACATAAGAATAGGTACACACCGCCAAGCGAAAGTACCCACCCTAAATCAGCATGGCGTCCTATACAGGCCCCACCTAGACACAAAATCCACTATCAAAACAAACATAGCTCGCAAGAAGCTCGCACAAGAAGAAGAGGGGCCGGCCAAATCAGCACGCTACAGACCAAACCTCAGCGTAGTACCCCCCGCCCAGTAGGAAGCAGGCGGAACGACACGTAACAACAAACGCCTTACCCAGCTAGGAAGACATAGCCCGCTTCACCCGTTCAAGCCAACCACACCACACCTACACGATGCGCGGAGAACGCCACGATACGGCGAGATTATAAAAGAATTTGTGGAACTCTAGAGATTCCACAAACTTTCACGAGTAAAACGACAAGGGGATTCCACATGAAACCTCACCACATACCCCCTCTCAATGATCAAACATTAATAACAAAATAAAGGCACAAAACGAACCTAAACATTACAACAAACAATTAACAAATCAAGACTAGGGCAAGCCCTAACCGGATAGAATATTCTATAGCAAAAATAACACAAAAACCAGGAAAGACAGCTAGAAAACACCTGGTAAAACACCAAACTCACAATTATTAAACAAGTCTAACGCAAACCAAATCAGAACGTAAACCAGGAAATACATACGAAGCATCAGCAAAACCACACATGAAAATAACTAGTAAAAACATGCATCAAACAATAAAAAGCTCTCAGGAAAAGTTTGAACCTCCTGCGGGTAGAAATTTAACACAGGCCAACAAATTCAACCTCGCTAGAACCGCGGTTCAAACCCAGAGAAGACAAAGCCCGGCTAAATATAGAAATAACGGTACACCAATACACCACCCCGCACCTCCTTCACCTAGTGATTGAAGGGCGACAAACATCACGTGACATACCCAAAAACACCCCCTCGGGGCCCATCCACTAAACTATATAAACCACGACCGGACAAGCCTCGAGGCTCTTGTTAAAAATCTGTTCTTCAAGACGAAGCGCTGCCCGACAGCCACAATAAATTCATTTTTAATTCAGAATGTAACACAAAAAGCAGGCTTTCGATCAAACGATTCCCCTGCATCGCGCCTTGGCCATCGTTTGACCGAACGCAGCTATCTCGATAAAGACTAACAGTTTGGGAAAAATCTTGTCAGAAACAGTATTCATTCTCTTAACCGATTCCCTGGCATCGCGTCCTGGCTGTCGGTTGAGTGAACGAATTATCTAGGATACGCTGCGAGGAAAGGGCTCCCCTGAATTGCGCCTTGGCCACCTCCAATCGCAGCGTTAGGGCACTCTGCATTAACGTGTCCCCACGCATAGCGCCGTGGCTACACGTCTTCTGCAGAGTGGAGAAGCACGTGTGTCTCCAGGTTTAGGGAGTGGCATCCCGGCTTGTTGCACCACGCGCAACCGATTCGTAGGGTGTACCTGCGTGGGTGGCACCACGACAGGGCCAGCACCAACTACCTCCTGTGACGAACGAATACCCAGGCCAATTGCACCAATTAAAAAACCTAATTGTAAAGCCCCTAAGGCGCAATAAGGTGGCTTAATTGAGAGCAACTAAAGGCTCCAGTATGCGGGGTATGGGAAGAGCTAGTTGGTCAAGCTGCGAACCCGGTATCGGTTGCGAACAGCGAGCTGTAGAGAGGGACCCAAACAATAACAAAGACGAGTAGAGATAGGTAGGTAAATTCACACTCCTTCCCCCCTCGCACCACACTTGTGTCCCTACTATACACTCACCGCGCAACCATCAGAAAGGCGTAGCCTTGCACGGCAGATCACGCGTACGGGCATCTACAAAACAATAACACCCTCTAGCACGACAACTAGCTAGATGTCCAATGATTAAAAACAAAGCCGACCAGTACTTCTAACGAAGGTACCAAGGAACGCCCCGTATGAGAACTAAGCCGGCAGCAAATAAAGATAGGCCACACACCGTACGCCTCACATAGAGACACGCGAAGCCCTGATTCGACCAACGATGCCCTAGAACTTCAAAATTCAAAATTACAACAGCAGAAATTCTTTAGATAATTTGAGTGTTGAGCTCCGTAGAAGCGACACTACGTCACTTCACGAATACTAAATTCACTACCGGAAGAGACTGGAAATTATTCCATTTACGTAGTTTTAGAAAAGTGCGTTTAAGCAAACGCGACAACCCATTTAGAAAAATAAATTGAGTGTTAAGCTCCGTGCAAGTGATATCTAATCACTTCACGAATGGTAGAATCGAAACCCGAATTGAGACTGGAAATCATTCCATTTACGTAGTTTTAGAAAAGTGCGTTTAAGCAAACGCGACAACCCATTTAGAAAAATAAATTGAGTGTTAAGCTCCGTGCAAGTGATATCTAATCACTTCACGAATGGTAGAATCGAAACCCGAATTGAGACTGGAAATCATTCCATTTACATAGTTTTAGAAAAGTGCGTTTAAGCAAACGCGACAACCCATTTAGAAAATTAAATTGAGTGTTAAGCTCCGTGCAAGTGATATCTAATCACTTCACGAATGGTAGAATCGAAACCCGAATTGAGACTGGAAATCATTCCATTTACGTAGTTTTAGAAAAGCGCGTTTTAGCAAACGTGACAACCCATTTGAAAAAATAAATTGAGTGTTAAGCTCCGTGCAAGTGATATCTAATTACTTCACAAATGGTAGAATCAAAACCCGAATCGAGACTGGAAACTATTCCATTTACGTAGTTTTAGAAGAGTGCGTTCTAGCAAACGCGACAACCAATTAAAAGATAAATTGAGTGTTAAGCTCCGTAAAGTGATATCCCATTATTTTACGAATTATAGAGTCAAAAACCCAGACACACCGGAAGCAATTCCACATGCGTAGCCTGTAGGAAAAATTTTGTAAGCGAACGTGAAGATCGTACAAACAACGAGATCATCCCACAAACATCCTTCCTACCTTGTCTGAACTAACAATCAATCAAAGTATCAAATAATTCCGTGCCTTCAGCACCATAAAGAAAAAAAAGAATTACCCAATCAGTCAAAGGACCAATGATGAGAGGGTAACAAAATCGCCGGTCTCACAAGGACTAATGCGACACGATAAAAACCTAAACCGAGGTCTCACAAATAACAACAATAAAAAACAACAACCAAATAGATTGATCGCACATCCATAAAAACACAGACATTTCTCACTCCGTCCAGCCCAGAGCACGAACCGGTTTCGAGCCAACTCCCTCTTCCACACGATCTCGAAAGAAACCGCTCGAAACAAAATTAAAAACTACGCGATTTCACGCCACCTCCTGATAAGACGCGCGTAACAGCTGAAGCTTAAAAGTGTGTAAAAATCGCGAAACGTTTCAATACAGTCGCCTTCCTTTGGTCTTCAACAATATTTGTGTAAGGTTTGGTCGAAATAAGTTGATTCGCGTGAATATTTTTGAAGAATCTTTTTTTAGGGGGTGAAGAGGGTGGGGTTTAGGGGTGAGATATATCCAGTGACCTTCCTTAGGCTCTAAACAATATTTGTGCTTGGTTTGGTTGTAATCGGGAAAGGCGTGTGGATTTCATTAAGAATTTATTTTTAGGGGATGAAGGGGGTGGTTTTCAGGGGTGAGATGTATCCAGTGACCTTCCGCAGGCTCTTAACAATATTTATGCTTGGTTTGGTTGTAATTGGTGAAGGCGTGTGGATTTTATTAAGAATTTTTTTTTAGGGGTTGAAAGGGGTGGTTTTTAGGGGTGAGATATATATAGTCGCCTTCCTTTGGTCTTCAACAATATTTGTGTAAGGTTTGGTTGAAATCAGTTGATTCGCGTGAATATTTTTAAAGAATCTTTTTTTAGGGGGTGAAGAGGGTGGGGTTTGGGGGTGAGATGTATCCAGTGACCTTCCTTAGGCTCGTAACGATATTTGTGCTTAGTTTGGTTGTAATCGGTAAAGGCGTGTGGATTTTATAAAAAATTTATTTTTAGGGGATGAAGGGGGTGGTTTTCAGGGGCGAGATACATACAGTCGCCTTCCCTTGGTCTTCAACAATATTTGTGTAAGGTTTGGTTAAAATCAGTTGATTCGCGTGAATATTTTTGAAGAATTTTTTTTTAAGGGATGAAGTGGGTGGTTTTCAGGGGTGAGATGTATCCAGTGACCTTCTGCAGGCTCTTAACAATATTTATGCTTGGTTTGGTTG
Source organism: Cylloceria caligata (assembly GCA_963942595.1). Taxonomy (NCBI): domain Eukaryota; kingdom Metazoa; phylum Arthropoda; class Insecta; order Hymenoptera; family Ichneumonidae; genus Cylloceria; species Cylloceria caligata. Next base: position 27,303,443 of record OZ012710.1, read on the forward strand.
TAATTGGTGAAGGCGTGTGGATTTTATTAAGAATTTTTTTTTAGGGGTTGGAGGGGGTGGTTTTTAGGGGTGAGATATATACAGTCGCCTTCCTTTGATCTTCAACAATATTTGTGTAAGGTGTGGTTGAAATCAGTTGATTCGCGTGAATATTTTTGAAGAATCTTTTTTTAGGGGGTGAAGAGGGTGGGGTTTAGGGGTGAGATGTATCCAGTGACCTTCCTTAGGCTCTTAACAATATTTGTGCTTGGTTTGTTTGTAATCGGTGAAGGCGAATAAATACAATAAATAGAATTTAAAAAAAACCGTTAAAACACTTTCTACAGTTTCTAACCCTTTTACACCCCCTTAGGGGTGGAATTTTCAAAAATCCTGGAATTGGTTTTTAGACATTTGTATGAGTAACATTTGCAAGCAAAAACCAAGGCGATATCTCATCATGCCTAAGAGATATTGAGAAATAAGTAAAAACATATTTAACCCTTTTACACCCCCTTAGGTGTGGAATTTCTAAAAATCCTGAAATTGATTTTTAAACATTTGTATGAGTAACATTTGCAAGCAAAAACCAAGGCGATATCTCATCGTGACTAAGAGATATTGAGAAATACGTAAAAACATATTTAACCCTTTCACACCCCCTTAGGGGTGGAATTTCGAAAATTCCCTTCGTAGTGAGCGTCTACGACACGAAGGGAATATATCCCTAGAATTTCAAGTTTCTAGGCCCAGGGGTTTGGGCTGGGCGTTGATGAGTCAGTGAGTGAGTCAGTCAGTCAGGACTTTTCTTTTTATATATATAGACTAGGTGACCCGGCAAACGTTGTTTTGCCATATAAATAATTTCCTAGTAATTTCTAGTGTAGACAAAAAATAGCTTACTTATTGTAAGTATGTATGTATGTTAGAATGTGTATATTGTATGTATGTAAGAATGTGGTATATGCGTGAAATAAGCATGGAGCGCTGTGAACGATGAGGGAATATAAAAATAACAAAAGGCAAACATTATTTTTAAGTTAATATAATTTATTCCTTAAAATTATATATCATTAATTAAACAATTACGACAGTAACACTATTAAACAATATCAATCTCTTAATGCTATAGCGTGAACAATATTTTTTGTTAGTCCATCTTTAGCTAACACAAACAAACTGGATGGTTTACCCACTCGAGAGCATGCCACGTATAATTGTCCGTGTGAAAAACATGGTGTTCTCAAATCTAATCCACAAACAGACATCGTTTGACCTTGGGATTTGTTGATAGTCATTGCAAATGCCAATCTAATCGGAAACTGAATACGTTTGAATTGAATTGGCACATCTGTAGGTATAATAGGAATCCGTGGTATGAGTATATTTTCACCTCTGAACTTGCCATTTAAAATCCTGGCTTCGATCACGTTTTTCATTAATTTTTGAATGACTAATCGCGTACCGTTGCACAGCCGGGGCGGGTTCAAATTACGAAGCAAGATAATTGGAGATCCAACCTTTAATTGTAAATTATGCGGTGGCATGCCTGGCAAATCCAGTGAGTTCAAAAACTCTGTGGGAAAATTTACTGCTTCGCTGTCGTCGCAAACTGTATCAATAGATTTATATGATACCAAGTTCCCTGGCAACAACATTTGTATCTTCAGATTTAAATTGTCAACGTCTACATTTTTTGCCGCTAAAATCGCTCTTTCTGCAAGCCACTCATGATTTATGTACTGTGTGTGTACATCGGGAAATATTTGTTCAATGAGAGTATCTTGCGAATCAGCGATTGTGCAGAAATCGGTCGGTAATTTTACGTATCCAGTTTCATCTATAGCAACTTTTTCATCACCGATATCTAAGAGTTGTTTTGAAAATGTTTCAGAGGATGGATCTTGAAGCATTTGAACGCGCATATTTATTTTTAGCTGTAATTTTTCAACATTACGCCACAATGGAGATGATTTTAAGCAAGCGTTGATCTCATCAGCGTATGTTGAACGTGGAATGACTGGAAGTGTTTGTCTGAAATCACCTGAAAGGACCAACAGAGTTCCGCCAAATAGTTTGACACTGTTTTTAATATCTTTCAATGTCCTGTTCAACGCCTCAAGTGAATGTTTGTGTGCCATAGTACATTCATCCCAAATAATAATTTTACACCGTTTCAGCACAGTGGCCATGGACGATTGTTTCTTAATGTTGCATACTGCGTCAGGGTTATTCTGAATATTTAGTGGCAGCTTAAATACTGAATGAGCTGTTCTACCTCCATCCAATAAAGTTGCTGCAATGCCCGATGATGCAACGGCCAATGCGATGCCATTATTTGATCGTATTTCAGCAAGAATTAGCGAAATAACGAATGTTTTGCCAGTTCCACCCGGTGCATCCAAAAAGAAGAACCCACCTTGTCCAGCTGAAACTGCGAGCATAATGCGATCATAAATGGTTCTTTGTTCCTCATTCATTAGTGGGACATTGCGGGCAACAATCGCTGCCATTTCTACAGTACTGTACTGCAGTTCACGATTCATTTCAGTATTCTTTAAATCAGATGCAGTTCGATTTGGCGAATTCATACCGAAATTACTAAGTGGTAAGTTGGCAATGACAATACAAAGATCCTCAATAGCAATCAATGCTTCATTGTACATTTCGTCGCTGAATGTTATGGTTAGATCGTGGCACCGTATACGATGTTGATGCAATATATCATCAGTCATTGAATCTTTGTGATTTTCCCATAATATCTGTGCTCGGGCTGGGAAACATGTAGTCAACACTATAGCGAATAGTAGACGAATTTGTATTGCTGTACAGTTCAATGCAGCTTCAGCAAGCATGCATTCCCACTGGTTGTCGTCTTCCAGCAAGCCGAGTGCAAGGCATGCATCTTTATACGTTGGATATTGTTGCCCATTCACTTTACGTATATCTTGAAATGATAATGGGCCAGTAACATTAACCAACAACAGTCGAAGATAAAAGCACTCCGTGTGTCTTGGATTGACTGTAAATAATCGCCCCAAGGCGTTTGATTTAAATAAATTGAGACATGCAGCAACTGGTGAGCCTTGCTTGCGGGGCATCCATGTTTTTGTTTTAGTCCATGTGAAATAGCGTGGTACTTGTGAATAGAGTAATGTTCGTGCGAAGGCACCAAAATCATCCGCACGATTACACAATTCAAAAAATGCAGTGAGTGTAGTTTTAGGTGCATTTATTGCACGATCAATCGCTGTCTCGTTCGTGAAAAATACACGCTGACCGTTTTCAAGATGGATGGCTAACTGAACAACTGCTGGATCCCGTTCATGAATTGGAAAACCAAAGATACGCCAAGCAGCTTCATTGGAGCTGATGTACCGACCAATTTGGTAGAGCGTTATTTCATCGTTTTTATTCACTGGAGGAGCATTCACATTAGTATTTTCCACTCTAAACACAGCCATATCACTGCCTTTATGGACATACTTGCAAATGTATTTGATGCTGTTCACAGAACTGCAGAACTCAACATTAATATGAGCATTATATGTCTTGCTCAGCAGAGGCGAATATGGCACCACCCAACGATTGTCAATATCAATGTCTGTGTTGATGATATTTTTAATAAATGATTGTCCGCCATTTTCAGGATTTCTTCGACGATATATTGGATATCCGTCGACATTTGTGACCGTATCATTGGTAAAATCTTTAGGGAAATATTTAGTACATTTTCCATCAGCCATGCAAGGCGATGAACTATTAAGAGTACCACATGGACCATGAATCATGTTTGTTGTAACAATATCAAACAGCAGTTGGTCAGTGGATGGATCTGGAATTTCCGCAGAAATGATACTATCGATTTCTTCAGGACGGATTTTGTCGATGAACCAAACCAAAATGTGTGCATGAGGTAATCCTCGCTTTTGCCACTCAACCGAATACATCCAGCAACGTGTGGGACCAAATACATGTGATTTAGTAATGAAACTTATTAAAGACTTCAACTTTTGTCTGAACACACGTGCTGTAATGTCATGGCGATGTATTGCATTTTGGCCAGGCAGTAGGAAAGATGTAATCTCTGGCCATTTTGGATTACATGTGAACGTGATAAATAAACATGGTCGTCCATATTCGCGCACGAAAGTCAGAGCATCCTGTATATATTCTTGCATATGACATGGACTGCCTACGTACGATGATGGTAAAATGACATGGTTACCAATTTCGGCAACGTCGGCGTTGTTGTTGATAGCGTCTCGCAAATGAATGTACTCTTCCGCGCGCAGCTTTTGTTGATTATATCGTAAGTATCGTAGTCGTTCGCTCTCAATCTTCGCGTACATGTCGACCATGAATTGTTGACAAAGCTCACGACATCGTAAAATGACGTTGTCCAGGCCACGTCTAATCATTAATCGGTACGCATAATAATCCTTTGAGCTAACGTTCTTGTTTATTTCAGCTCCTGTAATATTTGTTCATAAAAATTAATTTAAATTTATTACGTTCAATAATTTAATTGTTTTGTTAAATGATTAATGATCAAATTAATAATCAATGAAGTACCTGATACGGGATCTCGTTGTTTTATGTTTATGCAATATCCGTCTTGTCCCTTCCAGAATATTAGCGGATATTGGAGAGCGTCATATGAACGATGTGTGTCAGCAATGAACTGAAGATTATTATTTCTTCTACGAATCACAATTTCTCGTGCAGCTGTACAATCGCCAACCATGATTCCAGCAACATCATCAACAACGGGTGCATTGAATCTACGAATATGCTCTCCAGCTGGTGTTTTATCAGGATTAATGACGATAGCGTGATTATCGCTTTGTAATTGGTGCATATGTGATTTGAATATTTTCAACAACTCGTTGTGCTCGTTCAAAAGAGCATCTAGCTCGCTGACGATGCGCCTGGCATAAAGTGAATCAAGGTTATTATAATCACAACGTGCATTCACGCGATTGGCAAGTGCGCTTCCGGAATCCTCGCCGCCCATAAAGTAGATTTGTAAGAATTTATGTGGTTCGTTTGGCATTGGCAGCAGTGAGCCCATTTTATGATAAACTTGGCCTCTGATTTTGAATGTAGAATTGAATTGTTGACCATTTGCATTAGTATTTCGAACTATTTCTGTTGCTCCGAACGATGTCATTTGAAAGCATGAATTGAATCTTCGAATTGACTTCAGGAACACGTTAGAATCTGGATCCGTGCCGATAAGTAAGCCGTTCAATGGTTCAGGTGGTGTTTCAATTTCAGGTAGTTGCACTTTTCCTGACGCGCAACACATCCCAGCTGGCTCATTTTTGAATTTCAGAGCATGACAATGCGGACATTCCTTGTCCATAGCACCAATTACCACTTTTGAATGAGCATAATATTCAATATCGGGCTCATACTGGAATGCTAGACGCAGGAATGAATCAGATATAAATGCTCGATGTACCTGTTGTCGTTGTTGGTCATTTGTTCTTCGTCTATTGACTGTGAAACGGCGTGATTGTCGTTGTTCTAATCTTCTGACTTCATTGCGTTCAGCTCGTGTATCTTCTGGCTCTTCTTGATGCAATTGCGCCATTCTGACACGTGCATCAGTACTTTGTTGCTGGATTTGTTCTTCTGTTCTTTCGGATCTGCTATTTCGCAAGTTTCGAGCTTTACTTGTACTGCGGCTCAAATCAGCCCCTTTGCGTTTTCTTGGCATTGCTCACTGTACAAAACATACATAAATAGAATTAATGAAATTATTTAATGATGAAAAATGTTAAAAGTATGATTAGGGCCAGGATTTTTGCCGCAGTTTTGAAATGATTAGTTTTAATTTATGAAATTATAACAAAAATATAAGTTTTATGGAAAAATTTTTCAAACAAAAGTAAAAAATTAAATTTTATGAAAACATTGTCTCTTATAATTTTTTCATACAACCAATATTTCCATTGACATTTCAAAATAAAGATTCATAATGATTGATTTTTTGGAAACTATGAAAATCTTAATTGTTCAATTGCATTTTTTTAATAAAATTAAATTAAAATTACATTTTTATAAGATCAACAACATTTTCGATATTAATAAAAAAAAGTATACTTACAACACAAAATCCGTTGTTATTGGAAGCTCGTGTCACGTGTTGAGTACTTTTGAGGTTATAAAATCACTTGATTAACTAATCGTGCAAAATACACTCAAAATTGATAATTTAATTATTATTGATGAAATAGGAATGATTAAAAGTTAATATGAGAGTTACACTGAGATAGCAAAATAATAATTGTCAACGTTACTACTACACTTGATGCATAAACAATAATGATGGCCGACAACTGTGTAGGGAGTGAGAAAGAAAGGAGACCGGCTTCGTTCTCATCCCTACTCCGTGCTGTTTACTGGGTCAGAAGTGACACCTGTAGACATCTGGCGGGGATAACTAATTAAATGACGATTGATCAGTTTTCGACCGGAGAGGAAAAATGATTAAATTACTAAAATGGCTATTAAAAAATAAAGGTTGATCGTAGAAGGGTGAAAATTGAGGATTGTATGTATTTTTGTATGTTGTATCATAAAAAAATAGAAATTAAAAATTTTGTCTAAAAAATAAAAAAATAAATTTAGGGGTGGACTACCCCTAACATTTAGGGGGATGAAAAATAGATGTTAGCCGATTCTCATAGATACCGGATAAGCACAAAAAATTTCATCAAAATCGGTCAAGCCGTTTCGAAGGAGTATGGCAACGAAAACTGTGACACGAGAATTTTATATATTAGATGTTTATGCATACGGAGATAAGTAGGGAGAGTGTCGATGGGCTGAATTTTTTGCGACCACTTTTATTTTGGCGTCGACGCGCTACCTTAGCGGAGGGCCTTCGAACTATGCGCACTTTTATGTTCGGTCAAGCATATATTGTAATAATATTTTTTTGCGATTAATTTGTGTACCCGGGGGGGAGGGTTAGTAGGGCTCGAACAGGGAGGAGATTAATTTAGGCTTCAGTAGTAGCTAAAATAAGGTTCATTCATTAGACATAATAAAATATAGTAATACATAAATAATAGAGAATGACTCTATACTACATCCCTTGTTCTGGCGGATTCTGATATCCGTACGCCTTACATATGTATTCCCGGGCTCACGCACGCCTTCAAAATCGTATTCATCTTTGAATAAAATTAATATATTTTTTATGATGTTGATAATATGATGTGAGATAATATAATTCCTATAATGATAACCACAATTAGAATCGCTAATGTTATGCCGACCTTATTGAAATATTTCCCGGCCTTCGGCGAGTATTTTCGATAAATGGGCCTTCTAGTGCCCTCTATTGACTGTTTGCCTATGCCTACGATGCATATCTGTGTACATCGCGTTCAACTAGCTTTTTATGAATTTAATATTCAGCGATCCACTCTTCGGATTCACATATACCTGCTTCGTAGTACCTTGTGGACGGAGCGACGCTCTCGCGCGCGCTTCTCTCCTTAGTCTGGTAGCTAGCGATCCCCAACGCCGCTGCTGTCCACCGCGAGCGGGACACAGTCCTTGATTGAGTGATGCCAGACGGAGGGAATTATTTCCGATTTGGTATTTTTGTGAGCTCTCACCACCGCATGAGGTACATACCCCTACCAGAAATACTACAGTCCCGCGAAACTCACAGCCCGCCTACCGACGCACACCCATATGTCAGCCGTCAAGTGACGCATGACGTCATTGACTACGCCGGCGCGATGCTCACAATACAAAATACAGGATGAATACAATTATCCGCACACTTATTTTTTCGTACTCTCGAATCGAGGATCCTTGCGATGTTGTTGTCCCGTCTTTTTCTTATTTATTTCGTGTATTCTATTATTCTCTTCTGTCTTAATTTCTGTATTTAATTTCTTTTCTCGCTATATTATATTTCTCATCTTATCTTGCTTATTTCTACTATCTTTCTATCTTTGGTAATATCTTGGTTCTATTGATTTACATACTTGTTTGATTTTATTTTATCAACTATGATTACTCTCACAAGGAAGCATAGTTTGGTGTCCCCCTCCGATTTTGATGAAACTCACGTATGTTGTAGAGCATCGAAAACTAAAAGAGACGTTTTTTTTTTATCGGCGGAAAAACATTTCTAAGGGGTGATTATGCAGTTTCACCCCTGCAAATGAATTTTATTCTTCAACTTCACGTGGAATTTTTATTGTCTTCAATGAGGAGTATTTTGGTTTTTGTTTCATTAAAAACGGTTGACGCCTTCTGGGTGGAACTGCATAATCACCCCTTGACATGCCTAACTTTGAAGGGCGACTTCACCCCTTAGAAATGTTTTTCCGCCGATAAAAAAAAACACGTGTGTTTTAGTTTTCGATACTCTACAACATACGTAAGTTTCATCAAAATCGGAGGGGGACACCAAACTATCCTTCCCTGTCAGTCTCCATTGATATTATATAAAAAATTAATTTTGTTTTTTTCGCAGCCGGTACTCTAATTAAGTGAAATACGGACACTGCTTATTTTAGAAAAATCGACCTATTTATTTGTATATTATAAGATTTTTTTTGTGTTTATATTTGTTCTTATATTTCGATGTCGAAGTCCTCCCAGTCATTGTCTTCGATGGTGGCATCGGAAAGCGTTCTTCGTCGTCTGTTGTCATGATTTCCTCTGCGGTCTCATATCCTGAGTCCTCGTTTTACTCTTCCATAAAAAATTAGGGCCGATCAGTCTCCCTTCGTCGGTTCCTCAGTTAAATTGTATGGGGTTTTCCGTTCGGAATGCCATTCCCAGACGGATTAGCTCTCGACCGAGTGGTCGAATTACTCCGTCTTCTCTGGCCTTCCATACTTCGATCCATTTTGCTTCTGCAAAGGTTTCGTCCGGGAAAACCAACATGGACCACCCCCATTCTTCCATCAGTTGTTTCGTTAGGTTCGTGTGTTCTTCGTTCCATTCTTCATCTGGAGGGCCGGTTTGGTGTAGGTCCACAGGGATGGCTTGGACCGCGAGATGATACTACTTTGATCAAAACGTTATAGGACCTGACACCGTGTGGCGCGGTCAGTCACCCGATTGGAATTTTTTTTTGTTACGTTATTATATCCGTGAAAGTTACGCTGTACTGAGAACATCTACCTTTGTGCATGTTTTGGATTTGTTACAAGTTTGGAAATTGCATCAACTGTGCATCAACGAGTTTGCATCAAATTTTGTGTAAACAACGGACTTAACGGTCCGCAGACCTTGGAAATGTTGAAGAAGTTTTTCGGTAACGATACTCTTTCGAGATTAAACGTTTTTTGGTGGCACGAACGCTTCAGAAGTGGCCATGAGTCGGTCGAGGATGACGAACGCAGTGGCAGACCGTCGACGTCGAAAACCGATGAAAACACCGATAAAATCTTAGAAATAACGGCCGAAAACCGCAAATGGACCATCAGAGGGCTGACAGAGGACTTCCACATCGTTTATGGCACCCGAACAGGGACTCGTCATAGGAAAGAAAGGCTGATAGTGGGTGCCAAGTAGAAAAATTACGCGTTTCGAATCCACATTTGCAAATCGATTAGTGCAGCAGGCAATGCTAGATGAAAGCCAAGAGCTCAGTATCTCATTATTAGAGAGATCGTTAGAGTGGGAATCCACCACAGCAGATGGTCTACTGAGGCGTCAGCGTAGGCAAGACGGCGAAAAGATCGCACGGCTCTCAGACATACATAGCATCACGAGAACGATAGATTCAGATGTGTTAGATGGAAGGGAGGAGGGTCAATCCACTCCAAGATTGGGAGAGACGCTTCCTGTCGTTTCAGATCTGGTGAACATGGGTCAGATTATGGGTTTCAAACAAATCATGGATGGAAAATTCGAGGATAACCGGACTGAATTGAAACAAGTTGACAATTCCTGTATCGCGAGGACAATTTAACTCCAAGAAAATATCCGAGAACACGTCGAAAGCAGCATGTTGAAGGTGAACGAACGGACTGATAATAAAATCGAGGCAGTCCGTCAAGAAATCGTTCAGGAGTAGGAGGTTGTCAATAGCTATCAGCGAAATGTTATTGTCAACGAACAGATGATTCAAGCAAGACTGGAGAAGGAAATGAAAGCGGCCATGGAGCGGATAAAGAATAACAAAACTGTTGCGGAGTAGCGTGCAACTAGGATCAAGGCACTGGAATAGCGTGTCTCCGCAAGCATGGGTAATTCGGCCTGTGAATTTCCAATGTTCTAGGCAAGGAACCTCACTCGTTTCCAGGCGGTTTCGCAGAGGCCTCCAAGATATGCGGCAGATGGGAAACAACATCCCATGAAATTCCTGAAAGAGCTGCAGGAATATTGTGAAGCAGCGGGAATCGAGCGATCGGACGTACGTTTCGTCATAAAGGATGCATTGAAAGGCCAAGATAAAAACTGGTGGCATCTAGTGGAGGGTACTGTTCACAGTTTTTCTGAATTTGCGATAGCATTTATGGCGCGATACTGGACATGAGAAATGCAGGACAAGGCTCGTAGTAATCTTGATTTCAGAACGTACGATACCGAAGGACAAAATCGTACAAGGGCAGAATATGCTACCCTGATTTTTGGCAATGCTCAAGATCTCGGAGAAAAGATGTGCGACGAGGCCGTTATTCGTCGCCTCGCCAGACACTTCGATGAGGAAGTAACATGTGCTGTAAGGAGCCGCCAGATCATAAAAGTGCCCGAATTTCTAGAATTACTAGAAAACATCGATATGGCAGGACCGCTGAACAGCAGAAGAGGATCTTAGAGGCGTGAGTTCCGAGGGCGTGGGAGACCAAGGGACCAGGGTTGGCGAGGACCACCAAGGAACGAGTGGCAACCATTACAGGTCCCGAACAACCAGCCTCGTTGGCAGGCTCACCCGTATAGTGGGAATAGAGGACCAAAAACTTGGCAACAGGCGCCGCTGGAGCCATAGTGGCAATACTCTATACATCCACCCACATTTCGAGAAAATGGATGCGCAAGACTGACAACGTGGCAACAGGCACTATTGTCACCATCAAGAAAAAAGCAGGAGTCGGCAAGGCAAACCAATGCAATCCAGAGGTATTCTCCTGTGCCATTTATTGAAAGCACGATTATACCTGCAGTGCGAGCGTAACTGAACGCCCCTAAAAAACATTACGAAGAAAGAGGTGGAAAGACAAGGTGCAACGAAAAAAAGAGGAACAGATACAAAAGGAGGAAGTTCAAGGAGGGACTGTCGACAGAGGAGGAATAAGAATAAGAATAGAAAAGAACGGAGAATAATGCGAAATGGAAATGAGGAAGAGAAATCGAAGACAGACAAGGGGAAAACACAAGTGAGCCACCCACTAGTCAAGTCATTCCAAAGGATATCGGGATGCCGAAATCATCTGTGCGGGAACAGGGGATCGCCACCCCGAGTGACGCTGATGATCGGCGAGAGACGTCTAAGGAAGAAGCGACACAATGCAGCAGCAATGACCAAAACGCGAGGAAGTACCCGGTTTTTCAGTTACCGAAGATCCACGGGAATTTCTGCGAGAACAGCTGAAGAGGGAAGGGAAATGGTATGATGATATACATCTCCGTTGTCGTGAGATCCCAGTAGAGATTGTGAGGTTGTCCGTAAATAGTCTGATCGACATCGGCAGTGAGGTGAGCTGCTATCAGAAGAATTTTTTAATCAATACCATGAAAAAGTTCGAGAAATGTCCCACACTGCCAGTCACTTCCACCAAAATTGTAGAAGCATTTGGAGGAGAGGCGGATAGAGCGAAAACACGGATAATGGTAGAAGCAAGGGCCTACGCATCAGAGGGGATACAACAATTACTAGTGGTCCCGAAACTGCTTCGACCCATCCTGATTGGTATCGACGGGATGATGAATTTACAGATTTCCGTCTATGCTCGCAGCAAATGTGTCGATAATTGAGTCGGAGATGGAATTCGAGGAAAAAATGAAAGAATGCCACAATCTCGAAAGGAGAATTAAAAACAATTTTAATGACATGGTGGAAAAAATCAAGGGGTTTTCGGCAATAGACCATGCAGGATGTCAATATACAGACACCGGTTGACACTCAGGGATTCAAAACCTTATTTCCATCGTTCGTATCCAGCGGTACAGGCGCGACGAGACAGAATGCAGCGGGAAATTGAGAGAATGCTCGACTACGGGGTGATACAGAAGTCAGAAAGTATCTACTGTAACGGAACGCCATCATGGCGCTCCGCTACCATAATAAAACCATAATCACCACCCACACATCTAGCCTACGCAAGACGAAAAGAACGCCAGTGGGACTAGGACAACATAACATGAGAATAGGTACACACCGCCAAGCGAAGGTACCCACCCTAAATCAGCATGGCGTCCTATACAGGCCCCACCTAAAGACAAAAATCATTATCAAAACAAACAGAGCTCGCAAGAAGCTCGCACAAGCAGAAGAGGGGCCGGCCCGATCAGCACCAAAGCCCAAGCGTAGTACAACCCGCCCAGTAGGAAGCAGGCGGAACGACACATAACAACAAACGCCTTACACAGCTAGGAAGACATAGCCCGCTTCATCCGTTCAAGCCAACCACACCACACCTACACGATGCGCGGAGAACGCCACGATACGGCGAGATTATAAAAGAATTTGTGGAACTCTAGAGATTCCACAAACTTTCACGAGTAAAACGACAAGGGGATTTCACATGAAACCACCACATGCCCCCACTCAATGATCAAACATTAATAACAAAATAAAGGAACAAAACGAACCTAAACAGTACAACAAACAATTAACAAATCAATACTAGGGCAAGCCCTAACCGGATAGAATACTCTATAACAAAATAACACAAAAACCAGGAAAAGACAGCTAGAAAACACGTGGTAAAACACCAAACTCACAATTATTAAACAAATCTAGCGCAAACCAAATCAGAACATAAACCAGGAAATACATACGAAACATCAGCAAAACCACACATAAAAATAAGTAGCTAAAACATGCATTAAACAATGAAAAGCTCTCAGGAAAAGTTTGAACCTCCTGCGGGTAGCAATTTAACACAGGCCAACAAATTCAACCTCGCTAGAACCGCGGTTCAAGCCCAGAGAAGACAAAGCCCGGCTAAATATAGAAATAACGGCATACCGATACACCGCCCCGCACCTCCTTCACCTAGTGATTGAAGGGCGACAAACATCACGTGACATACCCAAAAACACCCCCTCGGGGCCCATCCACTAAACTATATAAACCACGACCGGACAAGCCAAAAGGCTCTTGTTGAAAATCTGTTCTTCAAGACGAAGCGCTGCCCGACAGCCACAATAAATTAATTTTAAACTCAGAATGTAACACAAAAAGCAGGATTTCGATCAAACGATTCCCCTGCATCGCGCCTTGGCCATCGTTTGACCGAACGCAGCTATCTTGATAAAAACTAACAGTTTGGGAAAATTATTGTCAGGAAAAGTATTCATTCTCTCAATCGGTTCCCTGGCATCGCGTCCTGGCCGTCGGTTGAGTGAACGAATTATATAGGATACACTGCGAGGAAAGGGCTCCCCTGCATTGCCCCTTGGCCGCCCCCAATCGCAGCGTTAGGGCACTCTGCATTAACGTGTCCCCACGCATAGCGCCGTGGCTACTCGTCTTCTGTAGAGTGGAGAAGCACGTGTGTCTCCAGGTTTAGGGAGTGGCATCCCGGCTTGTTGCACCACGCGCCACCGATTCGTAGGGTGTATCTGCGTGGGTGGCACCACGGCAGGGCCAGCACCAACTACCTCCTGTGACGAACGAATACCCCAGCCAATTGCATCAATTAAAAAAACCTAATAAGGTGGCTTAATTGAGAGCAACTAAAGGCTCCAGTATCCGGGGTATAGGAAGAGCTAGTTGGTCAAGCTGCGAACCCGGTATCGGTTGCAAACAGCGAGCTATAGAGAGGGACCCAAAACAATAACAAAGACGAGTAGAGATAGGTAGTTGAATTCACACTCCTTCCCCCCCTCGCACTACACTCGAGTCCTTACTATACACTCACTGCGTAACCATCAGAAAGGCGTAGTCTTACACGGCAGATCATGCGTACGGGCGTCTACCAAACAATAACACCCTCTAGCACGACAACTAGCTAGATATCCAATGATTAAAAACAAGGCCGACCAGTACTTCTAACGAAGGTACCAAGGAACGCCCCGTATGAGGACTAAGCCGGCAACAAATAAAGATAGGCCACACACCATACGCCTCACATAGAGACACGCGAAACCCTGATTCGATCAATCATATCCTAGAACTTCAAAATTCAAAAACACAAATTCTTTAGATAAATTGAGTGTAAAGCTCCGTGCAAGTGATATCTAATCACTTCACGAATGGTAGAATCGAAACCGAATTGAGACTGGAAATCATTCCATTTACGTAGTTTTAGAACAATGCGTTTAAGCAGACGCGACAACCCATATAGGAAAACAAATTGAGTGTTAAGCTCCGTGCAAGTGGTGTCTAATCACTTCACGAATGGTAGAATCGAACCCGATTTGAGACTGGAAATCATTCCATTTACGTAGTTTTAGAATAATGCATTTAAGCGAACGCGACGACCCATATAGAAAAATAAATTGAGTGTTAAGCTCCGTTCAAGTGGTGTCTAATCACTTCACGAATAATAAAATCAACCCCAAATTTAGACTGGAAATCATTCCATTTACGTAATTTAAGAAAAGTGCGTTTAAGCAAACGCGACAACCCATTTAGAAAAATAAATTGAGTGTTAAGCTCCGTGCAAGTGATCTCTAATCACTTCACGAATGATAGAATCAAAACCCGAATCGAGACTGGAAACTATTCCATTTATTATAGAGTCAAAAAACCCAGACACACCTAGAGGAAGCAATCCCACATGCGTAGCCTGTAGGAAAAATTCTGTAAGCAAACGTGAAGATCGTACAACCAAAAGATCATCCCGCCAACATCCTTCCTACCCTGTCTGAACTAACCAACAATCAAAGCATCAAATAAATTCCGTGCCCTCAGCACCATAAACAAAAGAAAGAATTACCCAATCAGTCAAAGGACCAATGATGAGAGGGTAACAAAATCGCCGGTCTCACGAGGACTAATGCGATACGATAAAAACCTAAACTGAGGTCTCACAAACAACAACAATAAAAAAAAACAATAACCAAATAAATTGATCACATATCCATAAAAACACAGACATTTCTCACTCCATCCAGCCCAGAGCACGAACCAGTTTCGAGCTAACCCCTTCTTCCACACGATCTCGAGAAAAACCGCTCGAAACAAAATTTAAAACTACGCGATTTCACGCCACCTCCTGAAAAGACGCGCGCAACCGCAGAAGCTGAAAAGTGTGCAAAAATCGCGAAACGTTTCACTACATTAACCCGTTAATGCCAGTAACCAAGGACGACGAGAGTGTGTGACTGTGTTGAGATGCCAGAAAACTTAATAATTACCTTTTAAACGATCACAATAACGCACCTCCCATCAAAGAGATTTTCCAGAGGAGTGGAGGAAAATCTGTCATCTCGACTCTAGGCTTGACGAGTAGTTTCTGGCAAATCCCATTACACCCAGATTCAAGGAAGTATACGGCATTCCAGCACAACGAAAAGTGCTACGAATTTACAGTTAACCCGTTCGATTTAAAAACGAGCACAGCCAGTTTAATTCGAGCATTGGACATAGTGTTAGACGGGCTGGATTTCTTCATTTATTTCGTCGACGATTTACTAGTCCCGTCTAGAAATCACGAGGAGCATCTGACCCATTTATAGACTCTATTTCGATGCTTCAAGGAGCACGGAATGACTTTAAAATTTAAGAAGTCAAACTTTTTCCGGCAAGAGGTATCGTTTCTCGGCCACATACTCACGACGGAGAGACTCAGGCCTGACCCTGAAAAAATCAGAGCGATCGAAAAATATCATGCACCGAAAAATCTCCGACAATTAAAATAATTCTTGGGATTAATAAATTTCTACACGAAATTTTCTAACCGACATGCACATGAGACTGCTCCACTGCTAGAATTACTGAGGAAGGAAGCGAGGTGGAAATGGGAAACAGAACAGCAAGAGGGTTTCGAACGGGCCAAAAACTTATTTTGGGAGACAATGATCCTTCGTTTTCCCGACGTGAAGAAACCATATGTTCTGACGACGGATGCGAGTGGGTATGCGCTAGGAGCCATCCTGTTACAAGAGAATGAAAAAGGGGAAAGTGAAGTGATTTCATTCGCAAGTCGGACCCTTAAAGGGACAGAGCATGTTTATATGACGACCGAAAAATAACTATTAGCGATCGTATGGTCTTTATGAAAGTTTAGGACCTACCTTCCAGGTGCGAAAATCGAAATAATGACGGACCTAAAAGCATTAATTTTTCTTAAGACATGTCGATTTACGGCAGAGAGATTGATGCGATTGGATTTGTCGATACAGGACTATGACCTAAATATCGGACATCTCGAAGGGAAAAAAACACGGTCGCTGACTCTTTGAGTCGTGCTGAAGGAAACGATAGTGAAGGTACGATCATCTTGAAAGGAGTAGTAGTAGTAGTGATCGCTACAGCATTCGCACGCAAAGCCTCAAAAGGTTTGATCAAAGGGATGAAGAAGATGGCAGAGCTTCAGAGTAACGAGCAGGATCTGGGTATAATCATGACATTTTTGGAGAAGGAAATCGACACGAGTGAGGGAAAGAAATTCCGGTTGCAAAAAGGGATCCTTCAAAAACATGCATAATCTCAGGTGTGCTACAAAAATGTCTGGTTAGACAGATAATCCTCGAGTGCTACGAACTCAATAGTCACATAGAGGCACGGAAATGCTTTCGTGTTCTCGACGACGATTTCTCCCATTCACACTTGGCGAGGCTCACCGGGTCACTCGTGGCATGTTGTTCTATCTGTCAGCGCAGTAAGGTAGCAGTACAAATGAACCATGCTGAGATGCAAACAATTATCCCCGAAAGACCGGGTGATTTGATTTCCATCGATTTTTATGGGCCTCTCCCGACATCCATTGGGGGAGTGAAACATATTATCACAAGCATCGATGTATTTAGTAATTACGTGGTACTGATTCCGACGCGAAGAGCGAAAACAGCAACAGCGTTAAACAGGATTTTCTACGACTAGATCCCGCAGTTCGGAAAACCAGCTCGTATCCAGTTCAACCACGGGACATGATTCACCACAAAGAACTGTGATAAAAAAAATAGAGGATGAAGATATAAAAGCGGTATTTTTCTTGATACGCCATCTTCAAGGAAATATTGTCGAACGGGTGAATCGTGAATTGGAGCGATTTTTTCGAACATTCCTGAAGGAAAATCACGCTGGCCGGTATAAATGGGTGCAAGTAGTGCAGGATCGATTAACGAGTCACACCACGACACTACAGACTTCACCCTAGCCGAATTACAGCGAGGCAAGAAGCCAGTCCGACTGTGGAGTAAATGGTTGGGTATACCAGCTAACGAAGAAGACGATCCGCTGATGCACGAGTCAAATATAGGAATTGCTCGAGAAAGAATTATACGAAAAGGGGCACGGAAGGCGGAACCGTTCAATACTACCCACAAGTTAACCATTTTTGAACAAGGGGACTTGGTGTTAGTCAAAGCGCTGAGCGTCTAAGACCCGACGAACAAAATTATATCGAAATTTTTGACACTGCTGGAAGGTCCATATGGTTACCAGAGATGCGCGGGTTTAGCTACGTATCAACTTGTGGATCCGGTGACTAAAAAAAAAATCAGGGAGAGGAAGGGACCAAGGAACAACAGGGGGGGGGGGAAGAGTGAGGAAAGATCACGGAAATAAGAGGAATATTTTGAGTAATGAGTAAACAACAACAACAACAAAAACAAAAACAATAATAATTATAGATATATATATATTTTTTTTTCGAGGGGTGGTGGAAAATCTTCAAAAAGACAGAGAGGAGGGACCGCACTTGTCAAAGTGTGGGATTTGTACCCACTAAAAACCACCAACCCTTTTTCCAGATGTTGTGTAACGACCCCGGAACCGCTTCCGCATTTCGTCAGGGTCGTTGTGTTCCTTTGCCTTCCAGGCCTCTTCACTCTTTCCTGCTTGCTTATGGCCGCGGTCTGGCGCAAGCTGTGATTCTCTGCCCAATTCCATTCGCTGATACGCTAATGCCCTAACTGTTTTCACTGTGTCATTTCACTGTGGTTTACTGGACACGGCACTATTTTCTCGCACTGCACTGTTAACTCTGCTCACGATGTCCGACTAGTTTTTGTCTGCTCCGGCTATTACTCTGTTCTTTTTTTCTTCTTTCTTCTGGCGTAGAACTGTTTCGGCAAAATTTGTCACCGCATCCCACTTCTCCGCGCTGATCAGCATCGATGCCACTATGTTCTCTGGGGTGATAAGCCCCAGTGACTCCTTCATCCTTTCCCTCTCATCCCTCCACCGGGTACACTCCAAGAATGTGTGATGAGCATCGTCGCGTTCAGAATCCCCATGGATGCATCGCGGATTTTCCACTTTCCCCATCTTGTGGAAGTAGCCTTGCCCGCTCAATAGTTGTGTCAGGTAGTAAGTCACTTCCCCATGTTTACGTTCTGTCCATGGGGCCAGATGTTGAATGAGTCTGGCTGTCCATCTTCCTTTTGTCTCTGTCCCACATGCCCTGCCACAGCTCAATGGTGTGATTCCTCTCCTGTTTCTTCATCTGTTGCCAATCGTGTTCAGCTCAACGTAGGTAGACTCGCTTCTTCTCTCTCGCGAGGAGCTCGATGGGGACCACTTCAGCAATAACCAGGGCCGCCGGTCCTAATACCGTTCGGTATGCATAGGCTACTCTCAGGGCTCCTCTTCTTCGTGCCGCGGCTATACGTTTCCTTCGGCTTTCCACTTCCAGTGCGTCCGCCCAGATCTCTGCTCCGTACAGGCGAATCGAGTGGGTCACCGACATTAGCAGACGGCGTTTGCTAGTCATTGGTCCTCGCACGTTCGCCATGAGACGGCTTAGCGCTGCTACCATAGTCGGTGCTTTGTCAGTCGCTTTCCTGATGTGTCCCCAGAAGGTTAGTTTGGTGTCCAGGGTGATGCCGAGATACCTCACTGCGTCCTTCGTTTCCACTTCTTCATTTCCGACGCGCATGCGCAATATGTTCGGGATCCTCTTCCGAGTGAGAACTACTATCTCCGTCTTCTGTGTAGCTAGGCTGAGGCCGTGGTCCCCCATCCATTGGTGTGTCCGCCTCATGATCTGGTCAAGACGCCTTTGTGCCGCTTTGTGGTCTCTTGCTGTGATGACTGCGGCGACGTCATCGGCGTATCCTATCAGGTACGCGTCGTCTGGCATTTCCATCCATGGAATACCATCGTACGAGCTGTTCCAGAGATCTGGCCCGAGGATCGATCCCTGGGCTGCACCTGAAGTTATGACTTTTCTCTGTTGTCCTTCTCGTGTGTCGTAGAGCAATACTCGGTCCTTCAAGTAGTCGTCCACCATCGCGAGGAGGTACGCTGGTACCTGAAAATGTACCTATAGCGCCCGCATCATGTCGCACCGTCTTGCTGAATTGAAGGCATTCTTCACGTCGAGCGTAGCCAATACCACAATCTCTCGGGAGTAATAGTTGATCTCTCGCGTTGCCTCAACTGTTCTCATGAATTCTTGAACTGCGTCTACCGCGAATCGTCCTTTCCTGGAACCGAATTGTCTATCGGACAGGTCTCCTGCTTCCCGTATTGCTGTATGTAGTCGCGGCTTGATCATCCTCTCCAGTAATTTCGCGGCCGTGTCCAGCATGGACAGTGGCCTGTAGGCTGACGGGGAGCTAGGACCTCCTTTGCCTTTGATGATTAACACCAGACGCTGCGTTTTCCAGCGTTTGGGAAAAACTTCGTTCTCCAGGCAGCAGTCGTACATATCGAGCAGCAGTTTTGGGTGGCCATTTGCCACCGCCTTCAGCACTTCTACCGGTACGCCATCGGGTCCTAGGGCCTTCCTGTTCTGCAGGGATTTGACCGCGTCCATCAGCTCCTCTTCATTAAATGACGTGATTTCCTCAATCCTGATGCTGAGGTCCTCCTCGCTCCTCGGTGGGGGAGTCGGGAATAGGGTATCTACGATGTTTTTCATCCTATTCAGGTCCATGCTCTCTCCTTCCGAAAAAGCTTCCAGCTTCCGCGTCACTATCCTGTAGCCCAATCCCCACGGGTCGTTATTCACGTCCTGTATAATGGAATTCCAGCGCTCCGACTTGCTGCGGCCAATTTGACGCTGTGGGATCTTCTTGGCGCCTTTGTATTGAGCCGCGATGACTGCTGCCTTATCGGGATTCTTTCTTCGAAATCGGGTTGCTTTCCTTCGCAGTCGGAGGCATCGGTTTCGCTGATTGGCGATCTCGTCGGTCCACCAGTACGCTGCCCGCTTGTTCGCTGGTCGCTGCTTTCTCGGCATCAATGCTCTGCATGCTTGCAGTACTAGCTGCATCGTTTCGTCCACCAATTCTTCTGCACTTGGGTTTTCAACGTGCGTCGAGATTCTCCGTCCGTTGAGTATCGCTATACGCAGTTTCCTCTCGTCCATTTCGGCTACGTTCCATCTTGGTGGTTGGTCCCTGTTGATCCTTGGTGCGTTTCCTCCTTCAAATAATTCGAACGTGATGTATTGGTGGTCGCTGCTGGTGAAATCTTCAATCACTGTCCATTTTCTCACACATGGCACTGCGCGTTCCGATGCAAACGATATGTCCGGTATCGTTCCCCTGTAGCCTGGTCGTCGGAAAGTTGCAGTCGAACCGGTGTTGAGAGCTGTGAGGTTTAGTCTTGAAACCATTTTCATTACTCGCCTGCCTCTGCCATCCGGATGCGGCATACCCCATTCGATCGCTCGCGCATTAAAATCTCCAGCCACGATGATTTTTTCTTCCATGTCCCGTAGCTGGTCTTCCAGGCTGTTGAGCTTTTCTTCAAATTGCCCGATGCCTTCATTGGACGTGAAGTAGCAGCTCACGTAGTAAACGTCCCTCTGTTTAATCCAGACAAAGCCGTTTCCTCTTTCGTGATCGGTAGAAGGGGCCCGTAATAGAAAGACAGGGCGTGGCCGGCTGGCGCCAGGGCGTGTCTAGACAAGTCCCGCCCCTCCCCACCACTATACCTCTCCTGCTGCTTCCTCATTGGTTGTTCCAGGGGGCGTGTCTACCCCTACTACCCCACCCCCGTTCCTGATTGGTCCCCACAACCCCCACCACCCCTACTCTCATCTCTGATTGGTCCCCACCAGTCCCTACCCCCAGTCCACCTATCCTAATGTTCTGATTGGTGTAGCGTCGCAGCGCCATCTGCCGGATTTTGACCCGTACTTAATTTTCGATGCGCCATCTAATGTCGGTAAACGTGTTACCGATCGTCGGGAAAGAAGATTGGATGTTGGCAGTCGGTCGGACAGAAAATTACCAATACGCCATCTACCGTCGGTAATCGTGTTACCGATCGTTGGTAAAGAAGATTGAATGTTGGCATGCGGTCCAGTAGAAAATCAATTACCGATACGCTATCTACTGTCGGTAATCGTGTCACCAATCGTCGGTGAAGAAGATTTATTGTTGACAGGCGGTCCAGCAGAAATTTACAAATACGCCATTTACTGTCGGTGATCGTGTTACCGATCGTCGGTAAAAAAGATTGAATGTCGGCAGCCGGTCCAGCAGAAAATTAATTACCGATGCGCCATATACTGTCGGTAATCGTGTCACCGACAGGTGGTAATAAAGATTGAATGTTGGCTGTCGGTCTAGCAGAAAATGTATCGGCGATCGGTAAAGCGGATCGGTTGTCAACCGTCGGTATGTAGCCGACCATCGCTACAGCTAATTTGGGACTGACGGAAGATAAGTATAGTGGGTCTCGTGGTAAATAATATTCTGCACCCGACTATTAACCGGTTTCCCCCAGTCGTCGATAACCGAGACCCCTTCACGTAGCTTTTTAAAAATTTTTGTTAATTAAAAAAATGTATTAATTGAAACGACTATTTACAACAACGGTAAATGAAAACACTCGTTATTTTTTAGTTTCATAAAAACTGTTTCATTTTAACATTCTCGTCCAACAAACATGTATTGTTCATCCGTAATTTTCAATGACATCCATAGCAGTCACGGCGAGCTGGTGCTGGACCGTTAATTTCTGTTTTCGGACCCGGTTTGATGAGATGTTTATAGCACGGCATGTACGAGGAGACCTCACGGTCAATCTTCAGATGCTCCGGTAGTTTGTAATACAGAATTTCTATTTTTTCGCCCCAATGTTTCAGCAGCAGCGGTTTCGGTATGTACGCGAGCTGAGCTTTGGTGAAGTCTCGGGGATCCTTGCAGCAGTCGATTACGAGTATACTATCAATAGTATCCATTGTGGTTGGAAAGAGAGGCAAAGATACTTTCACAACGACGTTTCCTTTTCAACTAACTTTTTTCCACAGCTGTTACCATTAGATATATACATATCGCGTCAATAGCCATCATAGTTCAATATGAAAATGTGTATGGTAGGAGTACTTTCGAATAATAAGACAGGAAATTCAAAAGTTTCGAATTTATTCATAGTAATTCACAAGTAGCATCCAAATCGATCTGTACAAGTTTGTATACATGTGTTTTTATTACAACCGTAGCCCTTAATATTATTGTGTTTTACATTTTTCACACGTTTCTTTCTGCGATTCAAATATTTTACGCGTTTGTAGTATTGTGCAGCTATGCGATCGTTTTTCACTCTTAGTCGTAAAGTTAGTCGTAAAATTCTTATGAAAATTATCCAGAGTATAACCACGAGCCATAAAATCAAGAAACATAATACAGTATTCACCGCATACTTCAGATTTTAGTGATTGAAGGGGCTGCGTGTTCCACTCGTAGCTTCGACAGTTTCTGCGTAGACGGTTATGGTGTTGGTTAATGAGTGGGGGCAATCCATAACTATCGAAAAAGATTTCATGTCCATTTTTATCAACGTAAGTGGCAACCCAGTGTCGCCCAGGTAGATTATGCTCGTCTGTGTTTAGAACCAATGCTGCAGGTCTAGACCAGCGACTCGGGATGCGATCAGCCGGAAATACTCCTTTCGTCTGAGCAGATATTCATTGTAGAGCGTCTAATATCTGTAAGCTGTTCATGGTGTTTACACAACTGGTGGTGACGCTTAGAGTGTGATTGAAGCTGTCCCTGCTGATGATAATGATTGTTGCGCGGTGGTGGTTGCTCTGGCTGGTGTTTGTTACGTGGGGGCGGTGATGGTTGTTCAGCACTCGGTGAGACTACCGGCCGGTACAGTTCCTCCTCGCAGCGCCGACTCATCACTGTTGCACGATAGTGTAATATCGTTGAATATATACTCTACGCTTTGTGATATATCTCGAGTATTTTCCTCATTTGATGCCTCGTTGGTCGGTTGGCTTTGTTGATTTTTAATAGGTGTTGTTTTATCGACAGGTTGTGAATAAATGTGACTAACCGCGTCGAGCTTTTCAAACAGGAGCCACGAACGTATTCTTGCCACGTTATTTAGAGCACATTTTACATCGTCTTCTTTCGAAATACCATGATGAATACAGTAAACGTTGTTGATTGGCATATTTTTTAATGATGGACCCTCGTATTCATCCAGATTGATGATTACGCGCCCCAGAACGCCACGTAAAAGCTCGGCTTTTTGCAAGCCTCTTGTGTAAATACGCAAGGCATAATGACACAGTAAGCGTACTTTGGTGTAGATTTTTTTCAACGGTGTATCACCGTCAAGCCATTCCAATCAATGATGAAAACACGTTAGTTTATTGTTGCTCGCGCGTATACTCCTTGGTAGTTCACCAAAGTCATATGGTGGTTCGACAAGCCAATGACCATAATGTTCTTCCTGAAGAGACGTCACAGCAATCTCCTTTGGTAGAAAACGGTTGTTTGCATCGTAGAGCGCTTGAATATCCACTATAACGTCCATTATGAGGGTTTGATGTAGACTGATACCAGGTGTGGTTGCGTAGACGAGTTTAAATATTACAGCGTCATGTGTGGCGCCCCCTCACGCACTAAAATTTGTAATGACCTGACGTGTGGAATCTATCTCTATTACATTATCATACTCGGCGTATACCACACAATTTAATGTCGATGTCAGAGCCGTTGCAAACCGTACTTCGATCCTTACACTACCGTGTCTTACGAGATTCCAGTGACTGAAGCAACTTGCTGATAAGTCCGGTGTCAAATCAAACACATACAGATAGTAGATCTAGACCCTCATTCTAAAAGTGTATACCTGTACCGCTAAAGAGCATGTGATAACTGTCTATCCACTTTTCGTTACCATCAAACACCGGTTGATGAGGCTTGCTCGGTTTGTTTAGGTAATTGGCCTAGAATAACGTTATCCAGGGTATCGCCAATGATACCGCTATGCATCGTAAAAGCTTTAACCTCAACCCTTGTTATAGGATACTTGGCGGTTGTTTTTGCAAGCATTTTGGCGTGAGCTACCAGCACGCCTGGTGCGATTTTTGCTCGACGGACGAGTAATGTAGCCTCGGTGATATGTAGTTTATGTGTCACACCGGCCGTAGGAGTCTCCATAAGACAAAAATCGTCTTTTGAGCGTACAAGCCGTAACCGTACTTCCACACCGTTCAGCAGAAATTTATCCTGATTAAAAACATCGCAATCCAAATGTCCAATCATATTTAAAGTCCGACCATTTTTTATGTACTTTTCACGATTATTCAGACCAACATTAGGGCTATTCGATGCACCAGGCAGACTGTCAAACGTACCGGGCGTGTCAGCGTAACATATCGCGGTCGTTAAGTGAGAATTTTTAGCAGCCGGTCCATAATTCAGTAACGTCTCAATATATGCTCTGTAGGGGTATGCATTGTTTGGCGGTGCAACGAGTTTGTGGTTAATATATACATCCACCTGATTGAAAAGGCTATGCAGAAAGTTATTAACAGGTGCTACGTTGTACTGTGATTCAGCTGTTGGAATAACCCTAATATTTACAATAATCATTATCTGAGCTAGGTCCAGGTATTCTTCACCGTGGCCAGGTATGACAAATTCCGGGGGCCCGTCATCCGTGAGGGACGACACAGGCTTGTAGTGTATCCATTGTGATGCGTCTATAGCCGTCTGCGTTGGAGGTATGGTGAATAAGTCGAGCTCCGACTTCATACACTCGGAGGAGTGTGAGTGTAAGAACGACATTGTTAAACACCTCCAAAAATATCGTTGGTTTTTGCTCGTTTGCGTCTACTACTTTCGATACCTCTTGTCTTTCTCTTTGTTATCCTTTTCTTTTTATTCTTTGCGACACCACGATGTTTCCTTGCTGGAATGCGTCTACGTCTTGCAGACTTCTTCTTCTTCTTCTTCTTCTTCTTCTTCTTCTTTATTCCTAACGATTTTTTCGAAATACCAGTACGCCTTTTCCTCGTCCTCGTAGGCACGCGTCCCGATAACGACTGTATTATGCGAGCGGTACCCACAGCATTATATCCTGAACCATTCATGAGAAGAGAGATTTTTTCGTTGGCTTTTCGTTGTAAATTATCTCCAGATTCGGCTGCGCGTCGACGCAATGACTCCTTGAATGGCATTTTGCGACCGCTCACATCCTCGATAACGTGTAAACCCGTGCGAATGGCTTCTTTCCCTATAGCTTTAGCACCTCTGGTCAACAGTGGTAAAACACTCCGAAATAGACCACCGAGAAAACTACCGATGCCGTGACCGCGCTGATGCGGGGAACCCGCAAACACGTTACCTATAAGTAGTATGTGTACACCTTTGCTCCATCCCACTCCTATCCCCACTCCTTCCCCCACCACGCGGCTACCCCCACCACCTCACTTTTCCACCGCCGCGCTACCCACTCTGCTTGACCAGTGTTGGTAACGTGGAGATGGTAAAGTGAGGTGGTGTGGGTACCTTGGTGAACAGGGAAGAGTAGAGTAAAGAGCAGGATGGAGCAAGGGTGTATACATACTTGGAAAAATGAATAAAATTATGTACTCACCACCACCGCAGCTGTTGTAGGCATCTACCCTCCTGCCAAAGCGATTTTAAACTCCTGTCTCTTCAATGTACTCTCTCACATACGCACACACACACATACACATGCACAGCGTCTTTAATTCATTACTATGTCCTCGTCAAAGCCCTCGTCCACGGCATCGATATCGTAGCCGATATCTATCTCATCACCGAGGGCTTCTATAATAAACGCCGCCACATCCACGCGTTCACCGTTCGATAATCGAACCCGCGGAACGCTATCGCCGGCAAGAGGTCGCATCATGACAGCGATCAAGTCATCTCCACCGCACGCTTCTTCGACGAGCTGCTCGATACCTGCAACATCCACGCGTTCGAGTCCATATATGGAAAACTCCATGACAAGAACCGGTAGCATACTTGCTAGAGGCTCCGGATGAAATAGGTGAGACCAGTCGATGTAAATACTTTCGCCGAAATCGACTAGCAACACCTCGCAGTACCCATCAAAGTTCGGGTAAACCACTTCGCCGCGGACAACGTTATTGAAATGAGGCACAATACAGGACATGCCTATATGCAACTCCCCAAGTTCAATGGGTCTTCCACGACGTTCCACTAAATACACACTACGTAGGAGCTCTTCCAGCTCGTCGTATGCATCGCACATTTCCTGCGTACGCAGAAACACACTCATCACACTCTCGACAAACATTAATCGGCACCAAAACGCGTCGCTTAAAATCTCCTTGCCGTATCGTGGATACATATTGCTTTTTATTGTTTCCAAGTAGGATGCCAAAGACAGACTAAATGCTCGAGATGCTACTAGAGAGTATCACGGGCATAAAGATAACAGCCTCCTATGGATCATAACTAGGTATCCATCACTTTGAATGCAACGAAAGAGGTTTTCGAGCATGCATAGCCCTGCGCTATGCTCCTCGCAAAGCGCTTGCTCTGTAGTAAAATATATCGAATATGATCCTTCACTGAGAGAGAGAGAGAAAGACTTCAATTATAATCCTCTAATTATTATGGTATAAAAATTAGAGACACAGTAAAATCAGATATTATTAAATTAATCAATATTTTATGGAAAGCACTTTACACATTTACCGTCGTATGCAACGGCCCTGCAAACACGGTCATCCACGTTCGGAGATTCCTTCACCGTTAATTTTATTTTTATCGCTATATGGAATTAATTTGTATTATCACTCGTAATATTGCTTTCAAATTATTTTTCGCTGTGGATGTTGTCATCGTAGTGTACTTCTGAAAAAAGATCGAAACAACTATTTAATTGAGCGCACTGATCAATAAAAAACATCGTGTACAGAATAATCGATATTGTTTTACCTGATATGCCACGCCTCATTATACAAAGTTGGCAGCGTTGATGATCTTCTGCCACCGACGACAACTGTGGATGAGGATGTCGGGTGGCGCTTTTCTTTCCCGAAGTTAGCTCTATCTGTACGGTATATGTATCTTCCTCTCGCTCTCCATGACACGAATAACGAACCCTCGGTGTCGGCTCATATGCAGGGGCTGCTCGCTCTGCAAAACATTATTTTTTTAATTAAAAATAAATATCACATGATTTAAAATTACGTTTTAAAAATTATTTTATATTTTTTACTTACCAAGCTCTGCTGCTTTGCTGCTAATCGATATTGGCACGTATTCCATGATCTGCTCTGTTAATGAAACAGAGACGAGCGTTCCGTCTTCTTTCTAGCGCAGACCTTTGCTGATGCTTCGGTTTTAGGACTGTCTTTCTCTCTCTCTCACTGTGACTGACCTCGGTGTATACTTTATAATATTTCGAGCGAAATTTACACTATATACAATTATTTACAACAGTGTCTTTATCACAAATAGCTGCACATACGTAGAATTATTGCGTTCGCAACGCAACACCCGATGCATGATCAGCGATATGACCACGGAACAGCACAATTATTTCGGACAAAATAATTTTCATAAACTCCGTATCCTCTGGCGTTAGCAAGATCGCGATGTGTTCGAGCGCTTCTTCAAAGAAGTCCTTGGAACCGATGATCTCATACGCTGCTGCACGAGGCATTTTACTGACAACTATCTTTTTACGGACATATGATACCACTTCGTTCATACACCGCTGAATCGTTTCACTTTTGCTCTCTAGAGCCTGCATATGAATATCAATTCTTTTACTTATTTCGACGAGCATATCAAATGTAGACGGCTGAAGAACAATGTTTGAAGAGTATTTTTGGAAGCGTTTCCGTTTCGATTCTCCAGATTCCTCTTGATTCTCATATTCCTCATCAGCGCTACCACTTATTTTACCAAATGTGACAACTCTGTGGTGGAAACACGATGTTAAAAGTGTGTAATGCGCTGTGTGCTCTATGCGGGTATTACACATTTTCTCGGCAACAGTCCCATGAGCTTCGAAATATTGTTGTACGCGAGAAAAATCACTTTTAAACACTCGCCACTCGTCCGCACCGAGTGTAATTCCGGTAAAATATTCGACAATATTTTCACCACTGGTGTAAGAGTACACGTAGAGTTCAACTCGAGCCCGGCTACAATTATTTTACCAAATGATTTATTTAAACCGTACATAACGGGGTTCGCTATATATGACGATATCGCATGAGACGTAGCACCGTTATTTGCCATTTTTATTGCTTTTGTGTAGACTGTAACTTTTCGAATGAATCGGCGGTGGTGTTCATACTCCGTTTTATACAGATTTCCCCCACCATCTAGCTGCATCGCCTCTTCGTTTGATACTGCAAATCATACGACTGAAAATTGCTAGTCAATATCCTTTGATATTTGTCACATTCTCCTCAACAGTCGAGTAACAGCAGCAAATATATCCCAAAACTCTTGCATACTCTCGCACACTTATGTGCACACGCACACATAGACATACAGATAAGATGTGCCATGAAAACTAAATAATGTTTGTCGACGAAATTTGATGATTTTTCTCATGGCCGAGTGCCTTGAAATTAGATGAAAACAATATGACTTTCATCAGCGAAACTCGATAACTAAGTACATCACCATCGCTAAATATTTCCCTAGGTCTTGCTTTTGTAAAGCGATCGCGTGCGGCCATCTTCTTGGTTAGTCGTATTCATTACATCGCTGCAGAATATGCAGAGAGAGAGAGAGAGAGAGAGAAAGAGAGAGAGAGAGAGAGAAAGAGCTTGTTAAAGGAATATATATAAAAGTGAGCCGCTTTGAAAATTCTCTAGTTAATTGTCTGATTTACTGTGGTTACTACTACTACTACTACTACTCTAACAGCACAATCATGGTCAGAGTTGTAAAGCGCTCATTGATAAGAAAATTGATAGAGTCTATATTGAAGCGTAGACCGTCGTTGCGTTCGCGCTGAGCTAGAAGAAATTTACAGATCACCCTATGGGAACTTCCGACACAGGCGGTTGTTCGTCAAATTCGCGGTATGCTGTGCGAGTGTCATCAACGCGATTTAGTTGACGCGTATAATATTGGATTGTTTGATAATCAAATAATTATTGATTCGGTGGTGCGTGTTATTCATCGACGAGGTTGGCTGAATGAGCCTGCTCTGCAACCCATACTCAATGAAAGACGTAAGTAATATACAGCGCTAATTACTTTTATTTTATTTCCTTTATTTCATAAGATTTTTATATAGTTCGACGGTATGAGGACGCAGAAATGGGATCCGACACCTATGATTTCGATGAGCAGGGTAGAACCGATTCAGATGATCATAGCAGGGACAACGATGGCGACAGCACCATAGGGAGTCGCTGGATAAATTTTACCCAGCCATTCTGCGGTTATAAACCTACAAACGGTCTTTTCATGGCAGGCCCCTCGAGAGAACCAGATGAATCTGTCGCAGGCCCATCGCGACAATACAGTTCAAACGATGATACCAACAGCAATACCGACAGCGAGGAAGAAGAAGAAGAAGAAGAAGAAGAAGAAGAAGAAGAAGAAGAAGAGGAGGAGGAGGAGCAGGAGGAGCAGGACGTAGACGATAACGACGAGGCGGAGGAGGAAGAGGAGGATGACCCTGTAGATTCAGGTAAGCTTTTAATAACGCAACCACGCTGACAAAAATAAAAAAATTGCGCGGATAATAATAGTAAAATGAAAAAGCAGGGTACGAGACGGACCCAAACGTTTTTCGCTTTGCACGATTCACTGTGCCGAGACTGCCGACAAACGAGTTGGTTTACGAAATGCGTCGGCGGTTCCCGGGTCCAGTCGACGTATTCGACAACTAGAAGCAAATATAAGTTTGTAATTCCTACGTTACACGAACTATATGCATAGTACAGGGTGCGCCATCTCAATCTGGTCGATGGAAGTATTGAATAACTTAGAGAATTTTCAACAGATTTCACAAAGTCGTATTTTTTTCTTAAATTTGATTCATTACAATTTATTTTGATTAGTTTCCAAAAACCACATCGATCAAATGTCCGCCTTTATTACTGAGACAAAAATGAGCTCTTTTTTCGGCATTTTCCATTGTATTTGCCAGCGTCTCGGGCGATATCGCTGCGATTTCGGCTCGAATGTTGTTTTTTAGCTCCTCTATGGTCTTCGGCTTGTTGGCATAGACTTTACTTTTCAAAAATCCCCACAAGAAGAAGTCCGGTGCAGTCAAATCCGGCGATCTTGGTGGCCAGTCAATATCACCTTTCTTTGATATCACACGTCCTGGGAACTTCCGACGCAAATAGTCCATTGTTGAGCGCGCAGTGTGACATGTCGCACCATCTTGTTGGAACCAAAATTCCTTAAGACCTTTTTCACGCATTTGTGGTAAAACAAAGTGTGCCAACATCCACCGATATCGATCCCCATTGACAGTTTCACCAGCTCTGAAGAAAAATGGTCCAATGGTGGTTTTTGAGCAAACACCGGCCCAAACTGTCACTTTCTCATCGTGCAATGGAGTTTCGTGAATAATATGAGGATTATCGGTGCCCCACATGCGACAGTTTTGTTTGTTGACAGCGCCAGAGAGGGTGAAATGAGCCTCGTCGGTCATCAGAATTCGCTCCCAAAAATCCGGCTCAGCTTCCTTAATTCGACTAACGTTATTAGCGTAAGCCAAGCGCGTTCTTTCGGCGTATAGCGATACATGATTAAAATTGTACTGAAAATAACCTATACGAAACGTGTTGTACGACGCTGGTCGGTTAAAATCTGTCAGAGATATTCAATACTTCCATGGACCAGATTGAGATGGCGCACCCTGTATATAGCCAGCGACAAACAAAAATTTAAAGTAAATTAAATAAAAATTCTAATAAATGGTTTAATTATGCCTGCAGCTGGACAGACTGGCGATGGAAGGACTGCTGCACGGGGTGGTGATATTTTGCCTCCTGGTGAACGTTTCGGTATCGACAACGAGCAGAGACG
Organism: Cylloceria caligata; assembly: GCA_963942595.1. Lineage (NCBI taxonomy): Eukaryota > Metazoa > Arthropoda > Insecta > Hymenoptera > Ichneumonidae > Cylloceria > Cylloceria caligata. Next base: position 27,334,961 of record OZ012710.1, read on the forward strand.
TTATTTTCCACGCTTTAGGATGCAGGGTCGAGAGACAGATTTTTATTTTCGTCAGCCACCGGTCGGTATCGATCATTTGACATGGTTCGAGGGAGGTGTACGAGATGTTCTCACACGTCTTACAGAATCGTGCGAAGGACATGATTATGTGGGTATGACTCTGAGCGTACCGTCTTTTGCGCAAGGATCCGTATGGTTATCATTTCGACCAGCTCGTGACATTGTTCCCGACGATATATGGCGACTAATTAATAGTGTAGCTCAGAGCGCGCGCGAATTTCGTATAGACGCTGGTACATGTAGAATGACGACATGTATAGTACGAGGCGTCGAAGGAGCTGGTCGTGGGCACTAGGCTTACACACGAGTCTATAGCAAAAAAGTCAATTTTACGCATAAGTAATCGCGATAATTTGTGTCTACAACGATCCCTTGTCACTGCCCGAGCGCATGCCGAACGCGGTCAAATACGTGCGGGCGTGCTACACAGACGATGGTGTCAAATTCGGAACGGGCTTCGAGGTGCGCAATATACAGCAGCGATAGAGCTCACGCGTAATGCAGGGGTAACGACACCGTCTAGGGGGTGTGGTGCGCGCGAAATTCAGCTCTTTCAGGAGTACTTGGTTCACGAGGGTATAGCGATTGTTATTTATGAATTTCTCACCTTCGGAAAACGCGTTCCGGCTCTGTACGATGGGCGAAAATACGTACTCACCGCAACAGGTAAAATTAATCATACACTCTTTATTCTCTATTACGAGCGTTCTCATCACTATCAACCGATATTAAATCTCGCTGGTGCGCTAGATAGTCGGGGGTTCTGCACACAATGTAATTCCAAGTATATTCGAGTACTCGAGCATCGATGTAGCTATCAATGTGCTCGATGTAAATCCACTTATTGCAATGGTAATAGAGACTCTCAGCCTGAGTATTGCGCAGACTGTAATCGTTTGTTCTTTGGTGCTTTTTGCCTCGCTCATCACAAGAGTGAGGGCTCCGCGGGTATCACGTCTCGTAAATATAAACAGTACAGCGTCTGTAACGCATTGAAAATCTGTAGAGGTTGTTCGCGTATGATTAAAACCACAGATAAAAAGATGCATGTATGTAGTATACGATAGAGAAGCATGCACGATAGCATCAGCATGTATGAGAGTATTTCGAAAGAATTTTCTACAGAAAGATCGCATTGCGGTGTTACCACCAAGAGGATATCGCTGGGGCGATAAGCAATCGCGCAAGGCCGTTGTATGGCTCGTATGGCTCGAGCGTGAGCTCAACTGCGTTATCGCTCATGCTGGACGCACGAGAGGGTATCGCCCTCCGGCCGGCCTACCGGCTGTCGACGATTACTACGTAGATGCGGGGGTCCATCACGTTCTTCAATTTCACGGCTGCTTTTGGCATGGTTGTCCGCGATGATATCGCGTGAATAGAGATGCTCGAACTAAATTCGGCGATACAATGGATGAGCGATACGAGCGTACCGTACTTATTTCCGGGCGAATCAGATCGAAAGGGCACACTCTAACCGAAATATGGGAATGCGATTTTGACAGATTACTCGAGAGTAACGAGGAAATGTCGATATACGTGAAAAATCACGCCATGGTCAAGCAGGCGCCTCTCGAACCAGGCGATGCATTCTTTGGCGGTAGAACGGAAAATTTTGTAAGCTTGTACGACGTCACGAATGGGGAGCAGATACGCTATGTGGATGTTTGCTCGCTGTATCCGTGGGTATGTAAGAATGGAAAATATCCCGTTGGACACCCAAAATTGTACGTAGGTGACGAGTGTCGAGAACTCGTAGGATTTGAAAACGATCTAAGTGTCGTCGAGGGTCTCGTGAAGTGTACCGTGCTGGCACCGCGCGATTTGTATATACCCGTACTGCCTGTTCGCATGCATGGGAAACTACGGTTCCTCCTGTGTAGAACGTGCTGTACAGATATGGACACATCTGAGGTTTGTACACACGATGACGCGACTGAGCGAGCGTTTGACGGCACATGGGTCGTGGATGAACTGAGAAAAGCTGTGTCGCTCGGATATAAAGTAACGCGTATCTATGAAATTTGGCAATACGTTGTTACGCAGTATGACTCGACAACGCGACGAGGCGGTCATTTTGCCGAGTACATCGATACATTCCTAAAAATAAAACAGGAGGCGAGTGGTCCGCCAGCAGAGTGTAACGATGACGAGGAAGCAATAGAGCGTTTTATAGCATTGTACAAGGAGTCTGAGGGTGTATATCTCAAGCGAAGTGCTTTGCAGCCAAATCCGGGTTTACGTTCACTAGCGAAATTGGCTCTTAATTCATTCTGGGGAAAGTTTGGTCAACGAGAGAATCTCAGGAAACCGTTATCGTTTTCACGCGCGCGGAGCTAATGAATTTACTAACGAGTCCGGAGATTGAGGTGACGGGAATGCTACCGGTTAATCACAAGATTATGTATGTAAACTATGTGAGCAACCGCGATGCTATCCAACCATCACCGACATCAAACGCCGTGATTGCAGCATACACGACGGCACAGGCACGCCTAAAATTATACAGTTATCTTGAGGGGCTCGGGTGACAAATATTGTACTGCGATACGGACTCCTGTATTTACGTGCGCCATCCCGGTGGTAACGAATATGAGCCGCCAATCGGTCAATTTCTAGGAGATCTTACGGATGAATTAAGTGGATACGGGCCTGGTACTTATATAACTTCGTTCGTTTCGGGTGGACCAAAATTTTACGCATACCTTGTTCGTAAACCCGACGGTACGATTATTGAAAAATGTAAAGTGAAGGGTATCACGCTAAACTTTGCGCATAGCCGTCACGTAAATTATAACGCATTACGATCTTTCGTGACAGGAGCAAGGAGCGTACCTATTATTTTAAAATTCGACGCTATTCGACGTACGGAATTTCATCATGTAGTAACGCGTAAAGAAACGAAATCATGCGAACCTGTTAACACGAAGCGAAAGCGGCACGGACTGTACTCTACTGTACCGTATGGCTATTGTGAAATACGCTAATTAGTATAACGCAAAAAAGTATATAGTTTTACGGGTGAATTCGCGATATTTAACAATAATATTTTTGTCTTATTTCATGTAACATATTTACTGTGTACAATACATTGAAAGAAATTGATTTATTATGTATAAAACCGTTATCGGATCGTTCTTTCTGTGCTGCTATTCGTAGCAGTAGCTGCTATCTCTCTACCGTTCCCGTTTGTTGTGACTTTCTCATCGTTGATTCCTTTTGTCCCGTCTTTCTTATCGAGTGTTTCCTTTTGTTCTGACTTTCTCGTGCTACATCCGTGGATATAATATTGCTGTTCAGAATTTGATGATTCGTAAAATTTGTATATAGAGATGTATGCATAGTGAAATAAAAATATTGCTTTATTTGTGAGAAATATAAAAACTATCGTTATTTAATTTACATACAGCGTAAACACCAGCTTATACCGCGGGCCCGCGCCTCATCAGCTGGTGCAGGCGCGCCGCGCCTTATCAGCTCTTTAAGGCCGAGAAAATAGCTGATGCCGTGGGGTCGCCGCCGCCGCCGCCGCCGCAGCCGCAGCCGCGGTATAAGCTTATTTAAGAGTCTGCTGATTGATTTTGATAGACACTTGTCGATATGGATACACGTTGGAAACATCCGTGGACAGCTGTGATAAGCGGTCCTACGGGTTGTGGTAAAACATATTTTGTAAAAAAATTCTTTAAATACATGCGCGAAATGACGGATGTCCCGTTCGATCGTATACTTTTTTATTACTCAGAGTGGCAGTCCGGGTATTCAGAGTACGGTGATAAAATCGAATTTCGCGAGGGTTTACCGCAAGCAGTACACTACTCGAATGATGCAAGACCTAAACTTGTGGTCATTGACGATCTAATGCGCGAGGCATCCAACAATACTGTGGTCGATCTTTCACTAAGGGTAGCCATCATAAAAATCTTAGTGTCATTTTCATCACGCAATATCTTTTCCATCAGGGTCACGGGCAGCGCGATATCTCCTTAAACGCTAATTATATCGTTGTCTTCAAAAATCCGCGATATCGCGCGCAAATTCAGCACCTAGCCCGCTAGGTATGTCCCGAGAATCCGCGATTTTTGCAGGAAGTATATATCGATGCAACAGCCGCACCGCACGGCTATCTATTATTCGACTTGAAACAATCGACGCCTGATAATTGTCGATTTCGCGTTTGTATATTTCTCGATGACCAATACCATTACGTTTACGTGCCTCAAAAAGCAATAAAAGTTCGCGATGCGTCGCGCGTTGTACCAGTAATGCGCTTGTAATGGCGTTGCGCGGACCTCTCGATAAAAAGCAGATAATTATATTGCAAGCGTTGTGTTATCTGAAGCAAGAGCGACGACGTGCAATTTTGCGCAAAGCAGATGTAGCGCTCGTACGCTGTATATGCGAGTGTGCTCTAAACGTTTTACAGGGAAACGTAAGTCTGAACAACGTGCAAAAGAATCATCTTCGGTGGCACGCGACAATTCTTCGACGACTAGCCGCCAAAAGGGGAAATTGGAGCGGTAAGAGGAAGATCATCGTCGAGCACTGTGTCGGATTTCTCAAGTTGCTTCTTGTGCCTGTCTTGGCCTACGCGAGACATAGAATATGCCAGAAAGATGGAACTTATTCCTCATGATAACATACATCATCTCGCTGGACTCGCCACTACTGCTGCTGCTACTACTACTACGACTACTAAAGGGTGGTTAAATTGTAAGGGCCGATGTTGAATGTGAACCACACCTAAACGTCAAGTTTTTTTCTGCATTTCATTTGACATTTCTCAATTTCAGACTAACTTAATTTGAACCGTGGAAAGATACACAATCGAGCAACGCATTAAAGTTATTCAGGCTTATTATGAAAATGGGCGTTCAAATCAAAATGCATATCGTGCACTTCGTGATTTTTTCGGTCAATTTAATCGTCCAAATGTGCGTACAATCGGAAAAATCGTGCAAAAATTTGAGCAAACCGAGTCTGTAGGAGATATTAAAGCACCAGTGCATGCTCGTACAGCTCGTACTGCAGAATTTTGCTGCTGTTCGCGATAGTGTGGCTGAAGAGCCGTCCACCTCAAAATGAGGCCGGTCAGGCAGTTACTGTGAATGGTGTTCGCTATCGTGAGATGATAACGAATTTTTTATGGCCCGAATTGGAAGATATGGATGTGGGCGATATGTGGTTTCAACAGGACGGTGCTACTTGCCACACAGCTAACGAAACAATGGCTCTTTTGCGCGACAAATTCAATGGCCGTGTTATCTCACGTAGTGGCGATGTCAATTGGCCGCCAAGATCATATGATTTGACACCGTTGGACTTCTTTCTTTGGGGTTATTTGAAAGAAAAGGTGTACGTCGATAAGCCAGCAACAATTCAAGAGCTAAAGGATGAGATAATTCGGCACATTAACGGCATAGAACCTCAATTCTGCCTAAGCGTCATCGAAAATTTGGACCATCGGATGGAGGTGTGCCGCCGAGGTCGCGGCGGCTATTTGGCCGATATTTTGTTCCATACATAATTGAACCATACCATATTATCATAATAAAAAGAATTGACAATAATTTCCTAAATAATTTGTGTTTTATTCAAAATCAACATCGGCCCTTAAAATTCAACCACCCTTTACTAGTGCAGACCCGTTGCCTTCCGTACAGACTACCGGTACGCCATTATCGCGCCTCGACTCTGAGCTGAGTGAAATTCTAAACTCTCACTCGTACAAGAGCGAGAGAGAGAGAAGTGGATAGCGTACCAATAGGTTTTACAGCGTTATCTTCACATGGTCGAGTACGATAATGCCGTACCGAATATTTCATCAAAACGAAAAGTAGCAATACTCGATAGCCACGAGAATAAATCCGACGACGTTTTAATAAACAAAGTTAAATCGCGACTCAATGACACACTTATTATCGATAGCGTACCAAAAAAATTTTAATCTAAAGCAATATCGTTGCTTCGCAATTTGCATCGCAGCGCCGTTGGTAAAAAAATGACATGGGATCGTAACGGCGCTGTTTCCATAGACGGCAGAAGAATTTCAAATTCCAATATCGTTGATCTTGGTGACGCTGCTATGCGAGCTAGAAAACGCGAAAAACCCATCGGACGATCTCACTTTGCCAAACTTCTGCGAGCGATACAGATGCCACGTGAATTTATCGGTAATCCCGAGTTACTACACGAGCCTACACCTACATCATCCTCGACACCACAGCGGCGTCTTATTTTACCGCGCGAAAACGATAGTAGCAGCAGCAACAGCAGCAACGGTAGCAACAACAACGACGACGAGGCCGAGACCGCACACTCAAACAGAGATTTAATGCTCACTGCTGAAAACGACATCATCGAGGGGGAGGAGGGGGATGAAGAAGAGGACGAACAATTGCAAAACTTCGCACAAGTAGCATATCGACCCCCCACACAGTTAGAAAAGAAAAAGAAAAAGAATTCATTTAACTGGTCATCGCTAAAATTATGAAAATTCTTTAAAAAATCTATTATGACACCGCTCATCCTGCTTCCTATTCTCGAGCAAAAAATTTGGCCCAGGTGGATCGAAGAGTATCTATCGCAAGGCTACTAGGATTCTCAGAAGAGGCCTGTAGGTCCGTAATAATAGAACCGCATTGCGAATACACAGGGTCGAGGCCTGCATCTCTCACCGGTGCTATACCGGGCAGCATGTTTTTATACACAGATATCTGCGAGAGCTATATTACAGGCGATGTACATACACCCCTCTTTCGAGTTGTTCCCATTGATACTGATGACTGTCCGTATGGTTCGATAAAAATTAAATCGTTTTCAACGCCACGATATATACCTCTCTTGCGCAATAATTTACACACTATCGAGATCGATATAAGAGACGAATTTGGGGATCCTATACGATTCGAGCAGGGAACGTTAACTGTGACACTACATTTCAAAAGGTCCCACGATTGATTACACCACTATGGATGATATTGACAGTGTGCAGCACCGATGGGGTCGTCGCGGGTACGGTGGTATTAGCCATGTTTATATCGCAACACCTAATCAGCGAGGACACGGTATCGGTAGCTTTCTCGGGGGCCTGTTTCGTCGAGTGTTACCACTTTTAAAGAAGGGCGCTAAAGCAGTTGGAAAAGAGGCGTTGCGCGCTGGTGTAAACGTAGCCGGTGATATCGTCGATAGAAATATAGCTGTGAAAGATGCTATTCGCGAGAGAGCTCGAGAATCAGGCAGTAATCTCAAACGCAAAGCCTCTGAAAAAATTGACACTCTCATGCGAGGCTCTGGTTATAAAAAGCGCAAAATTTCACGTACTCCTCATTCATCGAACGAACGTAAACCACGACGTATCTCCCGTAAAAATAAAAGTGTAATAAAGAGAAAAACAATAAAGAAGAAGAAGGATAATAAGAATAATAAGAAGAAGAAGACTCGTCAACGAACAGTTGCAGATATTTTTGGATAGCTGAAACAAGATGGCTTTTCTACATGCGCACTCGTGCGAGTGTCTTAAATCGGAACTTGAATTATTTTCACTTCCACCGACGCAAACTACTATCGAAGGCTCCAATTGGGTGTATTACAAACCAATATCTTCGCTAACAGATGATTCACCGATTGAATTTGTTATCCCCGGACAGGGTGATGAGTATATCGATCTCGCGCATACTATGCTTAGTCTGAGAGTGAAAATAACATCTCTTACCACTACGGAAATCGCCGCGGGCACATCGTCGAAAGTAAGTGCCGGCCCTGTAAACAATTTCTTGCATTCTATGTTTAATCAGGTGGATGTATACCTGAATCAATAATTAGTTTCACCTCCAAATAATGCCTACGCTTATCGAGCGTACATAGAAACACTTTTGAATTACGGTCCAGCAGCAAAAAATTCGCATCTCACGAGCGTTCTCTGGTACGACAATACACCTGGAAAAATGGATGATATACAGTAGCGGACAAAAGTTTAAGACGATGAATTACAATTTGGTTCATAGATCTGTCATAGAAGTACTAACGTTTCTTTCGGCTTGTTGTTTTTTTACAATACATGTGTACGTTTGACCTTCATAATGTAGAAGTCTCGGTCGTCAAATGTAAACAATATAGATTATACAATTTTTTTTTCTTCCAACCATCTGTAAACAGCGGACATTAGTTCAAGACGATCTGTCGAACAAGATACCCGTAGTCGATCCACGCAATAATTTGATATATTAATACTGTAAATAGTTTGTGGTGTATCATCCAGTGTCTTAAGTTTAATTACGTACGAAAAGAGTATGGGTAAAGCCCGTAATTTGTCATCAACTAAACGAAAACTAATCGTGTCTCTACGGAAGCAAAATGAGACATTTTCCTCAATTGCAACTCAAATGAATCGATCAGAAACTTCTTGTAAGCAAGCGTGGTACAAGTTTGTGAAGACTGGGGACTATTTTGATCGACCAAAAAACGGTAGACCGCGGAAAACCACGCTAACGCTGGATCGTCGGATTCATCGATTAAGCGAGAGAGATCGTTTTCGTTCAGCAGTCGATATCTGAGCTGAAATATCCAGTAATAATAATGCACAAATTAGTGTAAGAACTGTCCGAAGACGATTAGACGAATTCAATTTAAAAGCACGAAAGCCACGGAAGAAGCCGATGCCCAGTAAAAAGAATAAAAAATTACGACTGCAATTTGCTAAGGCTCATCGGCATTCGACAAGTGAGGATTGGCAAAATGTGCTATTTTCAGACGAATCCAAATTCAACCGAATTTGTTCCGACGGGATACTGTATGTAAGACGTCGAATTGGCGAAGACTTAAATCCTCGATGTATTTTACCGACAGTTAAGCATGGAGGTGGAAACGTAATGGTGTGGGCATGTTTTTCTCGCAATGGTCCTGGACCAATACGCCGAATTAATGGAATCATGGACCGTTTTCAATACTTGGATATATTGAAAAATACTATGTTACCGTATGCCTACGAAAATATGAGTGATAATTTTATTTATCAACAAGATAATGACCCAAAGCATACGGCTCGGGTAGTGAAAAGTTTTTTTCAAGATGAAAAAATCACTTTATTACCGTGGCCGTCGCAGTCGCCGGATTTAAATCCAATTGAAAACTTATGGTGTACCATAAAAAGGAGGGTTCAAAGAAATAAACCAAAAAATTTTGACGATTTGTTCTCTTTGGTTGAAAAAACGTGGAATGAAACAACTGTGGAGGACTGCAAAAAATTAATTGATTCAATGCCTCAAAGATGTGCTGATGTGATAAAAAATAATGGACTGTGGACAAAGTATTGAAGGGAGGAAAATATCTGTGTATTTTCTACCAAAAAATATTTTTTTACGTATAGTCTTAAACTTTTGTCGCCGAAGATATCAAACAAATTTATGTTTTCCTTGTTCATTGTATCTTATGTTGTTACGCGCAAAATTGAATTTATGTAATAAATATATGAATTAATGATTAATTAGCTAATACAAAAAAAAATCCACTGAGTCAATTCTTTTCATAAAAAAATCAACGATTACTTTTTTTTTCCTCTCCGTCTTAAACTTTTGTCCGCTACTGTAACATCGGAAAATACGGGTCTTGTGAAGAGAAAACATTTTTTAAATGTCGAAAAAACTGTAGACTTGCTCGGTCATCTGGATTACGATATATTCCATCAGGAGCGGTTCCTATTAAACGGCGTCGAGATGCGCCTACGGCTGGTTCGGTCTAGAGATTCATTTTGTCTTGTGGGGGATACAAAGAATGGTCAATGCGGCTTAAAGATTCTCGAGGCATCGCTTCTCGTTCGTAGAACAAAAATAGCTCCTGGTGTGCTGCTCTCACATGCTAGAACTCTGGCAAAATCTACGGCTAAATATCCTCTTACGAGAGTCGAGGTAAAAGCCGTTCCAATACACTCTGGTTTTCATGGAGAGACTATCGATAATATCCTGTTAGGTCAATTGCCGAAGCGTATAATTATTGGTTTTGTCGATAACAAAGCGTTTAACGGTGACTCCAGTATGAATCTGTTCAATTTTCAAAATTACAAGATAAATTATCTCTCGTTGTATGTAGATGGTACTCAAATACGTTCGAAACCGTTACAACCTGATTTCACGAAAAATCATCTATATGTGGATGCTTTTCCAACGTTGTTTTCGGGAACTGGAATACATTTCTTGAACGACGGTAATTCCATCGATCGCGATAATTATCGCGATGGATTCTGTCTGTTTGCTTTTGATTTGACACCCGATCTTTCGGCGAACAGCAATACACATTGGAATTTAATAAAGCACGGTAATGTGAGAATAGAGGTACGATTTGAGGATGCGCTGGCTTCAACGATAAATTGTGTAGTCTACGCGGAATATGATAATGTCCTTGAACTTGATGCCTCTCGGCAAGTAATGGTGGATTTTACCGGATAAGCGAAAATTGTGCTGATGTCGTCATAAAATTATTTTGTGTTAAGAGACGTAGAAGCGTGTGTGTGAGTAACTATTCAGTTGAACTCGAGCATTTGTACGGATTAGACGTGAAAATGGATATCGTCGTAGATATACAGGGAATGCGTGGTAAGGACTCGGAATTTATTCCGAAAGAATTTGCCGTGGTAGCAGTGGATAGACCGTACTCTGCTCATTGGATCGTCGCACCGCCGTGTCACTTTGCCGAATTACCACAGCATTCGAGAAGCCAGAATAATTTTCTCTGGAAATATTTTCACGGTCTGGAATGGTACGAGGGCGATGTGAGCTGTAAACAAGCATAAGCTAACTTGCGTGAAATTTCGCGAAAATCAAGACGCATCTATACACGCGGTCACGAGAAGGCTATACTTCTTTGCAATATCACGAGTCGTAAAATTTCCAACCTGGAGGATGAGGAAGGCGCCCCATCGTACACATTTATGCCGAAATCTTTGCGAAAATGCTTCAGACACGCTATGATAAACGATACAGCGTCTTCGCATTGTGCAATGCGCCAGGCTTTCTAAATAAAAAATTGGCTTCGCGAGCACCCATTTAAAGGAGAATCATACATGGATGTTTGAACAGACGAAAGTCTGAATAGAAAAATCGCAAAATGTCTCCACTAAATCTAGGTGACGATCTAGCGGCAGCCTTTGTGTGTCGGGTGATATGCAGCACCGATGATAATACTGTGTGTTTGCGGTCGGAGCTAGTGTGCGTGGCATTGTGCGGACTGGAGGACAATTTACATAAATTATATATCGAGGAGCGCTCTGCGAGGAGACGCTTTTTAATCGATGACTTGTGCGTTGGGGTGTGCTGTGTGGTTGTGCGAAGTCAAAGGGCCATGCGCGGGGATATCATCGACATGAGCGATGACGGGTGCTGCGAGGTGCTGTTGGTCGATTTCGAGAAATCGATATACGTCGACTGGTCGCGGCTATTTCACCCCGAGCCTTCGATTAGTGCGTTACCGGTGTTGCTCGTGAGATGTACGGTATTCGGCCTCGATCATTCAATTGACGAGGACGGATATCTAGATCGGATCGATGAAACGCGCGGTAATGATACGCTGATCGGGATACGCATGCGTACCCCTGACGGTGCCCGCGCTCCATGAGTGCGGGTAATTCGCATTACCCGGGCGCGTAGCTGTGGTTTTTGAGTGAGTGAGTGAGTGAGTGAGTGAGAGAGAGAGAGAGAGAGAGTGTGCGTGTGTGTGCATATGTGTATGCCATGGAATATTGAAATAAATATTGTGCCCGTCACCCTGGAGAGTCGTCGCAGATGCCGCCAACACAAGGGTGAGTTAAAAAATTTATTCCAAGTATGTTTTATTTTTTACTGTATGTTTGGACATGACTTCTATTAAGCAGTGACCGTTTATTTTGTGAGGGATGACGAACGTACAGCTTTTTCCGGTTCAGTGATAGCGTTACACCGGGACTATGAGGCATCACCAGAGGTGGTCAAGAATTCCCGGCAAGCACAGATTATCTACGCTTTGTACTTCTTTGTACAATTTCCAGCCACTGGTAAGTTAGTTTTTTTCGACTCTAATTAAAAATATTCGCACATTAAAGTCAATCGAAAATAAAAGCAATTGTCTTTCTATATTATCGCCTGGTTACATGTGTTCCTGGATGAGCCTATAGAAAATATATATTATTATATATCATATAAAACGAGGACGCAAAGTGGAACCTTGCACGTTGGTTCCGCATTTTTTCCACCTTTGATAAAGTCACGTCAATGAGGAAGTATGTTTATCGCTTTTGGAAAAGCTTTGGAAAATCGATTTAGAAGGTGGAAAATATGTTTAAATAAAACGTATAAAATGTACTGACATTGGACATTGAATGAAATTTAAAACCCGCGATCGATTCGCACCAAATTCAAAACCAAGTCCCCTTCTCCCGTAATCAATTTGTACGCCAAATTTCGGTTTGATACGTGAAAATTTACGAAAGTTTAAGAGAACAAAGTTTATTTCGAAAAATTAATAAAACTCACAATTCCATACAATCTTAACTCGTTGATCGATTCTTGCCAAACTCAATACCGAATAACCTTGTCCCCTAGCCTATTCTTGTAGGAACTTTTGCCTGGATAGCTCAGAATTTACGACAGTTTGAGAAATCACATCTATGTTTCGAAAAATTCAAACAACTATAAAATAAGTCATCTGTTAGCGATATTTGTAAACATTTTAGCAAACTGACGGGGGTTATGACCTAATCTTTAACCTAATCTTTAAACCTAATTCTCAACAATCTCATCACAAACACATACGCATGGACATTTTTTCTAAATATGATTTCTCGACGTTTTAAAACTTTTAAGCTACTCTGACATTTAGATGTCGTAAAATATATTTGACGACAACAAATCTTCCTCCACGACGAAGCAAAAAGAACATCTATTGCAGTAATATTGCTGGCACTTTGATTTAAACAAAAAATAGCACAGATTCCCCGCCTTACAATTGGAGCATTACGTGGCACCACTCGGCACCTCGCGCGTCGCCTTCAAAGGAGCAGAGAGTAAACTCTTGGAACACCGCAGCGACAGGGCGGAAGTGGCCTTCCAACTTCAATTTATAATTTTTTCTTTTTTTTCTCCCCACCAATAATATAAAGACAAAGAAATTGGGAATTTTGCATTTTTTACTTCCGACTGCCCGTAGGGCAAAAAAAGGAATATGCGTTTCACTGGCATGACGCGAATATGCCAGTTTTTCATGTTAAGTGTTCTCAAAATCACCTAGAGATGTCTTAACAAAATTTGGTACACAGACTCTGTACATCGTGATCTTTTTCGTCCTAGATTGTATATATTAGGTGAGATTTCAGAAAGATAAAAGAGTTTTTCATTACTCTATGAGAAGCACTATTGTAAATATATGTCGAAATGCCAAAAGATGGACGTCATTCCTACTCGTTCTTGTGTACCAAAGTTCAGAGCGCTCACGATGGAGTGAGAGAAAGATAATGTGGATTCAGTTAATATGTGTATACATACGAGGGTCGATCAATAAATAGTCGGCTTGGCAAAGAAAATCGCGTTTTTTTGGACAAAAATCTTTTTATTTCTCAACATAATCTTTTTTTTAGCTCGATACACTTATTCCAACGATTTTCCAATTTTTTGATGCCCTCCGAATAATACGATTTCAGAAGGTCCTCAAAATAGGTCTGGGTTTCGGCGATGAAGTCATCTCTGGAACCAAATCTCTTTCCGCCAAGCCATTTTTTCAGGTTTGGAAACAGAAAGTAGTCGGAGGGGGCCAAATCTGGAGTATACGGTAGATGCGAAAGCAATTTGTATTTAAATTCATGAATTTTGGCTATCAGCTATACGTTCTCTTTTATGGTCGACAGTGAGCAAATGCGGCACCCATCTTGCGGATAACTTTTTCATACCCAACTGATCACTCAGGATTGAAATCACTGAGCCATATGATATGCCCGTGGCCTCAGCAATCTCACGCACTTTTAGTCTCCGATCATTTAACACCATATCGTAGACTTTTTCTATTGTTTCTGGTATGACGACCTCATTTGGACGACTTGGACGTTCATCGTCAACAATGCTCGTACGACCGCATTTAAATTCAGCTGTCCAATATTTAATGGTTGATAACGAAGGTGCTAGGTTCATATAAACTTCGTCTAGCTCCGCTTTGATTTCATTGTTCGTTTTCTTTTTCAAAAACAAAAATCCAATCACTGCACGATACTCAATTTTTTCCATTTTTGTAAAAACACAAAAGTTGTTTGTCTTTCGACGCTGTCAAACGCAAACTAAACATCGCAGCGAGCTGAAAATTTGACAACAGGCATGTGAAGGATGGCACTACTAAACGTCGCTATTGATTTCTTTCCTCGACCAACAGATGACGCAAGGCCTACTATTTATTGATCGACCCTCGTATTTTTTTCAATAGCATGTAAATTTTAATAAACTTATTGTACATCAGAGATGTTGTTACAATAGGGATGTTGAGAAATCAGCTGATGCACGGTCACTATGACCAGACGTGGGGCAGCTCGAAGTTACTGGTGCGGTGCTACGCTCGGCTGCCGTGTAAGCAGCCGGAGTCTTTCGCTTGACTGCGGCTTCTCCCAACGACGCTTGCATAGAGCTCAGCTATCTTGAGATTTTTTGGGTACTCTAGTGAAAACCGCAAAGACAGCGACTTCAACTGCTCATAGCTCAGAACTTTTCACCACTTTTCTTCGGATCTACTCAACTCAAACGTGCTCAACAGGACTCAAAATACTCGATAAGCGTGTACCATGATAATTTATATAAATTTAATCTCGGTGAAGTGGAGAAATCTCAATTTGTGCATCCTCAAAGATCTCACCGCGTGGCGTGCTTTGCAGCGCGGACTGCTTCACGTTTTCACTCATATTTCTTGGCACACAATTAATATAATTGCACGTGCATCTCATACTATTTACTTTCAAATCATTTCTTGTTTATTTTGATATTTTTTTTGTAGTTGAGCAAGAAAAGGCGGAAATAAAGACTACGTTCTCTGTCTACATCTTTCGTCTGGTTCTTTCGCACCTGTAGTGAGTGAAAACTCATTCTTACTCGATATATTAGAGATAAGAAATTCATCAGGCAAGGTAATCACGCAACATTAAGTCCTTCGAGCCGGATTTTCGACTCTCGCACAGGAGAAGACCAGGATCTTCCACCTTCAACGCTCATTTCGGCTCATACCGACGTGGGACTTAGAGGAAAATCTACGCAGTCTCACCTCATCGGCTTATCCAGAACTCATCAGCTAAGCAGATTTGGTAAAGTACCACTCTGCGGAGTAGCTTCGTTGGTGTTCTTTGTTTAAAGGAGTGTCAGGACAATAATGTCTGAGCGCAACTCATCAAACACCGGAGTGGCGCCCGATGACCCTGATGAGAAAAAGACATTGTTGGTCCCCGAAGGCACCACCACGGCGAAAAGGAACCGATCACCAGCTCGCCTGGCTACCGAGCTGGTGCTGAAGGTTCAGTCGCTGCACAACCGGGTCAAAGCTCTCAATCACATCTGCGCTACGCTCGCCAGTGAAACTCAATCAATTACGCTGGCGTTCCTCGATACTCTGGTCGAACAGATAGATAAGGTCCATGGGGACTTTCGCAACGAGCACGAATTGTTGGAAACTTCATGGCCGGCCTCCTATCTCGACCAGGAATATTTTGCTAACAACATGCAAATGATTGAGCTTGCACTAAATGGCAAAATTGCATTAAGGCAAGCGATAGAGATGCTGGCTCAACCACAACGACATGCACCAGCAACAACTTCGCCTCGATCTCAGACAAAGCTGCCAGATATTAAGTTGATAACCTTCAAGGGCCAATACGCTGGATGGCCAGCGTTTCGTGATTTGTGCACTACACTGGTCATCCCGAACACCAGATTCGCTAATGTTGAGCGACTAATGTACGAGTATCTGAGCGGCTGCGTCTGTGATTCTGCGGCGAACTTAATCTCAGGATTCGCCCTCACCGGCGAATCGTTTAATCTGGCATAGGTCACTCTAACCTCACGATATGAGAATAAGAGGTTGTTGGTTCAGGAACGCCTGGAAAAGCTCTTCGGCATGTCGCCCGTCGTAGGAGACGCGAAGCCACTATCAACCCTGGTAACGACTATCTCAGAGGCCAACTAAGTGGTGACTTCACTGGCCACAATGGAGCAGCTTTGGGGATGTGTGTTGGTGAGGCAGCTGAGTAGTCAGCTGGACCGAACCACACGTGAAGCTTGGGAGACTTCTGTGGGGCGGATAGAGGAGTTCCCGACTTTCTCAAAAATTGAAGAATTCGTTGAGACGAAAGTGAGGGTGTTGGAGATGGTGGAGACCGCTCCAGCACCAACAACTAGCTCGAAGCTCACACCGTCAACGAACCCTGCTCCGGTGAAGGTTAGCGTCCAGGGAGCTGCAGTACACCACACATCGAAGAGCACAGACCACAGTGTTCCGCCATCTCGCACCACCAAGTCGGTGTATCTCTGTGATTGCCGTCGAACTCTGGGTCATTACATCGTCATGTGTCTGGAGTTTCGGCAGCTCACAGTCGCTACCCGACGCAAGATGACGGAAAAATCTAGACTGTGCTACAACTGCCTAGGGTATCACAATGTCTCGTCATGCCGGTCAACTCGCAACTGCAAGGAGTGCGCAGGTAAACACCATTCGATGCTGCATCAAGCAGCACCACCTGCAACCTCCGACGCCTTTCAACCAATCGCTGCACAGTCGTCAACACCATAGGGTATTGACGCAGTCGTTCCGTCATCGGTTCAACTCACACGGATATGCTCAACTTTACTAGCAACTGTTCTCGCACTCATTCACCCACTGGCATTAACTCACCAGGCACGTCTTTTCATCGATCCAAGGTTGGAATTAACTTTTGTTACGGAAAAGCTCATCCGTAAACTCAACACATCACGCAAGCACTCATCAATTTAGATCAAGGGGATTGGTCGAAGACACTCATCGTAGACACGTGGATCAGTTCAACTCAACATATGCTCCATTCACACCAAAGAGAAGGTCATGGTAGTGGCCTACATACTCAAAACGATCACCACTCATTTACCATCATTTGAGTCACCAGCACGAACATGGTCTCACATAGTAAAACTAAAGCTGGCGGATCTGGACTTTCTCAAACCTCGGTCAATTGATATCATAATTGGTGCAGATATTTACGGGCAGGTTATCAAGCCTAATATCATCAAGGGCACGCTATCATCGCCTATCGCACAATACCAATATTTGGATTGCTCATTATTGGACCAATTAATTCATGCCAACCAGAAGCACTCACTGTTCATCATGCTGCCGTGCAGCACGATGTTGAGGCATTACGAGAGGTGCACACAAAATTCTGTATTCAAGAAGAGCCCTCAAAGGACAAGGTCGATCAACTCACACCAGAGGAGCAGGCTTGCGAAGATCATTTTCGCAACACACATCAGCGTGATACTACTGGACGGTACATAGTTCGGCTTCCACTCACTTCTTCGCCTACAAATCTGGGCAGCTCATACTTAAAAGCTCATCGGTGTCTGCAATACATCACATGGAAAATCTCAAAGGATGCTGAATACGATCAGCTCTACGCTCAATTCATGGACGAATGTGGTCATATGGTGAAAGCGTCAACATCTTCATCAAGAGAGATACAGTACTATCTGCTTCATTACGGTGTTCTAAGGCTAGACAGTCACCACCAAACTACGAGTGGTATTCAATCGCTTTAGCTTTACGTCATCTGGACAATCTCTCAATGACATCATGCACACTGGCCTAAACTTGTTGCTCAATATTTCGGATGTGCTCAATTGCATCCGTCAATACAAACACAAAATGTATCGTCAAATTCGAATTCATCAAGAAAACTGGAATCTTCAACGAATTTTATGGAAGGTTGCTCAGCTCAACGCAGTGCCATACCACCTAACAACTGTAACGTATGGTACAAAGGCTGCTCCTTTCCTAGCGGTTAGGACTCTCATTTAGCTCACCGAAGATGAAGGCCATCGCTTTCCACTTGCTGTGCCAGGTATCACCTTTGGCAGGTACGTGATTGACATCTTCGGCGGGCCGGATACAACTCAGCAGCTCATTGAAATTGCTCAACAGCTCAAGGACTTGTGCATGGCTGGCGGTTTTCCACTCGCCAAGTGGCACTCGTCGGACCTCAAGGTCCTTGCTAGTATCTCAACATCACCGTCAAGCACATCTATCTCAATGGCAACTGCGAAACCAAAATTCTCGGTTTGACTTGGCTTCCTCACGAGGACAAGTTTACGGTCTCATCAAGGTTTAACTCAACTCAAGAAAATTTCACTCAACGCTTCGTTTTTTCAGAGGTGGCTCAACTCTTTGATTCGCTCGGTTTGGTCTCACCGGTTATGATCAGAGCCAATATACTCTTGCAAAAGCTCTGGCCTCACAAGATGAACTGGGATAATCCACTGCCATCCCAGTTCTCATCGCGTTGGATTGCAATCAGAGAAGATCTCACTTATCTTGCCACAATCTCAAATCCTCGTTGGTTCAATACATGGAGCAACTCAACAGTGGAGTTGCATGGTTTCTCTGATGCATCTCAATTAGCCATAGCTGCAGTGATTTACATCGCTGTCAACTCATCATCTACAGGAAAGGTGGCTTCACTGGTCTGCTCAAAAACGCGGGTGGCACCGCTGAAGAAGCTCACCATATCACAGCTTGAACTGACAGCTGCGCTGTTACTTGCAAAATTGGTTGCATACGTTCAAGCCACGCTCAAGGTCGAAATCTCATCAATTCAACTGTGGACGGACCCGTTGGTAACTCTTACGTAGATCAAAGCTCATCCAGTATGGTGGAAACATTATGTCCGAAACATAGTAGCTCAAATTCAGGAACTCACTCTCAATAGAGTGATAAGTCTAAGCGATCACGATCTCTATTTTTAATGTCAAGTATTAAACTTTATTCAGATTAATTAATTGATCAACATGCGGTCATATGTTTCTTTAGAGTGATAAATCTAAGCGACAATGTTATTGAGCAAATTTCGATGATGGAATATTTTTGGCAGTTTGCAACCCTGTTAGAGTCAGTGCCGCCTGGATCCCTGTGTTATCGATCTCAGAAAGATCTCTAACAATCGAATCTTTAATTATTTGTCAGCTCTTGATGAATGAGTGAGGCAATTAAAGCTGACGAATAATTAAAGATTCGATTGTTAGAGATCTTTCTGAGATCGATAACACAGGGATCCAGGCGGCGCTGACTCTAACCGGGTTGCGAACTGCCAAAACATTCCATCATAGAAATTTGCTCAATAACATTGTCGCTTAGATTTATCACTCCAAAGAAGCATATGACTGCATATTGATTAATTAATTAATCTGAATAAAACTCACTCTCAATGCTCAATAGCGTCATGTGTCAGGTATCAGGAATCCAGCAGATTGTGCCTCAAGGGGAATTTTAACATCTCATCTGGCTTCTCATCACCTGTCGTGGTCAGGTCCATCATGGATGGTAAAGCCAGTTGATTGTTGGCCATCAACATCCACTGCTCACAAAGATTTGAGCAGCATGGAAGCGCGAACTGGGGTAGCTCTCTTCACTGCCACTCTGACGCCGGAATATCTTTGGGATCTCATACATCGGTACTCATCTCTCACTAAGCTGTGTCGTCATACCTCATTTTGTGTCAGGGTAGTGGCCAGAATGAGTAAGAGGTTAGAATCGGCTGGAATAGCTCCACTCACGGCACAAGAGATGGCTGCAGCCAAAGTCTTTTGGACAAAAGCAACTTAAGCGGTGTTTTTTGAACACAAATTATAAGTGCTTCAGTCAGGCTCTTATCTGCCATTCTCTCATCCCTTCAGTTAACTAACAGCTTTCATCGACCAGGAGGGTGTAATCAGAGTGGGATGTCGTCCTCGGTCAATCTGCGCTCACATACGAAGGAAGGCATTCTGCCTCGTCACTCTCGGTTCTCAACTCTCATTATCGATCAAGCTCATCAGCGGACTCTTCACGGAGGTACTCAGCTCACAGTAGCTCAAGTACGGCTAACTCATTGGATCATCGGCGGAAAAGTTCATGTGGAAACTCACATTTTGCGTTGCGTTGTGCTAGGCAGAGAGGTATTCGGGCTCATCAATTGATGGTTCAGCTACCTCTTTCACGAGTCATATCAACGCGTGCATTTACTCACACAGGAGTTGACTACGCCGGTCCTCTCACACTCAAAACTTGGAAGAGGCGAGGAAACATCACACACAAAGGCTTGATCTGTGTCTTTGTGTGTCTCGTCACTTCAGCTCTCCATCTTGAGGTAGTCAGTGAATACTCAGCCGATGGTTTCCTCTCAGTGTTTAAGCGTTTATTATCTCGGCGCGATATTCCTCATATCATGTGGCACCAACTTCGTTGCTCACAAAGCTATACGTCAGTTGTTTAGGAAAAGCTCTCAAGAACATCACGTCATTGCATCATCACTCGCAAATCATCAAGTTGCATGGACGTTGAACCCACCTACTACTCCGCACATGGGTGGTAAGTGGGAAGTAGCAGTGAAATCAGTCAAATTTCACCTTCGACGAACAGTGGACGACACTGCACTCACTCAATGGAAATTGTTGTAGCAAAAGGTGCAGCAATTTTGGCATCAATGGTCTGTTCATTATCTACATCGGCAACAGTTGATCTGAAAGTGGCATCACCCTAACAACAGGATTACAGTCGGCTCTTTGGTTCTGCTCACGGATAAGCGCTTTCCCCCGTCAAGTGGCCACTTGCGCGGGTCACCACGTTGCATCCAGTTAAGGATGACCTCACCATGGTGGTGACACTACGAACTGCTACGACGATGCTCACCAGGCCAATCTCAAAGTTAACTGTTCTGCCCGTCTCACTCATGGACCAACCGGATGAAAATAATGAGCAACCCCGTTACTGATGGTGGGCGGAAATATTGAGAAATCGACTGACGCACGGCCACTACGACCAGACGTGCGGCAGCTCGAGGTTACTGGTGCGGTGCTACGCTCGGCTGCTGTGCGAGCAGCCGGGGCAGCACTTCCTGGACACGATATTCAAGCGAGAGACTACCATCTGTCTCTCCCTTGACTGTGGCGTCTCCCAGCGACGCGTTCATAGAGCTCAGCCATCTTGGAATTGTTTGGGTACTGTCATGAAAATCGCCAAGACAGCGACTTCAACTGCTCTTAGCTCGGAACTCAAAATGCTCGGTAAGCGTGCGCCGTGATAATTTATACAAATTTAATCTCAGTGAGGTGGAGAAATCTCAATTTGTGCACCCTCGAAACTCCCACCTCGTGGCATACTTTGTGCAGCGCGGGCTGCTTGACGTTTTCACTCATATTTCTTGGCACATAATTAATATAATTGCACGTGCATCTCATACCATTTACTTTAAAATCATTTTTTTGTGTATTTTTATATATTTTTTTTGTAGTTGAGCGAGATAAGGTGGAAATAAAGACTACTTTCTCTGTCTACATCTTTTGTCTGGTAATTTCGCTCCGGTCGTGAGTGAAAACTTATTCTTACTCGATAGATTACAGATAAGAAATTCATCAGGCAATACGCAACAAGGGAACTTGTTTGTTTGTTCATTGTTATTTTATTCGAAAGTAGGATGAAAAAGAATAAATTTCTCAAGCCATTTTGCTTGTACGAGCATATATTGTTCAAGTATAGATCTTTATCTCCATACTTACACAGATGAGCAGTTTCTCTTTTACTCCGCGTGGAGCGCCATACTAGCCTATCGCTTTCGCACTCATGGGTAGAGTATGGACGTCAAAACTTTCATTTACATATACCTCTGCTCGAAGCAGAAGTTGTGTACAGTGGGGTATAGTTCCTAAACGTGACACTGGGGGCGCTGTAGACGGGTGCAGCAAGATGGCTGCCCATTCAAATTTACAAAGAAAAATTAGTGTAAAAGAAAAAAATTTTGCAGCGTTAATATTGATCAACAACAAAACTGTCTTGAGAACTTTATTCTTCTTCAACTGCAAAAATAATTAAGCGATTAAATAAAATAGAGTTATCAAACATTCTTTAACTATGTTATTTTTTAAAAATATCCAGACTATAAAAATAGATATATCAATTATAAACATGCTGTTGAAAGTCACATTGAACTATCGCTTCAAAAAGTATGAAATAAGAAAAACTAAACATTCTATAAACTCCCGTGAGATCTAAAGTCATCATGAAATATATATGAAACGTATAATAAATATGAAAATTATATAATACGTTACATAAATTTTTGCACCAAACTCGTCTATGTTTCACATATATATACCAGGTCTACCAGGTGTATGCATAAGTTTTTTCCGGTTTTTTGGTAAAAAAAAACACGTAATTTTCAAGGGAAATTAATTTTTGTTTTATTCAAAATATTGGCCATCGGCTTCTACACATTTCGCCCATCTTTCAGGTAACTTATGAATACCATGCCAGAAAAACTGCTTGTCTTTTGCGGCAAACTATTCGTCGAGCCATTTTCCAACTTCCTCGAAATTGCTGAAGTGCTGCTCTGGGAGCGCCTGCCCCATTGATGCGAAGAGGTGATAGTCAGATGGCGCCAGGTCTGGCGAATACGGCGGGTGCGGAAGGATGTCCCATCCAAGCGATTTCAAGGTGCCTTTCACTGCTTTTGCTGTGTGAGACGGCGCTTTGTCGTGTAACAAAATCACTTTGCCATGTCTTCTGGCCCATTCCGGTCGTCTTTCGATTAATGCGTGGTTTAAATTAAAAATTTGTTGGCGATAGCGTTGTGTATTAACGGTTTCGCCGGGCTTCAAGAGTTCATAATACACAATACCGCTCTGGTCCCACCAGACACAGAGCATGGTCTTCTTGCCGAAGCGATTTGGCCTTGGTGTTGAAGGACCGGCTTCGCCAGGTGAAAGCCATGATTTTTTCCGCTTCGGGTTTTCAAAATAAATCCATTTTTCGTCAC
Source organism: Cylloceria caligata (assembly GCA_963942595.1). NCBI lineage: Eukaryota > Metazoa > Arthropoda > Insecta > Hymenoptera > Ichneumonidae > Cylloceria > Cylloceria caligata. The sequence continues at coordinate 27,358,041 of OZ012710.1, forward strand.
CCGTCACAATTCGATGCAAAAATGATTTCCTTTCGTGGCGTTGAAGCAGCACTTCACAAGTGACTTTGCGATTTTCTATTTGACGTTCATTCAAATCGTGTGGGACCCATTTACCGAGTTTATTGATCTTCCCCATTACTCGTAAACATCTGCTGATTGTTTCTTGGGACACATGTAATGCTTCTGCTAATTGCCGTTGAATTTGAGCTGGGTCATCATCCAATAACTCCTGCAATTGCTCGTCTTCGCATTTTTGTGGTCTACCAGAGCGCTCACTGTCTTTCACATTGAAATCACCACTTTTAAATTGTCGAAACCATGTCTCACATGTTCTAATCGATGGAGCGTGTTCACCATATGTTTCTACCAGCAAACGTTGACTTTCAGCAGCCTTTTTCTTTTGATTAAATAAGAAAAGCAATGCGTGCCGCAAATTTTCTTTTTCAGGCACAAAACTCGACATGATCACTGAACGATAAAACAAAGACGCTGGTTTTTGGCGGACTCAACTTGTGTGTGTTTGTAGGTTAATGTCAGACGAACAAAATGACGTATGTGTCAAATTAATGCGCTGCGTACTTTTCGCTGGCGCCATCTCTTAGTTAAACCGGAAAAAACTTATGCATACACCCGGTATAAATATGAAACCGGAATTTTCTTATAGAAAATACACGTTTATTGTGTGAAAATAATTAAAAATATTTTATTCGAAGTATTGCCGTCTTAAGTGTAAGCGAAGTATTACCGTCGTAAGTGCGTGTCCCATCGATGCAACTAACAAGGGAATATAGTTTGGTGTCCCCCTCCGATTTTGATGAAACTCACGTATGTTATAGAGCATCGAAAACTAAAGGACACGTATTTTTTTTTATCGGCGGAAAAACATTTCTAAGGGGTGAAATCGCCCTTCAAAATTAGCATGTCGAGGGGTGATTTTCAGTTTCACCCAGAAGGCGTCAACCGATTTTAATGGGACAAAAACCAATACTCCTCATTGAAGACAATCAAAATTCCACGCTAAGTTGAAGAAAAAAATTCATTTGCAGGGGTGAACAACCCCCTGATTTTTCAATTTTTCACCCTACACAAAAAACTAACCAACCAAATTGAACAGAACATGTACCATTTGGAAGGGCAAGTTAAAATAAAGTTGACGTATTTTTGCACATTCACAGGAAAATGAGTTTACGGGGGTAAACTACCCCTTATCCATTAGTACGTATATTTGTGCGTACATTCTTGTTTCTCGTTATTTAAATGTCCGCATTGATGCAAAACATTCCTGTTAGCCGAAGTCAACGGGGGACCGTTGACTTCGGCTAATTAGAATGGTCCATTCACGAGTTTCGCGTTATTTACTGAAAAAAATAGCTTGTTCAAATACAGAATACTGGGGAATGTTGCTGGGGTTGAGTGGTTGTATAGCATATATGTACGGCTCTATTGCGAAACAGCGGCAATCAGCTGAGGACATAGGCGAGAAATAACAAATACCTGCTTTCGGCAAGCGCATTTATTCGACTGTCGTCCTTTTCACGTCCCGTGTTATCGCTCTCCCCACTCTCAATTCTCTCACATTTATTCTTACCGCCTTGCGCATCTACATACACCACAGTATATAATATAATTTATCATTCCTTTTACAATTCATCAACGTGCACATTACTGTCATAATTTGCAGCAATCATGGTTCGTAAGTCGTGCAGAAATGATACTCTTCAAAAAAATATTGCAAGCATAAAGACTTCTTGCACCATGAGCATCTGATGATGGCCACATTATTACAACCTAGTATCTTACAGTGTGCTTGAGACTATTGACCGAAACCAAAACTCACTGGATTGTCGAACTCGTTTGGCTTATCGGTTACAAAGGGTGGTTAAATTTTGAGGGCCGATGTTGATTTTGAATAAAACACAAATTATTTAGGAAATTATTGTCAATTCTTTTTATTATGATAATATGGTATGGTTCAATTATGTATGGAACAAAATATCGGCCAAATGGCCGCCGCGACCTCGGCGGCACACCTCCATCCGATGGTCCAAATTTTCGATGACGCTTAGGCATAATTGAGGTTCTATGCCGTTAATGTGCCGAATTATCTCATCCTTTAGCTCTTGAATTGTTGCTGGCTTATCGACGTACACCTTTTCTTTCAAATAACCCCAAAGAAAGAAGTCCAACGGTGTCAAATCACATGATCTTGGCAGCCAATTGACATCGCCACCACGTGAGATAACACGGCCATTGAATTTGTCGCGCAAAAGAGCCATTGTTTCGTTAGCTGTGTGGCAAGTGGCACCGTCCTGTTGAAACCTGATGAAAGTTGATTGTGTGCGAGCGATTGCAGCTTGATTATGTTGTTTCTCAAGTGTAAATTAATATCAGAATTAAGTAATAATACACTGTCGGAAAAATGTCGTACAAAATTTTTCCATATTCGGAAACCAAAAACGTCGAGTGGTGGGATTTTCCCTGTGGTGCCTTTAGGTATTATCTTTGTGATTGTTTTTTTACCCCGAGGTGTTGCATTTTGAACAACTTCTGGGCAGTGCCCACTCCACGAGTGTATCAACAATACGCTGTCACGGCCGGTGTTAACGAAGAATACTTTTTCCAACAAAACTTTGAAGTGCTCTATACATAGGATGATATTGGTTATCGATATAGTATAATTCATCATATGTTCAATATTTTCTTGCAATCAATTTGTCCATACCTGAAGTAATTTTTCCGGATTTCGTTGCTGTTAAAAATACGTTTTCTGGCCTGAATAGATTTTTTTCCACGATTGGGCCGAACTCACCCTTTTCCTCTTTTAGAACGATAAAAAGGGGGTGACAGTAATTTTCCATCTGCATTTATGGCTGGCTGGATAATGTAGCTGTGAGTTGTATACGATACGGATTGTACTATACATTGCACTTGTTTAGTTCCTTCAGCCGTCAGAGTCCTGCCAGAGTGGATTTCCAGTTGAAAACCGCTCTGATCTGAATTATATATGTTTTCCGGTCCATATTTTTGAATATATGGTTTAATTTCATTCACGAAGTTTTCTGCATTCATCCTTAAAACTGGTTCCTCTTCTATCGTCTTTCGTGTTACGAATTTATTAATTTTCCTGGACACAATACGATGTGATTTATTGAACTTCCGAAGCTAATCACGAGAAACTTTAAAACGAATGTCTTCGTGACCTATCTCTTTTTGAGCTTATAGAGCCCACTTTTGAAGGTCGATATCATGAACGATGAAACCAGCATCTACTGCGGCTTGTATGTTTTTCAAAGTATATTCAGAGATTTGAGCTAATTTCTCCTTACAGGTCCCACCTTTGTTCGTTTGATTTGCCCAGCGTTTTAATTGTCGCTCAGATTTGACTTTTTTGAATTTCTGACTGACGGTATCGACACTGTAATTTTTCTTTTTACCGGATCTCCAGTATTCGATTGCTTTGCGTTTGTAATCGTAGCTTATGTCTTCTTCGTCTTTAGAACATGTATCAGAATCCACTGGACCTTCATCATGTTGCCAAAGAGTGTCCTCGACAGGGTTAACATCATATTGCTTGAATGGCTCTTGAAAATCTAGCGATTGTTCCTCGATAATTTCAACTCCGTTATAATCGTCCATGCAGTCGACCAGAACTTTTTTGAAATTCTGCTTTACCTCGATTTCTGCATTGTTAATCGGAGTTTCGAGAATATTCATGGCTTCAAATTTAGGCAAAAGAAGTTTAATGACGTTGATTGGATTCACTTTCATGGTCTATTGATTTTTTTTATCAGAAATTATAACTGATGCACTGGCACTTCGTTCAAATGAGCAACTGAAGATCGCTGAATGTATCGCGGTTTTTATATTTGAAGGACTTGTTGTTGAACCACATGCGATATCAGCAGATAATATGCAGTCCCAGATAGCCGCCTATGTCGAAAACACCTCTTACTGCGTCGAAAGTATTTTTATCATATTGGCGTATGATTAGATTACTCAAAAAAATAAGATCATATTCATTTCGTTGGAATAATTGACAATGTTCTATAGATGGAACGACTGTTGCATCATCGACTTATTCCGAAATTTGCGCCGAATCGAAATACAATCTAATCGAAAGGTCGATAACATATGACGATAAATTATTGATAAGCACAAAATCAGCACAAAGAGTGAACGCAAGCAGCTCTTTAACATGTAAATAACGAGAAACAAGAATGTACGCACAAATATACGTACTAATGGATAAGGGGTACTTTACCCCCGTAAATTCATTTTCCTGTGAATGTGCAAAAATACGTCATCTTTATTTTAAGTTCTGTTCAATTTGGTTGGTTAGTTTTTTGTGTAGGGTGGAAAATTGAAAAATCAGGGGGTTTTTCATCAACAAGGAAATAGCGCCAATGACGCAGTTTGACGGCAACTACATTGACAGCTAGGGCCATCTATGGGCAAATTCCGGTTTCATATTTATAGACCTGGTATATATGTCGATATACCACCTTGATCCAAAAGTTTTAGGACTTTATTCATAAAATCGAAAATACAAATGTATTAATTAAAATCAATATTGTCCCCTTCAAAGTACTCCCCATCGACTGCAACGCACTTAGACCAGTGCTTGATCCAATCCTCGAAACGCTGCTGGCCACTTCATTTTCGATATGTCCGTCAGAGCCGTCTTCGATTTTTTCATGACATCCTCGCGGGTGCTGTAACGCGTTCCGCGAAACGGTTTTTAAGTCGGTCGAACAGAAAAAAAACGCAGGGAGCCATATCAGGTGAATTTGAAGGCTGCTGGATAGTATTCGTTTTATTTTTGGTCTAAAACTCACAGATAAGGGTCGCATTGTGTAACGGTGCGTTATCGTGGTGCAAAATCCACGAGTTGTTTTCCCACAAATCCGCTCTTTTTGGCGAATTACTTCATGCAAACGTTTCATAACGCTCAAATAATACTCTTTGTTGACTGTATGTTTTTCTGGCAAGAATTCATGACACACAACACCGTTGTGATCCATGAAAACTGTGAGCATCGCATTATTTTTCGACTGAAAACGACGTGGTTTTTTCGGTTTCGGCTCATTCGGTGCACGCCATTCACTCGATTGATGTCTGGATTGCGTGTCATATTCATAAATCCACGTCTCGTCGCCAGTAATGATCCGATTGATAAATGTTGGGTCGGATTTGGCCTTGGAAATCATGTCTTTCGTGATTTCAACGCGGTCCTTTTTTTGCATGAAATTGAGGTCTTCAGGAACTAGTTTTTCAGCGACGCTCCTGAGGCCCAATTCACTAGCCAAAATGTCTTGAGCAGATCCATAAGTGATGTTCAAGTCCTCTGCCAGCTCTCTGATGGTCAATTTGCGGTTTGCGGCAAACATTTGTTTGATTTTATTGATTTTTTATCGGTTTTTGACGTCCACAGCCTGCCACTGCGTTTGTCATTCTCGACCGACTCACGGCAACTTCTGAAGCGTTCGTGCCACCGAAAAACGTTTGATCTCAAAAGAGTATCGTTGCCAAAACACTTCTTCAACATTTCCAAGGTCTGCGGACCGTTAAATCCGTTTTTCACACAAAATTTAATACAAACTCGTTGATGCACAGTTGATTCAATTTTCAAACTTGTAAAAAATCGAAAACACGCACAAAGATAAATGTACTCAGTACAGCATAACTTTTACAAATGTCAAGCTATGACGCTGAATTTGGAGGGAAATGTCAATGACAAATGTGGTAACCTATCAAAAAAAAAAAAATTCCAATCAGGTGACTGACAGCGTCACGCCGTGGCCGGTCCTAAAACTTTTTGATGAAGGTAGTATATGCCGATATCTCTTACAATCGAAAAGTACCCGGAATTTCTGATTCCAACCAGCCACCCTTGAGATATTGTCAAAATAATTTTTTTTCTAGTGTTGTGCCGCGGAATATTCTACTTCACGGTATTATCTGGAATATTCCTTAGCTGACACAGCTAAGACTAAGTATTCGTTCTAGACAGGAAACGAGATAGACGTCGACGCAGCATGAGGCGATTCGCTCGGCGATCGACGGTAGGCCTAAGCAAAAACTGCTAACAAAGAGATTTTCGCAAACGCAGTTAGCAACTGCTTTACGAAAATCAGTTCCAAAAGTAGACTCAAGGAGAACGGGTTGGTTCCTCGTCAATTACTCGAAACAATAGAATTATTGTACATTCTTTTTATTGACTTTTAAATAGACAACGGAAAGTTACCGTTGCCTATAATAAATACTTCCATTTATATAAATTCGCGTTTTTACCTTTTCAATTACTCGAGATCCGTCTCCTAATCGGCAAACGATCCCAAAAAATTATAACTTTCTAATATTATACCGAATACCGAATAATCCAATTACGCGGTACCGGCATAACACTAGGTTGGTACATCTGTCAGTTGTTTACATGTTACTTTTAAGCGCAATGTGTCAGATAGTTTGTGCGTAATAGCTTTGTAAACAAGTCGTTGTTTGGTGTACTCTGCGAATTTCGCTATGTCGAATTTAGTTGAGCAATGGGTGTGCCTGAAATTTTGTGTTTCTAACAAAATATCATGTGTGGAAGCGTTGAAAATGTTAACGGTAGCCTACGGGGACTCGACAATGTCGAAAATACAAGCATACGAGTGGTACAAAGAGTTTAAAGCGGACCGTACTGTGGTTGATGATTTGCTTCGTTCCGGTCGTCCATCCACCTCTGTGATTGATGAAAACATCGAAAAAGTTAAAAAAATTGTGCTCGAAGATCGTCGTGTAAGCATCAGCCGATCTTGGCGTCTCGTTCGAATCGGTCGAAGCGTCATGCACGATGTTTTGGGCATGAGATGAGTTCAAGCGCGGCTTGTGCCGAGAGTACTGAATTTTTTGCAGAAACAGCTTCGCATTGCAGTCGCTAAAGAAATGCTTTCTTTGGGCTAAAATATTATCGAAGGCATTATTACCGGTGACGAGATAAGGGTCTATGAATATGACACCGAAACGAACCAACAGCCATCGTAATGGCGTTTGTCAGACGAGCCAAAATCCAAAAAACCACGACAAAGTCGATCCAAAATCAAGGTTTTGTTGACCGTTTTCTTTGATTGCCGTGGAGTGGTATACTCCGAATTCCTTCCGCCAGGCCTACAGTAAATGAGAATTATTATGTAAGCATACTGAAGCGTTTGAGGGAGAGTGTTCGTCGCAAAAGGCGGGAATTATGGAGAAACAACTCGTGGTTTCTTCACCACGACAATGCACCGGTTCGCACATCTCATCTTGTACGCGACTATTTGACCAAAAACAACGTTAATACCGTTCCGCAAGCTCCGTATTCACCTGACATGGTCCTGTGTTACTCATTCCTGCTCTCACGACTCAAGTTATTACTTCGTGAAAAGCGTTTTGAGGCGATTGAGGCGATAAAGAAGTATTCGTAGAAGGAGCTGAAGGCGATTTCAAAATCGGCCTATGAAAAGTGTTTGAAAGATTGGAAGAAACATTGGAATATGTGTATTACTTACGATGGAGATTACTTTGAAGGGAATAAAATAAATATCGACGAATAATTGAACGGTTTTCGTTTTATTAACAAATTCCGGATACTTTTTGATCGTAAGGTATATGCCGATATGTCTATACATGCCGATATATATTTCCACATGCATATGCACACACAATTTCTTCATATGTAGCCCGTATATTTAGTCCAGGAATACGAACTCAGATTCTTTTGAAAAACGGCATTTCGATTTTATGAACTTTTTATCGAAAAACCAATATTGATTTTACAGCAACATTAAGTCAGAAAAAATAAATTCTTTATCTCGGGGGCCGCTTTACGCTTATGCCTTCACTTCTGCTTATCCGCTTATATCGGCAACTATGACTAGTGAGCCTACTGTCAGGAGTTGGAACTACCAAGTACATAGCACAGACTGCAATATGGTCGCGATATCGTCACGACTTTGACGTATCCGTCTGTACTTTTCGGATTATCGCTTTGATTTGCAACGAAGCAAGTTAGAATTTTTTTTAAGTGCAGTGCAGTGGTAAGCTATGAGGTATGGTCCACTTAAGTGTGGCAGATATGCGTGAACGTTGTAATAAAATGAATTAGTCAGTTGGCGAGAAAAGTGTCATGGCTAACGACTGCCGCCTCGAATTTTCGATAATTTATTGTGTCTACATATAAAAAATTGCATTGAGAGGCGGACCAGACCTCAAATCTTACCAAACAAAAGAATTAATTTTTTATGTTTTTTAATGTAATACTACTGTTGGATAATCAGCTGGCGCACGGCAATCGATAATCGTCGTGCGTCGACCTGTTACTGCTGTGTAGCATGCTGCGCTCGGCTATGCCGGAGATGGTCGAGGCAGGACCTCGTAGAGCTGAGACTATGTCTCGCAGGCGTGCCGCGTGAAGCGAGAGGTTCTCTCTCGCTTGACTTCGGCTTCGCTCACCGGCTATCTCACTCATTTGATTTCAGCGCTCAACGATGCTTTCATGAAGCGCAGCCATATTGCTATTTTCGGCACTTCTGTGAAAACCCGCTTGGACAGCGCACACATCCTCGGTACACTCGTTCGGACTTTTCACTATCTCACCGGATCTTCTCAACTTTTTCGTGATCATCAGGACTCAAACACAAGGTACGGTACACCGTTATAATTCATCGCAATTCAATGACGGTGAGGAGTGTAAAACTCATCGGTACATCCTCATAAGGGTCTCACTTTGTGACGTGCTCTGCAGCGCGGGCTGTACTACGTCTTCCTCAATATAGTTTGCCTGCTCGATTAATATAATTGCGCGTGTGCTTACTATTCACTGTGCTTTCCCCCAACTATGCTTGCTGGAAAAGTACAGTGAGTATAATCCACTTATTTGTGCATCCTCATACTCTCACTTGCCGTGCTCTGCAGCACTGACTGTATCACGTTATTTCTCATTATATTTCATACTGCTTTTGCTCAACTGGTATAACTGTACATGCACGCTCTCATTCCCAGCACATTTCCACAATTAAGCATTCTGGAAGAGTGCTGTGAACTCATTCTACCTGCTTGTGCAATCTCAGCTCTCGTTCTGTGTCGTGCTCAGCAACTAACTTCAGCACTAACTTCTTCACCTGTCAGCACACAAATAATACAATTGTGTGCTTTCCAGTTTAAATTCACATTAAATTCACTTTTATTTTATTTTGTAATATTTTGTATATATTTTCCAAATTATTTCACAGCATAAGAGTCGATGGTACAATAAAACCACTTTCTCTTTTAAACATCTATGTGTCTGGTTTCTTTTTCCCTGCCGTGAGTGAAAACTCATAATTTTCAATATATTGGAGATTCCAACCAACAATTTCAACTGGAATTCTCAACACCATTTATGATTCAATTTTCGAGTATTTCGACGCTCTCTCACTTCCCCCAGCATCTCTTTTTTAGCATCGGGGTTCCTCTTAATTCTACACACCTGTCTACCACTCTAGCGTCGCCAACCCCTCGCTCTCTCTTTCCGTTTAAGTTATTTCTTTTCGCTATGAAAAGAAATAAAATATTCATCTCTTGGAAAACCTTTGATTGAACACTACCAACATACACACGGTCAAACGCCATGAACACGCTCGCCTCTTTGATATCATGGACGCGGAAGGGGAGACGGAAGACCACACTGATTAAATGTTTCGTTAGGACCGTGTCCATATTTTCTTTATCCTTGGCTCTGCTTCATTGCTTGGCACGGTCCTTTTAAGAGTCTTTTTCCCTTTAGCGGTTAAGAAGTCTTGTACAAATCGACGATAAAAAGGTAGAAGGAATTATAATCCTTGCACAGCAATATCTCAAGAGTTCTAAACTCTTGACTCTAATTGTAAGTCAAGAACGGGACAAGTAGAATATGTGATGTTTAATCAGAGATTCCTGCACATAAACTCGACAAGCTCCGTCTATCAATTCACAATAGGTACGACATTTGATTAGAGACAATCAGTAATCAGAGCGTCGTTTCCGATGCTAAATCGGCAATAAAGAATAATAGCTAGGTACTTCAAGCATATATTATAAAAAAGGCACTGCGTGGAGGATTACTCCGATAATTCAAAACCAGTATCTCTAACAGGTGTCATTCTACTCGCCAGTAGTAGGATACTACTGGGTAAATTGCACGTAAGCACTTAATGTATAGGCACTCCGCTCTGCCTTACTACTTTGATTTCGAACCAATTATCATAAATTCTACAAGGTTTCATTCTATTCGTTATGAACAGCACTTATGATTGGGTAGATAAATTTTCAATATTCAATTTCTGTGCCAAAGTTACAGATCTTCAAAGTATTTGGCATTCACCAACTTATTACTTTACTAAAAAAAAATGGATTAAAATTAATACTGGATCCATCAAAATGACTGGTTTTACAATTACATTAAAAAATTCCTAGTTCATGTTACATTTTTTTCCTGCAATGATTTAATGACTCTTACAGCGATAACTAAAGGAGTAATATAATGAATTTTATTTTTGTTTTATACATTCAAAATCAAATTTATTTTGTATTATGGCTACTTATACCAATATCAGTCATTGGAACTTCTCAAAGTATACCATAAAAGGGTCCTATAATTTATTAAAATAGAACCCGAATTCGTTTTAATAAATTTCGTCGGACACCATATCTTACCTGGTGCCACATCAAAAACATTAACGTAGCCGTAACGTAACGTAAACATGCTCATCGGTGGATTGGGTTTTCGTTGTACACGGTCACTTTGTATACGACAGTCGTTGGAATAGGACCTGATTTTCTATTCGACAACGATATTTTACAAGCCCTCAAAATGGCAAAACGATTGAACCTCTGAGATGTTGCACTGGACAATATATCAATGGAATGCTGATATGGAGGATGGTGAATTTTGTGAAGGAAGTGAATCAGAAGAAAAAAAAATTGAACTTCATAGTCAGAGAGACTATGGGCTGTGGTCAAAGAAAATATTCAGAAGTCCTCAGAAAGTGAATCAGAAAATATTTCAAGTGTACGTAAAAGAAGACATACTCGGGTGCTTTCATGTTCTGAAGATGAAAATGAAGTATTTAAAATCATCAAAATGAAATTGCCTCAGACGGAAGCAGTTGGGAAAAAATACAAGAAGGGTCTACCGCTGGAAGATTACAACCATATAATATTTTCAAAGATATCTCTGCCCCTACAGGATATGCAAAAAAAAACATTATAAAAGGTGAAGCAAACAGCGCATTTAGTTTACTAATTGACAGCCATATGCTTGAACGTGTAAAATCTTGCACAGAATCATCTCGAGTTTTGGGTAAAAAATGGACCCTAACAAAATCAAAATTCAAAGCTTCCATTAGATTTTTATATGCACGGAGAGCTTACGAAGCCAAAAACTTTTAATTGTCATATTTATGGAACAGAAAATGTGGACCAAATTTATTTTCCGATACCATAAGTCGAAATGATTTTACGGAAATATTGAAATTTATTCGCTTCAATGACAAAAATAAAAGATTTCAACGTTTACAAAATGATAAATTTGCTTTGATATCAACTGTATGGGATAGATTTATTCAAAACAGTCAGAACTGCTACAAACCAGGGGCAAATATTGCAGTTGATGAACAACTCTTTTTAACTAAAGCCAGATGCCGATTTACGCAATATTTGCCGAATAAACCTGACAAATTTGGTATTAAACTTTGGCTGGTATCTGATGTTCAATCAAAGTATATTGTGAAGGGGTTTCCTTATGTAGGAAAGGATAAAACACGAGTAAAATCGCAACCTCTAAGTGAATTTATTGTACTCAAGCTTAGAACCATTACAAAAGTTGAATTACACTCGTACTTAGATTACTACAAGAGTAGAACCATTACAACTGACAATTTTTTTACAAGCTTACCGCTGGCATCTAAATTACTATAAATAAACCATACTGGTTGGCGCTATACGCGATAACAAAAGGGAACTACCAATCATTTGTTAAACAAAGAAGGATACCATGGTCGTTCATCATTACTTTCTAAATCAAATGAGATTACTTTTGCAATTTACAAAAGTAAGCCGAAGAAGAAAGTATTTATATTGAGTTCAAAACACAAATCCGTCAGAAATGAAAATAGTTACAAGTGCTTACCCGAAACGCTTAAGTTTTATAACGAAACTGAATTTGGCGTAGACATTACAGACTAAATAGCGAAGAAATATAGCGTAAAATGAGGATCAAGAAGATGGCCACTTCAAATATTTTTCAACATTTTAGATTTAGCTGCCATAAATGCCTGAATCTTATATAGGGAAAGGATAGCCGAGATAATATCCAGGAAAGACATTATGTTTTAACTAGCAACTGAACCGTCGAAAGTATTTCAAACAGTTCACCTTGCTCACGCAAATGGTGTCAGATAGGGTACTCTAATAATAATAAAACTACGACCATTTGTAGTGTATGTAAAAAATATGTATGCGGACAATGCACTCTGAAGAATAAGTACGTTCGTAAAAACAGGGTATGAACTTTTGAAAAATCGATTTTTTGGCTTTTCTGTAGTTAAACATTTCAAGAATATAGTCTCGAAATTTGAAGTCGATCAGAGCAAAACTCTCGAAGTTATTGACTAGTTAGTCTCCTCTCGGAAACACAGCGCGCAGCTGGCGAGCAGGTATACAGTTTGTTCACGTCGCGATCGTTCTGGCCTATTGTTCTGTTTCGACAAAATTCTATTTAGTAAAGACAGGTAACTAAAGCCGTAAATACATATTTTATATGTGTATATTATACACTGTATGACATTTTAAAAAGAGAGACGAGCGTCAGTTAGTTGTTGTACGTTCGTTCGTGCGTTTACTCTCAGTGATTTTATAATTTTGTCAAAATATTTTCTGTTAAAAAATGCCGAGAGTATCTAAAGTTTCGAGAGATGACCGAAGAGGTACAAGAACTCATTTGTGCAGAACGAAAAAAAGGCCTAATCCAAAGAAACAAAATAAGGATGAAGGTAATACGAAGAGTGCATAATCGAAAAAAATAAAGTTGAATACCAGTGTAAGCGTGCCAGAAGACGTTGAAAAACATTTTAGAATCATCGATTTTTTGCTTGTTTTCTCAACAATTTCAAGTTTGGTTAAATGTGCTCAGTGTGATGGTTCAGTTGAGTTTAAAAGTTGCACAAAAGAAGGTCTTGGCTTTCAAATCCAAGAAAAATGTGCCAATTGTGATCCACGCTATATACCGTCGAGTCAGAAAACTGGTCATCGCTACGAAATCAACACTCGATTTGCTTTCGTAATGCGTACATTAGGTTTGGGTTTAGCAGGCTGCAATAAGTTTTGCGGTCTAATTAACATTGTAAGTAGTTTTTTATCCAAACCGTCTTATTTGGATACTATGGCATCGATTTGCTCCTACGTCAAAACGACTGCTGAAAGTTTTCTCCTTTCTGCCGCAGACGAAGAAAAACAGAAAACAAGTGCAAATTCGGAGTCTGATACTTTGACCGTTTCTGGCGATGGCACGTGGCAGAAGCAAGGCTTCAGCTCCTTGTTTGGCATCACTTCATTGATTGGTTATTGGACTGGAAAAGTTATTGATATTTTCGTAAGTAGTTTGCATTGTCAGCTTTGCAAATTAGGGGGAAAAAAGTTGAATACTGCTGAATTTGAAGAGTGGCACGAAGAACACGTTGATAATGCTGAATGTCAAGCCAATCACACCGGACCATCAAGTAACATGCAAGTGTGCGCAGTAATCGAAATGTTCCACCGCTCAGAGGAAAAGTATGGAGCAAATATCAGCAACTATGTCGGAGACGGCGACAGCAAAACTTACGGCAATTTAGTGCAAGCGAAACCTTACGGTGAAAATTTCACTATAAATAAAAAAGAATGTGTAGGTCACGTGAAAAAGAGAATGAGAAGACGTCTACGTGATCTGGTAAGGAACACTGTTGAAAATAAAGTTGTGAAAACAGGAAAAAATGCAGGTAGAACACGGCAAAGTAAAGTACTCGGCGGCAAAGGAAAACTCACCTGAAAAGTCACGATAATTTGAGTCGATACTACGGAGCAACAGTAAGGTATAATTGTGATTTGGTAGAGAAAATGAAAAATGCCATCTGGGCAACGTACTGCCACCAGCAGTCGACAGACGATAACCCTCAACACGATAAGTGCCCGAGCGGCGAGAACTCGTGGTGTCCGTATCAAAAAGCTCTGGCCACAAAAGGAGTGTAAAATTTGGAACATAATTACACTCCATTTCCAGAAGATGTCATACAAGCGATCAAACCGATTTACGAAGATCTGAGTAAGGACGAACTTCTGGAAAAGTGTCTTGGAGGTTTTACCCAAAATGCCAACGAAAGTTTGAACCAATTAATTTGGAGGATTGCACCGAAAACATTATCTGGCAGCAAACAAATTGTTGAATTTGCATTCTACGTAGCTGTATGCACTTTCAACGAAGGTACTGGTGCTTTTCTCACCTTTCTGTCAGATATGAATGTCAGCGTTGTGCCGAGCGCTCACGAATAGGCAAGATCGGAGGACAGTTGTCGCATCAACAGGGCCGAGATACAAGCTCAGCAGCAGAACAAAGAAGCCAAAATAAGGCAAAGACTTGAGAAAAAAGAGGTTGAAGACATCGAAGCTGCTGCCGGGAGTCTATTCTATGGAGCTGAAATCGATGATTCAGTGTAAGTTAAAAAAAAAAAATTTCACTTTTTTAGCTTTTAAAACGCGTTTTTCTCAAAACCACTTTTTAAAAGTCCGTGTACACTGCTATTTAAAAACTACATGATCGATTCGGTTAAAACTTGGTACACACTTTCTACATATAAAATACCTCCCCCCAACGTTAAGTTTTAGATTTTTTTTTACATTAAGGGGGGTTTCCACTTACAAAATAGCGGAATTTTTCGTAAAAAATAGCAGTTTTCACTTTAAATGACCACTAAAAATTTTAATATGAAAAAATAATAATCAGAGAACGTTGGAGGAGGATTTAATGATACTTTGACTAAATTTAAATGATTTTTTATTTCAGATAATTTCCAGCTGAGGTACAGTGTATACCGCAAATCGTCTATTTCCAAAGAAGTTCTTGGAAAAGCCGTCACCGGCTTGTTTGTCGATATTTTCGCATAAAAAAATTACTGAGTGTTGTTGAACTGTTCCACCATGTCGGTGCATGGCAATTTGTCTCCCAGCAGGTGAAATACGTCCTTCTTGTCATTAGTGATTTCCTCCAGCGCTGCGCGTTGGCATACTATGCCCGTACAATTTCTCGCCGCTGAGGATGTCTACCTTGTACTTCCTTCTAAATTCCATCCCGAGTAACCCATGGATCCCCAGTGGCACGTCGTTTAATACGACGTAAAACCAATGGTCTATAATTAGCGCTGGTGTCTCCAATGTTACATTGGCCTTACACAGGGATGCAACCACCCCCCCCCCCACCAAAGTTGGCCTGAGCACTCTTTCGCGTTATCCTCTGGATAGTTCTTACCTCCGCTACCAATGTGGCATCTTCGATGAGTTTCTCGATGATATCAACGGTGATACGTTCCGCTTTTGTAGTATACACTGCGATATCTTCACTTTGACTTTGCAGGAGAGAATTGAATTTGACCTGTAGAGCAGTCAGTGACTTCACCTTCCCGGACAGGGCCTCCATCTCGGTCTTGAGCTGTGCCACCGAGCGAATGGTCTTATGATTTCTCGTGCCGCTCTACCCTCGAGCTTGCCGCTGAGCACCAGCTCCATCACTATCTCATGATCCCCATCTGCGGCTCTTTTGAAGACGGTCTCGCAGGATCGTTGAAAGGTATCAAGCCCGTTAGCATCGCTTCCATCGAAGTGCTTAATATGTTTCAAGCCCAACCCGAAGTGCAACGTTCGTCCACGCGGATTCTGTGACCACGTCTGTTCCACTCGGGACGTGTGATTCTCCGAGGGGTAGTCCCGTTCCACAAACTGGGTTTGCCTCTGTTGTTGTGGTAGTGGGGGATGCTCGTTTAACCCCGCCCTACCCAGTCGCTCCTACAATTTTGCGTTGCGCTCCCTGAGGGACCCGATGAATTCACACTCATCCGCTCCCATCTCAATCAGCGTATCGGCTAGATTTCTCCTAGCCGATGGCGCACTGTCGCCCTAGAACCTGAGCTCCAGCTTAAGCTCACTCTGGCCCTGTAGATATTCGCGCTGCTTCCACTCGAGCTGGTGCCGAGCCCTTTCAACTTCGCGGTGCCTCCTGTCTACCACTTCGTACCACTCTCGTACCCGATCCGGTTGTGGCCGCGTTGTCGTACCAATGGTCGGGTGCCCTACGCGGTCTAGAGTTCGCAAGTTCTCAGTTTCCTGATCTATCATAACCTCGGTGATATTTATCGGGGTTTGCTCGCCGGTGGCTCGCTAGACCAAATTCTACCGAACTCGCTTAACGACGTATCCCTGACTCTATTAACCCCGAATTGTCTGTCCAACCGGTCTGAGATTGCCGCTTGCTTATCGACGGGAATCCTTTCGGTCAGCGAAAGCCCCTGTAACGTCCTACGCGTACGGTATGAGATCCCGCATATTGCCGCCGCTGGGCCGGTCGTGAGGCCCCTTCACTGGGTAGGGTCGACTCAAGCGAATTTCCTTGGCGTACCCGTCTCGCATCTCTATTTTCCGGCATCTGGCACTAGCGTATAATCTCCCGGCACGAATGTCAAACGGAATCTGGCGCGAAAATTTTCCAATGGTGTATCCTACGAAAAGAATTTAGGCAAACAATTTTTTCCCGCTTAAACTAACGTGACCTACTGGCTTTGACTTACAGGTTATGTATTGTAAAGGGGTAAGATATCAGGCCTTCATACGCTATGTCCTCCTCGCACGACGGCTCCCAGCGCGATCTCGCAGGGCACCGGTATGACTACGTAGGACCATAGTTAATAATTTTTTTTGTACTTTTTTTTATTGTATTAGGTGCGCAACGAAGTTCCCGCTGTTTTTCAAGAGATGGCTCCAGTAGTAAGTGCTGGTCGATTGGGACTTAACCAAAACGTCATGAACCAAGCTTAGACATATGGTAAACAAACCGCTTTGACACATTAGTGATTTTGTTTTTGCGTCATATACTTTTGGTTGTGTGAAAATGTCTGATTTTGTGCCAAATAATCGTCATTTGCGGGAAATGTTGCTTTTCTTCTTTTATTCGAAGAAAACGGCGGCTGAAGCGCATCGAGAACTCCAAAAAGTTTACGGAGATGCTGCTCTAAGTGAAACAACATGCCGTGATTGGTGCCGTCGCTTCAAAGACGATGATTTTGATGTTGACGACCGTGCACGTGAAGGAAGGCCAAAAACCTTCGAAGACGCTGAATTGGAGGCATTGCTCGATGAGGATCCGTGCCAAATGCAAAAAGAGCTTGCTTCAGCATTAGGAGTTACCCGCCAAGCTATTTCCAAGCGATTGCATGCGTTGGGAATGATTCAAAAGCAAGGAACTTGGGTTCCTTATGATTTGAAGCCAAGAGACGTTGAGCGTCGTTTTTTCGTGTGTGAACAACTGCTCCAGCGGCAAAAAAAGAAGGGTTTTTTTCATCGCATCGTTACGGGTGATGAAAAATGGATTCATTACAGCAACCCAAAGAGAACAAAATCATGGGGATTGCCCGGTCATGCTTTTACGTCGTCGGCTCGGCCGAATATTCACGCTGCGAAGATTTTGCTGTGTATTTGGTGGGACCAGGGCGGTGTTATTTATTATGAGCTATTGAAACCGAACGAAACCATCACTAGGGAACGGTATCGAACTCAATTGATGCGATTGAGCCGAGCACTGCGCGAAAAGCGGCCACAATACGAGCAGAGGCACGAAAAAAAGGTTCTACAGCATGACAATGCTCGGCCTCACGTTGCCAAACCCGTTAAAACCTATTTAGAAACGCTCAAATGGGAAGTCCTACCCCACCCGCCATATTCCCCAGATATTGCGCCGTCCGATTATTACTTGTTCCGTTCGATGGCACATGGTCTGGCTAATCAGCAGTTTAGCTCATATGAAGACATCTCAAAATGGCTTGATTCGTGGATAGCCTCAAAAGACGAATACTTCTACCGTGACGGTATTCGAGCTCTACCAGAAAGATGGGAAAAAGTTGTCGCTAGCAATGAGCAATATTTTGAATGATTCATTTGTAAACATTTTTTCACAATAAAGTTGCATTTTTATAAAAAAAAAAACAGCGGGAACTTAGTTGTGCACCTAATACGATCTGACAGACCGACGGAAAGAGTGCATCGTATACGCCGATTTTGGTCAGCTATAGGATCGTGCATCGCTGCATGCCGCATGGGAAGATACAACCGTCTTTCGCTTTCCACTGTCGGACTCAGAGTATTCTCGCTCGGCAATTGTCTGCGGTGTCTATCGAGGGCAGTCTACCTGTCGGACTGAGCTATACACATCTATTGCCTATCTTAATTTATGCGTTCTCCAGCTGAGGCACTAGTCGCGGTCATCAAGCGACACCGATTCCCCCAATTAACCGAGTTTGGCTCGTTAAGAGGGGATCATAGTTAATAGGCACGCGTGCTGACAGGACCTCAGAATTTTTTCCCGGTTACCGTCGAACGAACAGGAAGTGGAGTAAAGAGAATTTTGTTGTCCCGCTCTATTATTATAATCTACCTGCTCAAGTTAGCGGTGCCGGAGAGTATCGTTTGGAAATTTGGAAGAAGGAGGATGAAATATTTCGACGCATTTTTGAGGGTTTCCTGGATCTACGAAGGACATCGTTGCTTCATCGTCCCGGTGAGCTTTCTTTCTCTTTACGGTCTTTCGTCATCACTTTTATTTTCGCTGATTTATAAGTTGATTAGACCTTGGTCGTACCCGCGATTCGTGCATACCACGCGCAGAGCATTAATCGTATCAGGACAGACTGCATCTAGTAGAATGTAATATCGAGATCGTTTGGCGGGTAGAGCTAGAAATAAGTAACTCCGTGTTTTCTGTTACTTTTCCGTGTTTGTTTACTGTAAAGCCGTGCGCGCGTTTGTACGTCATCACGTTATGTATTTGTATGAGAGGGATTAGTACGTTGTAGACCGCGTCACGTTCAATGATTTATATTGTTTATTTATTTTTCAAAAATTCATTTTATTTAGTGGGCGTTGTTTCATTATTTTCGCAAATTTACGTAGTGCGTATTCGGCCGTCGTCCTGTATTTTGTATATTGACGCGAGGGGTTTGAACGGTCTGAGGCATATCTCGCGTCGTTAGATTATCCGTTAGGTTTTATTATATTTGATTTGGCTGATTTATGAATGATTATTATTTCTTTTAACATTAGTTCTTTTATTATTATTTTCTTTTAGTTATTTTATTTAATTGGTATTCGTTATTTATTGTTTCGTTTATGATTTATGCTCGGATTTGCATTTTACATGTCAGAAGATTTTCAAGTTGGTAGGATCGAACAATTAGAAGCTTCGCGTACGTGACCTTCCGGCGTTCCGTGATTGTAGAGTTATGATATCTTGAGTGTATTTGGGATTGACTCGGCATCGGCCGTATCGGGAACTAAATTTTCGAGAAGACTTCTTATTTGACTTTGTCTGATCGTGTTTTGTCGGTTCCTACGAATATCTGAAATTCGAGTTAAATTGCATTGCGAGTCGAGCGTAGATGACGTATGAGAGTGTGAGAGACGCGATTGCTGTAACAATTTGAACTGGCGAAATGATGATGTTTACGAATTGTTAAAAAGCCAGAGTAAATTTACAGGATCTTTTCTTTATATTTTTCTTTGTTTTTGTTGAAACATCAGGAGCCGTTTTAAATAAATGAATGATCTGCCCTATTGACATTTGTGAATCCCGTATCCGTGTTGTTGTTTAAGTTATTTATTGATTTATTTATTGACTTTATTTATGGATTTTATTCATTGAATTATATTTATCATCACCTTGACAAATCTAATCACCAACCTCGTTATTTTTCCTCCCGGCGCGTAAGCGCCTGGCGCCCAATTCGAAAGAGAAAAAAATAAAGGGAGGGAAAATAGCCCCGACCGACTATAGGTAACGTGGTACGTTGGAGCGAAAATTTGCGTTACAGTATAATGTTTTTAGGTGTTTGAGAATCCATCCAGATGTTGTTGGAATGACCTGAGAAGATATTGAAAAAATATGAGTATTCATTCGACGCAGGGAAAAATAAAACCAGACAGAAGGATGGTCTATAGAGAAAGTGGTTTTTATTCTACCATCCACTCTTTCACTACAAAATATCTAAAAATATCTAAATATAATAAAGATATAAATTAAAATACAAAGAATTGAAGTTGAATTTCGATTTGAGCGAAACATTTGAGCAGCATAAAATTACATTAATTGTGTGGTGCATTTATGAGTTACTTGAGTAGCACACAATTATATTAATTGTGGGCTGTGATTATTGAGAGCAGTGTATGTGCTGCAACCAGTGCTGCGGAGCACGCCACGCAATGAGATATATGAGTGCGCAGATTGATTTTACTAATTTCAGGAACTTCTCAATAAGCTAGAAAATTTGAATGCACAGAGAGTCAGTGCAGGCACATGCAACTCTGGTACTTGAGTGCTGGAATTCTACTAGAACGGACTGTGAAGCAGTCAACGCTGCACTGCACAACAAAATGAGAGTATGAGGATGCACGAATGAGTAGAAATATTCACAGTATTTTCCTAGCAGGTTTACTGGGGGAAAATACAGTGAATAGAAAGCACATGCACAATTATATTAATCGAGCAGGCAAAATGTAGTGATGAAAACCATGGTACAGCCAGTGCTGCAGAGCACGCCAAAGTGTGAGACCTTTATGTTGATGTACCGACTTATTTTCTACTCCTCACCGACATTGAATTGCACTGAATTGTGACGGTGTACTCTTACCGTGTATTTGAGTCTTGTTGAGCTTGAAAATGCTGAAAAAATCCGGTGAGCTGGGGAAAAATCCGAGAGTGTACCGAGGATGTGTGCGCTGTCCTCGCGGTCTTTCACAGAAGTGTCAAAAATAGCAATATGGCTGCGTAATACGAAAGCGTCGTTGAGCGCTGGAGTCAAATGAGGGAGATAGCCGGTGAGCGAAGCCGAAGTCAAGCGAGAGAGATAACCTCTCGCTTAATGCGGCATGCCTGCGAGGCACAGCCTCGGCTCCGCGAGGCCCTTCCTCGGCTATCTCCGACCCAACCGAGTCGACGCACGGCGAATATCGATCGCCGTGCGCCAGCTGATTTTCCAACGCACGTAGACATCGATGGTGTTCCCGGCAGTGAGACATATGAACCTGTTGATAGACTGTTGGGTCCACCTCTCATCTACTGGGCTGAGGTTGTGCAGCGCAGCGGTGATTGCGCAGAATGGCTCACCCAGATACTGGTTGGGGGCGGTGTATAGGTTCTCTAGAGACCGAAACCCTCCTTCCAAAATCCCTTAACCATAGGCACCTTCCTCCTCCTTCATAACGGTGCCTCGAAAAAAACTATAGCACGCTGGATCCTCCTCGCCTTCCAGTAAAAAAAGCGTGGCCCGTCCCGGGTAGGCTTCTTCTTCCGTAAGTCGGTGCACTTCCGGGTGGTCTTTTTTCGTTTTCGCCACCAGCTTCAATAGGACGTCTCTTCTTTCACGATCGATCTTTAACCAGTGCTAAAATCGTCTCGGATTGGTTGCACTTATCAATTCTGCCTTGTAGGGCTCTCCCAGTATGATGTATTCAACGGCGTACTCAGTATATCGCTCCATGTTCTTAGTTTTGTTTGGCGTTGTTTTGAATAGTTTGCTCGTCTCGGATACTCGTGATTTTATGTGCCGGGTCCCGTTTATCTTTCCTTCATATAGACTTCCCCGTTCCTGATCACATCTATATCGATTAATGTTCAAATAATTTGTGTGTTTCCGGTGAATTCCTGTCCCGTCCTTGGCCTTTATACCAATTATTAGTTCACGTGACCCTCTCTCTCTCTCTTGCCTCTTCAGAAACCTTGGCACTCATAGCCAATTAACCACAATTTAGGCCATTCCCGGATCTACATCAGGATCTCCGGCGTTCTACTCTTTTCAAAATTGTACATTCCTTCGGCCTAACAAGTGTCCCATTTACCGCGCCTCTTCTCTGACCAACCGTAATTTCTTAGATTCAGGCGCCTTATCCTTGGAATCGTCGTTTGGTTATGATGTCACGAACTCCCGTTACTCTGGCTGTGCCTAGTTCGATGACCATTGATCAGTGTATTGGTGCGGCACTCGTAACAGACGAACGTTGGTCGTTTTGTTTTGATTTCGAGTGTTGCGCCTTCGCTGTCTAACTCCCTTCCTTGTGTGTTGTACTGGCCGTGTCATTTCTGTCTCTGTCCGATACTTCTTAAACATACTCGCATGAAATCTATCACACTCTCTCTTATTCTTTAAATCTATAACTAAATAAGTCGTTAATCCTACGCATTTCTTTATTTTATATGGACCCTCGTATAGAGGCATACATTTCGATGTTAACTGTTTTAACGGATCCGCAACATTTAATGCTTTTATCAGAACTAGATCGCCTTCCTCATAATTTGTCAATCTGTGCGTAGAGTCAAATTTGTCCGCTCGACGCCGGCCTTTTTTTCTATCCTTTCTCTAACAATCTCAATTTTCGTTTCATATGTCATCCTATCTTCTTTGCCTTTTCCAAGGCCCATCTGCCTGTTCCATTCCCGTAGAGGCTTCCTCTTGCACTGCAGCTCAAAGGGTGTAAATTCAGTTGTCTTGTGGTGACTCTCATTTATGCAGTCCTGAATTATTCTTACCCACTTAAACCAGCCTGCATTGGTACCAGTTAGGAAAACTCGGAAAAACCTTCCGAGCTCACGATTTACTCGTTCGACGATATTCTCCTGGGGTTGGCGTATCGATGAAAATACTGCGATGATGCCCTCGTCCTTGAGTTTTTGTATTCATTTTGTATTCAATTCTTTGTAGTGAATTGTGTTCCGTGATCGAATTGTATTCTACGTGGCATTCCGTACTTTAGAATGTAATCGTCAAACATTCGCTTTATAACAGTGGATGTATTTGCTTTCTTCATAGGGTATAGATTAACGAATTTACTGAATGCATCCAATGTTACGAAAATGTGATTTACTCCACCTACAGACGCGGGCAATGGTCCATAAAAATCTATGGACACTAAATCCCCCGGTTTTTCCGGTATTATTGTTTTCATCGCTGCCTAGCTTGTCTGTATCGTAATCCTGTTTCTCTGACATATATCACAGGTGGTCAGTATACTTCGGGTTACTTTCGCAAGGTGTGGATACGTGAAATCCTCTTCCAACATCCGCGATCATTTCCTTGTGCCAAGATGTCCGTACATGGCATGGCAAGCCTTGATCATTTCGTAGATCATGCTTTTTGGTATCAAAACTCGCCAAATTCCGTTCTTCGATCTCTTTTGCAAAATTTCTTTTTCTAGTCGAAATTTTCGTTCTTTTCTCCTTCCTTTTCCTTATTTAGGAGATCCATCATGATTCGTAGGTCTTCTTGCTCTCGTTGAATCTTCTTTATGCATTTTAGTTTTCTTGAGAGTTCGCGTGGAATTGTTTCTGCTAGCATCCCGGTGAGCACCACGATCCCTTCCTTATCGGTCAACGGTGTATCCTCGTTGCCTTTCGCCCGGCTCAATGCATCGGCCACCACATTTGCTTTTCCGGCGACATGTTCTACTTGTATATCATAGTCCTAGATAAATAACGCCCATCTCACAAGCCTTTCTGCCGTAAATCGACACGTTTTAAAAAAAACTAAAGCTTTATGATCGGTTCTGATATGAATACGAGCTCCTTTTAAATAAGTCCGAAATTTTTGGAGTGCCCACACGATCGCTAACAACTACTTCTCGGTTGTCATGTACGCGATCTCGGCCCGCGTAAGTGTCCTGCTCGCAAACGTGAGTACCTTTGCTTCGTCATTACTGTCCTCTTGAGAAAGGATAGCTCCCAGCGCATATCCACTTGCATCAGTCGTGAGAGTACACGGTTTTCGAGTGTCAGGAAATCGGAGTATTATTTCCACACAAAATAAATTTTTCGCTTTTACGATGTAACGGTAATTTTTTTTATCGTTATCAATTAATTTTATTTTTCATGGGAAATTTGAGCTCGATCACAGGATTAATTAATTTTAGACTTCTAGGTAGGTGAGAATAGGGTATATTAACGAAAACAAATTAAACAAAAATGTCAGTGTTCGGTTTCTTGCCACCGATGATGAGTAAAATGCATTGAAATTTGGTAACTTCGATGATTATTTTCGCACTTCTTTTCGTAGATTACGTTTATGTAGATTCTCGGTACACTCGGCTCGAAGATCTGTTGTTTTGTGGTATTGAGCTGTACGCTCGATGCACACACACACACCGCTAAACGCTCGGAACTCGCACTCTTTCGCCATTTCACTTATATCTACATCACTCTCTATCGCTCACTCATTGTACTGACACTTACTATCTCTGTTTCACTTGCACGCTCATACAATTTCTCGATTATCCTACCTATTTAAATGCTATGTGACCTAATTCTATTTTCTTAAACACTGCTGACCTAATTCTATTCAATTCATTCTCTACACTTAACTCTATTCACTTTATTCTATTCTCTTAACTCTATTCCATTAATTCTATCTAAATCTAGATGAATGTCTATTTTCTTAGTATTTCACTAATAATTCTTGTATTTTAATCGACTCGCCTGTCCTGTTACCTTTTTCTGTGGTTGTTCGTTACGGATCTTCACAATCACCAGGAATGATAATCTTTCGATCATTTGGCTGTTTCTACTTTTTACAATAAACAAATTTCTAGATCAAATACAGGGTGCGCCATCTCAATCTGGTCGATGGAAGTATTGAATAACTTAGAGAATTTTCAACAGATTTCACAAAGCCGTATTTTTTTTATTAAATTTGATTCATTACAATTCATTTTGATTAGTTTCCAAAAACCACATCGATCAAATGTCCGCCTTTATTACTGAGACAAAAATGAGCTCTTTTTTCGGCATTTTCCATTGTATTTGCCAGCGTCTCGGGCGATATCGCTGCGATTTCGGCTCGAATGTTGTTTTTTAGCTCCTCTATGGTCTTCGGCTTGTTGGCATAGACTTTACTTATCAAAAATCCCCACAAGAAGAAGTCCGGTGCAGCCAAATCCGGCGATCTTGGTGGCCAGTCAATATCACCTTTCTTTGATATCACACGTCCTGGGAACTTCTGACGCAAATAGTCCATTGTTGAGCGCCGCGGCTTGTCAGTTTCCAATAATCTTTGAGTCAACTGCACTTTGTACGGAAACATGTGAAGATCTTGCTTTAAAATCCTTCTGAAAGTGGTTCCACTGATGTTTAATTGCTGAGACCGGCGGCAGTATGAGACATTTGGATTTTCTGCAACACTCTGTCGAACAGCTTTGATATTTTCATCTGAACGACCTGGACGCGGTCGAGCTTGATGTTGGAGATTCGCTACAGACCCGTGCTCCATGAAATTTGAAGCTAAATTACGGATAGTGTCGTCTTTGCGCGCAGAACGTCCGCGATATTTTTTACGATACGCACGCTGAGTTGACACAACTGAACGATTATTTTCAATGTAAAGCGAAACTATTTCGGCGCGTTCTTTCGGCGTATAGTGATACATGGTTGAAATTGTACTGAAATAACCTATACGAAACGTGTTGTACGACGCTGGTCGGTTAAAATCTGTCAGAGTTATTCAATACTTCCATCGACCAGGTTGAGATGACGCACCCTGTATTTTCGGTAAAAGTTCCCAACTGATAATTTTAACACTTTTATGGTGCACGTATTCTCAAGATTAGAGCCTCGAGCTAAGAGAGCCATTTCCCCCCGCGTAGGCTCTTTTATAGCCTTCCCTTTGCCTCGTTCTGCTCTACGTCATCATCCGCTTTTGTTTTAAAATCTAACGCGATTCCTTAATTTTGCGGCTTGCCGTCGCTGCGCTACCCGTCTTCCCCTCGCCACCGAACGAGGCCAGCTGGTCGCTGACCTGCTGTTTACGGCAGCGAGGGAATTCCGGAGGTGTTACGTAGCTAGTTTTTGTCACATATCCGGGTTCAGTGGCCTATTGCCCGCAAACCTCGGTACATTCGGACATAATCTCGGTTTTTATAATCGTTCGAAATAATAAAAGGGGCTAAAGAGTGCAACTATGTTACAACAAATGTCTTTTCCATACCCTCATCCCACTTTCAATGGATACCCTTCCTCAGAAGATTTAGTAAGGGTGCTGTCTCCTGCGCATGACGATTCGTGAATTTTGTGTTGAAATTAATTAATCCCAGAAATCCTCTTAATTGTTTTATGGTGCGAGGTCGCGGATATTCGTGGATCGCTCTTATGTTTTCCGGATCGGGTTTTAGTCCTTCCGTTGGAGTATGTGTCCGAGGAAAACCACTTCTTTACGAAAAAAATGTGATTTGCTGAATTTTAATGGCAACCCGTGCTGCAGAAATCTCTCAAATAATTTTCGTAAATGGTCGAGGTGTTCTTCGTGTAAAGTTGACATTATCAACAAATCGACGGCGAAATTAATTACAAAATCCAGACCCTTGCAGACCACGTCGAGAGCTCTTATCAGACTTGCCGAGCTCGTTTTTAAACCAAACGGTGTAACCGTAAATTCATAACACTTTCCGTTGTGCTGGAATGCTGTGTATTTTCACGAGTCTGGATGGAGGGGTATTTGCCAGAAACTGCTAGTTCAATCTAGCGTTGACATCACAGTTTTTCCCCCACACCGCTGGAAAATCTCGATCGGCGGTGCATTACTATGATCATTAATTAAATAATCGTTTAGTTCACGAGCATCCAAACAAAGTCGTACGGAATCATCATCCTTTGTAAGTGGCATGAGTGGGTTTATACAAATACTCTCGGATTTCTGCATAACCCCCACACTTAGCATTCCTTCAATTTCTTTCAGTTCTCTTTCTCGTTGCATCAGGGAGACCTGATACGAACGATGGAAATAAGGCTTGGGATCCTTGAGTAAAAGTCGATGCTTGTATTTTGTCAATCTTCCTGCATTCTTTTTCGACATTTTTCTTTCGACAATTCTTTTAAATTCATGCCTTATTTCCGGTCTTACATATTGGCATCCCTCCATCTTATTATCGAACTCCTCTTCCGTCAGGCTAATATCTGTTTCACCCTCGAGAGTATTTTCCATCTCTACAATCCGAATCTACGATCCAAACAAAGGTGTGAAATATCCGAGACAAGTAGAAGCATCTTACATACTTGGCGTTGAGGATAATAATTCAAGATAGCCCCCATTTTCAAAATGATGTTGGTGACGCTAACGCTACATGAGAGCATGATCATCGTACCTACACGTGAGAGATGTGCCCGTGAGAAGCTGCCACCCAGCTGCCCGCACGGCAATCGAGCGCAGTAGGGCAAAGACACAGATGAGCTGCTGCGCAGGGACCATTGTCGAAGCATGTGAGCTGATATCTCAACAGTTGCAATGAACGAAAAATTGATATGTAATATTACAAGAGGACATCTTTCTTATTAATTGTATTGATGGAAAATTGGAATTCATTTTTGACATCAGAACACTAAAAGCCAAAAGGTAGCTCTTTGAAATTTCTGGGAAGATGAATAACAATTGAAATGTTACTATAGCAGAGATTTAGATTATTTAAGAAGTAAATATTTAGGTCACAGAAAATAGATATATTGGTTCAGGGAAAATGTTCGTGAGGTTTTTTTAGTAAAATTCAACTGGTTTTCTTATGGTGTGCAAATGAATTTATTGAAATCAAATATGCTCCATTATTATCGACAATGTTTCGCCATTTTTTGGGTAGAGCTATGATGCTATCGGTGAAGAACTTCTGTGGTTTCTGGTTGAAAAACTGAATCAAGTGGTTTTCACAAGCTTCTTTTGAAAGCAGCTTAATTCCATTAAGAGAGTTCTGCAGAGATCGGAATAAGTGATAGTCAGAGGGTGCTATGTCTGGACTATACGGTGGATGCACCAAAACTTCCCAACCAAGCTCTCGCAATTTTTGACGGGTCATCAAAGAAGTGTGTGGTCGGACGTTGTCATGATGGAAGACAACACCTTCCCTATTAATAAATTCGGGCCGTTTTCTTTCAATTTCTTGGCGTAATCTCTCTAATAATCCACAGTAGAGTTGAGAATCAATCATCTTACCAACTGGACGTAGCTCATGGTGGACAATTCCCTTCCAGTCCCCCCAGACACACAGTGTTGAGATTTTGCTCCGGATGTACCTTGACCGACCTGTGAATGTATCGGAACATAATGAAAACTCACTCGAGGCAAGAGGAAAATAAAACCAGACACCGAGATGTTTGAGGAAGCGGTTTGCTACCTTCCTCTTTTATTACAGAAATACAAATTTTAAATAATGCCAGTTTAATAACATATCAAATTAAGACCAAAAAAGACTTTGAAACAGAAAAGTATTCACCACCTAAATTTTGTTAACAAATACAAATCGTAAAATGAGTGACAGACTGAGCAGTAAATTGTCATAGTTGAGCAGCACACAATTATATTAATTGTGAGCTGAGTTCAACCATGAGAATGCGGTGCGTGCAGCGTAATGATGACTACGCAGCACGACACGCCAAGACCACTGAGTGTGAATACATAAAATAAACTGGAAAATGGAATTTAGAATGATAATGTGAGCAGCACACAATTATATCAATTGTGCGCTGAATATGAATTTGAGACAGCGGTGCGTGCAGCGTAGCAACAGCTACGCAGCACGACACGCCGATGCCTTGAGTGCGAAACGTTGTGTGTAATTCACTGCAATCACTCAACACTGTATTGCAAAGTGATTGCAGTGAATTAATGAGAGAATGTACAATACTCGTATCTGAGTGCAGTGACTTTGTGTGCGACCCGCTACGCAATCAGTACTGCTTAGCACACCGCAAACAGATATTGAGGCTATATGGTTGAGCAAAATTATATTCACTGTACTCTCCCAGCAGATTTACTGGGGGAAAATACAGTGAATGCGAGGCACATGCTTAATTATATTAATTAAGCCGGCAAAACGACACGAGGAGAACGTGGTACAGCATGTGCTGCAACGCACGCCACGAGTGAGGCCAAGTGCTGATGTACCATTTTCTCCTCTCTGACAGTGAATTAATGACGTAATTATGCCAGAGCACTCTTACCTTGAGCAATGAGTCCTGATGAGCGTGAAGTTGAGCAAATCCGTTGGATAATGTCCGAGAAATATGCGTGAGAGTCCTATGGATGCGCGTGCTGTCCAGTGGATGTGTGTCGCAAAAGTGCCAAATTCTCAAGATGGCTGCGAGTATGAAAGTTTCGTTGGGCGCTGGAGTCAGTTGAGCGAGATAGCCGGTGAGCGAAACCGAAGTCAAGCGAGAGAGACATCCTCTCGCTTGACGCGGCGTGCCAACGAGGCACAACCTCGGCTTCGCGAAGCCCATGCTTCGGCCGTCTCCGACTCAACCGAACAACGTGTAGCAAAGCAGCGCAACAGGTAGGCGCACGACGATTATCGATCGCCGTGCGCCAGCTGATTTTCCAACACACAGCATCACCTTTATTGCCATCAATCCTGGCTTCGCAAACGCTTGTGACGGCTCACCATCCCTTGTCCACAATCTTTCATCACCGGTTATGACACGTTTCAGAAATGGCTCGATTTCATTGCGTTTCAGCAGCGCATCATAGATGTTAATTCGGTCCATCGTGTTTTTCGCGCTCAACTCGTGAGGAAAACATACATCGAGCTTTTTTTTGTAGCCAGCTTTGTGTAAATAGTTGAAAACAGTTTTGTGGTCAATGCCTAGCTCCATACTAATATCGACACTGCTGATGTGCTTATCTTGCTGGACTTTTTCAAGAATTTCATCCGCTTTTTCAGTGATTGGACGACCAGAGTGTGACTCATCTTTCACATCAAAATTACCAGAACGAAAGCGAGCGACCCATTTCCGCGCAGCAGATTTTGATAAAGTACCTTCACCGTACACAGCACAAATTTTTTCACAAACCTGCACAGCGGTCTTCCTTTTGTCGTAATAATATTGCAAAATATAGCGCAATTTTTCATTACTTTTCTCTATTTTCAAACGCAAACAATTTTCCAACCACTGCACCAATTTCGATGTTTATATACTCAAAATAACGCTCGAAGTGTCACCTTTCCAACGAGCGTTCAGTGGTGTCGCTGAGATTGGTGTTTCCTGACTTATTTGCAATTGATGCCATCTATCGGGAAAAACGTCATGAACTTTTTCCCAGACCCAATTTATATATTCAATAATCAATCATTTATAAGGAATAAAATATTAAAATACAATTTTGATATAAAAATTAAGCAATAATATCATACAGATAGCCAGAGTTGAATTGGGATGAAATAAGAAAGACGTCACATATTATTTACTGGAGCGACGGCAGACGGCTCAAAGCTACGGTGGCAGTTGTGGCTGGGGGAACGTATCCCTCAACACTCCACCTTGTATCCGAGCCGATGTCTATCTTTCCCCTCTCTCTCTCTATGTTAACACCTTAAAACGAGGAGTGTTCCCTTGAAATAATGCATATTTATAAACGCGTACGTTGTGGTCCATTTCGAGGATAATAATCGAAGCACCCATGTACGAGGGTCGATCAATAAATAGTCGGCCTTGCGCCATCTGTAGGTCGAGGAAAGAAATCAATAGCGACATTTAGTACTGCCATGCTTCACATGACTGTTGTCAAAGTTTCAGCTCGCTGCCCTGTTTAGTTTGCGTTTGACAGCCATCGAAAGACAAACAACTTTTGTGTTTTTACAAAAATGGAAAAAATTCAGTATTGTGTAGTGATTCGATTTTTGTTTCTGAAAAAGAAAACGAACAATGAAATCAAAGTGGAGCTATACGAAGTTTATATGTACCTTGCACCTTCGTTATCAACCATTAAATATTGGACAGCTGAATTTAAACGCGGTCGTACGAGCGTTGTTGACGATGAACGTCCAGGTCGTCCAAATGAGGTTGCCATACCAGAAACAATTGAAAAAGTCCACGATATGGTGTTAAATGATCGGAGACTAAAAGTGCTTGAGATTGCTGAGGCCACAGGCATATCATATGGCTCAATGATTTTAATCCTGAGTGATCAGTTGGGTATGAAAAAGTTATCCACAAGATGGGTGCCGCGTTTGCTTTTCTTTACCAATTTTCTTTACCATTTTCTTTACCAAGCCGACTATTTATTGATCGACCCTCGTAATATACAATAATTTGGACACACAAATAATTTAAACATAAAACTATGATAAGAATTCAGGAAAGAAATATTTACCTAGAACGAAATAAGAAATAGTAAATGATTATGAAAGCTAAAAATTCGTGAAAATTAAAGCCATTATATATAATAGTTTAATTAAACAGTTAGAACTTTTAGAATATGAATTCAATAGTAAAAGAATATAAAATAATTAATATTCAGGTACCTTGGCAAAACACGTAAGCCACTACATATTACACAATATTGAGATTTAAAATAAGCTTGAATATTATTGAGAAACCGCATTCTGTATTAATCATGAAGAAGACACCAGAAGCGACTCGGATCTACAGCGAAGCGTGACTGGAACTCCTCGACACCTCGTTTTCCGACCGAGGCGCTTTCCCCCTCTCTCTCTATCTCTGCGCGTGCCGCCAAAGCAAGGAGTAATCCCTCGAAAGAATATATAGACTGAAATATAAATATTGGGTCTGGGAAAAAATTTGTTGCGTTTTTTCCGATAGATGGCATCAATTGCAAATAAGTCAGGAAACACAGATCGCAGCGACACCACTAAACGCTCGTTGGAAACTTTGAGTGTATAAACATCGAAATTGGCGCAGTGGTTGAAAAGTACTTTATTAAAATCTACTGCGTGGAAATGGTTCGCTCGCTTTCGTTCTGGTAATTTTGACGTGATAGATGAGTCACGCTCTGGTCGTCCAATCACTGAAAAAGCTGATGAAATTCTTGAAAAAGTCCAGCAAGATAAGCATATCAGCACTGTCGATATTGGTATGGAGCTAGGCATTGACCACTAAACTGTTTTGAACCATTTACACAAAGCTGGTTACGAAAAGAAGCTCGTTATATAGGTTCCTCATGAGCTGAGCGCGAAAAACATGATAGATCGAATTAACATCTATGATGCGCTGCTGAAACGCAATGAAATCGAGCCATTTCTGAAACGTGTCATAACCGGTAATGAAAAATGGATCGCGTACGACAATCGGAAGCGTCAAAGTTCGTGAACAAGGGAAGGTGAGCCGTCACAAGCGTTCGCGAAGCGAGGATTGACGGCGAAAAAGGTGATGCTGTGTGTGGTGGGACTGGAAGGGAATCGTCCACCATGAGCTACTTCCAGTTGGTCAGACGATTGATTCTCAACTCTGCTGTGGACAACTAGAGAGATTACGCCAAGCAATTGAAATAAAACGGTCCAAATTGATTAATAGAAAAGGTGTTGTCTGCCATCATGACAACGCCCGACCAGACACTTCTTTGATGACCCGTCAAAAATTGCGAGAGCTTGATTGTGTTACGTCCTGACGTAACGTTGCGTTTATTTTTTTCCTTTCGATTACGTTAAAGTTCTTCTGTTTTAATTTCGCTACAGAAAAAGTAACTTTCCAAATTTTTCTTTTAATTTTCGAACTTCTTAAGAGGAGAGGAGAGCGATTTTAGCGACGGAGATCGGAACAGGGTGAAGATGCGGCTCTACCGACCGTCTCCCGGGAATATTAATCTTGTAAAGATGGAATTTTTCAGCGCTCCCGGTCAAAAGGCAAACTTTCAAAACATGGGATCTACTGAGTAGACCCGGTTATCGACTGCCATTTATGGATCTATGATTCAGCGCAGCCTTACCCTCAATCCTAGACCAGGGGTTCGGCTAGTCGCCGTCGGGGCGTTGTTGGTCATAAGGGAGCGGTTGGAGGGAACGCTATCACGTGACCAAGCGACCGCACCCTTTCTTCTCGCTCTTGCCTGAAATCTTCTCTCTCTCTCTCTCTCTCTCTCTCTCTCTCTCTCTTTACAAAGATGATGAAATCACGAACAACTATGAACTAAGCGAAACAATTAACAAAAGTGAAGGAACCGTTGATTTAAACGAAAGAGTTATGAATGTTAAAATGCTCACACGAATACTGTAGGTAAAATATCAGTAGCGAAAAGAACAATTATGCTTTCATATGGAAACTACCCAGGACTGTCACTCGAGAACGAGTACAACCCACATTGAATTAATGAGTTTACCAGGTATAGTCGGGTAATAGAAGAAAGATCAGTATATCAGGATTAATTTCCTTTTTCTCTTGAGATTATATTAATAAGTCTCTCGTAAAATATTGGAATTTATCGTAAAAATACCATCATAAATATATAGAACATGTTATGCCTATATAGAAAGGATAAAGGAAATATTAGGATTAATTTATTGTAAAATAGCGAAAAATAGACAGAAAAACGAGAAAGAAATGAGACCAAAATTGAGTTGCAACGAAGCTTCTGCTGCAGGAAAGCGAGGCTGGCCGACTCTCCACGCCACGACAAACGTCTTATCGCTAGGGCTGAACGGCGATCTAGCCGACTTGCGTACGAACGAAATGCACGAGTAATCAAGTTAGACGAGTCGCTCTCAAGTAAAATGCTTCTCTCTCTCTCTCTCGCTCTCGTTTCTATAGCACGAGAATAATCGTCTAGCTAACAAGTTATTGAAGAAACTTATTAACTATACTACTGTGTTCAAAAAGTAAGGTGAATTTTGTTTTAAAATAAAATTTTTTAATTTATTCTTCCAAATCGATTTTGTTCCCCTCAAAATAACCCCCCCCTAGCTACAATACACTTATGCCAACGTTTTTTCCAATCTTTGAAGCATGCTAAAAGGTCGTCCTCAGATATAGCCTTCAATGCGCGTAGCGATTCACGTTTGATCTCTTCAATCGACTCAAAACGATTTCCCCGGAGTGGTCTCTTGAGCTTTGGGAACAGCCAGAAGTCACACGGTGCTAAATCAGGCGAATACGGTGGTTGTGGAGCGACATGAGTGGAGTTTTTGGCGAAAAACTCACGAAGAACCAGTGCTTCGTGCGACGGTGCATTATCGTGGTGCAAAATCCAAATGTTGTCTTTCCATAATTCTGGCCTTTTCTTGCGAATAGCTTCACGCAAACGAAGCATAACACTTTAATAATATTCCTTGTTGACAGTTTGGCCAGTGGGAAGGAATTCGTAATGCACCACACCACGATAATCGAAGAAAACTGTCAACATGACCTTGATTTTTGAGCGACTTTGGCATGGATTTTTCGGGCTCGGTTCACCTTTGGCACGATATTCGCTTGATTGATCGGTTGTTTCCGGATCATAGGCATAAATCCAAGTCTCATCGCCCGTAATAATTTGTTTGTAGACGTCCTGATAGTCAGAAATCATTGATTCACATGCTTGAACGCGACGCTCTTTTTCGAAAAAATTGAGAAATTTTGGCACCAAACGCGATTTGACTCTTCTGAGGCACAAATGATCCTTTAAAATTGCTTGCACTGATCCAATTGATATTGCAAGCATGTCGGCAAGGTCTCGAATTGTTAATCGACGATTTTCGAGCACCAATTCCTTGATTTTCTTGATGTGTTGCTCATCAATTGACGTCGATGGTCGTCCAGAGCATTCCAAATCATCAACACGTTCTCTGCCTTCTTTGAAGTCTTTGTACCACTTGTAAACATTTTTCTGTGACATAGTCTCGTCACCGAAGGCCTTTTGTAACATTCGATATGTTTCAGCGGCGGAAATTTCATTCCGCAAGCAAAATTTAATAGCACTTCTTTGCTTAGCAAATTTCGACATCGTAAAATCCGCCAAATTCACTTTTCTTTGTTCACAAAACCAAGCGTAAACTAAAAACTAATGATGATATTGATATGTAATTTGTCACAGATGTCACTAACAGTCCTACCAACTTGAAAAAAAAAATCATTCGTCCGATTCGGTTAACGCGGGAAGTTTAAATTAAAAATTCACCTTACTTTTTGAACACAGTAGTAAATAGAGTAATTACTAACTAAACGAATAACTAATAATGATTAGAATAATCCATAATTCAACAAAAATATTTACAAGAGATTAACGCAAAAATCAGCTTGCATACGACGAGTTAACTACAGAATCTGTGTTGAGAATCCGTCCAGATGAAGTTTGACCGATCTGTAATATATTGGAAAAGGATGAGAACTCACTCAAGACAAGAGGAGAATGAACCAGACACATAGATGTTATGTTGAGGAAGTGGTTTATTTCTACCTTCCTTCGCAGTATTCAAAATACACTTTTAAATAATAATAGTTTTACAATAATTGAAAATGTAGACCAAAAAAGGCTTTAATTTAGACAATCGTTAGAAATATAAATTTAGAAAACAAATACAAATTATAAATAAATAAACAAATTGAATTTTGAATCCAAATGTGAGCAGCACACAATTATATTAATTGTGTGCTGAATTTAAACATGAGAAAGCGGTGCATGCAACGTAGTGATAGGTACGCTGCACGACACGCTCAGACTGGTGAGTGCAAAACCATAAATGAAAACGGTATATAATTCTGAATAATAATGTGAGCAGCACACAATTATATTAATTGTGTGCTGAATGCAAACTTGAGATGGCGGTGCGTGCAACGTAGCGAGAGCTGCGCAGCACGACATGCTGATACCATTGAGTGCGAAAATGTTTGTGCGTAACTCACTGCAAACACTCAGCAGTGTATTACAGAGTGGTTGCAATGAATTAATAATGAGACCACTCTCAGTAAATGTTGCAGGAGTGCTTTTCTATGTGAACTCAGCTACGCAGTCAGCACTGCGTAGCACAATACAAACAGATATTGAGGCTGTACAAATGAACTGCGTATAGTCACTGTACTTTCCCAGCAGAATTTCTGGAGGAAAGTACAGTGAATAGACCACACCGGTATAATTGTATTAATTATACCGGCTAAAGCAAGTGAGGAGAGCATGATGCTGCATGTGCTGCAGCGCATGCCACGAGTGAGCCAAAGTGGTGATGCACCGTATTTCTCTCTTCACTGACAGTGAATTTTTACCAAATTATGCCAGTGTACTCTTACCTTGAGCAAATGAGTCCTGGTGTGCAAAGTTGAGCGAGTCCGATGTACCAAAAAGCCAAGAAAACTGTCCGAAAAGTGGAGATGCGTGCTGTTCGTGCCGGTCTGTGCGAAAAAGTGTCAAAATTTCCAATATGGCTGCGGAATATGAAAGTTTCGTTGGGTGCTGGAGTCAGTTGAGCGAGATAGCCGGTGAGCGAAACCGAAGTCAAGCGAGAGAGACATCCTCTCGCTCGACGCGGCGTGCCAACGAGGCACATCCTCGGCTTCGCGAAGCCCATGCCTCGGCTATCTTCGACTCAACCGAACAACGCGTGTTAGAGCAGCGCAACAGGTAGGCGCACGACGATTATCGATCGCCGTGCGCTAGCTGATTTTCCAACAATCTGTAACAAAATTATTACTAGTGGTTTCATGTGAAGGATTTAATTAAGTTCCGTACAAACGCTGAAAATCTGAGCCATTACCACGGACACATCTACATAGAAGCGAGCATAAGGATATTACCTAGACTAAGAAACTCTATCGAAAGTAGGCCAAGAAGCGGGGTGGTAAAATTCACCTCATTTTCAGGGGAAAAACGCCTCGAACGCGTTCCCTCACCTAACTGCGTGGTCCTCTGTGTATCACATCGCGCGGACAAATCAGAGCGCGCCATACCGATGCACTTGCATAGATCTATGGCTCTGCATGTCGGGAAGCTACTCTGTGGGGTAAGGGGAATGAATACGTGTATGGTCGAGATAGACCACGAGGAAATTCTTATAATCACGATAGGGTTTTATCCCTTCTTTTCTTTTTACGCGCTTGACGACAAGAATTTTCGACGCTCAGGAGCCCTATAAAAGGCCGCGAAAATCGGCCGGAGACACTTGCAGTTTCACGGGGAGTCAAGTAAGATATTTTCACGGAGAGCAAAGGGCTAATCACTCGACAGGCAGTCAATTAGTCGCCAGGCAGTAAGTCAATAGCCCGTAGGAGTTAGACATTTTTATGGGGACCAAGTAGTACACTTCAATAATCTTCCACCGCGGCTCAATTTCACAAAGTATAGTTTCAAGTAATACAGAGTACAAATACAGTACTTATAATAATTAACGCGTGCGAAATCGGGAATATTGAACGTGCAACATTTGACTTCTCATGTAGTTTTATTTCAATAAATAATTATTAATACGCACCAACGCCTACGTTCGATTTTGAGTTTGTCTGACTACATTAATCTACGCCCAACCAACGTTCAACAGGAAGAACCACAGCAACAAACAACCGTAGGTATAATTTTCAATTACCAATTAAAGTGAAATCTTGCTCCGTGTGAAATTGTCATTCAAGTCCCACCTCCTTATTCGTGAAGTGATTATCCCCAACCAAGAACAAAACGCACTCCAGCCCTATCCCGACTAATTTTCCGCAAGGTTAGACTCAAAAACGGGCTCCCGTCTTCGGTATTTTCTCGTCGGGTGTGGTAAAGGGAGAATTTATTCTCCTTGACCATCGCACGGAAAAGATACACCAAAATATGAAATCTATGTTAAATTCGTGGGTTCGTAAAATAGGCCGCGATTTTGAGGTAACAATAGTTGAGGTAGGGTTTTCAGAATGCTGTCTGCTGGTGTAAGCGAGACGGTGGATTTAATGGATGAGGTAGGTTTTAGGACGATGTCTGCTGGTGTAAGCGAGACGTCGGATTTTATGGATGAGGTAGGGTTTTAGGACGATGTCTGCTGGTGTAAGCGAGACGGTGGATTTAATGGATGAGGTAGGGTTTTAGGACTGTAGTCAGACAGACTCAAAATCGAACGTAGGCGTTGGTGCGTATTAATAATTATTTATTGAAAGAAAACTACATGAGTAGTTGAATGTTGCACGTTCAATATTCCCGATTTCGCACGGGTTAATAATTATAAGTACTGTAGTCGTACTCTGTACTACTCGAAACTATACTTCATGAAAATTCAGCCGTGGTGAGAAATTATCGTTCTGTACTACTTTATTTCCCTGCAAACAGTACTACTTGTTGCCTTGGGAAAAGTCTAACTCACTGCCGGCGACTTATTGACTGCCAGGCTAGTGATTAGTCTGTAAGTGGAAGTCCGTCGCCGGATGCAAGTGTCTGCAAGTGAAACTGCAAGTGTCTCCGGCCGATTTTCGCGGCTTTTTATAGGGCTCCTGAGCGTCGAAAATTCTTGTCGTCAAGCGCGTAAAAGAAGAGGAGGGATAAAACCCTATCCTATCAGGAGTACAAATTGAAAATGCGGGATTTTTTTCTATTTTTGAACGTTTATTCTGAAAAAATGGTAACAAATGAATTATTCAAAGTATTGTCCATCGCTAGCCACAACTTTTTCCCATCTTTCTGGCAATTTACGGATACCGTCGCGAAAAAATTCGGCCGGCTTGGCTGCTATCCAGTCATCGACCCATTTTTGGGCTTCTTCGTAAGAATGGAAGCGCTGGTCAGCTAGGCCATGTGTCATCGATCGGAAAAGGTGGTAATCGGAAGGAGCAATATCTGGGCTATACGGCGGGTGGGGTAAGACTTCCCATTTCAGCGTTTGTAGGTATGTTTTGACCGGCGCTGCAACATGTGGCCGAGCGTTGTCATGTTGCAAAATTACTTTGTCGTGTCTTTGCTCGTATTGTGGCCGTTTTTCTTTGAGTGCGCGGCTCAAACGCATCAATTGAGTTCGGTATAGTGCTCCTGTGATGGTTTCGTTCGATTTCAATAGCTCATAATACACCACACCCAGCTGGTCCCACCAAATACAGAGCATGAGCTTGGCGCCGTGAATATTTGGTTTGGCCGTCGATGATGATGCATGGCCGGGGTAACCATATGATTTTTTGCGCTTCGGGTTATCGTAATGGATCCACTTTTCATCACCAGTGACAATGCGATGCAAAAAACCCTTCCGTTTTTGCCGTTCGAGCAGCAGTTCGCATGCAAAAAAAACGGCGCTCGACGTCTCTCGGCTTCAGCTCATACGGCACCCAATGTCCTTGCTTTTGGATCATTCCGAGGGCTTTTATACGATGGGAAATGGCTTGTTGTGTCACTCCCAATGAATCTGCGAGCTCTTGTTGAGTTTGACACGAGTCTTCATTGAGTATTGCCTCCAATTCAGCATTCTCAAACTTTTTCACTTGGCCCGGCCGCTCTTTGTCCTCAACGTCAAAATCACCACTTCTAAACCGCACAAACCATCTCTCGCACGTTGAAACCGATGGAACATGACTCGGATAAGCCTCGGAGACCAATCGATGTGCTTCAGCAGCACTTTTCTTCAAATTAAAGAAGTAAATTAAAACTTCCCGCAAATGCTGTTTTGTTGGCACGAAACTCGACATATTGAGAGCTCAAAAAAACTATGAATTTGACACTGCGACAAATTGACACATACTGAAAATTAAAGCTATAAGACGTAGCTTTGACATGAACATAGTCACAGTACTGCCTGATGCGTATAGCGTTAGTAACGCCATCTGTTATCAAACCCGCATTTTCAATTTGTACCCCTGATAATTATAAGAATTTCCCCGTGGTGTATCCCGACCATACACGTATTCATTCCCCTTACTCCGCAGAGTACCTTCTCAACATGCAGAGCCATAGATCTATGCAAGTGCATCGGTATGGCGCGCTCTGATTTGTCCGCGCGATGTGATACACAGAGGACCACGCGGTTAGGTGAGGGAACGCGTTCGAGGCGTTTTTCCCCTGAAAATGAGGCGATTTTTACCACCCCGCTTTTAGGCCTACTTTCGATAGAGTTTCCTAGTCTAGGTAATATCCTTATGCTCGCTTCTATGTGGATGTGTCTATGGTAATGGCTTAGTTTTTCAGCGTTTGTACGGAACTTATTAAATCCTTCACATGAAACCACTAGTAATAATTTTGTTACAGATTCTGTAGTTAACTTCGACGTATGCAACCTGATTTCTGCGTTAATCTCTTATTAGTATAAATGGTTTTGTTGAGTTATGGCTTATTCCAAGCATCATTGGTTATTCGTTAAATTAGTGATTACTCTACTTATAGCTAATAAGTTTTCTTAGATAATTTGTTAGTTAGACGTAAGACTTCTTATAGTTAATAAGTTTTCTTAAATAATTTGCTAGTTAGACGATTATTCTCGTGCTATAGAAACGAGAGCGAGAGAGAGAGAAGGATTTTATTTGAGAGCGACTCGTCTAACTTGGTTACTCGTACATTTTGTTCGTATGCAAGTCGGCTAGATCGCCGTTCAGCCCTAGCGATAAGGCGTTTGTCGTGGCGTGGAGAGTCGGCCAGCCTCGCTTTCCTGCAGAGGAAGCTTTATTGAAACGCGATACCGTTTTCTCTCTTTCTCGTTTCGTCTTACTTTTGGTATTCCGCTGTAAAATAATCTTAACATTTCATTTTATCCTATATATATATGTGTAACATATTCCATATATATAATTTGCTGGTAAAACAAGTATTTTTATACATGGAAACGAGAGAGAGCCAGAGAGTACTTTTCCTGAGAGCGACTCGCCCGACGCCGTACGCAAGTCAGCGAGATCGTTGTTCAGACCTCGCGCAAGGCGTTTATCGTTGCGTGGAGAGTCGGCCAGTCTCGCTTTCCTGCAGCAGAAGCTTCGTTGCAACTCAATTTTAGTCTCATCTCTTTCTCGTTTTTCTGTCTATTTTTCGCTATTTTACCATAAATTAATCCTAATATTTCCTTTATCCTTTCTATATAGGCATAACATGTTCTATATATTTATGATGGTATTTTTACTATAAATTCCAATATTTTACGAGAGACTTATTAATATAATCTCAAGAGAAAAAGGAAATTAATCCTGATATACTGATCTTTCTTCTATTACCCGACTATACCTGGTAAACTCATTAATTTAATGTGGGTTGTACTCGTTCTCGAGTGACAGTCCTGGGTAGTTTCCATATGAAAGCATAATTGTTCTTTTTGCTGCTGATATTTTACCTACAGTATTCGTGTGAACATTTTAACAGTCATAACTCTTTCGTTTAAATCAACGGTTCCTCCACTTTTGTTAATTGTTTCGCTTAGTTAATAGTTGTTCGTGATTTCATCATCTTTGTAAAGAGAGAGAGAGAGAGAGAGAGAGAGAGAGAGAGAGAGAGAAGACTTCAGGCAAGAGCGAGAAGAAAGGTTGCAGTCGCTTGGTCACGTGATAGCGTTCCCTCCAACCGCTCCCTTATGACCAACGACGCCCCGACGGCGACTAGCCGATCCCCTGGTCTAGGATTGAGGGTAAGGCCGCACTGAACCATAGATCCATAAATGGCAGTCGATAACCGGGTCTACGCAGTAGATCCCATGGTTTGAAAGTTTGCCTTTTGACCGGGAGCGCCGAAAAATTCCATCTTTACAAGATTAATTCTTCCCGGGAGACGGTCGGTAGGGCCGCATCTTCACCCTGTTCCGATCTTTGTCGCTAAAATCGTTCTCCTCTCCTCTTAAGAAGTTCGAGAATGAAGGAAAAATTTGAGAAGTTACTTTTACTGTGGCGAAACTAAAGCAGAAGAACTTTAACGTAATCGAAATGAAAAAGATAAACGCGATGTTACGTCAGGACGTAACACCTCCCCCCTTAAAACGATTATTAGGAGAAGCCTAATAATCGAATCCGAGGGTGAAGCTAACAATTTTCCAATTATGTTTGTCGTACTATTCTTTTTCTTTTAACGACTTGTCTCTTGCGAGATTTTGGAATCTGTATGTGGTACTAGCTTTTGGTTTGTACCATGACGAATTCGTTCAACACAAACAAAACGTTACTTTTAATAGAGAAAGGATATTTGATTGGCAACGGTTTGGCCACATTGCTATTATTGCTTTGGTTGAATATTGTTCTACGTTACGTGTATGTATATGTGCCATTATATTTCTTCGGATTTGTCCGTACGATGCTTAGTAGGAATATTATATGGTCCTAATTTTTAACTTAATTATTTCGTTTCTTCATATTTCCTGACAATAGGTGTTATGTTATTGTACTTATATATGCGTCCCTTTATTTATGTGCGTTTGTATTTCTCTCTTTTCCTTTTCTACTATTTTCTTCGCTTGTTTACTTTGTTTATTCGCTTCTTGATTTTACTGTTGTATTTTCTTTTCTTTGAAATGTTTAACCCCCTTTTTTTTCTTGGAACCGTACAATAAGCTAAGTGAATTCTTTTTTTACATGTTACTTATGATTAAATAACGGTGAACAATGAACGTGACTTCCTGGTTACAGTGTATGGGTTCTTAATTCTACTTCTTCGTATAATTCGTAATCTTTATCCAAATATTTGCTTCGTTGGAGTATTTGCTCTTTCTCTCCTTTTTTTTTGTAACTCAAATATTATGTATGTCTAATGACACGGTTAAAATATCCTTTTTGTCCTTTTCTTATACCACACATCGGAGTGGTTAACTTGATTTGAATAATAGCAACTGACGTGTGTAAGAATATGTAGGTATGAATTTTCTCATACCGACTTGGTGTTGATTCAATAGCTCGTGGACGTTGGTTTCGGAAGTTCGTGAAATTCTTGGAGTTCTTGAAGTTCTTAGCCCTTTTGAAGTTCTTGACGTTCTAAGCGTTTTGAAGTTGTTGGCGTTCTAAGCGTTTTGAAGTTCTTGATGTTCTAAGCGTTTTGAAGTTCTTGATGTTCTAAGCGTTTTGAAGTTCTTGATGTTCTAAGCGTTTTGAAGTTCTTGGCGTTCGTGAAGTTTCTTTAGAGTTGTTGGTGTTCGTGAAGTTCTAAAAATTTTTGTCCATATAATGCTGGACGTTTGTGTGGATTCTCGTATTGTCTCGCGTTCATGATGGTTGGCTCCATAAGATTTGGTATAAGGATTCAACGATCGTCTAGTATAAAACGAATGCTTCCTTTTACTCTGAGGAGGTGTAAATGTTTGGTTGAGATATCCAGGGCAGTACGGTGGCCCTCGGAATGAGTGACTTGTAAACTCTTGTGTCTGTGAAACATAATGTGCATTACTAATATGCGATATCATAGTGTGATTAACGATTATTATTATTATTGTTTTTTTTTCTTTGCTTTTTTAATATTATTTTATTTTATTTTAAATATAACAGGTAGATATATGTTATATTATATGATATAAAGGGTGGTTAAATTGTAAGGGCCGATGTTGAATGTGAACCACACCTAAGCGTCAAGTTTTTTTCTGCATTTCATTTGACATTTCTCAATTTCAGACTAACTCAATTTGAACCACGGAAAGATACACAATGGAGCAACGCGTTAAAGTTATTCAGGCTTATTATGAAAATGGGCGTTCAAATCGAAATGCATATCGTGCACTTTGTGATTTTTTCGGTCAATTTAATCGTCCAAATGTGCGTACAATCGGAAAAATCGTGCAAACATTTCAGCAAACCGGGTCTGTAGGAGATATTGGAAACACCAGTGCATGCTCGTACAGCTCGTACTGCAGAAAATATTGCTGCTGTTCGCGATAGTGTGGCTGAAGAGCCGTCCACCTCAACTCGTCGTCGTGCCCAACAATTGCACCTCTCACGCTCGTCGTTGATGAACATTATGCATAAAGACTTGCATTTACACGCTTATAAGGTGCAATTGACTCAAGAACTAAAGCCTCTTGACCATTCCAAACGTCGTCAATGGTCAGAATGGTGGCAAGAAATGGCAACAGTGGATGATCAATTTTCGAAGAAAATCATCTTCAGTGATGAGGCACATTTTCACGTCAGTGGATTCGTCAATAAGCAGAATTGCCGCAATTGGGCGAATCATAATCCAAGAGTGATTGTCGAAAAACCAATGCACCCACAAAGAGTGACTGTTTGGTGCGGTTTATGGGCTGGCGGCATCATCGGGCCGTATTTTTTCCAAAATGAGGCCGGTCAGGCAGTTACTGTGAATGGTGTTCGCTATCGTGAGATGATAACGAACTTTTTATGGCCCGAATTGGAAGATATGGATGTGGGCGATATGTGGTTTCAACAGGACGGTGCCACTTGCCACACAGCTAACGAAACAATGGCTCTTTTGCGCGACAAATTCAATGGCCGTGTTAT
This sequence comes from Cylloceria caligata, assembly GCA_963942595.1. Lineage (NCBI taxonomy): Eukaryota > Metazoa > Arthropoda > Insecta > Hymenoptera > Ichneumonidae > Cylloceria > Cylloceria caligata. The sequence continues at coordinate 27,402,382 of OZ012710.1, forward strand.
CTCACGTGGTGGCGATGTCAATTGGTCGCCAAGATCATGTGATTTGACACCGTTGGACTTCTTTCTTTGGGCTTATTTGAAAGAAAAGGTGTACGTCGATAAGCCAGCAACAATTCAAGAGCTAAAGGATGAGATAATTCGGCACATTAACGGCATAGAACCTCAATTATGCCTAAGCGTCATCGAAAATTTGGACCATCGGATGGAGGTGTGCCGCCGAGGTCGCGGCGGCCATTTGGCCGATATTTTGTTCCATACATAATTGAACCATACCATATTATCATAATGAAAAGAATTGACAATAATTTCCTAAATAATTTGTGTTTCATTTAAAATAAACATCGGCCCTTAAAATTTAACCACCCTTTATATATATATATATATATATATATATTTCCTTTTCCTTTTTATTATTATTCTGAGAGAAAAAATGCAACACCTTTTTTTTTTTTTTTAGAGTGCGAACAGGCACAAATGGAATAATTCTGTGTATTATGAATCAAAAAATATATGTAAGGGTATGGTTATATATTTTTAGCTCAAAATAGATTTACTTACGCGAATATTTGGTGTTGGGAGAAGTTTCCTTGCATTATTCCTTTGCTTATACATTTTTTCATATTTACCATTTGTGTAGCGAAAGTGGTACCAGTGTCCCATTATGGCGTTTTTGAATAGTCACACGACTTGTTGATAAGAGAGTGAATATCGTCGGTGGAGGCTTGTGGCTGGTGGCGTAATGTAGAGTCGCTTTCCAACAAGTAATCCACCAAGTTTTGGATCGTAATCTGTTCGGTACTACGGGGAGCTTCGGGAATAGGAAGGGGAGGTATTGGAGACACAGCGGTGGGACTAGTGACTGGTCTTCCTAAATTAGAAAATGTGGGTATCTTGGTCCTGCTTCTAGTGACAGGGCCGGGAATCATACTTTGAAATTTGACAATTTATGCTTGACTGAAAGATAATTAATTAACCGAACCTGAGTTGATTTTAATTAACCTACACAATTACGGTTCTAACTATTTATTGTCGTTATCGATATACTTCTTAGGTTTTCTCTTTGTTTACGTTATCCTATTCGGAGTCGAGCACGATGCACTGTATCTCCGAGTTGCATTCGTCGCATGTTTCTCTATTTTTGCTGCATTTGTAACAATTATTTGCGTGGAGACAGGGGAGAAACGTCACGTTTATAGGTTGGTGATGGCAGGTTTGACATGACGGAAAGGCGGCATCTTCCTCGTGGGAGGGTGTCAGTGATGGTCTGGATAGGTCTAATGACTCCGCCCAAGGGGTAGGAGGTCGGAAATTGCGACGCTGTGAAGTAATTAGTGTTTCGTCTGACTCGTCTTTGTCCGTTGTGTTGGAATGTCGGTTCGCATGATTATCTTGGTTAGCAGGCGATGGAGGGGGAGTGGGAGGTCTGTGAAGTAATGATGTAATTGAGTCGGTAAGACTGGTGGACAAAGAGGAACATGGGAACGTATTCGTAGTCATACTCAGGAATCGACAAACTGGATTTAGCAAGACGTGTAAGTGCAAGGGGTTTGGACCCGTTCCCCAACGCTTTATTTTTATTCCGCAATAAAAACAAGTTACTCTGTTCTTGTTCCCAGAATAAAAGAATCCAGCATCTACTAATGTTACTGGTTTTATCGGTAGCGTCTCAGGCCAGGAAATGAAGCTTTCCATGCGGTTTGTATAGTTTTCGTAGGTGGGGTACAAAGGCTGTAGGCCGTCGTCCCTGGAACATGCCCATTCTAGACAGTCGAGGGTGGCTCGAAGCCTTTCCAATAGTCTGGCGACAAATTTCTGATCGCAGGTAGGGGGACTCTCGTACAGTTCTGTCTGAAAGGCGGGGATTAGCGAGGAGAAAGGATGGCGCCGAGGTGTTTGACCGGGTGTTCGGCTTCCTATACTCATTATTATGTAACGACAATGAGTGCCCCGTATAGCATGCTTTTCCCAAGGGTCGTCATAAATTTCGCAGTTGTCTAATGATACTCCACAATGAAAACACCTGATTTTAGTCTGGTGACCCGTGAAAAAGAATCCGGCTGCTGCTAATACTGCAATATTAATTTCACAATTTCCAGGCCAGTAAGTGAAGCTGTCTACCCGTTTAACATAATCTTCGAATGCGGGATACATGGGAGTCAAATCGCTCTTTTTTGGAGGCATATCCTCGTGGCAATCAGGGGTCGCGTTTACTCTTACTTCTACTCTGCAATCGTGGCGTTCTTTTTCACGAGAAAGGGGTACATCTAGTGGATCGGCCCCGATGGGAACGTTCCCACAGGGTATGCCGCGGACAAAACGGCATTGTTCTTGCCACCTATGGTGGTCATGCATTGGTATATCACCAACTTCCTATTTTTTAATAGTAACTCTGCAATCAAAACAACTGACCTCGTCGTCCTGACCGGTGTAATAAAATCCTGCAGCGGCAAGTTGCCGCGGGTCTAGAAAATTTACTGGCCAACTACGGTAACTGTCGAGACGCACTTGTTTGTATGAGTACATACCGCGTGGGTCCTTTGATGACATGCTTATTGATAATCCGCACACTTTTATAGTTAATTTTTTTAAGATGCAGGTATAAATGGTAGTGTATTTATCTAGTTATGTTAATAAAAATATTTATGCGTATATTTACTGGTATATGTTAATGTTCTTAAATATGGTTATTATAGCATACTCTTTATATTTGGTTGTACTCTCTCTCTCCTTTGAAGTCTAAAACTGATCGGGGTGCACTAAGATATACAGTAGCGGACAAAAGTTTAAGACGGAGAGGAAAAAAAAGTAATCGTTGATTTCTTTATGAAAAGAATTGACTCAGTGGATTTTTTTTTGTATTAGCTAATTAATCATTAATTCATATATTTATTACATAAATTCAATTTTGCGCGTAACAACATTAGATACAATAAACAAAGAAAACATAAATTTGTTTGATATCTTCGGGGACAAAAGTTTAAGACTATACGTAAAAAAATATTTTTTGATAGAAAATATACAGATATTTTCCTCCCTTCAATACTTTGTCCACAGTCCATTATTTTTTATCACATCAGCACATCTTTGAGGCATTGAATCAATTAATTTTTTGCAGTCGTCCACAGTTGTTTCATTCTACGTTTTTTCAACCAAAGAGTACAAATCGTCAAAATTTTTTGGTTTATTTCTTTGAACCCTTCTTTTTATGGTACACCATAAGTTTTCAATTGGATTTAAATCCGGCGACTGCGACGGCCACGGTAATAAAGTGATTTTTTCATCTTGAAAAAAACTTTTCACTACCCGAGCCGTATGCTTTGGGTCATTATCTTGTTGATAAATAAAATTATCACCCATATTTTCGTAGGCATACGGTAACATAGTATTTTTCAATATATCCAAGTATTGGAAACGGTCCATGATTCCATTAATTCGGCGTATTGGTCCAGGACCATTGCGAGAATAACATGCCCACACCATTACGTTTCCACCTCCATGCTTAACTGTCGGTAAAACACATCGAGGATTTAAATCTTCGCCAATTCGACGTCTTACATACAGTATCCCGTCAGAACAAATTCGGTTGAATTTGGATTTCGGTTGAATTTGGATTCGTCCGATAGCAAAATAGCACATTTTGCCAATCCTCACTTTTCCAATGCCGATGAGCCTTAGCAAATTGCAGTCGTAATTTTTTATTCTTTTTACTGAGCATCGGCTTCTTCCGTGGCTTTCGTGCTTTCAAATTGAATTCGTCTAATCGTTTTCGGACAGTTCTTACACTAATTTGTGCATTATTATTACTGGATATTTCATCTCTGATATCGACTGCTGAACGAAAACGATCTCTCTCGCTTAATCGATGAATCCGACGATCCAGCGTTGGCGTGGTTTTCCGCGGTCTACCGTTTTTTGGTCGATCAAAATAGTCCCTAGTCTTCACAAACTTGTACCACGCTTGCTTACAAGAAATTTCTGATCGATTCATTTGAGTTGCAATTGAAGAAAATGTCGCATTTTGCTTCCGTAGAGACACGATTAGTTTTCGTTCAGTTGATGACAAATTACGGGCTTTACCCATATTCTTTTCGTACGTAATTAAACTTAAGACACTGGATGATACACCACAAACTATTTACAGTATTAATATATCAAATTATTGCGTGGATCTACTACGGGTATCTTGTTCGACAGATCGTCTTAAACTAATATCCGCTGTTTACAGATGGTTGGAAGAAAAAAAAATTGTATAATCTATATTGTTTACATTTAACGACCGAGACTTCTACATTGTGAAGGTCAAACGTACACATGTATTGTAAAAAAACAACAAGCCGAAAGAAACGATAGTACTTGTATGACAGATCTATGAACCAAATTGTAATTCATCGTCTTAAACTTTTGTCCGCTACTGTATATATTACTTTTTTCAAGAGGTTTTATTTAATACCTTTGTCTTTGAATGCGTTTCCTGGTATCTCGTTTGCATTGGCGTATTGGTAACTATGTTTGCCTTGTTTTGAAACCTTTAAGAAAAATTCCTATTCACTTAAACTTGAACCTATTGATCATTGTTATTATTATTATTGCTATTACTATTATTACCATTATTATTGTTACTATTATTATTACTACTCTGATTATATGTATGTATTATTTCTTTCCATAATTAATATGTTTATTTATTAGATAGAGGGTTATTTGATTAACATGTTATACCACGGTATTTGGTGGACGACTTGGCACTGTTTTCTGCCAAAATTGTCTCCTAGTATTGAAATATCGTTAATAAAAATAAATAAGGATTGCTATTAGGGCTTATTGTAGTTTTATATTTACTCCCGTATGATATATATATATATATATGGTTTTATTTTTATTTTTATTTTCTGATTTTTTTATTCGTATATATCAATTTCATTATGTAAATTCTATGATTACTATTACATGATATCCAAAAAGAAAGTGCCGCATGAATGCGTACCATTTAAACATCGTATATTTTTATGCAAAATGTTTCTGGAAAAATTATTTCGAAAATGTTAGTATGCAATTCGCGATTTTTTTAATCGATTTGAATGTATAATAATGTTTCTGTTTGGGACTTTAATACGTACGTTACCGTTCGTTAATATAGTCCTTATTTCGTGCGGACCGGTGTAGTGGTCACCGAGTTTTCCTGGTTTTGGTCCTTCAAGCAAAAATACTGATTCACCCACTTTAAATGCTACAGGATTAATTTTCTTGTCTTGATATATTTTGGAATTTTCTTTAGCCTTTATCAAATTTTGCCGTCCCAAACCCTGTATTTCGTGGATTTGCGTGACCAGTTGCGTTAGGTATTCGTCGTACGTGGCGAGTTTTTCCATCTCGGCACGGGGCGTACTAGAAGGGGTACGAGCTATCTTGCCAAAAACCATTTCGTATGGAGTATGCTTAGTACCTTCGTGTACATTCGTGTTGTAATTGTAAATAGCCATTTCAACCCATTCATCCCAATTATTTTGTTTAGTGGTGAATTGTTTAAGATATTCACGAAGAGCATGATGCGATCTTTCCAATTATCCATTGGATTGAGGGTGAAATGCTGTGGTTCTAACTTTACGTATTTTGAACAATTTCGCAATTTGTTTTAAGAAGTTACTCAAAAAATTACTACCTTGGTCAGTGAGTACCACTTTGGGTGAGCCGAAATAACAAATGAATCGTTTGACAAATGCTTCTGTTATCGTTACTGCTTTTGCGTTAGGTAAAGGGATTGCTACTGAATATTTTGTTAATTGATCTTGAATTGTAAGTATGTATTCATTTTCTTGCTTAGTTTTTGGCAGAGGGCCTACTATGTCCATTGCAATTTTATCGAAAGCTATTGCTGGAGTATCTGTTATGATCATAGGTTGTTTAGTTTTTACGCGGACTAATTTCTTTAATTGACATTGTAAACACCGTTGAATATACAATTGGACGTCGGTTTTTAAATTTTTCCAATAATACAAATGACGAATTCGATTATATGTTTTACTGACACCTCTGTGTCCGCCTATGGTTGACGAATGCATTTCTTCAATAATCTCATTTTGTCTTTCCACTGAGGGTTGTCTAACTAACCCGTGACAAATAATGATTTTAACGTCGCTTTGTGCGAATATTAATCGAATTTGAGTCATAATATTTTCCGATGGCACATTTAACATAAAACTTGATTTTGCAATGCTAACGGTTTGCAATGATAACTTGTCAATTAAATAACGAGCACTTTTTAAAGCTTCTATCAGGAGTACAAATTGAAAATGCGGGATTTTTTTCTATTTTTGAACGTTTATTCTGAAAAAATGGTAACAAATGAATTATTCAAAGTATTGTCCATCGCTAGCCACAACTTTTTCCCATCTTTCTGGCAATTTACGGATACCGTCGCGAAAAAATTCGGCCGGCTTGGCTGCTATCCAGTCATCGACCCATTTTTGGGCTTCTTCGTAAGAATGGAAGCGCTGGTCAGCTAGGCCATGTGTCATCGATCGGAAAAGGTGGTAATCGGAAGGAGCAATATCTGGGCTATACGGCGGGTGGGGTAAGACTTCCCATTTCAGCGTTTGTAGGTATGTTTTGACCGGCGCTGCAACATGTGGCCGAGCGTTGTCATGTTGCAAAATTACTTTGTCGTGTCTTTGCTCGTATTGTGGCCGTTTTTCTTTGAGTGCGCGGCTCAAACGCATCAATTGAGTTCGGTATAGTGCTCCTGTGATGGTTTCGTTCGATTTCAATAGCTCATAATACACCACACCCAGCTGGTCCCACCAAATACAGAGCATGAGCTTGGCGCCGTGAATATTTGGTTTGGCCGTCGATGATGATGCATGGCCGGGGTAACCATATGATTTTTTGCGCTTCGGGTTATCGTAATGGATCCACTTTTCATCACCAGTGACAATGCGATGCAAAAAACCCTTCCGTTTTTGCCGTTCGAGCAGCAGTTCGCATGCAAAAAAAACGGCGCTCGACGTCTCTCGGCTTCAGCTCATACGGCACCCAATGTCCTTGCTTTTGGATCATTCCGAGGGCTTTTATACGATGGGAAATGGCTTGTTGTGTCACTCCCAATGAATCTGCGAGCTCTTGTTGAGTTTGACACGAGTCTTCATTGAGTATTGCCTCCAATTCAGCATTCTCAAACTTTTTCACTTGGCCCGGCCGCTCTTTGTCCTCAACGTCAAAATCACCACTTCTAAACCGCACAAACCATCTCTCGCACGTTGAAACCGATGGAACATGACTCGGATAAGCCTCGGAGACCAATCGATGTGCTTCAGCAGCACTTTTCTTCAAATTAAAGAAGTAAATTAAAACTTCCCGCAAATGCTGTTTTGTTGGCACGAAACTCGACATATTGAGAGCTCAAAAAAACTATGAATTTGACACTGCGACAAATTGACACATACTGAAAATTAAAGCTATAAGACGTAGCTTTGACATGAACATAGTCACAGTACTGCCTGATGCGTATAGCGTTAGTAACGCCATCTGTTATCAAACCCGCATTTTCAATTTGTACCCCTGATACTATATTTTCCAAAATTAATGTGGGACCTTCTCCAGAATTATTTGTGATAGGCAGAGCTATATTGAATCTGTGAGCTCGTTTCATAATAGATTGAGCCTTCTTTAATTCTAGATTCTTTAAGTGTGGAAAATTGTCGTTATCTCGTAATGCAATAGCTCCACTGTCTATCGGTGCACAGTCGGTGGAAACAAAATAAACTAAATTATCTTTTCGAGTGTGAAATAAATGTCGTGACTGTTTGACGTTGGAAGCAATAATCCTGCCCTTCGTGGTTTTATGTAGGATGGTGGCGGGCAATATAAGTGAATTCTCGGGTTCTACATCGGACATGTTGTCGCTTAGGGGTTCTGTTTCGCTACCTTTAAAGAGTTCACGTGCATGTTTTCCCTACACTGTTCTATCTGAGTTTTCTCGAGGGTTATGGTCCTTGAGTTCGCTTTCATCGCTAGATTCGTTGTTCTTAAGAGGCACATGGTTGTGGGATAGGACCGGTAACGGCACATGTGTTTGGCTACTTGGTCGATCTGAAGAAGTGTCGGATGGCAGAGGAAAGTTCTCGACACTGTAAAAAGAGCCGTACAAAGTTTATTCTTTAAAATTTCGAATGACTGTTGTTGTTCGGGTCCCCAATCAAATATATTTTCTTTGCGTAATAAAGTCGTGAGGGGTTTTGATATCTTGGCGTATCCCTCTATGAACCGCCTATAATAACCTGTTAATCCCAGAAATTGTCGAATATTATTAACATTTTTAAGTACGGGGTATTCACGTACAGCTTCTAATTTCTTAAGATCGGGCCGAACTCCATTATTCCCAATTATATGTCCTAAATACGCGACTTCTCTTTTTAAAAGTTCGCATTTATCTGGTTGTAATTTTAAATTTGCTACTTCTAATCGTTTAATTAATTCGCGATATATATTCTCGTGTTCTTCGAGATTGTAGGCATAAATGACAATATCGTCCAAATAAACAAATAGTCCTTTCCCGAGGAGCCCACTTAGTGTGAGGTCCATTGCTCTTTGAAACGTCGGAGGGGCGTTCCGAAGGCCGAACGGCTTTCTAACGAATTCGAAATGGCCACGTGGCGTAGTAAATGCGGTCTTATAACGATCTTCTGGAGAGACTTCTATCTGATGGAATCCTGATGCTAAATCGAATACAGAAAAGTATTGTGCACCGCCTAATTGATCTAATATATCGTTGATATTGGGAATGGGGTACGCGTCGGCGATAGTTTTTTCATTCAGCGATCGGTAATCGAACACGACTCTCCATTTTTTATTACCCTGAGAGTCGGCTTTCTTGGAAACGACCCAGACAGGACAATTGTATGGCGAGGTAGAGGGTATTATTACTCCTTTACCGAGCATATCTTCTATTTACTTGCCTATTTCTTCTTTAGTACCATCTGGCCATCTGTATCCTCGAGTATTTATAGGAAGATCATCGGTAGTAGGAATGCGATATTGCAATATAGTGGTGCATGTCAACGAATCTCCTGGGATTTGGTATAAATGTGCGCTTTCCTTTAAAAGCGTCTCGATACTTGCTTTTTCTTCTTCGTTCAATTCAGCGAGTCTTAATAATTCCTTAATTTGATTATAGCGGTCGATCATTACCGATTCTGATATTACGTAACATGAATTTTCGCGAATGAAAAGTTGATTTTCACGAGTGATATTAGCTATACTGAGTTTTTGTGTTAACGAAACGTTCATGAATTTATACGTTTTCGGACTATATTTCTCGCTTCTCAAACGTGTATCTTTGTCTTTAATATTTTCTATAATATTTTCCTTTTTTGACGGTTCAAGTGTACAAATTGTTCGTAAATTCTTCGGGTTTTCATAATGTTCAAAATTGACAGTTTGATCGCAATGGTTTACAAACACGAAAGGTTCAACAGGTTTCTGGCAAAGTACTTCTTTATTTTCCATCGTTATTTCTTCTTTTATTGACTCTGATGCTTTGGTAAAATCTGAATAATTGACTTTTACTGATTCAATTGTTTCAATGTTTCTATTCTCTCGGAGTATTTGTTCTTTGGTTGACTTTCTAAATTCCTCATTGTAATTATTAATATCATCAAAGGGTTCTGTCCTTTCCATCGGCACAGATATCCCTATAAAATCTGGATCGAGTTTTCGCATATCTCCAACAAGTTCTGTCCGTTCAGTCAGCAAGGTTAAGTCTGTGAAGCTCGAACAACCCGCATAATTAACACAATTAGACTCGGTATCTCTTGCCGATATTTTAGTTTTTATTGGATTTGAATTAACGACGTTTTCTTCGTGAGAAGATTCTGTCCTTTCCATAGGCACAGATTTTCCCGAACAATTTGAGCTGAGCTCCCTTAATTCTCCAACGACCGCTGCCCGTTTCGACGGCACAGACACCCCTGTGGAGCCAAAGCAAGACTCCTCATTGACACAGTAAATTTTCGTCTCTATCGAATTCGGATAGACAACGTTCTTTTCGTTTTCACAACTTAATTCGGTGTCTCTGTTTGTTGGAGAATCAGCTGGCGCACGGCGATCGATAATCGTCGTGCGCCTACCTGTAGCGCTGCTTTACTACGCGGTGGTCGGTTGAGGCGGAGATAGCCGAAGCATGGGCTTCGCGAAGCCGAGGATGTGCCTCGTAGGCACGCCGCGTCGAGCGAGAGGATGTCTCTCTCGCTTGACTTCGGTTTCGCTCACCGGCTATCTCTCTCAACTGACTCCAGCGCCCAACGAAACTTTCGTACTCGCAGCCATCTTGAGATTTTCGGCACTTTTTGCGACACACACCGGCATGGACAGCACGCGCATCTTTGGACTCTCGGACCTTTCATCTACTTCTACATCGGCATCACTCAACTTCACTCAACTTCACTCAACAGGACTCATTGCTCAAGGTAAGAGTGCACTGGCACAATTGCATAATTCAATACCAGTGCGGAGGAAATATGGTACATCAGCATTTGGTCTCACACTTGGCGTGCGTTGTGGCACATGCTGCACCACGTTTTGCATCACTTCTGTTGCCGGGTAATTAATACAATTATGCCGGTGTTCATATTCACTGTGCTTTCCTCCTCGACATCTGCTGGGAGAGCACAGTGACTATGCTTGCTCATTTGTACAGTCTTAATATCTGTTTGCATTAGGCTACGCAGTGCTGACTGTGTGGCTGGGTTCACTCAGACGAGCCCCTTATAACATTTATTGAGAGTGCTCTCAGTATTAATTCGCTGCAACTACTCAGCAATACAGTGCTGAGTAGTTGCAGTGAATTACACACAAATTTTTGCACCTCATGGCATCGGCGTGTCGTGCTGCGTAGCTGTTACTACGTTGCACGCACCGCTGGCTCAAGCTCAATCATATTCAGCACACAAGTAATAGAATTGTGTGCTGCTCAAATAATATCCTAAACTCAACTTGTTTATTGATTTTATAATTTATACCTTTTTCTAAATTTATATTTTGAGATGATTTTCTAAATGAAATTGTTTGGTGTTCATTCTTAATTATAGTATCCACACATTTTGTGTTTAAATTGTTTGTATTTCAATAATACCAGGAAGGTAGAAATAAACCACTTCCTCACCATAACAGCTATGTGTCTGGTTTTATTTTCCTCATGCTCGAAGTGAGTACTCATCCTTTTCCAATATATTCGCAGATCGTTCAAGGCATCAACATCAGTTTTAGTTGAATTTCTCAACATTTTGGTCCTTCGAGCCGGATACTCGACTCGAGCAAAGAGAGAACCAGGGTTCTCTACCTTCCGCTCTCACCTCTACACATTCTTCGGCTCATCTTGGGATAGGACTCTGCGTAGCCTGTCGCAGGATCCTCATCAACTCATCCTGGTACTCGTCAGCCAAGCAGCTTGGTAAAGTAGCGCTTTGCGAAGTATCTTCGTTCTTTTGTATCATTCCTGTGTTACACTATCATCCTTGCGCACCATGTCTAAGCGCAATCTACCAAACAACGGGACCTTAACGACAAATGTTCATTGCAAGTGTCAGATGGAACGGCACCGGGCACCATCACCAAACGAACGAGTACCACCAGCTAACCTCGTCGGAGGACAATCCGATAGCTCAACGAGCTCTAGCACTCGCAGCGGAGCCCTCCAGCCTAGCTCTGCAGTATAACCGCTACACGTGATCGACTCGTCGCAGTACTACATTTACATCTTGGGGTAAAGTACATCTCTGCGGAGAATCTTCGTTTCTATCTATCACTTTCTCTACTGGTTCCGTGTGCAACAGGACTAACAATGTCTGAGGGAACTCCGAAAGACTCTGGGGTGGCACCTGGAGTTCTGGACGAGAAAATGACATTGGTGGTTCCTGGGGCCGGCGTCATTCCGAGGAAGACCCGATCACCGTTTCGACTGACAACCGAGATGGTGCTAAAGGTCCAATCGCAGCGGCGCCGGAGTGCTCATTTGCACACGGTCATTGCTCTGCTTCACGAGGGCGCAGACTCCCTCTTGCACTCAATTGTAAGATCATAGCACGGAAAACCATGGAGAGGTTGTGCTATAACTGCCTCGGTCGACACAACGCATCGGCTTGCCGATCTACCTGGACGCGCAAGGAGTGTGCAGGGCGGCATCACACCATGCTGCATCCAGCAGCGCCCCCTGCAACGACTTCCAACGCACAACCAACACATTCTCAGACGTCGACGCACCAGGATGTTGCCGCGGTCGTCCTTTCATCGGCACAGCTCACATGGAACATGCACAACCTTATTAGCAACTGCACTCACACATTTACACATCGGCATTGACTCACTAGGCACGACTTCACGTCGATCCTGGATCGGAATTGACAATTATTACGGAAGAGCTCGTCCGTAAACTCAATATCACACGTAAGCACTCATCAATTTCGATCACAGAGATCGGTGGTAGTCACTCAATGCAGACACGTGGTTCGGTTCAACTCACAATGTGCTCCACACACACCAAGGGGAAAGTCACGGTATTGGCTCACATTCTCAACACGATTATTACTTATTTGCCATCATTTGAGTCGCCAGCACGACATGGTCTCACATAGTGAAGCTGAAGCTGGCGGATCCGGACTTTCTGACACCACGATCGATCGACATCATAATTGGAGCAGATATCTATTGACAGGTTATTAAACCTAGTATTCTCAAGGGCACACCATCATCGCCTATCGCACAATTATCGATATTTGGATGGCTTATCATTGGACCAATTTATTCATGCCAACCTGAAGCACTTACTGTTCTTCATGCTGCCATGCAGCACGAGGATCAGGAATTACAGAACGTGCTCACACAATTTTGGGTTCAAGAAGAGCCACCAAAGGACACAGTCGGTCAACTTATACCAGAGGAGCAGGCATGCGAGGATCAGTTTCGCAACACGCATCAGTGTGTTACTACAGGCCGATACATCATTCGGCTTTCTCTCACATTTTTGCCTGCAAACCTGGAAACTCATACTCAAAAGCACATCGGTGTCGGCAGCACATTATACGTAAAATCTCAAAGGATGCTGAATACGGTCAGCTCTACTCACAATTCACGGACAAATACAAACAACTTGGTCATATGGTGAAGGCTTCAAGGTCATCTTGAAGTAAAATACAATTATCGGCCTCACCACGGTGTTCTCCGGCCAGACAGCATCACCACCAAATTACGGGTGGTATTTAATGGCTCTAGCACAACATCTTCAAGTAAGTCTCTTAGTGACATCATGCACACTGGACCTAATTTGTTGCTCAATATTTCGGACGTTCTCATCTGGATCCGTCATCACAGACACATCTTTGCCACGGACGTTACCAAGATGTATCGGCAAGTTCAAGTTCACCCTGACGATTGGAATCTTCAGCGAATTTTGTGGATTGATGCTCAACTCAACCCTGTGCCGTACAAATTAACAACCGTGACACATGGTACCACAGCATCTACAGGCGGATTCAACTCATCAACTCATTGAAATAGCTCAACAACTCAAGGACTTGTGCATGGCGGGCGGTTTTCCACTCGCCAGGTGGCACTCGTCGAACCTCAAGGTGCTTGCTAATATCTCATCATCACCGTCAATCTCAGCTATCTCAACGGACGACTGCGAGACAAAATTCTTGGCTTGACTTGGCTTCTTCATGAGGACAAGTTCACATTCTCATCACGGTTCAACTCAACTCAGGAAATTTTCACCAAACACCTCGTTCTTTCCGAGGTGGCTCAACCCTTTGATCCACTTGGTTTCGTCTCATCAGTTGTGATAAGAGCCAGGAGACTCGTGTAAGAGCCTTGGCGTCACAAGTTCAACTGGGATGGTCCACTGCCATCCCAGGTCTCAACACGAAGAATTGCAATCAGAGAAAATCTCACTTATCCGGCCGGAATCTCAATTTCTCGGTGGTTCAACACATGGAGCAACTCAACAGTGGAATTGCATGGTTTCTCTGATGCATCTCAATTGGCCATGGCAGCAGTGATCTACATCACTGTCGACTCAATGTCCACAGAAAAGGTGGCTTCACTTGTCTGCTCAAAACGCGCGTGGCACCACTCAAGAAGCTCACCATACCAAGGCTCGAACTGACTGCAGCATTGTTGTTAGCTAAGCTGGTTGCATACGTTCAAGCCACGCTCAAGATGGAAATCTCATCTACTCACCTGTGGACGGACTCATCAGTAACGCTCACCTGGATCAAAGCGCACCCTTCTCGATGGAAGGACTATGTTCGAAATAGAGTCGCTCAAATACAAGAACTCACACCCAATGCTCAATGGCGTCACGTGGCAGGCACAAGTACTCTAGCTGACGGTGCCTCGCGGGGCATATCAACATCTCACTTATGTTCTCATCAGTTGTGGTGGTCAGGTCCACCGTGAATGGTGAAGCCTGATGAAGTTTGGCCGAAAGCCACAACTGACGTAGAGAATTTGAGCATTATGGAAGCTCGACCGGGGGTAGCTCTCCTCGCCGCAATACAAACGCCAGAGTATCGTTGGGAACTCATTTATCGCTGTTCATCGCTCTTAAAATTATGTCGTCTCACCTCATTTCGTGTCAGAGCGGTGGCAAAAATGAGGAGGAGGTTAGAATCGGCAGGAAACGATCCACTCACTGCGAGAGAAATGGCAGCAGCAAAAATGTTTTGGACAAAAGCAATACAAGCCGTGTTTTTCAAGCACGAGATACAAGTGCTGCAGTCAGGCTCGCAAGTTCCAGCTGCTCACCCCTTCAGTCGACTAACAGCTTTTATCGACGAGGAGGGTGTAATAAGAGTTGGAGGTCGTCTTTCACAATCAGCACTCACTTATGAAGGAATGCATCCTGCTATTCTGCCTCGCCATTCTCGATTTACGACACTCATAATAGAGCAAGCTCACGTGCGTACTCTTCACGGAGGCACGCAGCTCACACTCGCTCAAGTTAGGCTAACGCATTGGATCATTGGCAGTAGAGCTCCTGTGAAATCTCATATATTACATTGCGTGGTGTGTGCTCGACAGAGAGGAGTTCGTGCACAAAAATTGATGCGCCAGCTTCCTCTGTCACGAGTCACACCATCGCGCGCACTCACTGACACAGGAGTAGACTACGCCGGTCCTCTCACGCTCAAAACTTGGAAGGGTCGAGGCAGCAAAACGCACAAAGGCTGGATCTGCGTTTTTGTGTGTCTCGCCACTTCAGCTCTACATCTTGAGGCCGTCAGTGACTACTCAGCTGACGGCTTCCTCTCAACGTTCAGGCGATTCTCATCGAGGCGTGGGATTCCTCACACCATTTACTCTGACTGTGGCACCAACTTCGTTGGTGCACACAAATTTATATGTCAGATGTTCAGTAAGGCTTCACAAGAGCATCATCTCATCGCTTCTTCTCTCGCAAATCAACAGATTGCGTGGAAGTTTAACCCGCCTGCGGCACCACATATGGGTGGAAAATGGGAAGCAGCTGTAAAGTCCGTTAAATTCCATCTGCGGCGAACGGTGGGTGATACAGCATTGACGTTCGAAGAGCTCTCAACGCTGCTTGCTCAAATCGAGGCGATACTTAACTCAAGGCCTCTGGAACCGCTCAGCGATGATCCAGATGACTCATCAGCACTCACGCCTGGACATTTTCTCATTAGTGGAGCACTCACAATGGTCCCAGAGCCAACGCTCGAGGATTTATCACTCTCACGGCTCTCAAGGTGGCAATTGTTGCAGCAAAAATACATCAATTTTGGCAACAATGGTCTGCACACTATTTACAATGGCAGCAGTCGATTTCAAAATGGCATCATCCTGATAACATCATTAAAATTGGCTCGTTGGTCCTGCTCACGGATGAGCGCCTTCCACCGTGCAAATGGCCACTTGCACGTGTCATCGAGTTGCATCCAGGCAAAGACGGGCTCACCAGGGTGGTGACACTCAAGACTGCTACCACCACGCTCACCAGGCCGATCTCAAAACTTGCTGTTCTGCCAATCTCATCCAACACCCAGCAATAATTAATCATCAACCCCGTAGCTGATGGCGGGCGGAATGTTGGAGAATCAGCTGGCGCACGGCGATCGATAATCGTCGTGCGCCTACCTGTAGCGCTGCTTTACTACGCGGTGGTCGGTTGAGGCGGAGATAGCCGAAGCATGGGCTTCGCGAAGCCGAGGATGTGCCTCGTAGGCACGCCGCGTCGAGCGAGAGGATGTCTCTCTCGCTTGACTTCGGTTTCGCTCACCGGCTATCTCTCTCAACTGACTCCAGCGCCCAACGAAACTTTCGTACTCGCAGCCATCTTGAGATTTTCGGCACTTTTTGCGACACACACCGGCATGGACAGCACGCGCATCTTTGGACTCTCGGACCTTTCATCTACTTCTACATCGGCATCACTCAACTTCACTCAACTTCACTCAACAGGACTCATTGCTCAAGGTAAGAGTGCACTGGCACAATTGCATAATTCAATACCAGTGCGGAGGAAATATGGTACATCAGCATTTGGTCTCACACTTGGCGTGCGTTGTGGCACATGCTGCACCACGTTTTGCATCACTTCTGTTGCCGGGTAATTAATACAATTATGCCGGTGTTCATATTCACTGTGCTTTCCTCCTCGACATCTGCTGGGAGAGCACAGTGACTATGCTTGCTCATTTGTACAGTCTTAATATCTGTTTGCATTAGGCTACGCAGTGCTGACTGTGTGGCTGGGTTCACTCAGACGAGCCCCTTATAACATTTATTGAGAGTGCTCTCAGTATTAATTCGCTGCAACTACTCAGCAATACAGTGCTGAGTAGTTGCAGTGAATTACACACAAATTTTTGCACCTCATGGCATCGGCGTGTCGTGCTGCGTAGCTGTTACTACGTTGCACGCACCGCTGGCTCAAGCTCAATCATATTCAGCACACAAGTAATAGAATTGTGTGCTGCTCAAATAATATCCTAAACTCAACTTGTTTATTGATTTTATAATTTATACCTTTTTCTAAATTTATATTTTGAGATGATTTTCTAAATGAAATTGTTTGGTGTTCATTCTTAATTATAGTATCCACACATTTTGTGTTTAAATTGTTTGTATTTCAATAATACCAGGAAGGTAGAAATAAACCACTTCCTCACCATAACAGCTATGTGTCTGGTTTTATTTTCCTCATGCTCGAAGTGAGTACTCATCCTTTTCCAATATATTCGCAGATCGTTCAAGGCATCAACATCAGTTTTAGTTGAATTTCTCAACACTGTTTTTATCGAATTCGAACAAATAACACTTTTTTCCTGAACACTGTTATCAAAATATTGAAAGGATTCTGTCCTTTCCATAGGCACAGATTGTCCCAAAAAATTTGAGCTGAGCTCCCGTAATTCTCCAACGAGCGCTGCCCGTTTCGTCGGCACAGACACCCCTGTGGAGCCAAGGCAAGTCTCCTCATTAACACAGTTTACTTTCGTCTCTATCGAATTCCGATAGACAACGTTTTCTCTAGATACAATAATCTCTACAGGTTCAATATAAGTGCTCTCCTTGCTCGAATCCGACGTACAAAGTTCCATAAAATTTCGCGAACTAGACTGCAATTTTTCAACTTAATCTTCTATTTTTACTTCACCAATTTCTTTACTTGATTTTTCATTTTTCACACGATTTTCGTAAGCTTCTTCAACAATTTCTGAACAATTTCTTATTTCTTCCTTTATGATTTTTTCACAAAATCAACCATAGAATCTCCGCGGGGTAGTGTCTGGTAAGAACGCATTCTTTCCCGTCGGAATGAATTTTTTTCCAATATTTTCACTTGAATTGATTTTATCTTTATTAGTTTCCTGACTCAGTCCGTCCGA
Organism: Cylloceria caligata; assembly: GCA_963942595.1. NCBI lineage: Eukaryota > Metazoa > Arthropoda > Insecta > Hymenoptera > Ichneumonidae > Cylloceria > Cylloceria caligata. Next base: position 27,420,279 of record OZ012710.1, read on the forward strand.
GGACTTATTTTCTTTTATTAATTCAACTTTACTTGTTCCTGTTGTTCCTTTTTCGTCTTTGAATCGTTAGTAGATTCTCTTATTCTTGTACTGTAAGTTGATTCCTCAGATGACATTAACTCTAGTACTGGTACCCGGACTTGAACCGAATACCTATTGCTATTTGTCACATAAATGTAAGCTTTACCATTATTATTAATGACAAACCCGCTCTCTATGTTTATACCTTCACCTGCATCCAGGGGAGGCAGATAACCTTTCCGTAAATCCAAATTCTTTACTCTCACGATGCACAATTTGGTGGACTCTGCAGGGATAACAATAGTTTCCTGAGTTGCAAATGGTATTCTTACATTCTGCATTTTCAATTGTCTTTTCTCATAGTCAATTTTCACGCGATTGCCATCAAGGTATTCCGAACCCAATATACCAGCTTCCTTTATGGGGAAGTTATTATCTACAATATGAAAAGTAGCGAAACGTCCGAAGGCTTGTATTGTAATATGACCCAAAATAAAAATTGAATTTGTTGTTATTCCATTAAGTTGTTAAATTTCTCCGTGATTTATAGCGATATGTTCATTTACAAATTGTTTCTTTAAAATATTCGGCCCGGCTCCCGTATCAACCATAAGAGTGATAAAGGATATTAATTCCGATGCCGTTATCGTAACCGTCGGAACCCTACTTTCTCGATGCAATTGTACATTAAAGATACGGACTACGCGCGGTTGAGGGTCGAAGCTGCGATTGAAATAGTACGGATCGGATGCATGTTTAACGGAGTCTCCCTGGGCGCACCCGTACTCGGAAGACCACTTCGGTTTCCCGTACTTCCATATGTTGCTTCGTTCTCCCTTCGAGCGGGACACTCACGGATAAAATGACCGGGTTGTTTGCAATAAAAACATGGTCCTGTTGAATTCATGGAATTATTATTGAAATTATTAATATTTCTGCGATTTTCTGATCGATTGTTATTTAAAGGCTGGGAATGGTTGTTACGATAAGGACAGATATGGGCCCCGTGGCCTTCTTTTTTACATATTTGGCACCAAATATCGCTAGGATTTTGGTATCGGAGATTGACTGGTACCTGTGTTTGCGGTAAAGACATTAATTTGGGGGGGACTGAGGGTGATTGAGGACATCTATTCGCTGTGTGTCCATGATTTTTACAAAAGTGACAAAACATCGATGTATTTCCCGACTCCTTCCTTTCAGGAGGAAAAATTTTATAACAACGGTCGGCAGTGTGCCCACACTTATTACATACCTGGCATATAGTGAGCGGAGGACCATCAAAGACGGGTTTATTATTATTTGAAGGGGGGAAGATTTTAAGACATTTGTCAGCCGAGTGTCCTGTTCTTTTACAGATCTGACATATGATAAATGAAGGAGCTTCGAGGCTAGATTTATTGTTATTTGAAGGTGGAAAAATTTTGAAACATTTGTCTGCCGAGTGTCCAGTCTTCTGACAGATCTGACATATGCTCGGTCCTTTATCGACATTTCTCGTATTTTGTAACCCAACAGCCAATGCTTGGCTATTCTTCTGAGTCGAACATTCTTTAGCATTGTGCCCTTTTTTATTGCACAACTGGCAATGCACTTCTTCGCTTGCTACAACGTGTACTCCTCGTTTCGCCTCGGGCTTAGGGACCCTTGGACTCGACGTTACTTGCTCACCGCTACGCAAAGCTGCTTGGGACACTAAACTCTTTTCGGTCTGCACTGCTAGCTTTATTAATTCTTCAAGATTATTATTAGGAGTTAATCGTTGTTCGATTTCCGGTTTTAAACCGTGTAGAAAACAAGCTTGAAGGCTTCGTTTAGTATTATCAATAAAAGCGCCAGCCAAGGGATTATCTTCGCTCTCATCGTAATTTTCAAGTATCAAATTTCCCAAATCTCGTACACGATTCGAATAGGCAATAACAGACTCACTTTCTCTCTGGTATATTGATCCTAATTCACCTTGCAACTGATATACGTTTCGCGTGGGTGCATAAATATCTTTGAGAAATTTACCCAAATCTTCTATTTTTTCAAAAGTTTGCCCTTGTATAGTGCGACGGGGCTCGCCAATTATTTTTATGCGGACTGCTTTTACTAAATTTGATTCGGCGCCTGGCCCCATCATGGCCAAGGCTTCCTTGCATCCTTGGATAAACATCCCCAATGACAAAGTATGACTGTCATAATTCGGTATGACAGCCAATGCATCTCGAAGAGACAACGTTTGGTTATTATTAACCATTATGGGAGGAGGGTCGGGTACAGGGTCACTAGTTTCCAGAGAAAAGTTCACTGGTGGTATTTTACTGGGCTTTTTATCTGGACTCGACCTTTTTCCCATGGGGTGGGAGGAACAACCAGGAATAGCAGGTTCGTATTCCGACAGCAGGTGTAAATTTTTCAACAAATTCTGTGGTACAATGTGGGAGGGTCTAATTATTGATTTTAATTTAGATTTTTCACAAGTATTGCTTCTATCTATTGGAGCGGACAGTATTTTATTATGACTCACGAGGGGCTGTGTACCGATGGGTGAGTTAAATGGGGTAGACCCGCCTGCAGGAGTATAAAATATGTCGCTGGAGTGCGAAAGGCCTAACGTGGGCGTGGTGCCTACGGGGTTCGGGGTAGTTCTGACTGGTGTATTCGTACCTGTCGTCTCGCGTGTAGCGGGCTGTAGCTCGACGCCTTTTACAATATGTTCGGGGGATGCGGGGATCTGAACTGGAATTTCGTTACAGGGATCTCTATATATTACAAGTGGTAAATATTGGTGACCAGGTTCTTCCAAAAAATCCAACCACAGACAATAAATTGTTTCCCGATCTCGCCGTAAGTGTTTCTTGCACTCAGTTCACGAATTGCTCAAAACTTTCTGAATTCTTTGAAATTTCTTAAATCTGTAAGGAATTATTTGATGTACTATAATTACCAAGATTGTCTGATAAAATTTCTTCAGTACTTGAAGAATCACTTGCTTCCTCGCAATTTATTTCCGTTTTTGTAATAATTAAATGACTTGACGTTAATTCCAAGGATTGTACACGACTATTTTCGTCTACTTTAATTAATTCCGGATTTTCTTGATTAATGTCACTACTTTTCTTTGTATCCGCAATAATTTCTCCCGTTGGATTCGTTGTGGAGGGAGTCTTAAGATGCGGACTGTCAATATTTTCGTCGAAAAATTCTTCGACTGTTTCAAATGGGGATTTAGGAGGGCTATGTATTCGAGATTTCTTTTTTCGGTCTTCAGGGTAATCATGTATCATATTATCATCAAGTCTTACCCTTGATCGAGTTGAACTCATTTATGATGTATTTTATATAAGTATAATAATATATTTGCTCTTTTTTTTTTATACCCCATCAAAGAGACATACAACAGTACATAAGAATATTATGAGAGTAAAATTGCGCAGGATGAGAAAATAGGAATAACTTTCTTTTTGTTACTTGTAACGAGGAAAAATTATGGAGCTTTATTCTTTAATTTTGTTTCAAAATTTCCCTGAGGTGCAATCAAATGTGGTTTTTCCTTCAGGAGGATGACTTGATGTTTATTCAACGATTCGATCTTAGTGATACGAGGCTTGCAAGATGTTACTATCGGGTGATAGCGTATCCCTTCTATCGAGTGAGCTTCGTAATCAGCGACAAGTTCGTTTAGAAAATTTTTCCGCTCGATTTCACGGATTTGCTTAAGGCGTTTTATTCTATATTCACTCGGTATTTCTGTGTCGACGCCCTGTGTGACTTTACTGCTGCTTGCTTCGTACGTAATTTCCCTTAATAAACATGGTATCTTTTCGTTAGAGAGGCCCGTGCAATCTGCCTTTGCACTGTCTGAATGATTTTTATACTTCTCTGTTTGTTCACCTTAGGTCCCTGAAAACCTGTTATTTTTTTTTTTGGTTAAGGAAAATACCTTCGTTATATTTGTAGATTCTATGCTAGAGACTCCAAAATTCTGCTTGTTATACGACTCACTCGCTGTTACTGTTAAAGGACGATTCGTTTTACTAGAATTTAAATTTCTATTCCTTTCTTGCCTCGAGTAGTCGTTATATACTGCAATTGTGTCGTCGCAATGTTTCTTATATTCTGTTATCTCTCTTCCACCGAGAGGGATAGTTTTATTATTGCTTTCTACTTCGATATCATAGACTCTAGGATTTTGTTCGTTATATGGTTTGCACGCAATTGTTGGAACTTGGTACTGTTCTTTTAAGATTCGTCGTTTTAATCTCTGCGCTTGAATTTTCCTTCCTGCTCTATGGGTTTTAGCGAACGAGCCTTGCTAGCCTTAACCCTACTTACGCGAGGAGCTAAAACATAGGATTTCTCCTAACTAGTGTAATGTGTTTCGCGAACGAACCTTGCTAGCCCCGAACTCACTTGCGTGAGGAGCTAAAACATAGGATTTCTTTCACTAGTGTAATGTGTTTTGTGAACGAACCTTGCTAGCCTAACCCCACTTACGCGGGGAGCTGAAACATAGGATTTCTCTTCACTAGTGTAATGTGTATTGTGAGCGAGCCTTGCCAGTCTTAACCCCACTTACGCGGGGAGCTGAAACATAGGATTTCTCTTCACTCGTGTAATGTGTATTGTGAGCGAGCCTTGCCAGCCTTAGCCCCACTTACGCGAGGAGCTGAAACATAGGATTTCTCTTCACTAGTTTAATGTGTGTTGTGAGCGAGCCTTGCCAGCCTTAACCCCACTTACGCGGGGAGCTGAAACATATGATTTCTCTTCACTAGTGTAATGTATTTTGTGATGATTGTGTTGTTAGTGATACGTGCGCGGGCAAATCTGGTTGCCCATGTGTTAGGTCGAAAAGAGGGTAGTTAAGGTAGGGTTTACAGAATGCTGTCTGCTGGTGTAAGCGAGACGGTGGATTTGATTGATGAGGTAGGGTTTTAGAACGCTGTCTGCTGGTGTAAGCGAGACGGCGAGTTTCTTAAAGGCCTATTTTATCGGAATGGATGGAGTAGGGATTTTAGAATGCTGACCGCTGGTGTAAGCGAGCCGGTGAATTTGTTAAAGGTCTGTGTCAGAAAGAGCAGCACGTGCAGGTGAAGGTGCACTGTTATGAGGGGTGAATGGAGGTGAACGATTCTAGTGATCGCTCGAGAAGATTGTTAAGAGGAGCAACGGAGGAGTGAATAACGGAACTGTTTGTAATTCTACTAATGTTTTCAGAATTGTATGCCAACTGTTTTAACGCTTGGTAGATTGACAGATTTTATGTTAATGATAGTACCAAGAAGTTAATGTTACGGAGCGAATCGTATAAAAACAACACAAGTCTGAAACAACGAAGTCTGATGGTTGTCATGTTAAAACAAATATAATATTACTCTCTATAATTAATATTTGGGGAAGCTATTTTCCTTGTAGTTCTCTTCACGTATGTTTTAGCAGTTATTCTTTCTTGCTGTTTTATTCGTTCTAAACCGAGTCGATTTAAGAAAATTTCTGGCGTGACTTCTTCAATGAGTTCTTGTGCGAGAACCTCGAGTTCCTTTATACGCACTTGAAGTACAAATAATTTTTCCAATGGTCCCATATAATGGAGTACAACTCATGAATATGTATATATATATATATATCCACGTTGGTATATATTTTTCAATACAAGTTTTATCTTCTCTACTTCTTTTTTTTATTCATCAGTCACTATCGAATATTAGTTTCCACATTTGATTTCCACAAGGTCAATTTACTTACGAAGAAGGCTTACCATATAACTTGAATAATAGCTGGTATTCTTCTAAAAAGATGGTAAATTTTTATGAAATGGCTTGGCTCGTAAAAATTCAATAAAAAGTAAAAAAAAAAAAATCAATTTCTGTGAAATAAATCAACTCTTAAAAATGCAATAAAAAGGCAAAGTTTAGATCTTATGAATTAAATCGTTTTCTATAAACTCAGTAATAAATGATGACAAATTTTCATGAAGTGCATTGAATCGTTAAGATTCAATAAAAAGTAAAAAATCAATTTATTTAAAATGAATCAATTCTCGAAAATGCGGTAAAAAGGGAAAGGGTGGATTTTGTAAATTGAATCGTTTTCTAAGAACTCAGTAATAAATGATGATAAATTTTCATGAAGTGCGTTGAATCGTTAAAATTCAATAAAAAGTAAAAAATCAATTTCTTTAAAATAAATCAATTCTCAAAAATGCGGTAAAAAGGGAAAGGGTGGATTTTATAAATTAAATCGTTTTCTAAAAACTCAGTAATAAATGATGATACATTTTCATGAAGTGCATTGAATCGTTAAAATTCAATAAAAAGTAAAAAATCAATTTCTTTGAAATAAATCAATTCTCGAAAATGCGGTAAAAAGGGAAAAGGTGGATTTTATAAATTAAATCATTTTCTAAAAACTCAGTAATAAATAATGATAATTTTCATGAAATGCATTGAATCGTTAAAATTCAATGAAAAGTGAAAAATCGATTTCTTTAAAATAAATCAATTCTCGAGAATGCGGTTGTTTGAGAATCCGCCTGTGGTGTTATTTGACAGATCTGAAATATATTGAAAAAAAATGAGTCTTCACTCACGACAGGGTGAAATAAAACCAGACACATAGATGGAAAACAGAGAAAGTGGTTTATTTTAACTTCCACACACAGCTTCAATAATACACTGTCAACCCGTTAATTTTAAATATGAAAAGAAACCCAAAATATACTAAATTTAGAAAACTATAAAATAATGAAAATAAATACACCAAAATTTTGAGAATAATAAACTGAATTTGATTAATGGAGCTGCATTTGAGTGCATGAGCTGAGAATCAGCACATAATTATATTAATTGTGTGCTGTGAGCACTGAGAGCGGTGTACGCACCGCAGTCAGTGCTGCGGAGCGTACAACGCAGTGAGATGTATGAGTACGTAGACTAATTTACTGCCTGTCAGCAAATACTCAATGTGATGGTGACATAGAATTTGCAGAAAGCGAGTACTAGTATATACAAATTTGACAACTGAGTGAAATTCTACTGACAGGCTATGATGCAGTCTACGCTGCAGAGCACTGAAGTGTGAGCTTGAGGATGCACAAATGATTTGACTGAATTCACAACACTCTCCCAGCAAGTTTAATTGGGGGAAAGTGCAGTGAATTGGTAAAACACACCCAATTATATTAATAGAGCATGCTAATAATTGAGTGAAAACGTGGTGCAGCCCGCGCTGCAGAGCACGCCACAGTGTGAGACCTTTATGAGGATGTACCGATGTGTAGTTCACTCCTCACCGTCATTGAATTATGTTAAATTGTAACGGTGTACTCTTACCTGAGTTTTGAGTCCTGTTGAGAGTGATGAGAATGTCCTGAGCGAAAAGCCAACGAGAAAAGTCGAAGATGATGGTGCGCCGTTCCTCGATGTCGTCGCAAAAAGGTGTCTGAATTTTCAATATGGCTGCGGAATGTGAAATTAACGTTGAGCGCTGAAGTCAGTTGAGCGAGATAGCCGGTGAGCGAAACCGAAGTCAAGCGAGAGAGACATCCTCTCGCTCGACGCGGCGTGCCAACGAGGCACATCCTCGGCTTCGCAAAGCCCCGCCTCAGCTATCTTCGGCTCAACCGAACGACGTGTGCTTGAGCACAGCAACAGGTCGACGCACGGCGAATATCGATCGCCGTGCGCCAGCTGATTATCCAACAGCGGTAAAGAGGAAAAAGGTGGATTTTACAAATTAAATCGTTTTATAGAATTCAGTAGCAAAGAGGGATTATTTTTCGTGAAATGAATTGAATCACTAAAACTCAATAAAAATTAAAAAATCGATTTTTGAGGATTAAATTGGCTTACAAAACCACGGTAAAAGGGGTAAAGTAAAAATATTTCCTTTTCAGTTGATTCTTTTACATAATTTTAGTTTGAACAAAACTAACACTCTAAGATCCCGCACGAGCCCCCAGAATTTGTTACGTCAAAATCGCGGCCTATCTTACGAACCCACGAATTTAACATAGATTTCACGTTTCGGTGTATCTTTTCTGTGCTCTGGTCAAGGAGAATAAATTCTCCCTTTACCACACCCGACGAGAAAATACCGAAGGCGCAAGCCCGTTTTTGAGTCTAACCTCACGGAAAATTACTCGGGATAGGGCTGGAGTGCGTTTTGTTCTTGGTTGGGGATAATCACTTCACGAATAAGGGGGTGGGACTTGAATAACAATTTCACGCGCAGCAAGATTTCACTTTAATTGGTAATTGAAAAATATACCTACGGTTGTTCGTTGCTGTGGTTCTTCCTGTTGAACGTTGGTTGGGCGTAGATTAATGTAGTCAGACAGACTCAAAATCGAACGTAGGTGTTGGTGCGTATTAATAATTATTTATTGAAAGAAAACTACATGAGTAGTTGAATGTTGCACGTTCAATATTCCCGATTTCGCACGGGTTAATAATTATAAGTACTGTACTCGTACTCTGTACTACTCGAAACTATACTTTGTGAAAATTCAGCCGTGGTGAGAAATTATCGTTTTGTACTACTTTATTTCCCGGCAAACAGTACTACTCGTTGCCTTGGGAAAAGTCTAACTCACTGCCGGCGTCTTATTGACTGCCAGGCTAGTGATTAGTCCTCTACTTGACCCCCCGTGAAACTGTAAGTGGAAGTCCGTCGCCGGCCGATTTTCGCGGTCTTTTATAGGGCTCCTGAGCGTCGAAAATTCTTGTCGTCAAGCGCGTAAAAGAAGAGAAGGGATAAAACCCTATCCTGATTATAAGAGTTTCCCCGTGGTCTATGCCGACCATACACGTATTCATTCCCCTTACTCTGCAGAGTAGCTTCGCGATATGCAGAGCCATAGATCTATGCAAGTGCATCGGTATGGCGCGCTCTGATTTGTCCGCGCGATGTGCTACACAGAGGACCACGCGATTAGGTGAGGGAACGCGTTCGAGGCGTTTTTCCCCTGAAAATGAGGCGACTTTTACCACCCCGCTTCTAGGCATACTTTCTATAGAGTTTCCTAGTCTAAGTAATATCCTTATGCTCGCTTCTATGTAGATGTGTCTATGGTAATGGCTTAGTTTTTCAGCGTTTGTACGGAACTTAATTAAATCCTTCACATGAAACCACTAGTAATACTTTTGTTACAGATTCTGTAGTTAACTTCGACGTATGCAACCTGATTTCTGCGTTAATCTCTTATTAGTATAAATGGTTTTGTTGAGTTATGGCTTATTCCAAGCATCATTAGTTATTCGTTAAATTAGTGATTACTCTACTTATAGCTAATAAGTTTTCTTAGACAATTTGTTAGTTAGACGTTAGACTTCTTATAGTTAATAAGTTTTCTTAAATAATTTGCTAGTTAGACGATTATTGTCGTGCTATAGGAACGAGAGCGAGAGAGAGAGAGAAGGATTTTATTTGAGAGCGACTCGTCTAACTTGGTTACTCGTACATTTCGTTCGTACGCAAGTCGGCTAGATCACCGTTCAGCCCTAGCGATAAGGCGTTTGTCGTGGCGTGGAGAGTCGGCCAGCCTCGATTTCCTGCAGAGGAAGCTTTATTGAAACGCGTTACCGTTTTCTCTCTTTCTCGTTTCGTCTTACTTTTGGTATTCCGCTGTAAAATAATCTTAACATTTAATTCTATCCTATATATATATATGTGTAACATATTCCATATACATAATTTGCTGGTAAAACAAGTATTTTTATACATGGAAACGAGAGAGAGCGAGAGAGTACTTTTCCTGAGAGCGACTCGCCCGACTCCGTTACTCGTATTTTTCGTCCGTACGTAGGTCAGCTAGATCGTTGTTCGGACCTCGCGCAAGGCGTTTATCGTTGCGTGGAGAGTTGGCCAGCCTCGCTTTCCTGCAGCAGAAGCTTCGTTGCAACTCAATTTTAGTCTCATCTCTTTCTCGTTTTTCTGTCCATTTTTCGCTATTTTACCATAAATTAATCCTAATATTCACTTTATCCTTTCTATATAGGCATAACATGTTCTATATATTCATGATGGTATTTTTACTATAAATTCCAATATTTTACGAGAGACATATTAATATATAGGCATAAGATGTTTTATATATTTATGATGGTATTTTTACTATAGATTCTAATATTTCACGAGAGACATATTAATATATTCCCAAGAGAAAAGGGGAATTAATCCTGATATACTGATCTTTCTTCTATTACCCGACTATACCTGGTAAGTTCATGTTGGTTGCACTCGTTTTCGAGCGACAGCCCTGAGTAGTTTCCATATGGAAGCATAAATGTTCTTTTTGCTGCTGATATTTTACCTACAGTATTCGTGTGAACATTTTAATAGTCATAACTCTTTCATTTAAATCAACAGTTCCTCCACTTTTGTTAATTGTTTCGCTTAGTTAGTAATTGTTCGTGATTTCATTATCTTTGTAAAGAGAGAGAGAGAGAGAGAGAGAGAGAGAGAAGACTTCAGGCAAGAGTGAGAAGAAAGGGTGCGGTCGCTTGGTCACGTGATAGGGTTCCCTCCAAACGCTCCCTTATGACCAACAACGCCTCGACGGCGACTAGCCGAACCCCTGATCTAGGATTGAGGGTAAGGCCGCGCTGAATCATAGATCCATAAATGGCAGTCGATAACCGGGTCTATGCAGTAGATCCCATGGTTTGAAAGTTTGCCTTTTGACCGGGAGCGCCGAAAAATTCCATCTTTACAAGATTAATTCTTCCCGGGAGACTGTCGGTAGGGCCGCATCTTCACCCTGTTCCGATCTCTGTCGCTAAAATCGCTCTCCTCTCCTCTTAAGAAGTTCGAGAATGAAGGAAAAATTTGGGAAGTTACTTTTACTGTAGCGAAACTAAAGCAGAAGAACTTGAACGTAATCGAAATGAAAAAGATAAATGCGACGTTACGTCAGGACGTAACTATCCACTTTTCAACCTAACACATGGGCAACCAGATTTGCCCGCGCACGTTTCACTAACAACACAATCATCACAAAACATATTACACTAATGAAAGAAATCCTATGTTTTAGCTCCTCGCGAAAGTGGGGATAAGGCTAGCAAGGCTCGTTCACAAAACACATTACACCAGTGAAAGAAATCCTATGTTTTAGCTCCTCGCGTAAGTGGGGTTAAGGCTAGCAAGGCTCGTTCACAAAACACATAACACTAGTGAAAGAAATCCTATGTTTTAGCTCCTCGCGTAAGTGAGGTCAAGGCTAGCAAGTTTCGTTCACGAAACACATAACACTAGTGAAAGAAATCCTATGTTTTAGCTCCTCGCGTAAGTGGGGTTAAGGCTAACAAGGCTCGTTCACAAAACACATTACACTAGTGAAAGAAATCCTATGTTTTAGCTCCTCGCGTAAGTGAGGTCAAGGCTAGCAAGGCTCGTTCACAACACACATTATACAAACAAGACAGACACAACTACACGTACTACTTACTTATTTTGACAATTACCCTACCACTATCGACCCGAATCATTCATCCATGCCGAAAACCCATAGAGCAGGAAGGAAAATTCAAGCACAGAAATTAAAACAGCAATTCTTAAAAACACAGTACCAAGTTCCAATAATTGCGTGCAAATCACATAACGAGCAAAATTCTATAGTCTTTGACATTGAAATAGAAAGCGATAATAAAACTATTCCTCTCGAAGGAAGAGAAATAACAGAATATACGAAACATTGCGACGGCACAATTGCAGTACATAACGACTATTCGAGGCAAGAAAGGAATAGAATTTTAAATTCTAATAAAGCGAATTGTCCTTTAACGGTAACAGCGAGTGAATCGTATAACAAACGAAATTTTGGAGTCTCTAGCATCAAATCTACAAAAGATAACGAAAATATTTTCCTTAACCAAGAAAAAATAATAGGTTTTCAGGGACCCTTAGGTGAATAAACCGAGAAGTATAAAAACCATTCAGATAGTACAAAGGCAGATTGCGCGGCCCTCTCTAACGAAGAGATACCATATTTATTGAGGGAAATTTCGTACGAAACAAGCAGCAGTAAAGCACACAGGGTGTCGACACAGAAATACCGAATAAATTTCAAATAAATCGCCTTAAGCAAATCCGAGAAATCGAGCGGAAAAATTTTCTAGACGAACTTGTTGCTGATTACGAAGCTCACTCGAGACTAGGGATACGCTATCACCCGATAGTAATACCTTGCAAGCCTCACATCACTAAGATCGAATCGTTGAATAAATATCAAGTCATCCTACTGAAGGATGCAAGGGCGTTTTGGCTATGATGGGGCCAGGCGCCGAATCAAATTTAGTAAAAGCAGTCCACATAAAAATAATTGGCGAACCCCGTCGCACTATACAAGGGCAAACTTTTGAAACAATAGAAGATTTGGGTAAATTTCTTAAAGATATTTATGCACCCACGCGAAACGTATATCAGCTGCAAGGTGAATTAGGATCAATATAACAGAGAGAAAGTGAGTCTGTTATTGCCTATTCGAATCGCGTACGAGATTTGGGAAATTTGATACTTGAAAATGATGATGCGGGCGAAGATAATCCCTTGGCTGGCACTTTTATTGATAATACTAGACAAAGCATTCCATCTTGTTTTCTACACGGTTTAAAACCGGAAATTGAACAACGATTAACTCCCAATAATAATCTCGAACAATTAATAAAGCTAGCAGTGCAGACCGTAAAGAGTTTAGTGTCCCAAGCAGCCTTGCGTAGCGGTGAGCAAGTAACGTCGAGCCCAAGGGTCCCTAAGCCCGAGGCGAAACGAGAAGTACATGTGGTAACAAGCGAATAAGTGCATTGCCAGTTGTGCAATAAAAAAAGGCACAATGCTAAATAATGTTCAACCCAGAAGACTAGCTAAGCTTTGGCTGTTGGGTTACAAAATACGGGAAATGTCAATAAAGGACCGAGCATATGTCAGATCTGTCAGAAGACTGGACACTCGTCAGACAAATGTTTAAAAATTTTTCCACCGTCAAATAACAATAAATCTAGCCTCGAAGCTCCTTCATTTATCATATGTCAGATCTGTAAAAAAACAGGACACTCGGCTGACAAATGTCTTAAAATCTTCCCCCTTCAAATAATAAGAAAACCCGTCTTTGACGGTCCTCCGCTCACTATATGCCAGGTATGTAATAAGCGCGGGCACACTGCCGACCGTTGTTATAAAATGTTTCCTTCTGAAGGAAGGAGTTGGGACATGTTCTGTATTAAAAAAGTAAGGTGAATTTTGTTTTAAAATAATTTTTTTTTATTTATTCTTCCAAATCGATTTTGCCCCCCTCAAAATAATCCCCCCTAGCTACAATACACTTATGCCAACGTTTTTTCCAATCTTTGAAGCATGCTAAAAAATCGTCCTTAGGTATTGCCTTCAATGCGCGTAGCGACTTACGTTTGATCTCTTCAATCGACTCAAAACGATATCCCCGGAGTGGTCTCTTGAGCTTTGGGAATAGCCAGAAGTCACACGGTGCTAAATCAGGCGAATACGATGGTTGTGGAGCGACATGAGTAGAGTTTTTGGCGAAAAACTCACGAAGAACCAAACGCGAATTTAGGCACCAAACGCGATTTGACTCTTCTGAGGCACAAATGATCCTTCAAAATTGCTTGCACTGATCCAATTGATATTGCAAGCATGTCGGCAAGGTCTCGAATTGTTAATCGATGATTTTCGAGCAGCAATTCCTTGATTTTCTTGATGTGTTGCTCATCAATTGACGTCGATGGTCGTCCAGAGCGTTCCAAATCATCAATACGTTCTCTGCCTTCTTTGAAGTGTTTGTACCACTTGTAAACATTTTTCTGTGACATAGTCTCGTCACCGAAGGCCTTTTGTAACATTCGATACGTTTCAGCGGCGGAAATTTCATTCCGCAAGCAAAATTTAATAGCACTTCTTTGCTCAACAAAATTCGACATCGTAAAAATCGCCAAATTCACTTTTCTTTGTTCACAAAACCAAGCGTAAACTAAAAATGAATGACGATATTAACATGTAATTTGTCACAGATGTCACTAACAGTCCTAACAACTTGAAAAAAAATCATTTGTCCGATTCGATTAACGCGGGAAGTTTAAATAAAAAATTCACCTTACTTTTTGAACACAGTACATCGATGTTTTGTCACTTTTGTAAAAATCATGGACACACAGCGAATAGATGTCCTCAATCACCCTCAGTCCCCCCCAAATTAATGTCTTTACCGCAAACACAGGTACCAGTCAATCTCCGATACCAAAATCCCAGCGATATTCGGTGCCAAATATGTAAAAAGAAGGCCACGGGGCTCATATTTGTCCATATCGTAACAACCATTCCCAGCCTTTAAATATCAATCGATCGGAAAATCGTGGAAGTACTAATAATTTCAATAAAAATCCCATGAATTCAACAGGACCATGTTTTTATTGCAAACAAACCGGTCATTTTATCCGTGAGTGTCCCGCTCGATGAGAGAACGAAGCAACATATGGAAGTACGGGAAACCGAAGTGGTCTTCCGAGTACGGGTGCGCCCAGGGAGACTCCGCTAAACATGCATCCGATCCGTACTTTTTCAATCACAGCTTCGACCCTCAACCGCGAGTAGTCCGAATCTTTAATATACACTTGCATCGAGAAAGTAGTGTTCCGACGGTTACAATAACGGCATCGGAAGTAATATCCTCTATCACTCTTATGGTTAATACGGGAGCCGGCCGGAATATTTTAAAGAAACAATTTGTAAATGAACATAACGCTATAAATCACGGAGAAATTTTACAACTTAATGATATAACAACAAAATCAATTTTTACTTTAGGTCACATTACAATACAAGCCTTCGGACGTTTCGCTACTTTCCATATTGTAGATAATAACTTCCCCATAAAGGAAGCTGGTATATTGGGTTCGGAATACCTTAACGGCAATCGCGTGAAAATTGACTACGAGAAGAGACAATTGAAAATGCAGAATGTAAGAATACCATTTGCAACTCAGGGAACTACTGTCATCCCTGCAGAGTCCACCAAATTGTGCTCCGTGAGAGTAAAGAAATTGGATTTACGAGAAGGTTATCTGCCTCCCCTGGATGCAGGTGAAGGTATAAACATAGAAAGCGGGTTTGTCATTAATAATAATGGTAAAGCTTACATTTATGTGACAAATAGCAATAGGTATTCGGTTCAAGTCCAGGTACCAATACTAAAGTTAATGTCATCGGAGGAATTAACTTGCAGTACAGGAATAAGAGAATCTACTGACGATTCAAAGACGAAAAAGGAACGACAGGTAACAAGTAAAGTTGAATTAATAAAAGAAAATAAGTCCTCGGACGGACTGAGTCATGAAACTAATAAAGATAAAATCAATTCAAGTGAAAATATTGGAAAAAAATTCATTCCGACGGGAAGAATGCATTCTTATCAGAGACACTACCCCGCGGAGATACTATGGTTGATTTTGTGAAAAAAATTATAATGGAAAAAATAAGAAATTGTTCAGAAATTATTAAAGAAGCTTACGAAAATCGTGTGAAAAATGAAAAATCAAGTAAAGAAATTGGTAAAGTAAAAATAGAAGATCAAGTTGAAAATTCGCAGTCTAGTTCGCAAAATTTTATGGAACTTTGTACGTCGGATTTGAGCAAGGAGAATACTTATATTGAACCTGTAGAGATTATTGTATCAAGAGAAAACGTTGTCTATCCGAATTTGAGACGAAAGTAAACAGTGTTAATGAGGAGACTTGCCTTGACTCCACAGGGGTGTCTGTGCCGACGAAACGGGCAGCGCTCGTTGGAGAATTAAGGGAGCTCAGCTAAAAATTTTTGGGACAATCTGTGCCTATGGAAAGGACAGTATCCCTTTAATGTTTAGATAACAGTGTTCACGAAAAAAGTGTTATTTGTTTAAATTCGATAAACACAGAGACACCAATAGGGTGTACCGAATGAAATTGTGAAAACGAAAAGAACGTTGTCTATCCGAATTCGATAGAGACGAAAGTTTACTGTTTCAATGAGGAGACTTGCTCTGGCTCCACAGGGGTGTCTGTGCCGACGAAACGGGCAGCGCTCGTTGGAGAATTAAGGGAGCTCAGCTCAAATTTTTCGGGAAAATCTGTGCCTATGGAAAGGACAGAACCATTTAATGATGTTAATAATTACAATGAGGAATTTAGAAAGTCAACCAAAGAACAAATACTCCAAGAGAATAGAAACGTGGAAACAATTGAATCAGTAAAAGTCAATTATTCAGATTTTACCAAAGCATCAGAGTCAATAAAAGAAGTAATAACGATGAAAAAAAAAGAAGTACTTTGCCATAAACCTGTTGAACCTTTCGTGCCTGTAAATCATCGCGATCAAACTGTCAATTTTTAAAATTACGAAGACCCGAACAATTTACGAACAATTTGTACACTTGTACCGTCAAAAAAGGAAAGTATTATAGAAAATATTAAATATAAAGATACGTGTTTGAGAAGCGAGAAATATAGTCCAAAAACGTATGAAATCATGAATGATTCGTTAACACAAAAACTCAGTATAGGTAATATCACTCGCGAAATTCAACCTTTCATTCGCGAAAATTCATGTTACGTAATATCAGAATCGGTAATGATTGACCGCTATAATCAAATTAAGGAATTATTAAGACTCGCTGAATTGAACGAAGTAGAAAAAGCAAGTATCGAGACGCGTTTAAAGGAAAGCGCACACTTATACTAAATCCCAGGAAATACGTTGACATGCACAACTATATTGCAACATCGCATTCCTACTACCGATGATCTTCCTATGAATATTCGAGGCTACAGATGGCCAGAATGTACTAAAGAAGAAATAGGCAAGCAAATAGAGGAGTAGAAGGGGCCCGTTATAGAATGACAGGGCGTGACCGGCTGACGCCAGGGCGTGTCTAGACTATCCCCGCCCCATCCCCACCACTACCGCCCCCCTGCTATTTTCTCATTGGTTGTTCCAGGGGGTGTGTCTACCCCACTACCCGACCCCCCGTTCCTGATTGGTCCCTACAACCCCGATCACACCCACGCCCCTACCCCCATCTCTGATTGGTGTCCACCCGCCCCTAGCCCCAGTCTAGATATCCCAGTGTTCTAATTGGTGCAGCGTCGCAGCGCCGTTTGCCGGGTTTTGACCCGTACTCAATTGCTGATGCGCCATCTAATGTCGGTAAACGTGTTACCGATCGTCGGTAAAGCAGATTGGACGTTGGCAGCTGGTCCAGCAGATTGGACGTTGGCAGCTGGTCCAGCAGAAAATTAATTACCGATGCGCTATCTACTGTCGATAATCATGTTACCGACAGGTGGTAAAGAAGATTGAATTTTGGCAGTCGGTCTAGCAGAAAATGTATCGCCGATCGGTAAAGCGGATCGGTTGTCAACCGTCGATATGTAGCCGACCATCGCTACAGCAAATTTGGGACTTAAGGTAGATAAGTTGACTGGGTCTGACGGTAAATAATATTGTGTACCCCATCAACCGGTTAAACATGCCCAATCGTCGATAATCGAGCCCCCTCCATGGGTTTAAAATTTTTTTTGTTAATTACAAAAATTGATTAGTTGAAGCTACCATTTATAACAACGATAAATGAAAACGCTCGTTATTTTTCAGCTCCATAAAAAGCTGTTTTATTTCGACATTTTCGTATAAGAATCTGCAGTTCCGGCGAAATGGTGTCGAACTGTTAATATGCGTTTTCATACCCGATTCGTTGTAATGTAATAGTACACCGCTTTGGTGAGATTCCAAGGATCCTTGTAGCAGTCGATCACAAATATACCGGCAATTCATTATGGTTGGAAAGAGGTCTGACGTCTCTTTGATACCTGTCCTAGCTGAATATAAAAATGCGTGTGACATGGTAGGGGAACTTTCGAATAATATCAAGACAGAAAATACAAGGCTTCCAATTTATTCATAGTAATTCCAAATCGTTCTGTACACGTTTGTATATACGTGTTTTTATCACACACACACGCACGCACGCACGCACACACGCACGCACACACACACACACACGCACACGCACACGCACACGCACACGCACACGCACACGCACACGCACACGCACACGCACACGCACACGCACACGCACACGCACACGCACACGCACACGCACACGCACACGCACACGCACACGCACACGCACACGCACACGCACACGCACACGCACACGCACACGCACACACACACGCACACACACACGCACACACACGCACACACGCACACACACGCACACACACACTCACAAACACTCACACACACACACACACACACACACACACACTCACACACACACACACACACACACACTCACACACCCACACACACACACACACACACATACACACACACACACGCACGCACGCACGCACACACGCACGCACGCACACACACACACACACACACACACACACACACACACGCGTGCGCTGTGCGGCACTAATTGTCAAATTAGTGTATAGCATGATTGTACGCATAAACCATTTGTTGTAGTATATCGATGTAACGATGAGTATTACGATGTGTGAAGTAACGCCACACATCTGCTCCTTGAGAGTGCGATTAAAACGCTCGACAATCGAGGCTTTTACACTCGGATTGCGAGCAACGCGAAATTGTATGTTTTCATCTTTGAGAAATGTTTGGAGTTGACCACCGAGGAATTCTTTTCCATGGTCGGTTCGTAGTGAAACAGGTGTACGACCATCGTTACGCTCGAGAATACGTTTAAATGCCTTAGACATCCTCGCGCACAGTTTTGTCCTGCAAGGGTTCGATCCAGGCGTGTTTGCTGAGAACGTCAATTACCATAAGCAGGTAGGAGACGTCGTCGTTATAGCTTCTCAAAGAACGTAGATCCACGAGATCGACCTCCCAGACATCGTCAATATTTGTATCATTGTAATACAGTCGTGGAAAGACGCGGTGCACGGGTCTATGAATGGTATAACTATCCTGCTGAGTCAGTCAGTCATACACGGAGTCTGCTTTATTTTTGCTACTGATTAAACGCCGCGCATCAGCGTATCCAGCTGGATGCGAAGGATCATAGTACACTTTTTCGAAAGTCATCTTTCACCGCTCGTTGTACAACTTGTTCTAAATCTTTATACACTTTCCAAACATTCTTATTACTTTTGTTTTACGACGTTTTGAAGAAATATTTCCCGGGGGGATATCGTTGCCCTCAGCGTAGTCGTCGTGATACGTTTTATTGTATGTCATGGTAATTATTCCGATTTGTCGAGTAAATTAAATCTCCTCTGCAGGAAAGCGAGGCTGGCCGACTCTCCACGCAACGATAAACGCCTTGCGCGAGGTCTGAACGGCGATCTAGCCGACTTGCGTACGAACGAAATGTACGAGTAACCAAGTTAGGCGAGTCGCTCTCAAGAGAAGTACTCTCTCGCTCTCTCTCGTTTCCATGCATAAAAATACTTGTTTTACCAGCAAGTTATTTATATGGAATACGTTACACATATATTGACAGGATAAAATGAAATGTTAAGATCGTTTTACAGCTAAATAGCAAAAGTAAGAGGAAACTAGAAAGAGAGAAAACGATAACACGTTTCAATAGAGCTTCCTCTGCAGGAAAACGAGGCTGGCCGACTCTCCACGCCACGACAAACGCCTTATTGCTAGGGCTGAACGGTGATCTAGCCGACTTGCGTACGAACGAAATGTACGAGTAACCAAGATAGATAGAGTCGCTCTCAAGTAAAATCCTTCTCTCTCTCTCTCTCTCTCGCTCTCGTTTCTATAGCACGAGAATAATCGTCTAGCTAACAAGTTATTGAAGAAACTTATTAACTATAAATAGAGTAATTACTAACTAAACGAATAATCAATAATGATTAGAATAATCCATAATTCAACAAAAATATCTACAAGAGATTAACGCAAAAATCAGCTCGCATACGACGAGTTAACTACAGAATCTGTAACAAAATTATTACTAGTGGTTTCATGTGAAGGATTTAATTAAGTTCCGTACAAACGATGAAATCTGAGCCATTACCATAGTGTTGGAGAATCAGCTGGCGCACGGCGTTCGATATTCGTCGTGCGCCTACCTGTTGCGGTGTTCTAGCACACTTCGTTCGGTTGAGTCGAAGATAGCTGAGGCAGGGCTTCGCGAAGCCGAGGATGTGTCTCGTTGGCATGCCGCGTCGAGCGAGAGGATGTCTCTCTCGCTTGACTTCGGTTTCGCTCACCGGCTATTTCGCTCAACTGACTTCAGCGCCCAACGACGCTTTCATACCCGCAGCCATATTGCAATTTTGACACTTTTTTGGCTACACACCGGCAGAACAGCACACACAAAAGGACTCTCGGACTCTCGGACCCTTTTCTCTGTCGCAATTCACCGGATTCGCTCAACTTTTAAGCTCAACAGGACTCAAATACACGGTAAGAGTCACAATTCAGTGCAATTCAATGTCGGTGAGGAGTAGAAAATAGCGGTACATTCACATTTTTGTCTCACTCTGTGGCGTGCGCTGCAGCACATGCTGCACCACGTTCTCCTCACTGTATGTTGCCGGTGTAATTAATATAATTATGCAGGTGCTTTATATTCACTGTACTTTCCTCCAGAAAATCTGCTGGGAAAGTACAGTGACTATACACTGCTCACTCGTGCATCCTCAGTATATGTCGTGTTGTGCTACGCAGTGCGGACTGCGTAGCTTGTCTCATACTTGTAGAGCACTCAAGCAGTTTTAATTGCAAGTGCTCTCATCGATTCACTGTAACCAGTCTTCACCAAACTGCTGAGAGCTTACAGTGAATGGTGTACAAAATCTTACGCACTCATTTTTCTCTAGCGTGGCGTGCTACGCAGCACTGACTGCTGCACGCGCACCGCTCTCTAGGTTCAAGCTCAATCACACTCAGCACACAATTAATATAATTGTGTGCTGTTCAAAGTCAGAATTCAATTCAAATTGTTTATTTATTTTTATAATTTGTATTTTTCCAAAATCTATGTTTTTGGATTGTTTTCTAAATTTAACTGATTTTTGTATTAATTTTCACTTGTAATGTTTTTATAAATTATGTACTTTGCGTGTACTTTGGACCGCCTGTCGGAAGGTGGAATAAACCACTTTCACACGATAACAACAACTTGTCTGGTTTTATTTATCACCTTGTCGAGAGTGAGTTTTCATGGGTATTCGATATATTCACAGATCTGTCAACTTCATCCACCGGATTCTCAAAGACATAGACACATCTAAAGGGTGGTTAAATTTTAAGGGCCGATGTTGATTTTGAATAAAACACAAATTATTTAGGAAATTATTGTCAATTCTTTTTATTATGATAATATGGTATGGTTCGATTATGTATGGAACAAAATATCGGCTAAATGGCCGCCGCGACCTCGGCGGCACACCTCTATCCGATGGTCTAAATTTTCGATGACGCTTAGGCATAATTGAGGTTCTATGCCGTTAATGTGCCGAATTATCTCATCCTTTAGCTCTTGAATTGTTGCTGGCTTATCGACGTACACCTTTTCTTTCAAATAACCCCAAAGAAAGAAGTCCAACGGTGTCAAATCACATGATCTTGGCGGCCAATTGACATCGCCACCACGTGAGATAACACGGCCATTGAATTTGTCGCGCAAAAGAGCCATTGTTTCGTTAGCTGTGTGGCAAGTGGCACCGTCCTGTTGAAACCACATATCGCCCACATCTATATCTTCCAATTCGGGCCATAAAAAGTTCGTTATCATCTCACGATAGCGAACACCATTCACAGTAACTGCCTGACCAGCCTCATTTTGAGGTGGACGGCTCTTCAGCCACACTATCGCGAACAGCAGCAATATTTTCTGCAGTACGAGCTGTACGAGCATGCACTGGTGTTTTAATATCTCCTACAGACCCGGTTTGCTCAAATTTTTGCACAATTTTTCCGATTGTACGCACATTTGGACGATTAAATTGACCGAAAAAATCACGAAGTGCACGATATGCATTTTGATTTGAACGCCCATTTTCATAATAAGCCTGAATAACGTTAACGCGTTGCTCGATTGTGTATCTTTCCATGGTTCAAATTTAGTTAGTCTGAAATTGAGAAATGTCAAATGAAATGCAGAAAAAAACTTGACGTTTAGGTGTGGTTCACATTCAACATCGGCCGTTACAATTTAACCACCCTTTACATAGAAGCGAGCATAAGGATATTACCTAGACTTAGAACCTCTATCGAAAGTAAGTCAAGAAGCGGGGTGGTAAAAATCGCCTCATTTTCAGGGGAAAAACGCCTCGAACGCGTTCCCTCACCTAATCGCGTGGTCCTCTGTGTATCACATCGCGCGGACAAATCAGAGCGCGGCATACCGATGCATTTGCATAGATCTATGGCTCTGCATGTCGGGAAGCTACTCTGTGGGGTAAGGGGAATAAAAACGTGTATGGTCGAGGTAGACCACGGGGAAATTCTTATACCAAGATAGGGTTTTATTCCTTTTTTTCTTTTTACGCGCTTGACGACAAGAATTTTTGTCGCTCAGGAGCCCTATAAAAGGCCGCGAAAATCGGCCGGAGACACTTACAGTTTCACGGGGAGTCAAGTAAGATAGTTTCACGGGGAGGAAAGGGCTAATCACTCGCCAGGCAGTGAGTCAATAACCCGTAGGAGTTAGACATTTTTATGGGGACCAAGTAGTACACTTCAATAATCTTCCACCGCGGCTTAATTTCACAAAGTATATTTTCAAGTAATACAGAGTACGAATACAGTACTTATAATTATAAACGCGTGCGAAATCGGGAATATTGAACGTGCAACATTTGACTACACATGTAGTTTTATTTCAATAAATAATTATTCATACGCACCAACGCCTACGCTGGATTTTGAGTTTTTCCGACTACACCAGTCTACGTCCAACCAACGTTCAACAGTAAGAACAACAGCAACAAACAACCGTAAGTACAATTTTCAAATACCAATTAAAGTGAAATCTTGCTCCGCGTGAAATTGTCATTCAAGTCCCACCCCCTTATTCGTGGAGTGATTATCCCCAACCAAGAACAAAACGCACTCCAGCCCTATCCCGAGTAATTTTCCGCGAGGTTAGACTTAAAAACGGGCTTGCGTCTTCAGTATTTTCTCGTTGGGTGTGGTAAAGGGAGGATTCATTCTCCTTGACGAGAGCACGGAAAATATACACCGAAACGTGCATCTATGTTAAATTCGTGGATTTCGTAAGATAGGCCGCGATTTTGACGTAACAGTTGGGAAGTTTTGATGCATCCACCGTAGAGTCCAGACATAGCACTCTCAGACTATCACTTATTCCGATCTCTGCAGAACTCTCTCAATGAATTAAGCTGCCATCAAAAGAAGGCTGTGAAAACCACTTGATTCAGTTTTTCAACCAGAAACCACAGGGGTTCTTCACCGATGGCATCATAGCTTAACCCGAAAAATGACGAAACGTTGTCGATAATAATGTAGGATATTTGATTTAAATAAATTGATTTTCACACTATAAGAAAACCAGTTGAATTTTACTATCAGGGGTACAAATTGAAAATGCGGGTTTGATAACAGATGGCGTTACTAACGCTATACGCATCAGGCAGTACTGTGACTATGTTCATGTCAAAGCTACGTCTTATAGCTTTAATTTTCAGTATGTGTCAATTTATCGCAGTGTCAAATTCATAGTTTTTTTGAGCTCTCAATATGTCGAGTTTCGTGCCAACAAAACAGCATTTGCGGGAAGTTTTAATTTACTTCTTTAATTTGAAGAAAAGTGCTGCTGAAGCACATCGATTGATCTCCGAGGCTTATCCGAGTCATGTTCCATCGGTTCCAACGTGCGAGAGATGGTTTGTGCGGTTTAGAAGTGGTGATTTTGACGTTGAGGACAAAGAGCGGCCGGGCCAAGTGAAAAAGTTTGAGAATGCTGAATTGGAGGCAATACTCAATGAAGACTCGTGTCAAACTCAACAAGAGCTCGCAGATTCATTGGGAGTGACACAACAAGCCATTTCCCATCGTATAAAAGCCCTCGGAATGATCCAAAAGCAAGGACATTGGGTGCCGTATGAGCTGAAGCCGAGAGACGTCGAGCGCCGTTTTTTTGCATGCGAACTGCTGCTCGAACGGCAAAAACGGAAGGGTTTTTTGCATCGCATTGTCACTGGTGATGAAAAGTGGATCCATTACGATAACCCGAAGCGCAAAAAATCATATGGTTACCCCGGCCATGCATCATCATCGACGGCCAAACCAAATATTCACGGCGCCAAGCTCATGCTCTGTATTTGGTGGGACCAGCTGGGTGTGGTGTATTATGAGCTATTGAAATCGAACGAAACCATCACAGGAGCACTATACCGAACTCAATTGATGCGTTTGAGCCGCGCACTCAAAGAAAAACGGCCACAATACGAGCAAAGACACGACAAAGTAATTTTGCAACATGACAACGCTCGGCCACATGTTGCAGCGCCGGTCAAAACATACCTACAAACGCTGAAATGGGAAGTCTTACCCCATCCGCCGTATAGCCCAGATATTGCTCCTTCCGATTACCACCTTTTCCGATCGATGACACATGGCCTAGCTGACCAGCGCTTCCATTCTTACGAAGAAGCCCAAAAATGGGTCGATGACTGGATAGCAGCCAAGCCGGCCGAATTTTTTCGCGACGGTATCCGTAAATTGCCAGAAAGATGGGAAAAAGTTGTGGCTAGCGATGGACAATACTTTGAATAATTCATTTGTTACCATTTTTTCAGAATAAACGTTCAAAAATAGAAAAAAATCCCGCATTTTCAATTTGTACTCCTGATAAAAAAACGGCACGAACTTTTTCCCAGACCCAATATATACATATCGAATGCATTTTTTCAATAATTAAGAAGAGTTATTATTCATGAAGGGATTTAGCAATCGAGTAAAAACTGGTCACACCGATATCTAACGTATTCTAAACTTGTTACCGGCGATGTCAAACCTATGGTTAAAAGTTTGAGAAAAGACTATTGAGAGATGTTGATTCAATAAGGCCTCTTTAGACATTAACGAATAAGCGATTAAGTGAACTCTAAATAATAATAACAATAGCAATGACAATAATAACAATAACAATCCCGTGCCGGGTTGCTGGTCCCGCATCGGGCGCCTCCCCAGGTATCGGATAGGGGGACGTCTTCCAGAAATGAAAGGTACCGAGAAATCTCGGGGTGGACGAAAACCAGCACTACATACACGCACCGACGCAAACACCTACACAAACACGCCTAAGTGATATACCGGTGATGTGGATAATCAGGGTTCATATAAACGGGCAACCCTGAGAAAGCGAATGGTCGGGGTCCCCTATATATGTATAATATATTAACGGGGCCCATCGAAAAGCGAATGACCGGGATCCCTATAAACGGGCTCTCCTGATTACAGATGAATGAACCGGTTTGTCACTTTCACGGGTACTCATACTCACGCACACGACATATAGAGCTACACACAAGAAAACGGATTGGGGACCTCAGGGGCCGTGCGTGGTTCCAGCACGGTTCGGGAAGTCGCGATCCCGAGGGACCTGCAGCAGAATGGAATAACGACGATGGATAATGCACGGTAAAAACGAGGATTTATCTCAGGTGGTAACCCCTAATCAAGGGCAATCCACACTACGTTCCAACCGGATGCAAGCTCCGGTGGCCTCGGGCAGCAGCACGGATTCTGGGGGCCGTACATTGTGGAAGAATGGGCCAAGGATGACGGCGAAAGGGACAACTGAAGACAAGGTAAAAAGGACTGACAAGACGCTACTGGATATACCAAGACGCAATAGGACGGACAGTTTTTCGAGTGCCGGCAGTGGCGATAGTTATATATCCACGGCCGACACCGACAAAGCTACGACAGGACAGACGCACGCAAAGGCACGGAAATAACCGGACATGATTGAGCTACCGACGCTCATACATGAAACAGCGACAAAAATGGCCGAGGCAGCGTCTATTCAGAAAAACATGAATATGAAAGTCAAAAACAGAATAAATACGATTCTCGAGACCGCTGACATGGCGGTGCATAAGCCTGCAAAGGCAGCCCCAAAAACACAACTTACGGACAGAAAAACGATGAAAACAGTAAAGGACGAACAACAAACGCCACGGACAAAACGCAAGCGGGAAGCGACTGGAACCTCCCCGGAGAATACGCAAAAAAGCCTTCGACGATGGAACCGGTCGCTGCTTAGCAGACAGTGACAAGAAAAAAGACAGACAGAAAAGAACGTAGGACAAACGACAACACGCAGGCCAAAAAGAACAGACCGGCTCCCCGGCAACGGGGGACGGCTGTACTGGTAAAACCTGGGACTGATAACTCGTACTCGGACATCGTACGAAAAATACGGACGACGGTCGATCCGAAGAAAAGTCACGTGCAGGTGACGACTCTGAGGAAGACGAAAAACGGCCTGTGTCTTCTAAAAATACAGGCAGACGAGAAGAGACCCGACGGACGAGACGACTTCCGACGCGTTCTGCAAGACGCGATTGGGGACACGGGCAGCGTCAGGGCCATGACTTTCAAGGTCCAATTGAAGATCATGGACCTGGACTGCGTCGCGACCACGGACGACGTCAGACAGGTGCTGAGACGCGAGCCAGGACGAAACGCGGACTTCAGGGTCCACATCTTTGGCCCGAATCTGGTGGACGAGACGCCAAACTGACGGACCGGCTGTGAGACAGCACAATGCCAAAACGACGACATCGACAGAACAGGCAACCACAATACTGGTGGACGGACGAAATAGCTGAGCTGCGCAGGGTCTGCTTGGCAAGCCGACGACTAGTAACGAGGGCTGGGGGAAGACCCGAAAGGGAAAACCTCCAAGCCACGAATAAGACAGCACGGAAAGCACTGACGAACGCGATACGAGACAGCAAGTCGCGTTGCTGGAAGAGGCACTGCAAGGAGGTGGATCAAGATCCCTGGGGTACTCGTGACAAAATCGTGACCGATAAACTAGGGGCCCGGGTACCACCAGAACTCAAAGACGCCGAATCCGCACGACGGATCGTCGACGGCTTATTTCCTACACACCTGATACGGACGGACGTTACAGACGACACGGACACACCGGCAGCCCCCATCTTCACGGCGGAAGAGCTCACTAGGGCATCCAACGCAATGAAGACTAGTAAGGCACCGGGACCGGTCGGAGTACCGGCGGAGATTATCCGGCTGATGGTCAACCTGAGGCCGGATATATTTCTCGACCTATACAACACGTGCTTGACAACGGGGACCTTCAGTGATCGATGGAAAGCGGCGAGGCTAATCCTTATCCCCAAGGGTAAGGGCAACCCCAACACGCCGTCATCCTATCGGCCGCTGAGCCTACTGGACACGACAGGAAAACTTTACGAACAGCTACTTAGACTAAGACTAACGGACGTGATACAGACCGGGGGAGGCCTATCCAACCAACAGTTTGGCTTCAGGAAGGGCCGGTCCACGATTGGAGCCATCCAGAAGGTGGTAGACTCTTTCCGAGACACAGACAGACATTGCCACGCAGCGCGACCAATCGTGCTACTTGCGACATTCGACGTTAGGAACGCTTTCAACTCGGCCAGGTGGGAGGACATACTGGAGACGCTTAAAAACGGCTTCAGGGCTCTACCATACCTGACCCGATTAGTGGAAGATTACCTACGAAACAGACGGATTACCTACGAGACAATCGAAGGACAGGTGACAAGACAGATCACCGCGGGGGTCGCCCCAGGATCCATACTGGGACCAGACTTCTGGAACGGGATTTACGACAGCCTGCTGAGACTGGAGCTCCCGTGAGATGTTCAACTCGTCGCATACGCCGATGACGTGGTGGCGGTGATCGTCGAGCGGTCTCCAGAATTAGCACAGTACAAACTAAACCAGACGATGAGACGTGTCGGACGATGGATGACTGACCACGGACTACAACTCGCAACGGAAAAGACGGTACTAGTGTTTCTCACAAGGAATCGCATACTGACGAGACAACCTACGAAGGTCGGGACAGACGAGATAGTGGCTGGAGGAGAAATCAAGTACTTGGGAGTGACCCTAGATACGAAGATGACCTTCTGGCCTCACGTACAGCGGACAGCCCGGAAGGCGGCCGAAAGGGTGACATCCTTAAGCCGCCTGATGGCAAATACGAACGGACCGAGACCGGGGAAACGGAGACTTTTAATGTCGACGACTCACTCGATGCTCCTCTACGGCGCGGAGATCTGGGCAGATGCCCTGAAGACAAAGAAGTACTGCCACGCAATAACGACGGTACAGAGACAGGGTGCGCTGAGGATCGCCTGCTCCTATCGGACTGTCTCTGCACAGGCAGTCTTAGTGGTAGCCAGCGTAATCCCCGTGGACCTCCTAGCTTTCGAGCGAAAGAGGATCTACGGGAGAAACGCGGACACAAGACGACAGGACGTGGCAACGACAGAAAGAGACAGGACGATTCAGGTATGGTAACAACGATGGACAGAAGGAACGACAGGTAACTGAACGAGACGACTTGTAAGGGACCTGAGACCGTGGATCGGAAGGAAGTTTGGAGACGTAAATTTTTACGGACTCCGACGGGCCACGTCGGTAAGACGTGTGACAGTCAACCGACCTGCTTCCTCTGCACGGAGGCTGGGAGAATGGATGTGGCGCATCGGCCGGGCACTTGCTCTTGCGCGGTATTCAGAGCTGCGCTGGAGGAAAGCAGAAAAAAGACGAAGATATGACGAAGGTAGTCCAGGGAAACCTGAACCGGAGTCAGACGGCACAGGCACTGCTACCCCAAATAGCCGACGAACTGGACGCGACTATACTGATACTGTCAGAACAATACCGGGACAAGACATTGCCGACGTGGTTTGCAAACAGAAGGGGTACCTCCGCCATTTGGGTAAGGGGGGAGGCCGCTTCCCGGGTATCCGCTCGCGGCGCGGCAGACGATTTCGTCTGGGCTAGGGTGGGCGCCGTCACGTACGTCAGCGTCTACCTAACGCCAAACTGCGCCGTGGGGGAGTACGGGGAGAGGCTTTTTACCCTGGAGGACGAGATACGAACCATGCACGGACACGTGGTCGTCGCGGGAGACTTTAACGCCAGAGCGATCGAGTGAGGTATGACCACGACGAACAAACGGGGACGGCTGCTGCTGGAGATGACCGCAAGGCTAGACCTAGCAGTGGCAAACACGGGAAATACACCGACATACAGGAGACCGGGCTTTGGGGAATCCATTCCCGACGTGACGCTGACGTCCGACGAAGTTCTCTCACGGATTGAGCGATGGCGGGTGGTGGAGGGCTACAACGCCAGCGACCACCAATACATCGCTTTTGAAGTGAGAGACGAAACAACAACACGAGCCCAACGTATTCCGCGACCTCCGCGGTGGAACCTGAAAAAACTCGACGAGGATAAATTCTCGGCGGAGCTGCTGGCAGCAGTGGACCCCTCGAGAAACGTACTTGACGAACTAACGGGACAACAAAAAGCCGAAAGGCTTATAGACGAGATGGCGAAGCTCGTCCAGCGGCTCTGCAAGGACTCAATGCCACAGAAACGCTACGGACAAAAACGACAACAACAGTACTGGTGGACTGACGAGATAGCGGAAATGCGAAGGGCCTGCTTAGCCTGTAAGAGGAAGCTCACTCGAGCGAGAGGAGGACTCCAAGCAGAGACGCTAAGAACAGCATACAGGGCGGCACGGAAGAAATTGACAACAGCGATAAAGGACAGTTAATACAAGTGTTGGAGGGAACTATGCGACGAAGTGGACCGAGACCCCTGGGGCATCGGCTACAAGATTGTAACCGGGAGACTCGGGACTCGAGGGCCGCCCGGCGTGATGGACCTCCCAACAACACAAAAAATCATAGACGGACTTTTCCCGACGCACGAGACGAAGACAGAAGACAGTCACGGAGAGATGCTACGGGATATACCGCTCTTTACCGAGGAGGAGCTCGCAAGGGCAACCACTGCGATGAAGGCTGGAAAGGCCCCGGGACCCGATGGCACGCCAGGAGAGATTCTGCGGCTGATAAGCAATCTGAGGCCGCAGTTCCTCCTGGACATGTACAATACGTGTTTGACGGCAGGGACTTTCGGTGAGCGGTGGAAGAGGGCGAGGCTAGTCCTCATCCCTAAAGGGAAGGGGGGCCCTGACTCGCCGTCAGCCTACCGCCCACTGAGATTACTAGACACAACAGGGAAGCTTCATGAACAATTACTAAGACCGAGACTGACGGACGCAATTGCAGCCGCTGGAGGACTTTCGGACAGACAGCACGGTTTCAGAAAAGGGCGGTCGACGATCGGCGCGATTCAAGACGTGGTGGCGGCTTTCTACGAGGCTGGACGGTGCTGCCACGGGGCTCGCCCGATCGTGCTGCTGGCAACCCTAGACGTACAAAACGCGTTCAACTCGGTAAGGTGGGTGGACATACTGGAGGCGCTGAAAGGCGTCTTCAGGGTGCTAGCGTACCTGATCCG
Source organism: Cylloceria caligata (assembly GCA_963942595.1). Lineage (NCBI taxonomy): Eukaryota > Metazoa > Arthropoda > Insecta > Hymenoptera > Ichneumonidae > Cylloceria > Cylloceria caligata. Next base: position 27,450,870 of record OZ012710.1, read on the forward strand.
GGTGATAAGCGACTACCTACGAGACAGACGAATCACGTACGAAACGACAGAAGGACCGGTAACTCGGACGAACACAGCGGGGGTCGCTCAGGGATCAATACTTGGACCAGACTTTTGGAATGGAATGTACGACAGCTTGCTGCGGTTGGAGATGCCGCCGGAGACTTACCTAGTTGCATACGCTGACGACGTGACAGCGGTAATCGTTGAACGCGACGCAATTCTGGCCCAGCTACGACTTAACCAGGTTATGAGACGAGTGGACCGATGGATGATTGAACACGGACTCCGACTGGCCGCACACAAGACAGAACTGATGCTACTGACGAGAAAACGGATACCAATCGTCATACCTATGATGGTTGGAACAAAAATGACAGAAACCCGGGGGGGAAATCAAGTATCTGCGGGTTATCCTGGATACAAAGATGACCTACTGGCCACACATTAGACGGACGGCCGAGAAGGCGGCTAAAAGGGTAACAGCCTTAAGCCGCCTGATGGCAAACACTACGGGACCGAGACCGAGCAAGCGTAGACTCTTAATGGCTACGACCCCCTCGATCCTCTTGTATGGCGCCGAGATCTGGGCGGACGCACTCCTAGTGAAGAAATACGGACAGGCGATGACGACAGTACAGAGACGCGGTGCACTGAGGATCGCGTGTGCTTACAGGACTGTTTCAGCAGGAGCAGTCCTGGCCGTAACGGGCGTGATCCCAATAGATCTTCTTGCGCTCGAACGCAAGAGAATCTACCTACAGAGTGCACAAATGGGACGGCCAGATGCGGCAGCGAGGGAAAGAGAAAGAACCATCCATGAATGGCAGAATAGATGGACAAACGAGACCGCAGGAACGTGGACAAGGCGACTGATACCGGAACTGAAGCCGTGGATCGCGACGAGTAGCGGAGAGGTGAATTTCTACCTCACGCAGCTCCTGACAGGATACGGATACTTTAGACGATACCTACACAACATGGGGAGGGTAAGGACTGCGGACTGCAAATACTGCGGACATGACCGTGACGACGTGGAGCACACGTTCTTTACATGCGACCGATGGACAGAGACAAGACGAAGACTGGAAGCGACAATCGAAGAAATCACGCCGGACAATATCATCGGCGTGATGATTAAAAACAGCGAAAGGTAGGCCCTTGTGTCTACCTTTATCGAAACTGTCCTTAGGGGAAAGAATGCGGTTGGATGCTTAAGTGACTGAGAGAATCAAAAAGGACGGCTCTTCAGCAGCGTAGACACGACGAGACGGGACGAAAACGAAAAGTTTGACGACAGGATTGCCTGACCGGAAGTAATGCTAATGTTACGTCAAAATCGCGGCCTATCTTACAAACCCACGAATTTAACATAGATTTCACGTTTCGGTGTATCTTTTCCGTGCTCTGGTCAAGGAGAATAAATTCTCCCTTTACCACACCCGACGAAAAAATACCGAAGACGCAAGTCCGTTTTTGAGTCTAACCTCGCGGAAAATTACTCGGGATAGGGTTGGAGTGCGTTTTGTTCTTGGTTGGGGATAATCACTTCACGAATAATGGGGAGGGACTTAAATGACAATTTCACGCGGAGCAAAATTTCACTTGAATTGGTAATTGAAAATTATACCTACGGTTGCTTGTTGCTGTGGTTCTTACTGTTGAACGTTGGTTGGACGTAGATTAGTGTAGTCAGACAGACTAAAAATCGAACGTAGGCTTTGGTGCATATTAATAATTACTTATTAATATAAAACTACATGAGTAGTTGAATGTTGCACGTTCAATATTCCCGATTTTACAAGCGTTAATAATTATAAGTACTGTACTCTTACTCTGTACTACTTGAAACTATACTTTGTGAAAATTAAGCCATGGTGAAAAATTATCGTTCTATACTACTTTATTTCCCGGCAAACAGTACTACTTGTTGCCTTGGAAAAATTCTAATTCACTGCCGGCGACTTATTGACTGCCAGGCTAGTGATTAGTCCTCTACTTAACCCCCCGTGAAACTGTGTCGACGGCCGATTTTCGCGGTCTTTTATAGGGCTCCTGAGCGTCGAAAATTCTTGTCGTCAAGCGCGTAAAAGAAGAGAAGGGATAAAACCCTATCCTGATTATAAGAATTTCCTCGTGGTCTATCTCGACCATACACGTATTCATTCCCCTTACTCCGCAGAGTAGCTTCTCGACATGCAGAGCCATAGATCTATGCAAGTGCATCGGTATGGTGCGCTCTGATTTGTCAGCGCGATGTACTACACAAAGGACCATGCGATTAGGTGAGGGAACGCGTTCGAGGGGGTTTTCCCCTGAAAATGAGGCGATTTTTACCACCCCGCTTCTTGGCCTACTTTCGATAGAGTTTCCTAGTCTAGGTAATATCCTTATGCTCGCTTCTATGTAGATGTGTCTATGGTAAGGGCTTAGTTTTTCAGCGTTTGTACGGAACTTAATTAAATCCTTCACATGAAACCACTAGTAGTAATTTTGTTACAGATTCTGTAGTTAACTTCGACGTATGCAATCTGATTTCTGCGTTAATCTCTTATTAGTATAAATGGTTTTGTTGAGTTATGGCTTATTCCAAGCATCATTGGTTATTCGTTAAATTAGTGATTACTCTACTTGTAGCTAATAAGTTTTCTTAGATAATTTGTTAGTTAGACGTTAGATTTCTTATAGTTAATAAGTTTTCTTCAATAATTTGTTAGTTAGACGTTAGAATTCTTATAGTTAATAAGTTTTCTTAAATAATTTGTTAGTTAGACGATTATTCTCGTGCTATAGAAACGAGAGCGAGAGAGAGAGAGAGAAAGAGAGAAGGATTTTACTTGAGAGCGACTCGTCTGACTTGGTTACTCGTACATTTCGTTCGTACGCAAGTCTGCTAGATCGCTGTTCAGACCTCGCGCAAGGCGTTTTCGTTGCGCGGAGAGTCGGCCAGCCTCGCTTTCCTGCAGCAGAAGCTTCATTGCAACTCAATTTTAGTCTCATCTCTTTCTCGCTTTTCTGTCTATTTTTCGCTATTTTACCATAAATTAATCCTAATATTTCTTTTATCCTTTCTATATAGGTATAACATGTTCTATATATTTATGATGGTATTTTTACTATAAATTTTAATATTTTACGAGAGACATATTAGTATAATCCCAAGAGAAAAGGGGAATTAATCCTGATATACTGATCTTTCTTCTATTACCCGACTATACTTGGTAAGCTCATTAATTCAATGTGGGTTGTACTCGTTTTCGAGTGACAGCCATGGGTAGTTTCCATATGGAAGCATAATTGTTCTTTTTGCTGCTGATATTTTATCTACAGTATTCGTGTGTACATTTTAATAGTCATAACTCTTTCGTTTAAATCAACATTTCCTCTGCTTTTGTTAATTGTTTCGCTTAATAATTGTTCGTGATTTCATCATCTTTGTAAAGAGAGAGAGAGAGAGAAGATTCAGGCAAGAGCGAGAAGAAAGGGTGCGGTCGCTTGGTCACGTGATAGCGTTCCCTCCAACCGCTCCCTTATGACCAACAACGCCCCGACGGCGACTAGCCGAACCCCTGGTCTAGGATTGAGGGTAAGGCCGCGCTAAATCATAGATCCATAAATGGCAGTCGATAACCGGGTCTACGCAGTAGATCCCATGGTTTGAAAGTTTGCCTTTTGACCGGGAGCGTCGAAAAATTCCATCTTTACAAGATTAATTCTTCCCGGGAGACGGTCGGTAGGGCCGCATCTTCACCCTGTTCCGATCTCCGTCACTAATATCGCTCTCCTCTCTTCTTAAGAAGTTCGAGAATAAAAGAAAAATGTGAGAGGTTACTTTTACTGTAGCGAAACTAAAACAGAAGAACTTTAACGTAATCGAAATGAAAAAGATAAATGCGACGTTACGTCAGGACGTAACACGAGCCACACTAACTCCTGTACGTCGATGAGTAATGCCTCGACTGCAATTCTTATCGCTTTGAGCGTCTCTTCCAAGTGTTGGCGCCTCGTTACATAGTACAGGTTGTCGTTGAGTGTGTGATTGTTACGCTGTATCTGGGCCAGCAGGGCCCGTTCGTTTGCCTGTATATGATGCACGCTTTCATTATAGGCTGAAGGTGGTCCTTACCACTTATTTTCAGTTTTTCGACCCTTCCTGCAGGGTCTGCTGTGAGGCCTTTATTCTGGCTATCTCTTCGTGGAGCTTTTGTGCATCGGCAGCGTCCATATTTTCTATGATGGCCTTGATGCTTCCAAAGCCGTCGACCATTATATGCTTAATGGAAAAAATTTTTTTGTTTGTCTCAATAATATAGCGTTATTACCTACTCTGCTTGGTTTATTGAAGTTCCCACCTTGCACCCTGAGGGGTCCTTCAATCTTAGCTTTAATTTATCTGTTAATTAGCTATAGGTAATTTTTATAATTTCATATATTCCTGGTCTATTCGTGCTCGATAAAGCGCTTCAGGCGATTTGCATGCACCGCCTGAGTTTTTCGTCCCCGACGGCCGACGTAATAGATGGGGGGCCTCTTCTCTACTATTTCGTGGGGCCACGTCCACTTGGGGGTCAGCTTTGCAGACTGCCCCCGGCGCACCGTCTCGTCTCGGAGGAGTATTTGTTCGCCGACGCGGTACTCCTGTTCCTGCGCATGGTGGTCATATGCATTCTTTGACTGTCTTTTCGCGCCTTCTAGGTTGTTGCGCGCTACAGGCCATGCGGCGTGTAATCGCTCGCGTAACTCGTGGACGTAATCATCATATGCATAGGTGCCACGGGGCTCCTATTTTACAGCGGTCGGCAACTCACCCTCGCGTCCGTATACCAACATGTGGGGTGATAGTCCGGTCCCCGTATGCGAAGTGGTGTTGTATGTGAACATTGCATACGGCAGCTACTTGGCCCAGTCTCCTTGATCCTCTCATGCTGTCCTTTTTTTCTCGTGGGCGAGCTCGATCTCTCGCTCCGACGAGCTACCACGGCTATAAGGGGTATCTTCGGCCCTCCGCTGTGTGCGGTCATTTGCTGTGCCGAGTTGCCCCATCGTGCTGTCCTCTTCCGACTCACGAACTTCGTTCTTAGCTCTCGCTTGGGTCCTTGTAGTAGCGAATATACGGCTTAGCGCATCTGCATTCGTATTATGCTCTCCGGCCTTATATTCAACTTTAAATTCGTGTTCGGCCAATTTTATTTTCCAACGCATTAGTATCGAACCTGGGTCCTTCACTCCGAACAGCCAGGTGAGCGGTTGGTGGTCCGTCACTACCGTCAAACGTGTACCATAAATATATGGTCGAAATTGAGCAAAAGCCCAAATTATGGCGAGTAGCTCTTTTTCCGTTGTTGTAACATTGAGCTCGGCCTTTGACATGGTGCGGGTTGCGTAACATATGGGCAAATCGTCCCCGATCTTGCCTTGCAATAAGATTGCGCCAAGCGCCCTGTCTGAGGCATCTGTCGTTACAACAAACGGCTTCGTGAAGTCTGGATATTGCAGTATCGGTGCTGTGGTAAGGGCTGTCTTCAGTTCTTCGAAGGCAGCATCTCTTACTGCAGTCCACTCGAATTTAACCCTTTTCTGGGTTAATTCTGTGAGTGGCTTCGCGGTTTTTGAGAAATCTTTGATGAATTTCTGGTAGTAGTCAGCTAATCCGAGGAAAGATTGTACTCCTTTTACGTCTCTCCGTACTCGAAATTCTCTTACCGCTTCCAGCTTCTTCGGATCAGCACGTACACCCTCTTCGGATATGATGTGACCGACGTACTGCGTTTCCTTGCGCAGGAACTGGCACTTGCTCGGTTGCACTGCTAATCTGGCTTCTCTTAGCCGCTGCAGTACCTCTCGCAGCCTGTCATTGTGCTCCTTGAAGGTCTTGCTGTGAATTACTATGTCGTCTAATGTTACGTCCCCGTAACTCCACCACACTGCCCCTAGCATCCGACTACCCTTCGGGCACCAGAGCACACCCTGAGTGGTGGCCCTGGCGCTAGAGCTAACGGAAGGCGGATGACATGGACCTTGAACGTATAGAGATAAGAGCTATTCTCCCCAACTATCTGGAAAATTAGGAAAGGGAAGACGGTAAGTTCAAGCCAATGAGATGCCAAAGAACTTGCCCTCTCCAACCCCTAATTTTAGACAAGGATAGCATAAACACTAGTATAAAAAGAGCGAAATTGTGCTCTAAAAATCAGTTCTTGTAAAATATTCAACGACACCGGAACAAGCTGAAACATTGTACAGCTCTCCGTTATTTTTCAAATCTATAGTAAAGAGTAAGTTTAAATTCAGTCTTCGAAATTATCTAGAGTTGCGCGGACCGCCGCGAACTCTAACCACCTTCTCTCCCATTCATTATAGTGTCGCGCGGACCACCGCGGACTCTAACTTCCGTCTCTCCAATAGAATTGCGCGGACCACCGCGAATTCTAAATTCTTCCTTTACAATAGTGTTGCGCGGACCACCGCGAACGCTATTTTTCCTTCTTCACCATAGTGTTGCGCGGACCACCGCGAACGCTATTTTTCCTCCCTTACGATAGTGTTGCGCGGACCACCGCGAACTCTATTTCCTCTCAATTTAACCAGGGAATTGCGCGGACCACCGCGAATTCCTATCCTCCCCCAAAATAAGGGTGTTGCGCGGACCACCGCGAACACCTCTTTTCCTTTCACTCGAACTCCCGGTTGTCAAACAGGAACTCACCATTTTCTTTATCATTTTCAAACCCAGTACGTAAATTCATTGTTTTAGTGACCAAATCCAGATCAGGGGGTAGGAAGAACCATTTGCGGAAACTTCAGGCAGAATACCTTGGGTACTCCCGTGACCAGAAACACGGGTATTGCACCAAAGAGTACTTAGAATCGGTCAATTTCGAGCCCACTGGTTACGGAAATTATTCTTTAAAACCACTGGAATATACTATTAAATTCTTACACCCCAAGTATATCTCAGAAACCGACCCTCGCAGATCGTTCTACGAAGCGAGGTTAGCAAAATAATAATAAAGTTGAGCCCGATGATGAGCAAGCAGACACTGAGGGCAATACAAAAAAAAAAAAAAAATAATAAAAGAAAAGTCTAAATCCAATAAATTCAAATTTTAACGATCAAATCACCGAGCCCGTATCCCAGACTAATTAGCCGTAGCTAAGGTCTAAAACAGGGCAATTTCTCATGTTACTTGGACGTAACATACCTTTTTGGTGACAGCGGTGGGATACTAACGGTAATTTGGTCAAATCATGCCAATTGAGCATTCACCGCAAAAGGGTGAAACCAATCCTGTAATTCAAACTGTTGACAACCCGTCGAGTGCCTCTAATCTAAATCCTCCACCTTTACCTACACAAGAAAATAACAGCGACGACAATCTATCCACAACATCCAACGAAGGCACAACACAAGAAGTAGACATGCCTATAGGAACTTCACAAACGGTATCCCTTAAGGATGCAGTCGAAGTTGTTGTTAAATTCGACGGGACAAATATTCCCATATACCAATTTATTGAAAGCTGTGAGGAAGCTCTAGTTATGCTTCCCTCAAATGTAGAACAAAACTTAGTCAGGTTAATTAGAACGAAAATTATAGGAGAAGCAAAAAGATCGATACAAGGAGTTAAATTTAATACTTTAAATGAATTAACCAAATATTTAAAAGAATTATATTCTCCCGCAAAATCAGTAAATCAGGTACGACGAGAACTCGGGACGTTAGTACAGTTAGAAAACGAAGATATAATTAAATATATAAATCGGGTACGCGAAATCGGAAATCATATAATCGAAGCAAATAAAAGCAATAACAACGAAGAAATAAGCGACGCAGATAGGACCGCCACGGAGAGCGAATGCATAGAAAGTTTTCTTGACGGGCTTAAAACCGAAATACAAATAAGAATGAAGCCCACTTATGCAACATTGACCGCCGCCGGGACGGACGCTATTAAAGTAGATAGAAAACAGAAGGCCATAAACGAGTTAAGAAATTCCAAACGCGTAGATAAACCAGCGCCACGTAAAGAAACTGTAGCAGCAATACAGAAAAACATAGTAATCTGCCAAATTTGTAACCGAACGGGCCACGCGGCGGACACGTGTTGGTTTAGGAACCAAGCGGCTGGGCCCTCTCAAGATAAGGGTCGGCCACCCGCTCAAGCTGTATACAACCCGCGAGACAGACGGACTGAAGATAATAAACAGACCCAAAAATCGTGCCGGTATTGTAAACGCGACGGGCACACTATCGACGAATGTAGAAGACGGGAATATATAAACAAACAGAAGGCGCAGGGAAACTCCAACAGTCTCCCGATAACCGGGGCTCATCCGGAGACACAAACAAAAGCAGCCCTTCGCAAGGCTCTGGTGATAAGCGAAACGCAGCCAGGAGACGAGTCCGACTAGCTAATGTTAATTTAAAACGGCGCTGTCGTCCTCCGACAATTATGATAGAGTCCTCAACTTTACACCCACCAACAACTTTATTAGTTGACACGGGATCCGAGCCAAACCTCATAAAAGAAAAATCGGTCAAACCAGGTGCCATAGTAGATGCAACGGATATTCTCGAGCTACACGGAATAACGACGAATCCAGTAGATACCTTAGGGTCACTCTCTGTAAACATCTTAGGATGTTCAGTCGTATTCCACATAGTTAAAGAGGATTTCCCCATCGAACAGGCTGGAATACTGGGAAACGAGTTCTACCAGAGATTTAAGGCAACGATCGATTATAAGGGACACTGTTTATATTGGAGGGACAGGCGTATTAACTTCACTAGCCCGGAAACGGTAATAATTCCAGCGCGAACAGCTTCAACCTTTTATGTCAGAATAAAAAACGAAGAAATCTCTGAAGGTTACCTCCCTCGCATTAAAATCGGAGATGGCATTTATTTCGGTAAAGCTCTAGTTACGAACCAGCAAGGTATCGCGTATACCCAAGTATACAATACCAGGGAAGAGGAAATCGAAATAATAGTGCCAACTCTGACATTACAAGAATTCGAAGAAAAATCTAAAAACACAACTTCTAATTCCACAAAATCTTCTACATCTGACGCGAATTGCACGACAACCGCGTCAAATAAAAAATCAAATCAAGGAAGTAAGACAATCAGTGAAATTGTCGAACCTTCTTATTCCACAAAATCTTCTAAATCCGACGCGAATTGCACGACAACCGCGTCAAATAAAAAATCAAATCAAGGAAGTAAGACAATCAGTGAAATTGTCTAACCTTCTAATTCCACAAAATCTTCTAAATCCGACGCGAATTGCACGACAACCGCGTCAAATAAAAAATCAAATCAAGGAAGTAAGACAATCAGTGAAATTGTCGAACCTTCTAATTCCACAAAATCTTCTAAATCCGACGCGAATTGCCCGACAACCGCGTCAAATAAAAAATCAAATCAAGGAAGTAAGACAATCAGAGAAATTGTCGAACCTTCTAATTCCACAAAATCTTCTAAATCCGACGCGAATTGCCCGACAACCGCGTCAAATAAAAAAATTTATCAAGGAAGTGAGACAGTCAGTGAAATTGTCGAACCTTCTAATTCCACAAAATCCTCTACATCCGACGCGAATTGCACGACAACCGCGTCAAATAAAAAATATACTCAAGAAAGTAAGGCAACCATCGATGTTGTCGAACCCTCTAAATCTAATAAATCAACAACATCCACCAAACCCGACGTTAGTTGCATGACAATTGCGTCATTAAAAGAAGAGAAAAAGAATCAAATAGAAAAAATAAAGGAACTACTCCGTCTCGATCACCTAAATTCAGAAGAACGCGAAAGTATAAACAAGTTACTCGAAGAAAGTTCGGACCAATATCACATCCCGGGAGATAAATTGGGTGCGACTACCAAGATGGAACATGCCATTACCACAATTGACGATCACCCGATTAAGACACGACAATATCGGTATCCCCCAATTCACAAAGACGAAATAACGCGACAAGTGAAAGAACTTTATAACGAAGGAATAGTTAAAACTTCACAATCTCCTTATAACAGTCCAGTGTGGATTGTTCCAAAAAAACCAGACCGCCACGGTAATAAACGATGGAGAATGGTGTTAGACTTTCGAATGCAGAACGAAAAAACAATCGGAGATTCATATCCCCTCCCAAATATAATCGATATTTTAGACCAACTCGGAGGAGCGAAATACTTCTCGATTTTCGATCTCGCATCAGGTTTCCATCAAATAAATCTAGATCCAAAAGATGCACATAAAACAGCTTTCTCTACGCCATTTGGCCATTATGAATTTTCTCGAATGCCATTTGGTTTGAAAAATGCTCCAGCGACGTTCCAGAGACTAATGGACCGCGTATTATGTGGTCTGCAAGGCGCGGAACTTTTCGTCTACTTAGATGACATTGTAATATACGCATCGTCGCTTCGGGAACATGAAATCAAATATAGGAAGCTAATATCCCGCCTCAAGGAGGCTAATCTAAAGCTACAGCCCGACAAATGTGAATTTCTACGAAAGGAAGTCGCATACTTGGGACATTTAATAACAGAAAACGGAATTAAACCTGATCCAAGGAAAATCGAAGCAGTAAAAGGTTATCCGGCCCCCCGAAACGTTAAGGGAGTAAGGCAATTTTTGGGTTTAACCGGATACTATCGACGTTTCATTAAGGGATTCGCGAAAATCGCTAAACCTCTCACAGATTTGTTAAAAAAGGATACAACATTTTTATGGGGAAGCAGGGAACAGTTAGTTTTTCAATATTTGAAGGATGCTCTCTGCAAAGAACCTATACTTCAACATCCAGACTTCACTCGACCGTTTCTCGTCACGACGGACGCTTCAGGATACGCCATCGGGGGTATCCTATCTCAAGGGGAAATCGGAAAGGATTTACCCATCGCATACATCTCTCGAACCTTGAACGACGCGGAGAAACGATACGAAACATACGAAAAGGAAGCTTTGGCAATCGTCTACGCGGTCAAACAACTCCATCCATATATATATGGACGCAAATTCACGGTCGTCACAGACCACAAACCTCTCGTATGGTTTAAAAACTCACAGGATCCAGCCTCACGAGTATCAAAATGGAGACTAAAATTAGGCCTGTACGATTTCGATGTCGTCTATAAGGCAGGGAAAATAAATGTAAATGCAGACGCTCTATCCAGAAACCCTGTCGAACCACAGAATGTCCATACCGTTCAGGGTAATAGACAATCGACGAAAGAACCGGAATCAGGGGTTAATAAAGAACGACCAAATCAGATTACAACCCAAGCGGAGATCCATGAAAACCCAGAATCAAGGAGTAATAACGAACAACCCTTAAGAAGAAGTCAACGAAATAAACGAGAACCTCAAAGGTTAAGAGATGAACTCGACAAACAAATATCGCAAATTGAACCAACCCAAGAGAATAAAAGCATCGGTAAACGTAAAAACAAACCTAAGCGGCCTAAACAGACCAAACACGAAGAAGCTGACGCAATTACAAACCAACCTACCGATACAGAATCATCGAGCAGCGATAGCGAGATCGAGGAATCAACCTCAGAACCAGAAAAGAGAAGGGAACAGGGAACCACACCGGATCCTCGAAATGTATTCGAATCCAGAGACCAACTGTTCATGAGGAAGGACAATTATACGTATTTTATCTACACCTCGGGAGAACCATGTGATATAGGCTCAACTCAACTCCAAACACGCAACGAACTACCAAGGTTTAATGACTTACAGCCGGAAAAAGCGCAGATGAAAGAATACGGCTGTAAAATCCACATAGCGTTACCGATACGGCGATTTGAAGAAGGCCTCTCAGCTGTAGTATCAGATATAGAAAAATCATTGTGTAGTCTCGGCGAACTAGCTAATAAATTCCAATTAAAAACAATCAGCATAGCAAAAACAAATGAAGTAGAATCAATAGATTGGAAGATAATTAGAAGTCACCTACACTCTCTAGGTCAATCGACACTTACAAAAATAATAATCTGTACAGGTGCAGTTCAATACGTCGAACAGTCTGAACGAAGCGAGATTATTAAAGAATTACATTGTTCAGCACTCGGAGGACACAAGGGGGTATCAAAAACATTCAGTAGAATCAGGCACCGTTATTGTTGGGAAAATATAAAAAAGGACATACAGGCATTCGTTAGGAATTGTTTAGGGTGCCAACTAAAAAAATTAGTTAGAGTTAAAAATCGAAACCCGATGATCATAACGGATACGCCCGGTGTAGCTTTCGATAAGGTTGCAATGGATATCGTAGGTCCTTTAGCTAAAACCAAAGACGAGAATGTTTATATACTAACTATTCAAGACCTGTTGACAAAATACACGTTAGCAATTCCACTGCAGGATGCAACAGCAACGACTATAAGTAATGCTTTAGTAAAAAGATTTATTTGCACTTTCGGCGCTCCGAGATCTGTTCTAACAGACCAAGGTAGCAATTTCCTCAGCAAGGTATTAAAGAGTTTAGCCAAACGATTCAAAATTCAACAATATAAAACAACAGCATTTCATCCCCAGTCAAACGGATCCATTGAAAGATCTCATCATGTATTAGGAGAATATCTTAAACAATTTGCAAACCAAGATCAAGAATGGGACGATTGGTTAGAATTGGCAACCTTTTCATATAATACAAGTACTCACGAAGGTACTCGACATACACCATTCGAACTAGTATTCGGTAGACTAGCAAGACTTCCATCGAGCGATCCGATAACGAATGAAGAAGAAAACACATACGACGATTATCTTACTAAATTAGTAACTCGCCTATACAAACTCCAAGTTTT